>LNKV01000008.1:0-614345 GCA_001465935.1 Clarireedia homoeocarpa
TGCTTATTGGTGTCCGAATTGAGCTGCGTGCGTTCAGCCCCAAGCATTAGAGCGTTAAATGTACCCTTGCTATTCGCTCGGTTGCATATGAACAGGGATTTGATTGTATCTTTCGTACCCAATGTTGAAAGCAGGGATATTGCCGATTGCAAATATAGGCTATATGTGATTCGGTATAGTTTTCTCCTTCCTGCTGCGTGAAGTGCTTACTACTCTAGACTATTGATAGATTCTTCAGATGGCTAGAGTGAGAGCAGAATGTCATTTCTCGTTACTTTGACCATTACCCTTCAGTCTGTGGATCATTTTTCGAAGTAGTGCAACAAGTTGCTGGCCGTGAATCCCTGTTAAGTCCTATCGCAACTCCTACGCTGAACACTCTCGATAAGGACCCTGCTGAATCCGATTCTAAGAAGTATACTAATCTGATGGTACCGGTTTGGTCTGCGATTATAGTCAGTATAATCGGCCCCTTTATTGCTAATAACGAATAACTGGACAAGGCTTTGCAGAAGCCTATCCATAATTGTTGAATGAATCTTATAACGTGAGACCCCATCAAGTGGGCCACCCCATCAAGTGGGCCACTTTGTACACATATCCTACAACTCAACTTAATCCATTAATAAATCAACAACCAAATATGCTAGAACTCAGTTGTGGGAAAATCACAGGTTTTATATCCTTCTCCGCCCCCACTCTCTCTTTTCCAACAATTTAAGCAATCAAATCTGCCTGACGAGGAAAGCCTAACCCATGATTATACCTTACCATAAAGTAATTTCCTGATAAAGTTCAGCTTCATAAATGCTCGGCCAACGACGGTGCCAGAGAGCTAAATTTCTCAGTCAAAGTTGTGGTATAATACCTTGATTGCTTTTAGACGCTTAAGATAAGCCTCCAGCAAGCTCGTATGCCTATCATTAGACTGACATTCTGACCAATCATTGACTCTAGTGTATCATCTTATTTTGCTTTGAGTCCACATATGATGGTTGATTATATTGTTGGGACAGCAGCTCGGCTGCTACTCCTTACCCTAGCAGATGTTGGGTTGGGTTAGCAAGAAAATCTAGGCAGCTACACAGGTTAGTATCAAGGTTCAAAAGATGGATGCTAGTGAAAGAGTTAGTTATTCGTTTGCACAAACCTTTCGGCTTTTTTTGTTACTTAGTTGTTGTATTTGTTGCTGATGCCAAAAATTAAATTTGGTTCTGGGAAGCTTCATGGTACTGTACATAGGGTTCAATCCACACGTATTCATTGCGCTTTGATGCAGTTCATCCTCTTCAGGGTTTTGCCACCCCCTATGTTCACAGTCTTCGTGGAATATCGCATAGCTTACAAAGAGAAAAGAACTGAACAACTGGCAACTGGAGATCGTTGCTTAATCTGGGAATTCCCTCATATTCTCACAGATTTTCGGCTTCAAAGACCTCAAATTTGCTACTCCAGGCTCTGTAAACTCATTTTGAAGTGAGGCGAGCAGATTATACAGGTAAAGTCTGCCTTATTCGAAGTTCATAGTGGAGAGACGAAAGACTTGACAGAGGAGACACGATAGGTATTGGTGAGAGGAAATAGATCTTTCTAGCAAATATAGGATTTTGTACCCTGATTTATGAACAAATACTAGATCCTTGAAATCTACATCTTTCTTATTTACTTAGATATCTAGCGATTGGGGTAATAACAGGGATGCGTCTCAGAAATATATCGGAAATGCCGCTTTAGATGATACACAACATAGATCGTGATCTAAGGAGCACCAAGGTATGACCAACAACAAATCGGGACGGAACCTCAGGTGAAGCAAAGAAGACTCTGTTACCCTGACCAGAGTGCATCACAGGCCATCTTTGTATTCTGTATCCTCCTGCAAGGTTAAGAAGTATCATACATACGAGGAGTAATCAGACAATATCGGCAGTGTAACAAAATTAGAAGTAATTTGGGCCGTAATCCTATAAAAATGGACAGACGGCAACCGTGCCAAAAAGAAAAACTGTATTAGAATATCCTCATCTCCGCCAACACAACCAAAACAGAGACATCGCACCCGCTGAACACTAGTACTCCAACAGGCTCTCCATTCTACCCATACTTCCTCTTCATCGTCTGCGTCCCAAATACGTATTTCGTTGAAGACGCTCGTTGTCGACTTCTTCTCTTGAGATCGAAGTTGAAGTTGAATTTGGATACTTTATTCGATAAGCAAAGTGATTGAAAGCAAACTTAGGTATTCATCTGACTAGTAGAAGAAAGAAACAAGTAAACTTGAGACGACTGCAGGATTTGCAAGAAAATGTGGACAACCGCGTTGTTAGAACTAGGTACTTACAAAATTACATGAAACTGCACTTTCCCTTGTCTGTACATTGAGTGGCTACTATTCATTGTGATATCAAGTAGCTGTACGGGGTTTGTTGGTACCTATTTAATTTCATTTCTTGCTATCCTATTATGCAATTATTACAGGGTGGAACTTGGAATACAACCCCGCTTCGTGCTTCTACTCAAACTGTCAATAGTCTCCACTCAGCTGCATACGATCCACTGCGACTTTGTCTGCATAGCTATACTCCACGGTTTTGAGAACAGATAAGATGGGAGACAAAGGAGGGTACGAATCCATATGATGTGACATTAACTAGGGTTGATATGCGAGGATATGACCAGGGTTGTTATACGAGGGCATAACTGTTGCTTGCTGAGCAACTGAGCCTAAAGTCTTCAGGCCTTACAGTTCGTACGTAACATTGCTCTCTTTTATATGTCTTATTTTCCTGTACTGAAGCCAGGCCAGTAGCCTCCGGCTACCTCGCTTTTTCCAAAGTGATGTAAGCTTTTGAGGACCAGTTGCATAGTTTAATAAAGTGTCAATGATATCCATAAAGCCTTCTCTTTTCCGTAGGGATCCTCTACTTGGATATTGCACCATCAGTAGATAAGTTAGAACCGTACTTGCTGTCGACTCTGCATATGGGATTATCCGCCCTGTATATCCCTGCCTGGAACAACGACGGGCTGCCGGGCTGTAAGGACCGCAGTTACGCCAGTAAGTCCCTACATCAACTCGCCAAGATAGATAGCGGAATCACGGTCCTCAGATATATTTCGATTAAGTTTTCGATGGGGCTGTGATACGTCTAAAGTGGACGGAGATCTCGGGCGTTTTCGGTTTAGTTGACTGCCTGAACTCACGCTGGTGACTGTCCAAGGATGGTTTAAGCATTGCGCCGCTGTTAGTCGTTTCTTAGGATTTCCTTCCATCATTAGTTTAATGAACTGAAGTGCCGCATCTTTGTTGATTAGAACCGATATTTCAGGAGGAATATCGGAAACGAGGTTCAGTAAAATCTTTCCTAATGCCCAAATGTCAACAGCATTGGTATATGTTTGTGAGGTATCTCGGTCCCGAAACTTTAGCAGCTCTATCTCAGGAGCTATATGGAGATCGTTCCCACAGACCGTCTGATGCTCGAGATATGATCCTGCTATACCAAAGTCTGCTAGTTTGATAGTGAAAATATCATTTTGGTTGTCCCATCTCGTTACTAATATATTTTCGGGTTTTAAATCTCGGTGCGTAATACCATTCATATGAAGGTACTCGAGGGCGGATGAAACCTGTCCACAGACAGATTTGGTGGAAGGAAGAGGTAGATACTGTTTATATCTAGCTTTTATATGTGCATCGAGATTACAAATAGCAAGCTTCATCATAATACACACTTTGCCATTTGCAAGTTTGAATGCACCCTCAAATTTGATAATATTTTCCTTTCGAATATCAGAATGATTTAGGTAGAATACACAAATATACTCACATGAGAGAGTTTACTCATCATAAAAGCTTCATCCTTTTCTTCCATCCCTTTCCCGTTGGGAACCTTGATAGCAACCAGATAGGTAGTTCTGTTATTCAATGCCTTATGAACCACTCCGAAAGATCCGCTCCCAAGGATATCTATACTTCTATGTTCTACACCGATTGAAGGGTACTCTTCTCGAGAATATAGTAAGTATTGAGTACTAAGCGAACCAAGCTCTGTGCTATGCTGTTGATAATATTGCTTATGCCTTTCGGCGCAATTGCTGATATCTGGAAACTCGACTCTAAATCTGTATTCTCCTCCGCAATGGATGATCATATTGGCTATAAGAAGTAGGGAGTGCCCTTTTATTAAGGTCACAGATCCAACCATAATCTGGTCCAAAGCAGTAATAAGAAGTACACCACTAGTGAAGTTGTAGCAGATATAGAAATAGTCTATAGTCGATTTCCTCTGGTTATCGATGCTCAAGTAAGGTATTGTAATATTATAAGCTTCTCCAGTTCCGAATCGGAAACCGTAACGAGATGGCGGCTTAACGGAGTCGAATGCAAGTCGAATAACTTTTTGTGAAACTGAGTAAAAGCCAGAAGAGCTTTCAGGAGATAGAGGCAAATAGGTCGTAGAAGGAAAAGCAGAGAGTTCTTCCAAATGAAGATCTGTAGCTTCGTGTGATGGAATGACTTCCGTAATGTAGTGAAAGTTAGATATGCATCCTAGCACATCGGAAATTGCTGCTTCTGACTGCGGCCGAAGGTACATGATGGTTTGAGCCACTGAATCGTTTGAGTTTGCTATTTTTTGGAGATGCTAAAAGGATCACAAGAAAAGTATATGTGTATTAAGACCTGGGCTATTTCTGTTTTATTATCCCTATTTATACCTCATCTATGAAAATGCCTTAATTATTAGTGGTTAAAAAGGTAAATTTATCAATATACTTCCCCTCTTCCCCGCACTCGTTTCCCTCAAGCGCACCGAGGATGAGAGCTATCTTCTAAATAGTTATTGAAGTCGGAAATTGGTTGATGAATTAGTGTACCTACTGGTGCCACGCAAAAGTGTTGCTTGTGTTGTGAAGTCGCAAGGTGGATCACTTTACCACTACACCACAGTCTCACAAAAGGGTAGGCGATGATAAGTGCGACAGAACTTATCGTGATCCACTATATAAACAGTGTACTATGTAGCTAGCCAACCACATAGTCGTAACAACTTGCAACAATTCGACAGCTTTTAAGCAAATAATCTATATAACCCTTTATTCAAAGTTGAAGTAAGAATAAACAGAAGATCTTAGTATATTACACTTCTAATCACTTTTTTTTATAAGTTAAATATTTATTTTCCTTTTATTAAGAATAATTATTTTATAGATATTAGTCTTCTATATATTATATTATTAAATAGAAAGAGATATAAAATTCTAAAAGAAAAAAAGAACTTAGTAAACTTTATATTAAGGAAGTTATAAATATATATTATTATTTTATATTGAATAGAATATCTTTGTATTTGTATAAAGGTATAAGAAAATTATATTTATAAAAAACTTATACTAAGATAAATATATAAATTAAGAATTATTTATTTTATATTTTAGACTTGTAAAGCTACTTATTAATAGATTTTTTCTAAGTATAATTCTTACTAATTATTATCTACTTAATTTCCTTCTTTAATATATAGTTGTATAATAGCTAATAACTCTTTTACTACTTCTTGAATCTTTTCTATATTATTATATACTTTAATAGAGATATTCTATTGTTACGAATGCTTGTCTTCTGAGTCACGTGGAAGTGGTCAGGATCCGAGTACTGCTGGTCGCGATGACTAGTAGTACTATCGTAGTTTTTTATTGTTGATGAACAATTCACAAAGAATAGATTGATTGTAGACAATAGTAGGTATACAAGTAGTAATTGAAGTTGAGCACGAAGCTCCATATACTCAAGGAAAACTATCTACTTATATAGATCTTCGTGTTCTGTGAAGTAGACTAATAGACAGTCTATCAGTCTCTCGATAGACTGATAGAAAGTCTATCAGTCTATCTTTCTGCTTGAGGTTCTACTAAGGGTGCTCTTGGAATCCAAGGTACTGGCTTAATACCAAGTACCTTCCTTTCTATAGTACCGTTTGTAAAGAGGGTACGATAGTAACCGTAGGTACCTTCCCTGTCTTCGTACCAAGGGTAAAGACACTTAGAGATTACTTTATTGTGTAATCTCTGTACTTCGGTTTATGCCTACTGAATACAGGGGGCAGCCCTCTGAGCCTAAGGTCCTCAGGCATCCATATGACTTAGAGTCATAACATCTATATCTACTTAGCTTTATTATTAGAATATTAATAAAATACTATTTTTTATATAATTATAATAAAAGTCTTAATTCTAACTTATAAACTTAAAGGTTGTTTTAATAACTTTGTTAATATCTTATATATTTACTTCCTCTTTTTATATATTATGATATACTCTTCACCTCTATATTAGTTACTTTCTTTTTATTTATAAACAATATTAACTTCTTTCAACAATAATAGTAAAATAATTTAAAGTATATTTATTAAGTCCTCTTTATTAATTGTTTATTATATTCTAATAAAGATATTTAGCTTTTATAGTAAGCTATATCGCTTTAAATATATAATCTATTATAAGTGATTTGATTTTAATACTTACTTACAATTACAATTAAGTAATTTATTATTTTTAATAAAATTGTATTACTAATTAATTGTAATTTATATTATAATATACCTTTACAAATATAATATATAATATAATTATATAAAAGAAAAGTTGAAGTATTTGAAGTATTAATAAAAAATATATATAGTATATTTTAAAGTATATTTATTAAATATCTAGATTTAAAGTATAAAATCTAATATTAGAAATCTTTTTATAGTTTTTAATGAAATAAGCTAGAAAGCTTCTTTAAATATTATTTCTAGAATTTCAAGTGGAAAATAATACTAATAGTAATAATCTAAAAATAGCTTTTTTAAAATTAATTATAGTTTAACTTTTATATTAAACTAGTTTATTAGTTAAGTTTTATATATATTATATAATCGATAACTTATAATATTAATTATTTATTAAGTAATTATACTTCTCTTTTTAATTTATAGAATAATTCTTTAGCTTTAGCTACTTTGTTATTACAAATATTTATCTTCTAAGTTATATAGAAGTAGTTAAGATCCAAGTATTGCTAGTTGCGATAACTAGTAGTACTATTGTAGTTTTATTATTAATAAACAATTTACAAAGAATAGATTAATTATAAATAATAGTAAATATATAAATGGTAATTGAAGTTGAGTATAAAACTCTATATATTAAGGAAAACTATCTACTTATATAGATCTTTATATTCTATAAAGTAGACTAGTAAACTTTTTTACTAATCTATTAAGAGACTAATAAACTAGTTTATCAGTTTATCAAAAAACTAATAAACTAGTTTATTAATCTATCTTTCTACTTAAAGTTCTATTAAAGATACTTTTAAAATCCAAAGTATTAACTTAATATTAAGTATTTTTCTTTCTATAATATTATTTGTATAAAAGGTATAATAGTAACTATAAGTACTTTTCTTATTTTTATACTAAAAGTAAAGATATCTAAAGATTACTTTATTATATAATCTCTATACTCTTATTTATATTTACTAAATATAAAGAGTAACCTTCTAAGTTTAAAATCCTTAAGTATCTATATAACTTAGAGTTATAATACTATTCTCTTTCTAGCTAAATATTATTTTAATACTTATTATAATAGTGTGAAATATCTATTTGATTCTTCGATAAATTCATCTTTCTTCTTTCTTTTATTATACTTATATTATATACTCAAAGAATAAAATAAATTAAGTTAAGAAATTATATCGAAAGATTAAAGTAGAAAATAGTTATTTATTTTTATTATAAAAAAGCTAGTTATTCTAATAATTATATTAGAATATCTATTAGCCTTTCTAATTATTGTTATACTAAGTATTCTTATTAAAATAAAACTTGTAATTTTATTTCCTAAAATCGGATACCTAAATTATCAAATTAAGATTTTATTAACTTTTAATATAAGTAATTGAAATATAAAAAGAAGAAAGTAATAATTATCTTTTAGAAAGTTATAATAAAGATTCTTTATTTATAAAAGTAATAGTGTTTTCTAGATAATTGTGAAAGGAAAATAATTTAAATAAATCTAAACTTACTAGATAAATTAGATAAATTAGAAGAAAGAGAGAGATTGAAAAAAGAATAAATTAAATGAACTAAATAGACTCTTTAAATATCTAGTTCTTTCAAAATTATTCTTTTAGTCTTTAAGCTTCCTCTAATAAATAATTTTAAACTAGTTATTTAATTAGAAGCTAAAGGTTCTTTAAGTGGAATTTCTCTAAGTTTTGTAAATAATTCAAGTTCTTAATTAGTTTCTATATATTTTCTGAATACAAGTATTCTTTCTATTTAATTAAATAATAAAGTCTCTTTCTAATATATTTCTAATCTAGTATTTCTTCAACTTTATATTTAGTATTTAAATTAACTAGTTTGATTTCAGTATAAAATACACTAAATACTCTTAGTAGTATTAGTTCTAAACGTAAAATATAAAATATAAAGTATATATTTATTATTTTTAATAATTCGAGGTAGTAGTTAACTAGTTTAACTACTTTGATAATCTTAAAAAGTTTTAATTTCTTATAATTTAGTTTATTACTTAGTCTCTTAATATTAATATTTTATTTAAAGAGATAAATTTTATTCTCTTTCTTAAATATTAGTTTTATACTATACTTCGTATTATAGTAGTATACTGTTTATTATATAATAAACTTAATATCTAATAATAATTATTTATATAGATTTCTAAAATCTTCTACTTTCGTTATTACTATATTTAATTTAGTTATATCTAGTAATTATATATTATATACTTTTAATTCGAATTCGAAATTAGTATATATTAGTATTATATTTATTATTATTACTTTAATAGTATTATATACAAATTATATAAGTAATAGTAATTTTACTTAATTATCTTATTAGTAATTAATATAATATTATAAATATTATTTTATAGTTTAGTTTAAACATTCTATCTAATTATCTATTTATAAGTAGAATATTATAAAGAGCTTTCTCTTAATTCTAAGTAAAGTTATAAATATCTACTAGAATTTTAAAGTAAAAAGTTTATTTTTATTTAAAATAATTTCTATAAATACTCTATATATATTAGTTACTATTCTTAGAAATATATAAATTAGATTTTCAACTATATTACTTTCTTTATATAAAATCATATATTCAAACTTAATTAATTAGTTTATAATAACTAGAATAAAGTTATATATTACTCTTATTATTAAATCTTTCGAAGATAATAATTTAACTATAAAGTCTTATATAATAAACTTCTATAGTTGAGTAGATATATCTAGAGTTTTAAACTATCTATATAGAGTATACTATAAAGTTTTATTTTATATATAAGTATTATAGTTTCTAATTACTTCTTTAACTATCTTCTTTATTTATAGAAAATATAAGTTCACTTTGATTCTCGCGAATATCTTAGTAATTCTTTGATAATTATAAGCTAGTAGCTTATATTATTTTTAAATAAACTTTTTAACTAAAGTAGAAAAAATATATATTTTTCTATAAAAGTATATTACTTTTTTTCTAATTGTAAATCTTTTACTTAGTCTTTTTAATACTTGTATTATAGTAAAATTATTCTTATAATATTCTTATACTTACTTTTCTAAATAGTTATTATAAAGTCTTATTATTATAACTAATTAAGCTAAATTGAATACTAATAATTTGCTTTCTTAATAAAATATTATTTAAAAGGCTTCTTTACTCTATCCATAATTGTTGAATGAATCTTATATAAGATTCATTCATTTCCCCCGCAAAATTTTAGCGCCGATTTGCCGAGGCCATAAGATTCATTCAGTAAGATTCATTCATTAGGGTTAGCTCCATAGCCGCCCCAATATCGCTCGGATCCAGTTCAAATTCGAGAATAAGTTAAGTTCAGTTTATGCGACACCCATCCCGTTAAGTATTTCCCCCAAACCCCATTAGAAGGTGAGTTGTACGAGGACATCGTTATTGTCGTCGATTTTTGATGAGGTAAACCCATGCACAGACCACATCCGCCAGTACAGGGGCCAGTCCGCCCATGCACAGGCCGAGTCACGAGATACACAGGCCAAATCAGTAGAATATTAGTGTAAAAGTATAAAAGTATGAATGGAAAATCACAACCAACCATTCCACATATAGGACAGAGTATAGATACCGAACACGTAAAGGTAGTTAGATATAAAAAGGGGGGAAGGAGAAGCAAAGAAGGTTTGTTTTTGAAAGAAGAATTGAAGGAAGTATTCAACGAAGCATTTATAGAAAGAATCGAAAGCAGTGTTCAACGAAAGAATCAAATCATGGATCCATTTATTCATTTGCCCGTATTCAAGGTTGTGGTTTGTACCGTATGCCAACATGCCGTGTTACCCAGCCAGATCTCCCCCCATTTAAGCAGTTCCAACAGTCATAAGATGACCAAGAAAGCCCGCGAGCGGATTGCCGAAGAAGTGAACCGGATTGACGGGTTGATTTTATGCCGAGCCGAGTTAGATAAGTTACCCATCCCCATTCGTCCACCCCCGCCCCCCATTCCCGAATTGGGACAACCCAGGAGAGATGGGAAGAAGTGTCCATTTGCCCCATGTACATATATTAGTTGCCAGCGTCAAGCCATTCAAAAGCATTGCCGAGAACAACACGGTTGGGTCAATGCCAGGAAGAGAGGAGGTCAACGGGTAGGCGAAGAAATGCCCATGCCATGGATTTCCGTCCATTGCCAGCAGTTTTTCCCCAAAGGTTCAGGTTCCGCATTTTTTGAGGTTCAAGCAGCAGGATCCAGTCCCGCAATGCCGTCCGGAGACGTCGATTTGGAGGCCATCAAGAAGCGGTTAAACCAGGAGATACAGCAAGCCGAGGAGGAAGCCCGTCGCCAGATCACCGAACCGGAGGAATCCCGGGAGCCCAATCCATGGTTACGTCGAGTAGGGTGGGTCGAGCATTTAGGAACGTTGGATCGGAAGGAATTGCGAGCATTGGTTGCGCCCGTGAAGGACGACGAGCCCGAGTTGGAAGTGTTATGTAAGGCGTTTGATTGGTTGATTCAAGACGCACAGTATCATTGCATTCGATCGGTGGTAGGGTTGGAGGCATTGTTTGAGGCGAATCGAAAGGAGGTGGATAAAGATGTCCAGATGCCGTTTGATAGTTGGATGGACATTACCACCGTTTTGCGGTATACGGAGGTTTGTAGGCAGTTGATGTGTTACGTTTTTCGGTGTAGAGATATCGAACCCGAGAAGCAGCCGGGATTTAAGTTGACGGAGAGGCAGCAGATGGCCATTGACGAGGTGTGGACAAACGTGGAGGAGTTTGTATGGTGGAAGGAGGAAGGGGGAGATTCAGGAAGCGGGGTAGGCAGCGGGGCAGGAAGCAGGGCAGGGAGCGAGGCAGAAGAGGAGGGAGAATCGGACGAAGAGATTGACTGGATGGGCCGGATTCAGCGGCAGATTTTGCGGGTATGGATGACATTGTTGAACCAGCCATTGCAAGACGACGAGTACAAGAGCGTGTTGATTAGTGGGTTGGCCGTGTTGGGCATGCGGGAAGACGAGGGGTGGTTGGATGCCGAGGATTACACCCCCAAATATTCGGCCGTGATCAAGTTGGCCCGGTTGATGGTCGTCCAAGAGGCGTACGAGCGTCGACGGGAGGCCATTGTACAATACGAGGAGCGAGGTTGGAGTGCCGAGATGGCCCGGGAGAAAGCACCCAGCCATTACGTGTTGACCCGGGGTTTGGTGCGTGCGTTCATGACCATGGCCCACGATGGCCAGGATCCCCGGCCCATGCAGTGGTTGTATCGCAGCCGGTCGTACGGGTTCAAGATCCGGTACACCACCACCGCCGAAGGGAAGATCCAGTGGATTGGGGATGACGTGTTATATCCCAAGATCCGGTTGAGCATGAGCCAATTCCGGGGGATGATTCATGGATTGGTGGGGGAGGCCCGTGAGGAGTTGTGGGAGAAGTTGATGATCGTGAGGGTGGGTGGAGACGGAGATGTAGATATGACGCAGGTAACCCCCGATTCAGTGGGACCGTATGGTGGATCAGCCGTCCGAGACCCGGGTGGGGTGGTCGTTTTTAGACGACGAACGGAACCCGTTTGCCGCGTGTACCCAGTGGTGGTTGTACGAGCGGATGTACAAGGAGGAGCAGTTGCGAGAGCAGTTCATGGATGCCGGGAAGCTGAGGAGGGACGCCGTCGCCGCGTATCAGCGCCACGTGGAGCGGTTTCGGGAGTTGTTGTGGGCGTTGATGCATTTGTGTGGCGGGCAGCCCGCCCGAGCCCCGGAGTTGTTGGGCATGCGGTGGAAGAACACGGCGTACGGGGGCGTCCGGAACATTTTCATCGAGGAAGGGTTGGTAGCGTTCGTGGCCATATACCACAAGGGGTATCGGAGCAGTGGCAACATCAAGATCATCCACCGGTATTTGCCACGCGAGGTGGGGGAGTTGTTGGTGTATTATTTGTGGTTGGTGGTGCCGTTTTGGGAGAAGGTGCAGTTCCAGACGACGGGCAGGCCGAGCAGCAGTCCATTTTTGTGGGGGGGATGGGGAGAAGAAGGAGCACCGGCAGTGGACAGGACCCAAGCGGAAGCCGCGGCCGTCCCAGGAGAGCAATGACGTAGCCGGAGACCGGCAGAGGGATGATCCGGGGGACGAGGGTGCAGACGAACAGCCGCGAGGTCAGCAGAGGTTGTGGGCCCAGCGACAGTCCCGTTCGTGGACGTCCGAACGCGCGCGGAAGATTTTAAAGGAAGCCGCCACGAGATGGATGGGGGTAGAGGGGTTGAACATTAGTGCATATCGCCAGATTGCCATTGCCATATCCCGGCGGTATTGCCGCGACGACCGATTTGAGGAGGAGAAGAGCAAATTGGAGGAGGGTGAGGGGTGGGACGAAGATAATGCCGATGGGGACGATCCGTGGGATTTGCAAGCCGGTCACGGGACCCATGTGGCCGGCATGATTTACGCCCGGGAGTTGATGGAAGGTGACAATTCCATCATCAGCCGTCGGGAGAAGTTCCGACGCGTCAGCCACGTATGGCATTGTTTTGTGGGGTTTCCGTCCGCACATCAAGGGGTGGGGATGAGCGGGAGAGCCAAGCGAAAGCGGCAGGTGTATGAGGAGGAGATGCAGGATGCGCAGTTGGCCCGGTGGAAGCGATTGCGAGAAGTCGACATCCATGCCGTGTTGGAGAAGATGTTGGGGAGCGAGGCACGGTTCCGGGGGTTGCAGGAGCCCGTGTTGCACGCCATCATGAAGCACCAGAGCCCCATCGTGGCCGTCATGGCAACCGGGGTGGGGAAGACGTTGTTGTTCCAGTTGCCGGCCAAGAGCATAAGTTCCGGGACGACCATCGTCATCAGCCCGTTGGTGTCATTGCAGGACCATATGGTGGAGCGATGCCAGCAGGTGGGGATTTCGTGTGTCAAGTGGGATCCCCGGCAGTGCCATTCCCCCAGCCAGATGGTCATCGTCACGCCGGAGGCCGCGGTCAGCAAGACGTTTGGGACGTTTTTGGACCGGTTGCAAGGGTTGCATTTGTTGGAGCGGTGCGTGTTTGACGAGTGTCACACGGTATTGGACAGCACAGCCGAGTTCCGGCCCAAGATGCGGCAGGTCGGCGAGTTGATGGAAAGAGGGGTGCAGATGGTGTATTTGACGGCCACGTTATCACCACACGACGAGCCCGAGTGGATGAAGATCATGCGGATCCCGGCCGACGAGGTGCACATGTTCCGGTCCCCCACCAGCCGTCCCAACATTGTGTATGCCGTGGTGGAGTATGAGGAGGATGAGGAGGATGAGGAGGATGCGTGTGGGCGAGGGGAGATTCCCGCCGTGTGTAGGTTGGTGGAGCAGAAGTTGGAAGAATACGCCGCGCCAGCCAAGATCATCATATACAGCAGCAGCATTGTCACCACGCAGGAGGTCAGTCGGGCGTTGGGGTGCCATGCATATTACCGCGACGTGGGGGATGCCGCCGTCAAAGATGAGATCCGGAAGGCGTGGGAGAGTGCCGATGGACGAGTGGTGGTGGCCACCAATGCATTTGGATTAGGCATCGACCGGCCGGATGTGCGCGTGGTGGTGCACGTAGGGCCGATTTACCAGATGCGGAATTATAGTCAGGAGAGTGGGCGAGCGGGGCGGGATGGGCAGCGGAGTGAAGCGATCATGATGATGCCGGTGGGAAGACAAGAGGCATTGCAAAAGGCACATGCATACGCACATCGCCGGCCGGGCCCGTTTCACATTTTCATGACGGCCAAGGAGAAGCAGCGGATTGAGCAGCAGAAGGTAGAGCGGTTTATGAGCGGGGCCAGATGTCGACGGGTGTATTTGGACCAAGAGATGGATGGAAGAATCGATCGTGTGCGGTGTGAGGACGAGGAGGCGCGTTGTGACGTCTGCCAGGCCAGTGATGCCATGATGGACACATTAGACGACCAGCGGCAAGCATACATGCCACGAGAGCATGCGGAGCAAGACCGGTTGACCGATAGCGCCATTGATAGCGCCATTGATATGCCCACCAGTAGTGTTCCCGTTCCCGAACGCGACGAGTTTTCGAGCAGCCCGGGGCCCAGTCCCGGTTCATCACCCCCAGGTTTCCAGGCGAGCACGGAGAGTTATGACCCGGGAGTGATCGTACCCCACATTAGTCCAGGGGAACGTCGGTTATTCGTATCCCAGCAGAGCCAGCGGCAACAGCAGCGGGTCCAGGGGCAGGCACAGCGGCGGCAAGCAAGTGGCGAGGTGTGGGATTTGGAGAATCGTTTAGACCAGTGGGTGGGGAGGTGCCCATTGTGTTACATCCGGGCGTGTACGGGGAGCCCCGTTAATTTCCAGCATAGGTTGGACATGTGTGTAGATATAGAACAGGAAGTGGTGTGTATGGAAGTGCAAGTATTACAGCAGATCCAGTTTCAGGACTATGCCAGTTGTTATGATTGTGGTGTGACACAGCAGGTTTGCAGTAGGTGGGAAGAGATCCGGGAGGGTAAGCGGAAGTTTGCACGAATCGAGGAGGGAGTATGTCAATATGAGGGGATCGTCCGGCCCGTAGTAGCAGCCATGATGGTGGCAGGGCCATTAGACGTGGTCGAGGAAGAGGTATGGTCATATATGCGGGCCGAGGGCATTTGGGGAGCCAACGAGAAGTTAGCAGAGAGTGAAGAAGAAGAGGTGAAGAGGGGAATGTTAGTATGGTTTGGGCAGAGGGTGATTTGGGGGTTGGTCGAGGCAAGTGTTTTATTACAAGTGTTTTACCGGTTAACCGTTAGATTAGAGAAGTGGAAAAGGAAGAATAGAATCGAGATTTAGAAGAGATATGATAATCAGGGTGTTTTAGAAGAAAGGAAAAAAGGGATTAGATTTCAAATAATATTTAGAAAGAGTTATATAGAATTAAATATTCGGGTCAAACCCGGTAGCACGAAGTGTGAGAGGAGAAGAAGAGAGTTTGGGGAGGAGAGAATAATTTGGGAAGAGGAAGATAGTTTGGGAAGGAGAGGATAGTAAGGGGAGGATAGTTCGGGGAGGAGAGAATAGGTAAGAATAGCGAGGATAATTAGAAAGGAGGAGAATAATTGAGAAAAAGTTAAAATACGGAAAAAGAAGGTAGGGTAAGTATAAGAATATTATAAAATAACAAGAATTAAAGGTAAAGAAAATAAATTAAATGTGAACCCGAACCCGTCACGCGGTAGCGTAGGCCACCGGTAGGTGCCCGCAGGGCCAGAGTTACGGTAGAGTGAGCAATAAGATAGTACCCAGGACCCGAACCCATTATATAATAGTATAGGCCACCGGTTGGTGCCTGTATAGTCCCGATAACCCAAGGAGAAAAAGTATACCAGGGTTAGGGTTAGGGTTCTTTGACCACAAGATGTGAAGTAGGGTTAGGGTTACGAATATTACAATGGGGTTAGGCTTAAATATATATAGTATGATATATAAAAATAAATAATACACACACACAATTTATTAACGCCCGGCGGCTAACCCGATAGGGCAACTATTACTAATATACAAGAACATTTCTTACAGTGAATTCTTAACTCCTTGAGCCCATACATAGTTATGTCTACAGTCGCTAACGAAATTGGCTTCCCTCAAAATTACATTGAAAGTTTTGATTTCCGTTCGCTAGGCAGGGATGATATGATTGCTTTACCAAATAGAGCCTAGTCTTTACATAATATTAGTGGCATTTCACAATATCCCGTCTTGAGTTACTCTGTAACTTACATGCCCTCACTCTACAGCTCAGCTTATAGTACACCAATATAGGTATAATCGCTGCGTGGTAACAAGTTGTCACTACCACATAAATAGAAAAATAACAGTAAGATTTCTAGATTGTTCTAGGTTAATTTATCCAATGTCCTATAATTCCTCCTACCAATATAAAGTTGACCTCAACAGGCCCCTCTCTATCAAAGCTATTAGAATTAGAATAGCATGAAGTCTATACTGTAAATACTGTAAATATCTAGTTAAAGATGATAAACGGAATCACTAGAAATCTTTTAGAGTATAAAATGTGAAGAAAAAGAACTGTTATACATGAGACGTACACTGTAGAACGACAGGTTAAGGACTGTACCTTAGGCCACGCTTTCGAAGCAGCTTGTAGGCTTTTGATGTAGAGGGAGTTTTTTTAAGATACAATGGTTCTCCTTGCAGGTCATCCACAGGCTCTTCAACTTTTAATAGGGCCCTGTTCAGCAGGATAGCATCTAAAGCACAAAGTTTGTGACGGGAACTTTGAGACTCAGGATGTTCAGGTCCGCAGACTTGTTCATACCCAAGCAACGCCTTTGAATACATAGCTCTAGCCTTCGCTATATCAGCTTGATGTTCGAAGAGAGAGCCGAAATTCCAGATCGTGTTTAGCGCTGGGACATAATTGATGATATTATCTGTACTGAGCACCTTCTCATAGCCTTGCAGCGCCCGCTGGTACATCTGCTCATCCTCGACCAGCTTGCCCTGCTCGGCGTAGAGAATCCCTAATCCCTAGTCTATGATATTCCCATATGATATCATCCTCTAGAACCAAGTTATGTAGAACAATATACGAATACCTCATTGCATGCACACTGAAGAAGCCGTCGTTGTGTTAGCCACGGCCGAAAAGTGTGCTCGTCCGAGGCATGCGAGGCAATAAACTTCAAAGCTAGCCTAGCTAATCCGCGATTACACACTTGGTTTAGAACGCGAACCCGATGTACCCTTACTTAGAAATCGAAATATGATATTGCAAACATCTTACTCAGCTAACGTTAACTTGCAGCTGCAGCAACCACGACAGGAATGTTGTGTATGAAAAAATAACGGCTGATGGACGTAAAACTAATATATCAGAACCAGTTTGATTCTGATGTAATATCACCAGTGTTTGTTTCTCTCACAATTCCAAATATACTGCTGCTTCTAGGGGCGAAGGTGTTATACTCTTTCAGCAAAATACAGAGTCTCCGATATACCCTATTTTACACGATGCACCAAAAGCGAAGCATATTAATAATGGATTCAAACAGACTGATTTCAGTGTGATTGCATATCCTTGCGAGGTCGAGACTAAAGATATCCAGGATGGTTCACTTGCGATCTATATTTTGTGGATATCTACACATTGACCAGACATTCGATAATCCTTGACAATACAAACACAAACGAACACTCAGGCAATGGGAGATGTCGTAAGAGTCACTTGATTAAGCATTTGAACAAACTGTGATTGTTTTGCTGTATTCAGCATCTGATCACTTACCGATTGCTTATGCAAGGGAGTCGGGGTGCTTCTTCTTTCAGAAAGGCTTGAAGAGGTGGGGGATTGTCTCCCCTCATCATTATGAGCAAGTGCGAAGACTCTGGGTTCGAGACCGGAATGCTGAGGGGTCAGGTGGGCTTCTTGGCTTGGAGTAGTAGATAGTTGTCATCCCTCCTCGTTTTGGGCGAGTGTGAAAGCTCTAGGATCGAGGACTTGAGAATCAAGGATCTCTGGATCAAGTGTTGGAGTGGACCGAGTGGTAGACGGCGATGTAGTTATTGCTGGAGTATATGCCGCAAAACCAGTGGCTTTCGCTTCGTTGTGGGTTCTGAAATCTCCTGGTCCTTTTTTTTCCATAGGCTAGACGATAATTAGCCAGAGAGAAAATAAAGTTAAGCATTTCGTGCCACGCAGAAAGGAATAGGGGACTTACGTCGTGAATCGAGACCGGAGGTGGGATAGAATCGTCTGAGGCATAAAGATACATCTCCCCTTGATGCTGAGCAAGTACCCAAATCCTAGCACTATCACACTTGACTGCCAGCTCATCACTCTTCTTCATAACTGTATGGAGTCGATTCCCGAAAGCTCTTCTGCGCTTCTGGTAATCATAGATTGGACTTAATGTTCGATGCTTGAACGACGGCATTATTCAAAGATAGGGATTTGCTTGAGATCTGAGGACCAAATTTCCGTGTAGTGTTTAGTGAAACGAGTTATCGAAGTCGGATTGATGTATTCGGTGTTTGTCTGTATTTGGAGAACTATTAATGGCGATAGAGGTTCTTTAATATGTGGAAGGAAGCTCTGAAACGTCTAGACCTAAATATATCTCTAACCACCGACCCGCGCGCTTATCCAAATAAGCTAAGCTCGATTATCTATCACCAATCGGACACCAAGATAAGATTACATTGTTTCGTAGGGCTGAAGCGCGCTTCGAAGCTTTTTTCTGTGCACTGTCTCTGTGCTAACCGGGAGCATGATGCAGAAAACCAGTAATGGAAGACGGTCCTTCAACTCACGATGGTACATATAAATCTTTCAAGGCAGCAAACTTCTTCCGTTTCCAGGAAAACATACAAAATATCACAGGCTGTAAACCATTATTATCCGCGATGAATTTAATCCAATGGTACGCGATTTGCACAGCAGCTATCGCTGGGTATTTATTTCTCTATCGTATTGGCACTGCCGGTTCAAGCTTTCTAGGCCCACGATTTTATACCTTATTCCTGAGAAACCTCGTGTATCCTCAGCTTGTGCGAAGACGTTACTGGAGCAGCGTCACTAGACTACAAGGACTTCTAGTAGGAGGGTACCTAGGTATTAATGGGTTCTGTATGGGTCTCGGTATAAAAAGCACATCCGATCTTATCTCTCGAACCGGGATGATGACCTCGGTGAACTTGATACCTCTCTTTTTAGGTGGACGTACGAATATGTTCGCAAATTTTGTTGGAATATCTCTCCACTCTTATTATCTAGCACATCACTGGATCGGGCGCGTAGTGGTTTTACAGAGTATTCTACATGTCTCTCTAGTTATAGCTGCTGGTTAGCCATGGACTTTCGACACCTTTCAAATCTCTGGCATCACGGTATGTTAGGCGTGAAAGCTAAAATGGCTATCCGCGGCTAAGCTTACTGTATGTAACCATATCTAGGCGGTCTCGGCTTTATCGCTTCTACTACTTACTTCGGTTGTTATCGTGCGAAAGATGATGTTTGAATTCTTTCTGAAAATTCATATGCTGGTCGCATTTATCGCACTATTCGCTATACTTCAGCACCTCACACATTTCGGGCTTAGTCGATTTATATTTCCTCTGATAACAATTTCCTTGTGGAGTTTTAATGCACTTTTGCGGTTGGGATGGATAATCTACAACAGCATCAGCCCCTCTCATGACCCCTTGCCAATGCACAACGCCACGCTTACATATTTTCATGGCACTTCAGATACAAATACCTTCAGCGCGATTAAACTGGACGTCAAACTTCGAAGACCCACCAAGGTTCGGCCAGGGCAGTATATGTACTTGTTTTTCTCTGATATGGGCTTACGGAAAATTTTCCAATCTCATCCATTTGTGATCGCGTGGTGGAATCACTCCATGCGTGCGACGGAACTGTCATTCCTGATCGAGCCTCAGAACGGTATCAGCGCTGATTTGACTTCCAGGAATTATGTGAGAAATGTGAAAGTAGATGGTCCTTACGGTGAAGACCTCAAGCTTCATGATTACGAGACAGTCATTCTTGTAGCAAAGGGTATCGGCATTGCGGGGTTGATTCCATATACACGAAGCCTCACATATCGTCGTTTAAACACAGACAAGGACTATGATACCTACAGGAGAGGTCTTATCACGCGCAAGATTGACTTGTATTGGGTTTTGGACGACAACTCTGAACAACAATGGGTCCACGAATGGTTTAATAAGCTTCGAGGAAAGGATTCTAAAAATGTAAGGAAAAGAAGTACCAGATATTAAAGTCTGGTTATTCTAACTTTGTAGCTTATTCTGAATTGTTCCTGCTTTTTCCCACATAAGAAGTCGGAGGCACCTCCAGTGCCACCAAACAGTCATTGGAAATTTTCATATGAAAAGCAGGCTATCCCGGCAATTGAGGATCTCATTGTGAAGCAACTAAGTCGTTCAGCCGGAAGAACTAAAATAGCAGGTATGTCAATCATTTACAAACTTTAGGCAACCTATCTAAACTCCTAGCTTGCGGGACTTCTAGGTTTGTTGAGACATTCCGGAACATTACTATCCAAACGATGGGTCAGTATCAAGGTATTGAGTTTGCGGAAGTTGAGTATCAGCCAAAAGATACAAAACGGAAACAACGGCCCTTGCATCACGTCGAAATGGGGCCAATGCATAGCTCAGCTACACTTAAATCGTGGGAGAGTCCAAAAGGCAGATTGGAAGAAATAACAGGGAGCAATGCGTCAACTTTGGAAGAGGACGATGAAGGGAATGTTCACAGTGATGAACGTAAAGAAATAGCGACGAAGGAAATTGTTTAGATGCATTTGCTTTAGAATTAGATTAGAACTTAGAAGAATTATAGACTATATTACAAGACACCATTCACGTAATCGATAAATGAAGGCATTCCCAGGTCGAGGAATGATCCACAAACCCCGAATGTCCATTATTTCTCATTTGCAAGCTACTGAATATGCTAGAATCATTGATTTGCCACAGCTTGAGGATATAAACCTCCTTCAAGCTGCTATGTACGTGGACTAATCCGCTACCCCAGGTCAGGTATATCCGACTCTGCTTTCATAAACATGAAAATTTCAAACCAAAAAATTTAAAATATATAAAACTGGATTATTCAAGAACAAAATAGCTCCTATACCACCAACTTCTCATATGCTACTCCTGGCCAGATAGAACAGTGCTTGCCTCTCCTGCCTGAGAACAAGAAACCCTGGCAACATAACTCTGTGATCGCATAGGATCTATAGTTTGATAATTATGTACCAGATCGTATGCTTTAGAGATCTCTACATTTTTCAAACGTTGCAAGTCTATCCGCCAGAGCTCAACTGAGCCAGGAAAGGGGGTCCTGGGACCTTTCCGTGAAGATAAGATGGAAAACCATGAGGAATCCAAATCACAGTGTATACCCTTCTCCAGAAACAGGATACAAGCCTCAGTTGCATCAGATCGCTCTAGAAGTTCTGACGTACTCAAAGCTGATGATATATATGCGAATGATGGTATATAATACCATACTACCTCTGTATCAAAATAACTAGGGATATGCCAACTGAGTACGAAACGTGTCCGTCATGTATGTTTTCTGGGCTGTCCCACAACCACTAAGAACTTCATACGAGTTGTATCGAAACTGGGGTCCCAATAATAGATTGCATTGCGAAGCTTATCTATTGAGGTTCCAAACAAAGTAACTGTGAAATCGTTTTTCTCTAACTCGTCGACCCATCTCAAGTCGTAAAATAGCTGCTTCCACATCACCATATATTTGTTAATCTCAAAGCGAGCTAGGTCAACTCCTGTAGCCACAACGAGTGCTACAATATCCATAGGTCGAAGCATTGACAGTAGTGTACGCCTAAAGTCGTAAGACTTTATAAAAGCTTGGGATAAGGGGCTGGTGAAATCGATGTTAACGTTCGCCATTCTCGCTGCTCGCAAATAATCCGATATCAAGGAAGCAAGGTAAACGTTACTTCTGGCAGACGCGGTGCTCGGCTTGTATGCACAGCTTTGTTCAGTGGTAAAAAGACATAAGCGGGTTTAGTTATGCCCATATGGTTGTATATACCAACAACACACATTGTGGAATACCGATTCGCGTATTTTCTATTTTGGGGGCCCAAAAGGGGTTCATAAGCGGCGCAGTTGAGCGAGGTGGGTTGGGCGGGTAATAATACATTTCTAATGGTAGATGTTTACCAGAACCCCTAATCCACAACGAGAAACTGTTTGTGTGGCAGATTTAACGGGGCGGGTAATGGTACAGTACTAATGGTAGAAAGTTACGATCGTGTTCGGAAACTGCTGCTTACAGCAGGTTGTGGCGGGTAATGGTAAATTTCTAATAGTAGAAGGGTAGTAGCTCTTTTCGTGAGCCCGTGACTCATAAACTGAGAACTGATTGCATCGTGTTGCAGTTGTAGTAACGGTGTAATTTTAATGGTAGAATTATGCCACGACGACATGAAATAGCATTTCTGTGAACGGTAATTATGAATGACGAAATCAGATAACAGCTATCAGTTATATCAGTTATCAATGACTTGAAAATAAGAAGAAAGCAGTATATAAGAGTTCTTACGAATATTGATTTACATTGTCCTCGACTACCCAACTAACTCAATACCTGCTCTCAATTCACACAAACTATCCCGCATTCCAATTAAAGTTTCCTCTTAAAAGCTCATTAAAATGTGTCTCTCCCTCCGTCGATTCTTCATCAAGCGCAATGGATATGAACGGCTGCCATCATACCAACAACGTGCATCTGATAATGCTAGTTGGGTACATCTTCTTCCGGACACCAGCAGCACAATGCAATGCATCATTGAAGTCCCTTCACCCGGCACGGTCACAGTGAGCCTAAAGAATGACGGCACCTTACAAGTCGACCATGCTCCCCTGCCACAGCCAAGCAAGACCCTCCAAGCTGGCAATACTACCGAACCCCACAAACCTTCAGAAACAAATCGTGTCGTGTCAAATGTTGATACTGCTGCTTCGAAGGAAGAAAAGCTGAAGCAAACGAAGCTAAGGCTGAAGGAAGCACGAGCTCGATTCCAGGAGTCGATGGATCGACTTCATGAGGAGCTGGATATAGTCAAAAGCGAGGATTCACTTGGTATTATATCTGCAGAGAATTCCACGGCTTTAGATAAGATCGATGAGGATACCGAGGAGAATACTGAGGTGGGGAGCGAATCCTCATCGTTGATGGGTGTATTTTGGGATACCCAGGAAGACTTTTCTGAAATGGGAAGTGTATCTACTAAGATGCTGAAAAATGTCGAGGAATGTGGTGAATCCGAACCCTTGATGGGAGTATGAGAATCGTGCGTATTGCTCTGATCTGGTTACCGGGTATATTTATTACTTTGTAATTAATTTCAGACGAGGATTTGATAGATAATAAACTAAGAGCTGGACTCAGATGTCATCATTCATGTCTTCAATCGTAACAAATATGACTTCCTAGTATAAAAGCTCTACTTGTAATTAAGACTGCCCCTCTCCCTTAGAAGATACCACTTCTATATCCTCTGATGTTATAATTTCCCATTTGATCTCTCTACTATTCAAGGATTCGACCAGGGATTCTCTAGAGCCTAACTGTATTTCAAACTCCCCTTTCGGGAACATCACCTCTTGCAACAATGATTCTGGTTTCGTAGAATTCAAAAACACCCTCGCATCATAAACTGCTGGCTTTTTTTCTGGATCGACATCTTTGCCACGAGGACATAAGTAGCGATAGAAGAAATCAAGATCCGGTAGTTTAGCTCGGTAATCGCAACACTCTTCGGAGCAGTCACTTTCCATTGGCCCATATGATGCAATGGCGATGGGAACGATTGGCTGATTCCACGAAGTTGTTTCAGGCCAGTGGAGGTTAATGTTATTCCGAGCGAAGCCCAGTGTTTGAAGTTTTTGGAACATTGGAGTATGTAACATCTCCAAAACCCTTTCGTGGGTATAGCACCAATGACCAAAGATCAAATGCCGGACTTCGGAGATCTTGAAAGGTAGGGCTCGTTTGATGACTTCAAGAATATGGGGATAATCCTCGTCTTCTATAGTCCGTATAGCATCGACTGGAGGATGAAAGTAGAGGATATCATGTTTGAGATTGATGCGTATCTTCCTGAATATGGAAGAGCCAGCAATACTGCCTGGAAGGTCTGTATATCCCTCCAATAACTTATAGGTTTCGTAACAAGTATAGAAGAGCCCAGGGACTTTTGAAGACTCAAACTGGACTCTCCATCTAACATCACTGATTATGTTGTATCCTGGGCCTCCTATAGCTCTTTCTGCCTCAATCTTATGGTCTGTGAGAGCGTCCGTCCGCAGAATTATCGTAATCAATCGTCGAGGAACAGCGAACTTCCATATGTTCAAGCGTACTTCCGTCGGCAATTCTCGAAATCGCCGGAAGGATGTAGAAGTCGAGATACATTGCCTATCAAGATCGGCGTCGACTAGCGGGAATTGGTCGTTGAAAGTTCGAGTTGCACCGATTCGATCTTTCCATCTATCCTCTACTGGTGTCTGAGATACTTTATTGGTTCCAGAAGTATCTTCAATATTTTCGGAGACCAAACATGTTAGTGTGATACCTGTTCTCAACCACCTTGCCGTTCTTGTCCTTGTTCTCCTCGTCGTCCTCGTCCTCGTCTTCGGTCTTATAGTCCTCCCACTCTTTATATACATTCTCGTAATGCTCTTCGAGATCATCCGGATCGAACCAGACCGCTTCCTTGTCGTTGAAACCCAAGTAATCGTTCTTAGGCAAATGATCTTCAATTTCCGAGATAGGAATGATACCATGATGGTCTGTTGCAAAATATAGCCATTCACCGGTATCCTGCGTTGTGGTATGGAGCTTAGAGGTATGATAATTCCATGAGACCTTGGCGTAATATACCTTCTGATCGTGGCGGAGTTGCAAGATCGTTCCATATCGTGGACATTCGGGTGCTGTAAGATGGTGGCTCTTCGAGAATTCATCCTGAAGGACGGAATCGCGGACTCTCACAATATCACGGATCCTGTAGATGTGATCGTTATAATTCACGGCACCCTCTCTATTCAGGCTTTTCCAAGATCTCTTTACGTCACTTGGAGGCGTGTTATTCCCGGATGTATTTGTAAATTGCAATATGTTCGAAATTGTATAATTAGATACAGAGATCTTCTCCGGGAGGAGTAGAAGGCTATGGTGGGTCCGACGAAGTCTTTTTCCATTCAGAATTGTGGGAGTAGAAAGTAGAAGAAATATCTCAAGGACTTCACGAACTCGAGCGTTCGGACAATCTAGAAGTCGATGGTATCCGTTTTCGTAGTCGAAGAAGACAAGTTTCAGCTAATAGAGTGATTCGGGAGGTTCACAAAAGGCTGTAACTGCTTCTTTTCGAATCCAGCTGAAGTTTCTTTTCTCGAATAGTCCAAATGCTTGGGGCTACGGAAGAGGGGTTTCCAAAGCCTGGTTTGATGTTTGCTTTTGAACCTGCAGCTTGAATATGCCGTCGTAGTTTTGACGGAAAAGGTGCTTCAAACCCCAGTCGTCGTATCTTCACCTGGGTTCTCGCTGCAGCGACCCTCCTATCTCCATGAAGTCTTTCCTTCACTAATCATCACATAACAAGGGTCACTGCAAGAAGCCTCTGTATCTTGATGATTACTCCTTCTACAGTAGCTGGTGTTGTATCACTCAGATTTGACGGAAGAATGCAGGTTAATGTGATTTAATGTAGGTAATCGTAGCAACCCAATTCGTTGAATGATTGACTCCTCGCGAATCACTGATATACCTATATTATAGGTCATTGTATAGAAATTGATCACCTTTGATTCGTTCTATAATTACGAAGTGCTTATATGACTTAAAGGTGAGCCTATAAATTTTTATTTGGTGATTTATTCGTCTCCTAGCAGCAGCTTGCCCCACGCTCTATTTGTAGTCACAAAATTGAACACATGTTCGGCTTCCGCTGAGAATCCAAGATGGGATCAGCTTGGAAAGTCCTCATCTCCTGCAATGTCTCCTGCATTGTCTTCTTTGTAGCATTCACTTTATCCAAGTCTTTCTCAAATGAATCATGGGCATCTTTCAGAAGCTTGAAGAAAGCAGTACGAAGGATTTGACGCCCCTCTATCATGTCCTGAAATTCCTGCTTAAATTCCTGCTTGTTACGACTTCCGCTCGATGTAGCCGTGGATATGGAAATAAACCCGCTATGATTGTTGTAGCTTAAGCTATCCTTCTTGATAAAGAGCACAGGTTTCCAAGCAGCGACTTCTTCGATAGCTTTGATGACCACCGAGAAATCATCAGGATTTAAGCATCGGACAACGAACGCGACTGCAAGATCGAGGGACTCTCTGCAGTACAGTGACTTCATCAGGTCAGATAGCAGATCAGGTAGCTCCCCTCTCCTTTCATAAACAACGAGATTGTAAGTCTCCATCTTGCCTTTGCTTTTTACATTAACCTGCGCTGCAGCTTGGAACTCGAACATCTTAGGGTAGAGACCTAGAAACTACGGAATTAGGAAAGAATAAAAAACCATTGTAATCATAATACCTACAGTCTCTGAATTCCTTAGAGCTGATTGTATTCGGATTGGAAGTAGACTGGATAGAGCTTCTCCACATATATACTCTCCAGGTGTATCTACATAGTCGTCGATAATGAATAGTTGAAGGCGTACTGGCATTCTAACGATGATCGAGAAACTTTAGATATTGAAGTGATTGAAATCCTGAAGACAGGAGCAACTAGAGATATACTATAGCGACATGGTTGTACACTACAATTCTCTATCAAAAGAAGACCTAGATAAGTCGGCCCACTGCTCATTATATAATAGTGTATATACAGGGATGAATTCTACCTACCCAGATAATTGACGTAAGTAGATGATAGCTGTCTCAAATATTCTATATTTTCTTCTACACGGAAAGAATTCCACCTTGGAAACCTCCCCGGGTTATTCTCCAATATAGGATCAAGGCCATTCGACCGATTTGGCCGAGATAGCCTGTATTATAGCTAGTATGATACGTCTATAGTACCCCGCGTGAGCAACTAAGTTAACCTAAATGGGCAAACCTTGTAGTAGAATCATTTACTCGCTCAATTACTCATAGGAGCTGAATTCGATACTACTCTTCCTTCTATTGGCTCTTCGAGAGTCATATAAAGTGAAGTGGTTATAGATAGAATCACGAATCAACAGCACCTAGTGATTATAAGTAGAACTATAGTGGGAATTAATTCAGGTTAAGGGCAGAGGCAGATTAGGTTGGATCAAAACAGCATCGGTCTGTTGGAAGGAATAGCTATTTATTTATTGATTTAAATATATAAAATGTTTTTATCTGCAGCCCAGTCCAGACAACCTGGAAAGCAAAGAGAACCATTGATGAGGGGATATATCAGAGTAAACTAGCAACCCATTGAATCTTTATTCCGATACGATTCTTCTCATACCTACTGTGCAGCCCGAGTTGGATGTAGCACAGCAAGCAGAAGTCTAAATACATGGGTCAATGGCCTTTCCCCGCCAAGCTCTGTTTCCAGGAGTTGTATATACCCGTGTAATTGATAAGGGTAGGGAAGGCCATCGTCCTTTGATACACTGACTTCAGAACTTTCATTGTATCGATGTTCGTTGACGATTTGCACGAATTTCTGCGTACATGATCTAATACTAGATGAGGTGTCACCAGTCCAATATGCAACGAACAACCATAGTAAGAGTAAAGATCCTGCCGAATCAAAATGCCTCAAATTTTCCAGAAATGCGCTTTCCCAAATATTAAGTCTTAATATCAACCTACAGAATATGGTCAATTCAGCTATAAAACTTGCGATACAGGATTCACTTACCAGACTTGATTATCGAAAAGAGTGTATTTGGATTTCCTAAGGACTGCACAACCCTCAACAAGCTTACTCCAAAGTCCTTTAACTCCTGGGATATCCTGAAAGGGTGATATGTCGCTTTCTAAATCACAGAAATCTACCCTTACGTTCCAGGGAGGAGAGAGATCCTCAATCCATGCGATCATACATTTATTTGAGGCAGGAGCCTGGGGCTCAAGGAAATGGTTCCAATCGATACGTTGTAATCCAGACATCTTGTTGTAAATCTCGAAAAGCATTTGACGGGTAGCTTCGGTATGTTGTGGATTCCGCAGAACGGAAAATATTCTGGACGGATCGACATCAACCTCACGTTCGGCCACTATCCAAGAACCGAACGGATTCCCTCCTACTAGATTCTTCGCTCCAGTCAGCAATAGCTACTAGTAGAGATGTGATATGTCACTTGTACCCTCTGGAGATACTTTATCTTAGCAGATGCTATGGGCCCGGTCACCAAAAGCCTCATCTTCCGGCAATGATGCACAGCATCAATGAATTCTTTCGCACATCGTGTATACTCCGGAGGAGAATGACAGAAACTATCAACCCAATCACAGTACGGTACATCAAGCAACATATGATTCATAATATGTTCAAGCTCGGAAGTGATTTCAAAAGAGGTTTCCTGAATATAGTTGTCATCTGCAGCTTGCTCATTTAACATATGAGAATAAAAAAACTGGATCCACTCTTGCAAACGAGGTAGTAAAGACATAGTAGGTATAAGGGAAAGCAATAATTAAAGAAGATGCTCCGTTAGTTTTTTATATCCTCCAGAGATGAGAGATTGGAATATAAATTATTATCAGCTCTTCACAAGAACCTTTCTGCCCCTTGGGGAAGCGATAGGTATACTAAGCGAAGAATATTGATTGGAGACGGTTAATATTGATCTACCGACAAAAAAGATAGGTGTGAAGGTAGTGATTTGCTATCATGCCCTGGACTTTGGATTGTCAAAAAATTATCCTTGACCTTGGACTGTCAAAAAATCATCCTTGACAAATCATCCTGGACTTTGGACTCTCAAAAAATCATCCTTGACTTTAGACTGTCAAAAAATTATCGTTGACTTTGGACTCAAAAAATCACCCTCGGTTTCCTTATCGTCAAAAAATCACTCTGGTCTTACGACACCACCGGTTTCCTCACTGTCAAAAAATCATCTATGACATCTAGAATGGTGTTCGACTCACAAACAGCGATTGGGCGTAGTATGGCTAGCATACAGGACCTCCGGGAAGCAATATTCGGGCTTCATACTATTGAGAAAGATATCGAAGAAGAGATTTTGTTATTGCATACACAACTCGAGGTACAAAAGAGATTCGAAGATACAGCTAATATTCTACGAAAAGCACCTGAGAAGAATAAAAACCTCCCAGATCAACGACACCGAAGAGTACTATCTCTAATTGAGTATGTATTCAAAAGGTACGAACATAAGTCTAAACTCAAGGAAGAGACGAAGAGCAAACACGAAAAACTTCGTGGTATGGATTGCGATACTCTGAAACTCTGCGGGCTGTCTTATACAGTCACAGAAGTCATGTCATTCAGCAAACAACATATCGATATTATCTCCAGTAGCTTTACGACTAGGTTTATTGAAAGCCGCAGTATTTCAAGTCTTTTATATCATCCCAGTATCAATAAGGTCTTGGAAAATGTGCCAAAAAAGGTGGAGGATATGAGCCTATATGGAAACTTCTTGAAAGGTTCAAGATACTAGACTTGTGAAGTAATAACACAACTAATAATAAGTAGAACACTATAACCGACGACTCAACATAGCTACTTCGACTACCAATACGATCCCAATTTCACGAGAAGAGGAAGGCGAGCCGACTACAATGCATGCCGCTGAACGAGCCCAGATGCAAAAACGCAAACACGACGGAATTACATCGGAGGAAGCCAGGTTACCGAAGAAGACAGCCACAGAAAAAGCGGTGGAGTTACGTTCTGAAAGATTTCTAGGAGACGTTTGGAAGATGAAGAGCGAAGATCTGAAATCCTTGGACTGGAACCATATCCACGACTCAGCATTTCTTACAGTCACGGATCTTGATTATGTTGCTCCTCAACTATTGTATCCCTGTTGCTTGACGATTTGGATTTCACGAGAATGCGCGACAAATTGGGCTAGAGATGGGGAATTCGTGGGAGCAAAACCAACAATGATATGACCTATATACCTAATCCTATTCTCCATTTCCTCAATCGAGCATTTTGTTCCAACAACCCGTAAACTTCTAATCCGTTTCAAACAACTCTATCAAACACGAAGTATTCCCGTTTGGACAAGAGCATTTGTGAGGTCAGAAAAGGTCTCTAGTTGTGGATGAGGTGTGCCTTCATTGAAAACGTCGTGCCCGTTGGCATGTGTACCATGCGTCTCATTTGGTTTGTGCATACGCGGCTTTCCATGCTCAATGGCAAACTTCCAGCCAGTCTGCCTAGCACGGTTGCAGTCGTGGAGATCGGAGGTGTTCAGCATAACAGTTGCCATAGGAAGGATAAGCTCTAGCATTTCAGAATCATTCTGGTCGATGACTTGGAGTCCAAGCAGGGTTGACAAACTATTTTCGATAAGATACTTTGCGAGCTCTGGGAGGAAAGCGCAATCAATATCTGAGAGATCGGGCGCAGGTCCTACTTGATATTCATATGGATGGAAACCGTTTTTGGTGAGAACAGATATATGTGCATGTATGTTCCTCATGTCTATAGCTTCAACATTTATAGGTTTTGTCCAACGGCAGTATGGTTTCGGGTAAGTGACGCCCAGCATAGCTGTGTTCTCTGGTATACTAAAATGAGCATGGACAAGATGAAGACCTAGGACTCGATGGGCACGATTTCGAACGAACAGCTCTGTAAGCTTATATATATGCGATTCAAGGATTTGGGGCTGGTCGGCATCATCTGGAAGAGTATTGTAACTATATACATTATATTAGATATGATTTAATCGTCTTGAAGAATTAGTTTTCCTTACATTTCGCAACTCGCAGCCAAATCTTCCGTTGTCAACGGCTTATTGAGACCTGGTACCTCGGAAATGCTCACTTGGTGAAATTCCATGACCGATAAAATGATAATAGGAAGAGGGAGGATAATAGAGAGATGATGAAATGTTCTTTGTGTCGATGGTGGGTAATCCAATTTCTCCGCACACGCTCTTGTAAACGACGATGAGGCTGCCGAAGCTTAGAAGTCCGAGGCGAAAGTGCAGAACAGTACCAAAGGTACAACAGGATGCAATAGTCAGAATTTACTTTGGGAACGAAATCACAATGAGGGCGACGACAAGTAATTAAAGTGGGGAGTGGGTTGAATTCAATTATAAGTACCGTTCGGCAAATTTTCATGCTTAGGCATCATCAGGCTATCATGTAGCATATAGTAATGTGAAGTGCGCCGGTGAGACTTTATGGTAAGGCCGAAGTAAAGATAAAGCTTATAGTTTGACGGCCAAGTGCTAATTTGAAGGATCGATGCCGACAGGAATAGTGAAAATGGAATTGAAAAAAAAAGAGACAAACAAACATATGTACGACGAGTTGAGGGAATTACAAAAAAAGCGGGCTTTTCGGTGAGGGAAGAGGGGAAGAGGGGAAGAGCGGAAGAGGGGAAGCTCCGCCAGCTATTCTTATCACGGCACTGCACAGCTGAGGTGGCTTGTAACCTACTATGGTAATAGCCCAAATAAAGGTTAAATTTATTCTGGTAGATTCTATCAACAGGGGTAGTTTTATCGAATCAGTTTGTCAAGATCCTACAATACTGGAGAGTTTTAACAAACAGCTGGGGTATACGTAACAACCTTTGTTATGCCTGCTACGAAGTAATATCGTGACAGGCGTAGAAGGCCCACCGTGATGTTTAAGAGGCGTTGCCTCGCAGGAAATTATTTGTTACTATCCCTCCCCATGAAATTTTTTGGTGGCAACGTAATTTTGTATACTCAGGCGGGTTTTTATAAGGGCGGAGCCCCTTGAGAGTAGCTCACAAGAACATAGAGACGCGAGAGTGTCCTTTTAGGACCGGTGAAGAGTAGCAGCGTAAGGGAGCAGCTCTTGGACATTAAGTACTTGTATATATATATAGTGATTATCAACCAAAGAAAATTTAAAGGAAAGTTGGAGATAAAATATTCAGAGCCTCTTCATTCTGCTCTGAATTTTGTTGTAAAAATGCTTCCAAAAGCCGAACACTACATCGAACAATTTCCTATAAAAAGTATAAGATTTCGAAGAGAACAGAGGAACCAAAGTACATACCCGTACTTTCCAGTATGACGCGAAGATATATTGCAATTTCTTTAAATCTTCAAGTTTCCCTGGAAGCTCATGCACATGACCACACTTCAAATAAAATACGTCTTTGCTGATACAAGACATAATAAGCAGCTGGTGTCGACGACCTGGTATGATTAGCAAAGTACTAAGTAACAGACAATATCCTAACCAGCTTGTAGTATACCAACAACTTTGATCTTCTTCATCACTGTAGGATCATTTTGTACCAACTCTCCAATATGGCACAGCATCGCTCTTAAGCCACCCACAAGCTTATCAAAATCATTGAGCCATTTTCCAGCGAGTTCTCCTTCCCATTTGCGACTTGTCTCCAAGACGAGCAGTTCATAACAAGATTGAGAACTGCCGTCAGCAGATAGCTTACGACGGCGTGCGATTGCATCGTAACGAGGTTCATTGATAAAGTAGGAGTATGGTTGGTAGCGAATTGCTGTGAGAGAAATTTCTTTACTACAACGATATTGATTATTAGCCAAAGAACAGAAAATTAGAATAGAGGTTTACCGTTGGAGAACAAGCTCTGGAATCTCGCAGAAAACTTCGTCCAGAAAACGAGGATAAACCAAACAGTCCCAAACCCCTTCACTCAGCTCTTCATCCATGATCATTCCGGAGTTCCCTAAAAGCTTGACCACATGGCACGAAACATCACCGATCCATTTGATATCACCGCGATGAGACATTGTGCGTTCGATTTCGCATGAGTGCTCATAGGAATTCGCCTATCAAATTATTAGTTATCAGCTATCAGTCATCCGAAAGCCCAAAGGCAAAGTACTGACTGACCTTCTCATACTTTCTGAGGGCCTGAAGCAACTCTGATGGAAACCTAGGGAGTGGTGATTCTTCAACACAGTTTGTGATCTGCTCACAATCTTCTCGTATAAGATCCAGTGCCGTAATGGATTCGGCATCCAAAACACCAAAATGAATTGGCTTTATTTTGCTAGTACGTTGGGCATGATCTAGCATAATATCTTGGAGGTAAATATTGCTATGGGTAAGTAACATCTTATTGGTATTAGTAAGGGATATACGAGAATCCTCCAAGCAACCAAGGACTTCTTGAAGCCTCTTCGTATCAGAGACTTCTATTGCCGGGGAGTCTTGCTTGTCGAGGGCGGAGTCAACAGTCGCGTTCAGGCTATCAGGATCATTATCGGCTTCTAAATCGGCTAGGTCATCGTGAGAGATCGAAGTTCCACTATACGTATAGGATTGTTAAACGATAGTTGTTATTTCACTATTCTTAGAAGGAATACTAACACAATATTGGTTCCTGTTTGTGACGAATTCAGCATAACATTACTCTGATTGATAGTGATACTAGGTGTGTTGGCGATATTGCGTTGCTTGTGTTTTCTCGCTATCGACCTTAGGAAATTTTTGGCTCTGTGCTGGTCGTTTTTCGGACTCTGCCATAAGAATGCCTATCAACACACACATCAAGCTCACCTGGGCTAGTAAATCTGATGGCCACGAAGGTCAACAGTAACCCAGGAGAAAGGGGACTTCGCGAAGAAGCCACACCCATAGACACAATCGTTGCTCAGTCCACCGCGAAGGCAGACTGCGATATGCGCCTCGGCGTATCGTTGACCAGGATACCACGAAGGCATCCTGCGATACGCTCAATGTACCGTTGACCAGAACACCGCGAAGGCATCCTGCGATACAAATGACCCGTGTACCGTGGACCAGGACACCACGAAGGCATCCTGCGATACAGGTGATGTGTGGATATTAGCCTTGTAGCTCTAAGAATCAACTTACTGAAAGAACCCATGCTTTTCGCAGTTCACTAGCCTTCCTAGCAATTTTCGGATTCTCGCTATTCTGTAGATGGTGTATTGATGTCCGCCAGCAGTTATGGACATTAGATGGTTCGTACTTTACGTAGCCCACTTCCTTGTATACTTTATCGCAAAAGCCCACGATATCCCATTTTTTATAAGGCGTCGTGTGAAAATAAGGATGTATATGTGTACGCAAAGCATCGTGGTTGAGAGATAGGGATTGAGGCATGATTACAATAAAGGTTGCCGATGGATGGTGATGTTGATGGTGATGGCGGCGGTGGTGGTGGTGGTTGGGTGGGAAATCAGAAGGTTGGGTGGGAAATCAGAAGGTTGGGTGGGAAATCAGAGGGTATAGGAAATTTTCCATCTATTGCCTAGAGTGCCAAGACTTTATGCTTCCGAGTCTTCCGAACAGGATGATTAAAGTGTAATCGTGGGTAACCCCCCACTTTTTCTTAAATGCCTAGAGTTGCTTTTGAATCAAAAAACGTTTTGGGAGCGACACGTAATTTTGCATAACGAACGAAGAATCCTTAGTAAGGTCGTGAGTTGCAGTTAAGGGATTAGAAAGTTATGTTATAGAACTACCCCCCCTCCTACCCTCCACAGCAACTCCGTTTACGCTGTGGAAGGGGAAAATAACACACATCTATACTCGATTTTGAGTAGTTGAAACCCCCTGTTTGCACCCTGGCTACTTCTTAGGGGGGATAGTATTATAGGAGGGGGAATCTACTATACCAAACTAGACCGTTTTTAGATCTATGATTTATCTTCAAGCCTTAGGCAAAAGTCTCACCCTATATTTACCGCCTGATTCTGCCACCAACAAAACGACATCAATCTGGCCACACACGCCACACCACACAGGGCAGTTGGAGGAGCTACCCGCTCGCTTATTACCCCGGAACCCTCCCTGGCGCATCCATATTCCAACAAGCGGAACCTCCTGCAAATCATATGAATCCAACATACAGTAACCTTACATAAGTTTAGGAATACATTCCCAGGCTTCAATTAATGCTTGCTCTAATGCTTCAAGGGCTATTTCTCCTGTCCCCAGCGACTTGAGTTCAGGGTGTAATTTTAAAACCCAGTTCTTGAGGTGCCACCATATATGCTCAATTGGGTTCAGATCCGGGGAATAAGGTGGCCATTCAATGACTGGTATAGCCCAATCTGCGAACCATTGGCGAACCTTGCGGGCATTATGGATAGGTGCGTTGTCCTGCATAAAAACTAGCCCAGGTTCCCAGCAAGATTCGATATTGTGGTCAAGTACTGCAAGGTAGGAGTTGGCAGAGTACCCATTCTTCTTCGATTCGAAGTCCCGGTCCATTATAAAGAGATCAGACTTGTGAATAGCCCCATCTTTCCACCAAAAGCATGCCCATACCATCACTGATATATCCTTCGACTTCGTGTAAGTTGTAACATTCGCTGGGAGTAGTCGTTCCGCTGCAGTACAGAATGTCCATTCCCTTACCCCGCCTTTGCCCCGCTCCGCTGAACACTCGTCACTCCACATATGCTTTGCGAAGTCGTCGAACTTCCAATGCCTTCTAGTTTTGCACCAGTTATACCTAAGACGTGCAGTCTTCTCTGTTAGGTACGGACGCCGTCTACACCGCCAATTTGTGATCCCAGAAGGCTCAAGCATACGCTGAAGGGTATGGTTGGCATATGTCCATCCCAACGCGTCGCGGATCTGCTGGTAGGTATCCTTTGGGTTTCGACGTACATAACGTACAAGGGCACGAACCTGTCGATCTGTATACTTGACTGGCCGGCTGGATCGTTCTCTAGAAAACCCTTCGTGGCGTAATGGGTCAGCCTTTGTAGTGCTATAAACAGTAGTAATCGGGACTTTTAGGACCTTAGCGACTTTAGTGGCTTTAACACCACAAAGACGTGCACCAACGATCTCTCCCCTCTTTTTAGGAGTTAACTCCTTCCGCTTTTTAATATTCCCATCAAGGACTCCTAATATTCGACGTGGTGTAGGCATGGGTGGTTGATTAAAAAGAGGTGTAAGTGGTGTTGAACGCGTAAAGACGCGATTTTGGTGATTTTCGCTTAAACTTATTGCCTAGTACTGTACTGTACCTATATAAAACCACAATACACAATCACTAAGTGTCTTGCAAAGCCAATCATATATCAGCTTTGCGCAGGTGTTGAAGGAAAATAAATTGCTTTCTATTATCCTATAATCATCATCGAACAGACCTGAAAAGAGTAATAACTGCAAATCGACTTTTAATTGCTAATAGAGGGTAACGCCTCTACAAAGTCATGTACGCGGCACACTATCAATGTTGAATTGACCAAGACAGATATGAGAATGAAGTGGTGGAAAGAAAAAGAAAGTAAAACAAGAATCGAAAAATCCCAGCTCAGGCAAGACCCTTCTTATCATCCACTGGCATCTCAGGAAATAAAGCATCGCAACTCTTCTTATCGCCAACTACTTCCATTTCCCAATACACCCCATATTCTTCCACTAGGTACCAGATATTGCAAGGAGTCTTCTTGCTTTTGTTCCAGCCTTCAAAGTTAACTGAGCCTGTGTTATAGTCCGACCATACTCCACGGATCTCTCCTGTCCATCCGGTTCTGTTGCTCTCGCTGTATACTGTGACTTCCTGGCCAAGGTACGATGTAAGAAACAGTAATGTCATATAACTGGAGCCTGTCTGATACTCGTGCTTTTTCCGAAGCTCATCTCTTGTCTTGAAAAGACAGAGCAGCATATCTCGTACCTCATTCATAGACGTAGACACCTCCTTCTTACATTCCGCTGTTTCTTCGCTTTCGACTTTCAGCATTCTCCATCGTTGCATACAGGCTGACATGATTGCAGGAAGCGGTAGATGGAGATGTAAGGTGGTATAACTTTCGATGCCCAAGTTTTTGACCGCTCAATCTGGAACTTCTGCAGATATACTGTGCTTTGAGGGATATTTCTCCGAGAGTCGATATAGATACTTTTTGTCGTTGTTTAGAGGTTTTAGATTCTCGAGAGGCGTAAAAATCCTGTATCTGTCTATAAAAGACTTGCGGTCACTAAGACCATAAGAAGGTATAAAGACTTCGTTGTCATCCCATAAATCAATATTTCTACTACTGCCCCGCGTCCTTTCGAGCGGTGGTGGCAATGATAGTCTATGAAAGTCCCATTCGCAGAGCTGAGGTCCGGGTGGTTGCGGAGTCTTAGGTTCGAAAGATTGAGTTTGGTACCCATCCGACAGTTGCATAGTAGTTTCCTTCTCTGTGACAAGCTCAGTTGCGTCCGTTCCTTGTAATTCCATCGTGGAATCGTTCTTGATCACTGGAGCCGTTTGCTGAGTTTCGTCGCACATGGGCGCCGTTTGCTGACTTTCTTCGCACATCATGGAGAGCTTGGGTTTGGAGTAAGACTCCAAAGGAGGAGAACCAAGATTTGAAGGATAGTTCTTATCAAGACAAAGGTAGGAAGGTTCTACCCAAGCTAGGCGGTATAAGTTGCGAGTCAACGGTCAGGAAACTAAGTGAATAAGTAAGAGAGTGAAAACTCTACACTGATCAGATATGTCTAAACTCCATTGTAGATCTTGCCAATGTGTCTATGACCGCTTACCGTATAATACTTAGAATATCTACGTTACTTGTGCGTCTCGTTCATCTGTATAAGAATCCTCACTTTCATCCAAGACCGTTTACGGATAGTCTTACTTTGTGTTTGAAGCCTGCTTATGCACGTCCGAAATTACAATTTCCCGGTGAAAGGTGTATACCCGCCACAGATATCCTATGAGATCTAAATGGATATTATCTAACTGTATCGATAGTCCCTCTGGCTGTGTTACCTATCCAAATTGTGGCGGCGGTCTAGATCAAAGATGAAGCTATATAGGGTAATGACTCCCCTTGTGAATATTGATCGTCAATTCGAGGGGGTGAGTGTAATATGATAGTCACTGTTGTTCCCCGCTTCTTGGCTGCCATTGTACATTCAAGTAGGTGTATTCCGTGTGGGTTCCTGCGCCTAAAGCAAATTCCAGCACCTAGGTTTGACGTTACTCCGACCTGCTCGTACAAGAATCATCAGTTACCTTGGCACGTCTCATCTCACCAAACATCATCAAGGTTAATTCTGAGCTATCATATGTGGAAGCCATGTTAGACACTTCTTACGTTTCTCCACCCTTGGCCCTCGCTTTCCCGCAATGGAAATTGAGTTACAACATAACCTCAAGGACTCGATGCCCGAGTAGAAGCTTCACTTCGTTTTAGGTTTGCTATTGGTTTGTCCAGAACGTACAACAAAAACCCAGGATTACTGTATATAACCGAATGGAAGAGCATACACAAATCAAAAGAGCACAGTTCCAAGTATTGGCTCTAGAGCCTCCATACGTGCCTGTAGAAGGAATCGATGGCAGGTTTCTATGACTGTGATTACCTGCTTAGATTTAAGCAGAGCATGAAGGCGGTTGAAGCGGTGTAGGATCAACCAATAGATAATCTCTCGTACGCAACCGCGGATGAACTGGGAATATAAAAGCTTTCGGTATTAATCAGCGCTTTATATCGTTATCGATAGCTCAATATTCCTTGGACCGCAGTCACTATCCGCGCTGGTTTAGTGGAGACCGGGAAAGGTAGGTTGGAGATAGAATTAATATAGAGAGATTGGATGATCACACGTAAAGGTGATCTGTCGTGGTTGAGCTACGAATCTAAAGGATATAGGATGCATAATTGAGGGGGAACTTCAATCACTATGAAGAGAGCCTAACCTTTGAATTACTTAGTATCTTATCATCTTATCATCGTCCTCAGCAGGTGCTGTGATAAACTTCTATGTCTGCTTTGAACAGTGTACGCCTCAGCTTTAGGAAGAGACTACTTAAGAGATTGAGCGAGAGAATACAGCGCTTTCAAACGAGAAGGCCTCGGTGGTTTAAGAGTAGAGATGAAGATATTTCTCGTGACACAAATATTGTTTATTCTCCTATACTAGTTCTTCGTCTTTCTTAAGAGCAGACTATCTAGTACTATTATACTCTTCGTCGTCGTCACCTACCCCACCCTCGGTGCCCATTGGAGATTCTCCTGTGAAACTCCTCAGTCTATGGATAATCTGTCCTACACAATAAATACAAGAACACCCACTAACAAATACTGATCCAACTGGCGACCGCAACCAAACTGCTTGCAAATAACACTCCTCCAGTAACTCCGCTGTATTAACCGTCACACTCCCTCCAGAAACAATCTCGTAGTCCTCTCTATCCGGCTGTCTATCTTGTGAAGCCCGATCCTCTACTCGCTTCCTCTCCCTACACTTATTGTCAAATAAACTCAACACTGTTCAAAAAACGATACATACCTTTTATAAAGACCCTTAAACACTCGAATACACTTATTATAACATCTCTTCTCTTCCACCTGCTGCGCCCGAGACAAAGCCACATCTCTCATACGCCCCTTCACATACCGACTATATTGTGCATCCGACATCTTCGCGGCGTCCATAGGTCCCACCAACTCTCTCATCTTACGAGACTTACTTCGCACTCGCTTCAAATCGTACAGCGACAACTCATCAAAAATCATGCACCAAACCTCAACCGGTAAATGCCACCGGACCTTCCGACCCTCTTTCAAAACATTCACGATAGGTTTCCACCCTGTACATAACTGTCGGTCCTGAACTTCCATATCTGCTACAGAAAACACCTTCATACGACAGTCACTCATCCCCGAATGACCTATCAGTCTTATCATCGACTTCTCCAGCTTTTGCTTTTCCTTCAGAAGATACTCCATTTCGCGTATAAACGCCGCCTCGCCACTCTCCTCCGCTAACGACTCGATGGATTTGCAAATATATTGAGCTGACATGGTTTTTTGAATTGAGATGATAAATAGTATAAAAGTTAACCGAAAGTGAAGTACAAAGAATATGGGCGAGAGCCCACCTATATATGTGATGCGCGGCTGCACACTTGCGTAAGCGAAGACATGCTGATGTCCGACATCTGCCCTCGGCCTTGCGGGCCAGCTACAGGGCTACGCTGCCTTACTTACACACACTGTTGTATACAGGTAGGGTGCCCTACAAATTTGACTCGAAAAGTTCTCTCAAGACATATTTAGAATCGACCAGGTAGATGTGAAGATCGAAATGAAGCCGACGAATAAAGCTGATGCCAAAAAGATCTTTTTAAATTGTATCGACTCGACTGACCTACAGCTCGGAAAGCCTTCGCGAATACGCAGAATGCAAAGAAGATGTGGTTCATACACAAGTAGTGGAAGAGATGTCAGAATCGAAGGACGAGGCACAGAAAATACACGGAATGAAGTTGGCAATGGATAATAGTGTTCTCATATCAGGTGAGATGGTGGATCATGAGAAGTATGGAGAGAGAGCAAAGTGCGTAGGCTGTTCATGATTTCAGATTTAGCTACAATAATCGTATATGTGATCTAACAAAGTCGCACTAACAAGACACGCACTAACAAGACACGCATTAACAAGACACTACCTTCTCTGCAGTTCATTTTGTTCTTTTGTGTTTCGCTCTGGCTGATTTCTTTGCTTGTTGAATACCGCCCTACAAACCCGCCGAAAACTGTGCAAATCTGACTCCGATACTCCATAGTCTTCCGGGCTTTCTTCCACTGCTGCGAGTATATGTGGAATAATCTCTGAGCTGTAACCTGGTACATCCTCATTGGTACAATTGGGGTGCTTGAGGAGGAAGTCGATAACCTCAAATGATCTGCCTATCATTTTCTTGTGATAACCCAAGTATCCGGACATTAAGCATGGTGTTGGTGTCATCGGTGCATGTATAGTTCCGGGCCACATAATCAAAGCATCGCCCTTTCGTAGAGGATGTACACGAATTTTGACATCATCAGGTGGATACCATATTGGACCATGCTCTCCAAAGTCCGCCCATATCTCCTTCTGCCTTTTTGTAGAGAGATGAGCAATATCTGCAACCGCCCATAGCTTGAGGTCCGTTTCATCTCCATGCATAAAAATGACGGTGAAATATCCCATGTTATCCATATGCCATCCAGATATGGCACCAGAGGTTGCATGAATTCTGAAATTGAAATGTCCGAACAGGTTGCTTGCTGTGATACGACCACAACTATTGTGAACTCTGTCGACAATACTATCCAGGAAACCCATATCCTCGTTGTGTAATCCAAGTCGTAATAGACTCCCGGACTTGGGATTCAGGCTCAACATGTTGATTGGCTTGGCGTCGGGGCTATTGAGATCACTTTCGTATCGATGTTTGACTTCGACCGCTCTAATACGCTGGACTTCAGGTATTCCCTTATCATTCCTTCCCTGAACATCCAGCATAGTATCCTTTTCTCCGATGCCTTCGAATGCTTCCCAAAATGCGTCACCGCGTGGCTGAAAACACTTTTCCCATACCGTATTATTAGGCACCCTGACTATGGCTGTCTTGTATCTGTCGATACTATTTTTCTCAAGCCATTCGTCAAGATCATCTAGGGATAGAAACATAGCAAGAGAAGCCTTGATATTTTTTTTTTCTTTCGTCTTGTAGCTATCCCGGAAAGGCTCCCATCGATTGTAAATAAAGAGACCGACGTTCGCAAGTTCAGTTTCGTAATCTGTCGGTATATTTTCCTTTACGATGGAGTTGAAACGGTTTTTCAACATTTCAATAGTAGGTCGGTATGATTGGTAGGGCGTCCATATATCTTCAAATGCAGCTAGGCGCTTTCTACTCTGCTTTTGCTTCTCCGCCTTTTGCTTCCTCTGCTCCCGCGTCGCATTGGCGCGTGCCATTCGCTGTCGCCCAGCGTCTTTGTGTCGTCTGGTCAGGGAACAGAACAATTTCTTCTTGTCTTGCAGGAGGAGATTGTTTGCTTTAGCCTCCATCGTGAGCTCTTTCTTCCTTGCATTGAGTTGCTGAATGCTTGTACGTAGTCGTAAATGCGCTTGCTGCGTCTCCTCGATCTCAATTTCCAACGCTCGTATAGTTGTGCTGGCCACGGGGCTCCTGGGTGCCATGTTTTCGTCCGGGATCCGTTTGTAGACACATAGAATGTCGGATGTTGACACCTCAATATAGCAGTAAAGAGCAAATTATTTCCAAAATTGAGGTTATCTAAGGTGCTCAATCCTGATTCTGATTGCAACAGTTGGTTGGTAGTAGTCACATGATGCATTGTACCTATGGGAAGTCGAGCTTGCTTTGAGGATGCTCTTAGTCATGCCAGTCCACACTTTTCGAACTTCGCTCATAAATTGAGGATGCTCTTAGCTATGCCAGTCCACAACTCTCGAAAGTCGCTCATAAATTGAGGATGCTCTAGTCCTGGTGGTCATGCCAGCCCGCGCAACCTGCAAACCGTCGCTCATATTTGTATATAAAATTTCCCGCCTACTACTCCCATATCAGAACACGCAAATTAGAGAGCTTCAAAACCACCTCGTGTTCTTCTTTGGCCGATCTCATTCAGTCATTATTATCAGAACCTTCGTGTGGACCCTGGAACAGTAGTAGAGGAAAAAGAACCTCGGGTTGTTTGCTGTGGCACGTGTGTGGCTCGAGTTGGCACGTGTGTGGCTCGGGTGGCCACCTAGGTTACAGCGGCCTAAATCTTTATTTATATCTTTTCTATACTAGGTCTATACTATGAAAAATCAAAACCCTTCAAACTTTGCAAGGCAATCTCCATATTATCTTGCGCCAATCTCATAAATACTTGAGCTTTGAGTACATTTGCTATATTTCCACATTCCTTCGAGGTATCACTAGCCTGCTAGGCTCTCAACCAATTGTGTACAGTCACAATTGTACTTTCGAGGTGTCCACGCTGGACTACAATCCATTCGTTTTGTTTCCGCGTCGGGAAATATTCGTAGGCGGCATAGATTTCCTCTTCGATTACATCAAGCGGGGGTAAAAGAGAAGAAACTGCCGGGGGCGTCGAAAAGTAATATTTCTGCTTTCTGTTGACGCTCTTGAAGCTGGTCAAGGGGAGGGAAAAGGGTAATTTCTCATAGTCTGCGTCAATGTCGACAATAGTTATTGCTGGAGCATCGGTACCCTGGAAATTAGGTTGGGCCTTTTGTAAGAGATCAGGGCTGACGGCCAGCGATGGGGCTGAGGGCTCCGATAGAGTGGGAGATCTGCTGGAAGCTTCAGATGAAGACATTTGGACAGGAGATGCTGGAAGTTGTATGGTCATTTCCAAGTGGGAGGTTTGGCCGTTTGTTATCTAAATACTATTTTTCTTGCCTATCATATAGTTTTTGGTGTGCTCCGAAGTCGGAAAATGCTCGCAGTGTTCGAATATATAACAAAACCATGTACAGGAATCAAGTTTTCTGAATACGGAAAGACTAAATACGAATTACGAGAAATGCGAGATTCCTAAGTCCCACCAAACAGTTTTCCTGATTTTAGTTTTAGATTACTTGAATGTCGTTCTTCCGTTGGTATAGCGCGCGGTTAATCGTCAGCAGAGTTTGGTTTGGTCTACCGCATGTCATGTTGAATTGGTGGTAATTATCAGTATACGGTCGTTTGAATTCAGTCAGTAGCCTCTGAATTGTAATGAACCCAATTGTGATACTCGCCCGAAACTACTTATGTCACCTGAAGTTGCGTTGTCTAGCAGGACGAATTAACCTGCCTGTCACCAAATCTTCTATATACGTTGTCGGTCCTTACATACTCTCAGACTGATTCCTACAATGGAATTCTTCAAGAAAGCACTTCAAGTTCCACCAAGATGTGATCGCGATCCCGCCTCTCAAAATGGTGCCACTAATTACACCAATATGCTATTGCAGCTAGACGAAATTCCTTTCCTGCACAGTCTTTTTGCTGGTTTTTCCACTTGGATTCTACTTGCTAGCTATCTTGTTCTTCCCGCAACCTTCCAAGAAGCAGGCCAAGTCAGCAAGTACTTGGTGCAATATAACAAGAACCTCCCACTACTTTGGATAGCAGCTATAGCATGTGCTACCGGCGCGATTTGAATTGTATGGTTATGGTGGATTTGGAGACTGAATTATATATGGATACGCAATCGACTGATAGTGTAACTATCACTTATGGGTCTATGTGGTTCTATATAGAAGGGCTGACAATTTTATCATCTAGACCTAGTCTAATAAACTCAGTTACTGGATTTGGAACCATCATTATAAATATGTATGCATCTGGGCATAGAGTATGGTCTGCGACAACCATCATTAGCAGCGCTGTTACAGGAACATGTACACTTTTTATGTCAGTCATGTTCGGATTATATCATTTCAAACTGTTGGGCGATGTGCAGAGAGACCACAAGAGGAATAGTCCTAAACTTCAACAGCGTTTGCGTTAGTATGGGCATGTTCTTAGGCAAACTCACAGCTGAATCTAAACTGCTCTTTCGATGTTTCAGTGTATTTTATAATCATGTAGATTCATTCCACACTGCGGCACTTAGTATCGAGTTTATGTGAAAGATATAATATTTCGAGTGAATCACAGTATGGCTGTCAGTCGCTGACCATGCTTTTTTGTACTATTCTTCGTTACCAATGACACTATGATATAATAGATGTGAGTATGGAAAGCGTACCTGCACAACATCAATACTTTTGGCGGTATTCGACGGGTAGTACACTAAGTGTAGTGCTTATATGCTTCCAATATATGCAAATGATGCTTGATTCAACTGTCTTGCTTCCTATCTACAGTGGGAAGGACTAGCTATATTTATAGGCCCTTCAGGTCTGTTGCCTTAGGCCTCTCAAGCCTCTTTGTAAGCCTAATCCACAGGCTTCGTAACCTTGAGGTCATCGGCTTCGCAAGCCTGAAGTCATAGGCTTTGTAAGCCTAATTGATCACTACGACGTTCAGTTTAGGGTAGTGGGCCCCTGCCCCACCTACCCCGCCTACCCCACTTTAGTGGTTCCAACAAATACGCCCACGAGATATAATTTCATTGTGTCTATTCTATCAATCTACTTGCACTATGCTGTTGTAAAACTAGTCTATGAAACTCCAGAACTATAACCCGACCCTCAAATAAGCCTCGATCGCTTAGCACTCTGCTGCTCTGAATGTACGTTAACGCGCTTCAAACCGCGACGACCGAATACACAATTTAAACCTTGATCATTGATCAAAGACTCAATGGTGTATGGGCAGTTACTGATGCTCCTCGCTCTCGCAACGACGCTGTCTATTTTTATATCGATAGTATCTCTCAATGTTCTTACTTTGAATACCACCGTTATGCTATAAGGTATGTATCTACGACACTTAGCAATCCCCAAATTAATCATTCAATATTAGGACATCAAGCTTTTCCGAATGTTGGATAAAGAGCCAGATCTCAGCCCGCAGTTCAAACTAGAAATCAAGTACAATAACAGGAAGAATGAACGTGGGAATCCAAAGAAGTTGTAAGATATCACTAGAGCTGAAGTTTGAAATTTATCCTGACAAATAACAGTCTTGAACAAACTTATTTTACAAGAGATACTCCAGGGAGCTGTGTTGTTTCTTGGCTTCTAGCACTTATGTTTTTAGATAAAGCCTTCGAGCATTATTCAACACCTTCCGAACTATTCCGGCCCAATCCTTCTAGTAGATTGGAGACGCCAATCAACTTTAAGAAAGATATAATGGATATACCATTATTCCGCAGATTAGAAGGTGGAAAGCTCTCTCAGACTCTTCCTATTTCAGGTACTTCTGTGACCCAAGATGCTCAGCGGGTTGTTAGTGCGGCAGGGTTCCCACAGAGGTTTACATTTTATTCCATTCGTCGAGGACTAAGTAATGCTCTACATGATAGTAAGTTTAATAGGCTGAAATTAAGATTGGGCGGGGTTACCTTATATATCTACTAGATACTGACTAGATATAGAGAACGTTGATACTTCCCGTATAAAACAACTTATGGGTCATTCGGGGCTTTCGGACGCAGTATTTCTTAGGCATTACCAATCTCGAAAAGTAAACATCGATTCCGGCAATATCTTTCGACAAGAGCTGCCTCGCGAAGAGCGGACTCAGACCTTGAACATGCGTTCCAAAAGAGATATCTCCGCGCCCAGAGTACTATCAGCGCAACAGAAAGTCGAATTATATACTCAAGACGCAGAAATACAACGACTGCTTAAGACCAGGGAGGGATTGTGCCAAGAATTGAAAGACCTGCCGGAGCTGGAAATCAATAAAGAGAGGAGGGAACGTATTGGCGAGGAGTTTACAGTAATCCGCAAGCAGCTAGCTGTGCGAAAACACTTTCTACGAAAGCACGGTCTGAGAGAACTAAGAAAACAGCACTTCGAAAGCATAGCCGAAAAAGCAGCTCAGGATTTTAACACAGATACTGCCGAAGTATCCACAGAACTGCCAATTCTCAGACATGAGCTCGCGCGAGCTTTATTTCCACAGGATTCCGAAACGACATCCACTTTACTAGCTATCGAACAGTTGATTTCCCATGGCATAGGCACACAGACATCAATCATCAGAGGACGAAAACGAAAGGAAGTAGACTCGGAATCGCCAACACCACGAAAGAAACGAGCAAGAGGCAACTCGGAGCTGTAGGTTTCAAACCCATATTCGCAAATATCATTCTATACTGAGCATTACTTTTCAAGCCACCTTCCCCGAAAATATCTACGTACGAAAGCGAAAGCTCCGCCAAAGATGTTTTCATGTCCCAACGTCGAATGCTCTCGTTACCTCAACCCACTCAAATCGGAAAGAACCTTTAAGGCTCATATCGCTAAACATATATCACCGCCTGAGACTTTTCCGTGCCCCTATGTCAAATGCTCCCGTCACCTCGACCCACTCAGATCGAAATGGCACTTGGAAGCTCATATAGGTCGACATATATCACAAGAACGGATAGAGGTATTAGAGCCTCCAAAGCCGCGAAAGGTACCTAATCCTCCAAAGCCGCCGAAACCGCCAATACCAAAGTGCCCATATCTTGCATGCCCTGAGTATTACAACCCTTCAACTGAGCTGTTCAGAAAGCATATAACAGAACATAAGTACCTTGAGAAAGAAATTTTCTGCTTTCGAACAGACTGCCGTCATTACATCAAGCGTCTTGAATCAGAAAACCATTATTGGAGGCATATAGAAACCCATACAGAAGACGTTACAGCAATTACACTATAGAACTTGATACTGATGAGAACGATTGTCCAGTGATGGAGCACACAAATTTAAGTCTATGGTCTGCTGCTCGGAAGCCCTCGAATAAAGCTCATGGAGTCATGGAAAGGGAGGATCAGCCGAAGCATACAGGGAAGGAACTTAAGGAGAAATTTTCTTTAGTTTTTATATATATCACTCTGCTCCTACAAGAATAAAATTGTTACGAAATGCACATGCACCTCAAGTGAGAGAAAATATGCGCCGCCTGCTGGTAGTGAAACTTGCTTAGAATAAGAATACTTCTGTCCGCTTAAGAACATTGTTTACGGCCCCAATAAGAGCCAGTGTCTCACGTGCAAAGGTTGCTACAATTGTTGGGGGTGATATGCCGAAAGAGATCTAATATAGGCACTACGATCTAGTTGCACCAGGAGGAAGAGAATATCAATTACTTTGTTGCACACCTTCCGGGATACACGGAACTCTGACATACTGGAGGGAGCAATACACGGATTTACAGACCTGGCGACTGAACAGACGGGAGATAGAAGATGAGTCATATATGGTGATGAGGTTTAAACGCCAGAAAAAGATGTATAGATCGGCCTGGATGTAGGCTGCTCAATTAGTACCTATAGATGGGGTTTCCAGCTCTTCAGCCACTTATAATTCGCCCAACAATCCAGGATAGGGGTGGCAAATCCTAGATTCGGGTCCAGTACAGCCAATACCTAGTCAATATCTTATTAAACGTACCCAATAGCCACTCGTTGGTCATAACAACCTACCTATGAATGCCCAATCCCGGCGAGTACTCTAATCACCGGCGGGTAGGTTCGCAGCCTGCCTAGGTGCCCCACGGCCTAGATCCCCCAACGGGACGGCCTGGAAAAAGGGTATATTCACTAACTCTGGGGATATCCTAAATAAGAATGAGAGGGCAAGGAATAGATCGGGGAAGATGAGGGGTCAGCAAAATAAAGGTATGAGGATAATTGAAGACCAGGTGGAGAAGAGGTGCTCGTCCCAATCTAAAAACGAGTTTATAACCCAGATGTGGTTGAAATCAATCAGAGACAGTTTTCGTGGTACGAGGACCGGCCAAGGCTGAAATTAGTTGGTGGCGTTAGAGTTGTTGGAGTTGTTGGCAGGTCATTGGATGAACGAGCTTACCGCGGAGCTATTGCTTAGTGGCATAGTTCGTATTTGAGACTTGGGTCTATGATCTTCAAAGAGGAAGTATTTTCGGTTCTTTGTTATCCGGCTTCGGGATCTTTTCTTACATTCGCTTCTGTAATCCTGAGATCGGGAGCCCGACTTCTGTAACCCACAGTCCGTTATTGATGATTTTATTTCACTTGGGATTTTGTATTTAAAGACTATACATCCACTAGATCCTACTTTCAACTAAGTCCTGCTTCCAATTAAGTTCTACTTTCAACAAAATCCAATATTCTATCACATCTAATTTCAGCAATTTAATATATATCCAAAACGTACCCGAGAACTCTTAAGTGAAAGTAAGTGGCTCTGGAGAATCCAAATTACAACTATCATCTAACAATCATCGAAAGACAATATGTGTCGAATGAGCTTCTCTTACAAAAAGGGAAGGAACTACGACGAAGAACTACCGCCATATCGACCTGTCACCGACGAATCCTTCTCACACACATACACTTTCGATGTTCCCTCTTCAGGAACGGTCACTATCAATGCTAGAGGAGATAGCAGTCTAAGAGTGAGCCATGTACCTATGCCGACTGTATTGCCTTCGAAGACGACATCTACCCCCACTGATCTCCACCAAGATCTGAGCGTCAAGAATACCAAATCTTTGGATAATGGCTCCGATAAAGTATTGATTAAGATTTGAAATATCTTGTCTTGACTGGGATATGCTTTGGATATTCTTTATATGTGCTTTGGTCTTCAGAATTTCTTCAGATATACTTTGGCTTTTTTTCAGACTCTCTTTATGCTTTGGGAATGCTTTGGGTTTGCTTTGGATATGCTATGGATATGCTTTGTATCTTCTTCAGTCCTTTCTTTGGAATTTGCTATAGACTTTCTTTAAATTTGCTTGGGATTTGTTTAGGATTTGCTTGGATTTGCTTGGGATTCGATTTGAAATTGCTTCAGGCTTCAAATAGTTAGAGTATAATACGATATAGGCTGGCTTCCTCGTATAATATTATATCTTCCGCTCTCTAGTGATCTTTAAGTTACTAGGGAATTATAGTGCAATTGATCTAGTATAGCCTTACTCTTTTTGCAATACAGTTCGTAGTAAGTATTGCCCCTTACAGACGCCTTATCCCGCCAATGAAGTGTATAACAGTACTCGTATAGGAACTGTATACGGTCGAGATCGTGGAGAGCAGAAGAAGTATATATAGATCGAAACGCAGGTAACAGAGGGGCAGGTGCAGGAGCAGGTGCAGGAGCAGGTGCAGGAGCAGATACAGGAGTAGGTGCAGGAGCAGGTACAACTGGAGGAACAACTGGATGAACAGGTACTATAGTCGCAGGGGCTACAGTAGTGGACGTAGGATTATTTGCAGGTGTGTTATCCACAGCTGCAGGACCAGCAGTAGGACGGCAACGCTGTGGGCGAGGAATGTTGGCTGTATCGGGCGGAAGAGACTCTAAACAGGTTGAACGGGTCTGGCGAAGGGCATTAACGTCTAACTCAGACAGCGTCGCTGGGGCTCCCAACTCGCTCAGGAGGGTAAGTCGCTGTCGCTCCTTACAAAAACAGATTTCGAAGTCACATGGGGTGTGTTTTTTCACAGGGTCCGGGCTTACTCAATTTAATATAGACTAGGGAATTGCGGTGCAATTCGGGGCAGCTTGCTTTCACCGCCGGGGGTTTAAATAATCCGGTTCCAGCGGCAGAAAAATTAATTAATTAATACCTGAGGTTATAGTATAGCTAAAGAGTTTAAGTAAAACCTGAGGCGACAAAAGTAATCCCCAGTACTGATAGGGAGTTCGTACCGACAGGCAGTACGAACTCTCTGTTGGTGCTGGGGATTACTTTTGTCGCCTCAGCCCTTACTCAAACTCCCTTAAACTCCCTGTTAGTAGGTGACGCTCCGCTGGCTCTCTGAGGGCCACTGCCGTGGAGGCAGACTATTTGCTATGCTATGCTATTTGCCATGCTATGTAAATTCATCAGCATTCTTGATAATACACCCTTGAAATACGCAAAACAGATAAGACAGCTCAAACATCGAATTTAATTGGTCAGGCTGCTTGCTCGAGCATACTCGAGGCTCGCTGCTGAGTGTTCTGCAAGCTAGAGACAAGCTCTGAAGCTGTAATACGCTTTTTATCTTCGAAGACCAACATCCTATGAAGCAAAGGATATCCCTTAGCAGGAATACTGTTTTTAACCTTGGTATACCATTTCTGCATTTTCTCTCTGGCCTTACCTTCCTTTGCTGCTTCTGCGATATTCCAATATTCGCTTGATAAGGAAATAATTCCAAAAACAAAAAGCAAAGTGACACCGAATGCCTATATATCTCCAGCCGTCCCTCGACTCTGATGAATCATATATTCGGGTAGTATATAAGAAGGTGTACCACCACTAGTCCTCCTAGATATTTCAGATATTGATAATCTATGGGATAATCCAAAGTCGCACAGAACAGCTCGATTCTTTGTATCGTCGAAAAGAACATTCGTCGTTTTGATGTCGAGATGAAGGATATTCTGCTTATATATATATTGCAAAGCATTGCTTATATCTAGTATAATTGTATTTTGTATATTATCGGATAAATTCGACATCTTACGATCGTTAACAAACTTATCGAGACAAATTCCAGTATATTCAAAAGTGAGACTTAGATCAGTCGAATTATAATCTATAAGCTTCACGATCGATGGCTAAACGGTTCAGGATTAGCTATTGCTATTATACCAAGATAGACAGCTTTCTTACATGCTTAAGGTCTTGAGTGATATTGAATTCATTCCTCCAGGATATCGCTGCATTGATGATCGTATCTCGTCTATGTCGTTTGACAACAACAAGTTTCCAATCTCTCTTCTCTAAGGTAACCTTCGAGAATGTCGTACGAGCGATTTCTTTCTGCTGAGAAGGTTCTTTCTGCTGAGAAGGTTCTTTCCGCTGAGAAGGTTCTTTCCGCTGAGAAGGTTCTTTCTGCCGAGAAGGTTCTTTCCGCTAAGAAGGTTCTTCCGGCTGAGAAGGTTCTTCCGGCTGAGAGGGGAACGGTGGTAATCTGGAAAGCCTAGAGAGCTTTGTTCGTTTTACTCCTTTAGCTGCCTCTTGCGGCTCTGGGGAAGGAGAAAGCAATTGGACACCTTGTGTGGAAGGAAGGTAGGATATAATTCTAGGAAGCGGTGAAGTTGCTTCTCGATCTATCGAAGGCGTAGAAATTTTGTGATTAGGGTGTGGGAGCATACGAATTTGAAAGTCCAACCCCTCCCCAAGCGTAATCCTCCAGCTACTATTTTCAAGTGTTGCTGTCTCACGGGATGGGATATCGCGGATATCAGACCCTGAAAGTCGCTGGTAATAGAATGTCGAGGTAGAAGTGTTGTATACCTCTAGGGCGTCACGATCGGGATAGGGGTACAGAACGCAGTGGCGCTCTCCTATATACGCGCCTCTATCTCACGCCAGGTCGGTGCTAGTACCTCGGCTGGCAAGGGATAGTGTAGTGTCTGATGTAGCGGGCCCTGCCTTATACGGGAGGAGGTCGCCTCGTACTTACAAGCCTGCGAGTTGAACTGCGCTTGTGCCCATGACGCTGGTATATGCTGAGCTATATCGGAGGTGATATACTGTCTAATAGACGGTAGCAGGATCTTGTCGGTCCAGATCTGTAGGACTCCGTACTGTATGTTATCTTTGCGTCCGGGGAAATTGACCTTCTTGTCAGGGTGCCACTGCTTAGGGAAGAAGATATAGACCTTGATATACTCATGTTATGTAAGATTCCCGAGGCAGTAGTGTGGCAGCTTATGTATCGGTACCCGGACCTGCTTACGGCCATACCCGTAGCCGTAGCTAACATAATGGTACAAATGCAGATTTGTTTGAAAGTTCTCGCTGAACTGTGGCGAGAGGTTAATTTTCAGGCCGTTTCGTGCAAACGCGAGGCTCTTCGTATAGCCTAATACACTGTCGATATCGTAATGGATTAACATCGGCTTGTGTATCTGCGCAGAGCGATAGAGGCAGATATGCATCCGTTCCTCCTCTTCCTCCTCCTCTTCAGCTACTACTGGTATATGCTGACCCTCAAACACTCGGGGCCAGTCGACAGACTGGGTACGTACTGGGCTGTCGTGTACTAAAACTCCAGGCTGATGGGGTGAGTACATCCGGGCTCATAACCTGTCAGAAATGGGGAAGCTATCTTAGGATCAAAGGTAAATATGATGATATTATTGAAGTCTACACTGTTCAGGAAAAGATTTTACCACGCCACTCTCATCCCCGCAGTTCAAAGCATCAAAGGATTGCCATTGGATCGACCTGTGACACATGTCTGTGGCTACCACAAAGCATATATTTATACTCGATGTACCGAGGTTATGACTAATCACTTTCCAACACTTTTATCTACTTACTTACTGTATATGCTATTTCTAGGAAAGGTGTATGTATGCAGGTATACACCGCACCGTGTCTATGTATATAGAAGCCCTTGGGAGGTGATTATGGAGTAGAGCTTTGAGTGATGTCTGGCTTTTTTTTTTTGGTGCTTTCCGTTGAGGGTAGGGAGGGATTCATCTGCATGCATGGATGGATAGATGAAAGAATGGATATCACAGAGATCCTTGCTGCGCAAGTGTTCACATCCTCTCATCTCATCTCATCTCATCACGCACCACTAACAGCCTTCTTCCCCGTCAACCCGCCACATCCTCTGCGACCCTCTTCCCATCCAACCCAATCACCCCTTCCTCCCTCTCCACCCCCTTCGCCTCCACTTGTCCCATCCCTCCAAACAACCCCCCCAACCCCTCCACCCCTACATTCCCCCCACTAAACACAACCCCCACATCCCAGCCCTCCGCTCCCCCCTCCCTCTCCACCAACGCCCGAAACCTCTCATCCCACAACACCACCGCCAACCCCACACACGCACTCGGTTCAACCACCACCTTTAACCGCTCATACACTAGCCGCATCGCCGTCCGAATCTGCTCCTCACTAACACTATACATATCCCTCACCGCACGCATCTCATATATGACTTTCCACGGGAACACCCCCACAGGCGTGCGCAGCCCATCTGCAATCGTCAGCGATTTCACATGCGTGATACGGTCTCCCGTGCTGGAGCGAAACGCGCGCGTGCAGTCGTCGGCGCCTTGGTGGGTGGGTTCCGCGCCGAAGACGTGGATGCCGGTGTTCAGGCAGGAGAGGGCCGTGCCAGAGAGCATGCCGCCGCCGCCGCAGGGGGTGATGATTGCGTTGAGGCCCTTCCCCCCCTGCTCCTGTTCTTTCTCTGCATTACTTTGTTCCGTCGCAAAACTGCATTTCACCTGCCCCTTTCCCTTTTCCCCGGCAGCAGCAGCAGCCTCAATCATCCCCCTAACCTGCTCCTGCATCTCCAAACCTAGCGTTCCTTGCCCAATCATAATATCCGGGTGATCATACGGCGGGACCAGTGTCGCGCCTGTTTCCTTCTGCACCTCTTCCACCATGGCTTCCCGCTCGACGCTCGTGCTTCCGCTGAATCGGATGTTGGAGCCGTAGGAGCGGGTCGCTGCGATTTTCGAGGGGGTGCTGATTGTGGGCATGACGATGTGCGCTGGAATGCCCATTTCTTTGGCGGCGAGGGAGAGCGCTTGTGCGTGGTTTCCTGTATAGGGGGGAAGGGAGGGTAGAGGTTAGTTTGTTTTTTTGGTGATTGTAACATTTATACGCTCATGTCAAGAAAGAGGAAATGATTCCCAATCCCGCAAAACACAGTCAACCAAACAATCCCCCCCCCCCAAAGAACACACTAAAGAAATCACAAGAAGACACACCACTACTATGCGTAACTACCCCCTTTTCCTTCCAACCCCTCTCCCCCTTCTTCTCCATCTCTCCCTCCAACCTCTTCAACGCATGAAATGCCCCTCTAACCTTAAACGCCCCAACCCGTTGTAAGTTCTCGCATTTAAACCACAACCTAATGACTGGCCTCGCCGGCTCCTGGCCCTCCCACTCCGTTCCCACAAGCGCATCTTTCGTCTGCGGGGTACTCGCCAGCCGAGTGAGCGTCGCGTTGGTGAGGACGGGTGTGCGGTGGATATGGTCTTTTATGAGGACGTGTGCCGCGATGACTGACTCGCGGGCCAGAGGAGGACACGTGGATATATCTGCCATTTTGGGGGTGGTGGTGGTGAGTAACAGGTATTCTGTCCGTCAGTTATTTGAAAAGGCGGGGGAGGGGTTATTTTGTTGCAATCAAAACTTCGGCGAAATACGCCGATGCCGGCCGGACGCCAAGCAAAACACACAAATACAAACAGATCAATTTGTACGAAAAGACAACAAATAATAAGCAACCAATATCAATCACAAGGAAATCTTTCTGAATTTTGAAGACATAAACTTTTTGTAATTCCAGATTACCGAAAATCTTCAACATCGTTGAGTCGTTGAAGAGAGTATGATACAATTTCGCCAGAATCCACTCCCATGTTCATAAATTCAGAAAATCATAAAATGACACCCCGGCCACACATAGAGCCCCCACTGACTCCATTTAGTTGTTTTCAGGACGGAGAGATCTGCCACAAATTAGCTTTTGACTCATTAATGATATTGAATATTGCTTACCGGACAGCCTTTCCTGCTCTCCAGATCTCCAAATCACGGATCTCTTGCATCTCAGCCTCGTACTTCTGACGGTAATCCTTTTGGGAGTTGAAGGTAAGCGATCTCTCGGTCTCCTTTCCGGTCTTGACAGAGTCGTACAAGTCATTGAAGACTGGCTTCAATGCATCCTTGAAACGGCCGGACCAGTCAATGGCACCACGACGGGCAGTGGTAGAGCAAGCCTCGTACATCCAGTCCATACCGTTGGCACCAATCAGTGGGTACAAAGATTGGGTAGCTTCCTCTACAGTCTCGTTGAAGGCTTCAGATGGGCTGTGGCCTTGCTCACGGAGAACCTCGTATTGTGCGAGGAACATACCGTGGATACCACCCATCAAGCAACCACGCTCACCGTACAAGTCGGAGTAGACCTCCTTCTCGAAGGTGGTTTCGTAGAGATATCCGGATCCAACGCCAACACCGAGAGCAATAGCCTTCTCTTTTGCCTTTCCAGTAACATCTTGGTAAACAGCGATGGAGGAGTTGATACCACGGCCCTCACGGAAAAGAGTTCGGACGGTACGTCCGGATCCCTTTGGTGCAACGAGGATAACGTCAACATCGGTTGGGACATCGACCTTGGTCTGGTCCTTGAAGACTGGGGAGAAACCGTGGGAGAAGTAGAGGGTCTATAAAGTCAGTTTTAAGTCAATTCTGTGGGAACCAAAATGTGTACCTTTCCCTTGGTGATTTGTGGCTTGATTGCGGGCCAGGTCTCACTTTGAGCAGCATCACTGAGCAAGTTCATGATGATGGTACCCTTGGAGATAGCCTCATCAACCTCGAAAAGGTTCTTTCCTGGAACCCATCCATCTTGTTGAGCATCCTTCCACGATTGTCCGTTCTTTCGTACACCAACAACAACGTTGAGACCATTATCACGCATGTTCAAGGATTGAGCATGTCCCTGCGAACCATAGCCAATAATGGCCATTGTGTCATTTTTGAAGTACTCCTAGAATCAGATATTAGCACAGAGATTCAAAAAGCATAAAAGTCACAAAAGATGACAACGTACTTGGAGCTTCTCAATGGGCCAGTCGGCTCTCTCTGATATAAACTGTCAGTTTACATAGCCCCCAGTGTGATAACTCATTCCGTACCGTAAACCTTCTCCTTGGTTCCAGCGAAATCAATTGTCTTCACACCTCTAACCTGCTGTTGAGAAGCACCAACAACGGCACGGGCAGCAAGAGGTCTGCTTGAAGCATTGATAGCAGAGACGAAAGTTCTTCTAGCTGGAGTGCTGAATTTTTTTGCCAATGGCGACCTGACAGCTCTGGAGAATGTGCGAGCAGCCATTTTGAAGGATTGAGTGGAGTGACTAGGGAAAAGAAGTAAATGAAGAGGATGTTTTGTGTGGTATGTAGAGCTTGGGATCGGAAAGTGCTCTTTTTGTTTGCCAGAAAATTTCCCTAGCTGTTGTCTGCCGAGAGCGGAGGTCCTGTTGACAGGGGTCTTCTCCAGTAAAATGCACCATCCTGGGCAGTCCAATTAATTTTTGAAGAGTCAGCCTCACAGTCCCGCACCTTGATCGGATGTTGGAAGAACTCAATGGATATGTGGAAAGTGGAAAATCAGGTAAATAGATGAGGGTCGTGATTCTATTCTCCAGTATGTGCTTTAATATCAAGGAATCTATGGCTTCATTGCATCCGTCAGGAGAATATATATATTGAGATCAAGGGTCCTCGAGGGTCTCTCGCTGTAGTTTTATGACCATTTCTACAATGCTAGGGATATCAGCAGACGACTGCTGCATGAACTCCGGAGGTCCTCCAATTTAAACGCCAATTATGCCAGTGTCATTGTATCATTTATGAATGTTGAGAGTCTAGTATATTTCCAAAGCTTCATGGCCTTCCCCTCTCACGTCAATACCCTCTCGAAGGTCTCATTCCTCACAGCCCCTCCTCCCATCGCAGACCTTACGTTCCTTTTGAATCCTTCCCTGTTAGATCTTAGGTCTTCTGCTGCTTCCTTGTTGAGGGGATCCGATGCATTTGGCTCGAGGAATAGGAACTGTTAGAATATGATCAGCGTAACCCTAGCATTACATGCCAAAGATGAATTCCCAGAACCCGTACCTGTAAACCAATCATGATTGCCTGCAGATTCAATACTGGCTTCCAGTCCTCTCGCAGAATGTTCAAGCAGATCTTTCCCTCCAGATCAATATTTGGATGGTAAATCTTTTGCTCGCAGGTAACCTTCGGTGGCTCGTGAGGGAAGGTCTCCGGGACCGCGAACTTGAACTTAAAGGATCCGCCTTTGTACATGCCCTCATCCGGCTCAATATAGAGGAAGAAGTTAAGGATATCGTCTTCGTCGGGAAAGTCGGTTCGCATTGTTGAAGGTAGAGACATTTCCGCGATGTCTACGGGAGAGTAAGATTAGCCTCGAACAGTGAAGTGCCGCCTACGGTAGAAAAGACTGGAGAAGATTTACCTTTTTGTAATCGCAGTTGCGCGGCGGTGACCTTCTTCTTCTTGATGCCGGCAGCAGCATCTGCATTTGCCTCCTGCTGCTGCTTTTGTTTCTGCGCAACTAATTAGCACTGCACCGGAGTAGGTAAATTTTTCCTGCGAGTGTTCCCATACCATAGACCATATTTTCATCATCTTGGCGACTAGAGATGCCTCCGCTACGTTCTAGAGAGTGTGGTGGTGAAAAGGTGGAAGAGTAAACAAGGCAGACGCAGAGTGCCAGCAAGCGAAGAAATACCGTTTGGTGTCGTGTTGCAGTTGTCACAAGAATGACAAAATTACCGGAACGCAGAACTTAAAGGAAATGGCGCGATCTGGAAGTTCAAATAACAGATATAGTATACAAGCTGAATATGCTGATGTACGAAATCACAGTTGTACTGGCACAAAATGGGTAAGCAAGATAACAGTGACAAGATTTTAGTTGCTGTATGAAAGATAGCGGGGTCGAGGCCTTATCAGAAGATTCGTCGAGGACAGCGCAGGATCACATCTCCATCGCACCAATTATCTTACACAAAACTTCATGATTTTTGACTAGAAGGCTCAGGGAGCACTTTGACTCAGACTCACCAGATGGAGTATGGATCATGACCAAATATACACTATTCGTGGGGTATTCAATAATATTAAATGAAAATACGACGCCCTACTCGAACATACAAGAAAGATCACTTTGGAATATCTATAGTCCCATATGTGCAAATATAACTGGAAGCACTTTCGCCTACTATGCCCACCGCAGATCCTTTTATAGGGTGCACCCGAATACTGAGTTTCGTGCCTCAAACAAGTAGGCCATACCTTCAAATTTTACGCCCTCTCCCATCTCCCCTCAACCCTCAAAGTCGTTAGAAAGAAACAAATGCTCCCACTCGAGTATTTTGATGAAAGCGAAGCAGTTGGGACTGTTACTACCCGGACGTTTTCTCTTAACGCCTTGCGAAACAGCACATGATTCCTGATTTACCCAAGAACCAACAGCATCCAATGAAACGAATGAGTGCTAGGAAAGCGGTTGCGTAAAGCAGGACTGTGAAAAACTTGGCTCTTCGGGCAGAAGCACTGTTCTATGAAATTGTTAGTAGATACTTTTGACGAGTTTGTGTAAATAAGACTTACTCCGAATCCAAATCCATCAACATTGTCACTTGAGATAGCGACAGCCAAGATTGCATTTGAGAAAACCCATGAGATCAAGAGCTTCGTTCTGAAAGATTTGTAGGAATCCTCCAACGTTCTGCTTTCGTCCTCAACCACGGGAACGAAAGGTTTCAATGCGCGCTTAACCGTTGCCTCGAACTGGCTATCAATATCCTCTTGATCCCTGTCGATTTCCTCAACGACTGCTGCTTTCCCGTCAACTTTCGTAGTCTGAGCCGAAGGAAGAGCGTCTGCTTTATCGGATCCTTTGGTACCCCAAGAAACATCGTGCCAATTGCTGAAGGCATACACCATGAGAATGTTGATGTATGATGATGCAAGCAACAAATACGGGATAAAAGAGTGGAACATGTGCCAAGGGTCGAGATACATGAAAGATGCGACGTAGTACAATCCGAAGGTAGCGGCCAAAGCAAGGATAATGATACCAGCACCAGAACTCGACGAGCTTCCAAAGAAACTCTCGAAGAAGTCTTTCGCGTTACTTGTATCAATGCTCGAGCTCCCTGAGAACGCCCGGACGACCAAATACAAAGACAAAACAATGACATAAGCGTTGATAGCACCAAAGACAACGAACGAGACCAGATATGTGACCTTGGAACCTTTCGGTCTGTTACCAAGAGCCAAGATAAACTGGACAATTAAGAAACCGATATAGAGATATTTCAAGATCGTGTTGACAATCGGAGTAGCAGTGTCACCGAAAGGCCAACCGTGGTGTACCGAAGTAGTATCCGTAGCAGCTGTAGGCGTGCCGACAAGGTCCATAATAACAGAAGTAGTAAGCCAGTAGGATGCCAACATGAACCAAGCCAAGAAGTTAGTAAAGAAGTTATACAAAAGTTGGATGTGCAAGAAGAACATTCGCACAATGTTGTGCCCACTCTTGTACCTGCGAAGAGTCAGTCAATGATCCAGAAAACTACCTTTGAAAAAAATACTCACATTCTGCCGAAATGCATCATAGAATACATTCCTGCTGCGAAAGAACCGTTCAGCCATCTACGACGTTGACCAATGAATTCGGCAGCTCCTTCAGGAACATCAGTTTCTCCCTTGGCGGCTTTGATGTAGGTCAAATGCCATTTGCTACCAGCCTTAGCCACAAGCTCGAAACACAGAATTCTGTCCTCGGCCAAGAACATGTTTTTCTTGAAAATGTTCATGCCCTCGATACCCTTCTTTCCTAGGATTTTTGACAGGGTGTGATCTCCGTGGAAATATTGTTCCAGCGGGCGACCCATGATTGCACGGAATCTGTAAGCTGAGAAGGCACCAGGCAACACACTGACATATCCAAACGAACTCTCCAGTGGTTTGTCGAGAATGTTACTGATCTTATACTCGAAGTTCTGTCCAGCTACCAGAGGGTTCAGAAGCTTTTTACCATTCTTTCCCAACATAGCGTGAATTTCACCACAAGCACCACCAAGATCTTTGTCATTGTAGAAACCTTCCCACAAGGCCAGAAGCGACTTAGGTCCAGGTTTGGTACCAGCATCGAGCAGAATACAAACTTCAGGATTGAGGATACGACCAAAAGCATTGAAGAGCCATCTGTGAGAGTTGATCTTCTTGGTGTTCTTTTGCTTCAAGCAGAACATCATTTGCACAGGGGGAAGTGTATTAGCACTGTCGTCGGTTGGCCGGATGAGTTGTTGACTGGCAGTAACCGAAAGTTGCGTAGTGTACTCGAAGATGTGTGCAACAGTCTCCTTTCCGTCGACATCCTTTTTCATGACACCATCCTGGTAGATACCAATAGTCGCAAGAAGATCCAGTGTGTCCTTGTCGCAAGGGTCAATACCATCGAAAACGAGACACACCACGATCTTTTGCCAGGCAGGGCCACCAACGTTCCAGAAATCAGATTTCTTAAGGTTAACGATATCACGAATATTTTGCATAACACCGTGTAGAGTACGTGCTGTAAGTTGCTTGTCTTCGTTATAGTAGGTGATAGCGATAAGTAATTCAGTATGACGGTTGTACATCGCAGGACGGATGTTATAACCGTTCTTCAAGGTGAACTCGTCGGGATCACAGGTGGCTGCGGTATAGCGCATGTGTGTGAACTCCTCGCTCCCACCCTCAAGATCATTTCTGTACTTTTGCTGAATGGCGTTTTTGATAGCACTAGGTACTGGATGATCGACACTCAAAACGCTACCTTGAACAAGCTTAATTTTTCTGGTCGCATTTCTCTTGAGCCCACCAGCTGGGGGGGCTTGTCGCTGTCTCCAGGCCTCTGTAGAGCTGGTCTCAGATCGGTTGAAGGGAGATGCACCACGAGGGTATGGGTTATCTTCTAGTTGCTCATTATATTGGGTGGAGGAACCATATTCGCTGTTATATGGCTGATTATCTGCCGCATAAGTTTCTGTAAGACTGTAGGCAGAAACAGGTCGGACAGGAGGGGTATTTGCTCGGAGACCGCCTTGAGTATCGTATGGGCTGTTGAATGGACCGCCGCCATGTCCACCATCGAGTAAAGGTAGAGCTCCCTCCTCTTCATCACGAGGAGTATGGTACTGTAAAATCTATTGTCAGAGGGAGAGCCTGTCGATCTGCGAGTTGAGATAACTTACGTTACCACCTGGTGGGAGATCTTGGAGCTTGTGCTCATCATACCCTCCGTTGCCAGAGTATGCCATGGTTGAGAAAAGATTCGAAACCTCTTTATGGAATTTTCAATAGTAGAGGGATCTCGAATATCAACTTAAGGCTGTTGGGATTCAAAGAGTTTGTCGATGATAGTTGATAAAATGAAGAAGTCGAGGAATGTTGGTGGTGATTGTTGACCGATCCTATATCCTCGTGGTACCACGCAAAGGGACGGGCAGTCACATTCGCTGAGGCTTTTCCCCAGTTAGAAAGTGAATGAAGGAGGGAATTGCTTCCTCAAAATGGTATTCGTGAATCCCAAAATGATTGGGAGATGAATATATTTGAGAGAAAACGAACGAAGGAGAGATTGAGGCAGGTTTAAAAAAAGTGACCCTGTTTCACTTGGGGAGACTCACAAAAAAAGGAGGGATTCTTATTAAGTTTTTAGTGCACTTTTGGCCCTTTTGTTGTCTCCGCTATTTTCGATCCTAAATTCATAGAACCACCAGCAGTGCTTCTACACCACTCCCCACAAGCAGAGAACGAATCCAAGGAGAGAGCCACCACAACAAGGCTTTGCCGACTATTTTACGTATGCCGTATCCCAGAGTGACGGGCTCTACGCGTTATGGATAGGCATGGACGAGGGGTTAATGCAGATTTTCACCATTTGAACGAATGAAGAGTGTTTATGCTGCGCCTCATCCAGTTGGTTTCTCATCTGCTGTAGTAATACTCAGACGTGTACGAACTACAAAGTACTTCGTAATGCAGTACAGTACCCGGAGGCAGTAATATTGAGTGGCTATAAAGAACACAAAGCACAGCATTTCGTCTGCTCTCTTGATGATAGTAGATTGTGACGAGTACAGATGAGCGAGCCTTTGCCTGCCGTATCTCATCTCACTCCAACAATACTAAGACTTCCTTCCTGCACGACCGCGAATGGCCTCTCGTTGCCGCTCATTACCCTTCACGCTATGTTTGTTTCTACAGCATGTATTTAGCAATTTCAAAGGTCCATCTATTGATATATTTTAGGTTGTGGTCTTTCAATCTTCTTGCCAACACTTGCGGACTAAACAATTGGCTGTCATTACGCTTCGGTTTCAGCTGCTAGAGCTCATGAAACGCGAGATCAACAAAACCATCAACGACCTCAATTCCCGTACTTTGTACCACGCGATGAACTGTTGCGATAGGAGACGGCCAAGATGGTCCCTTCACGCAACTGTTACTTGGGTATACACGGCATTTTAATCTATACTTCACCGCGCATGAAGAAAAGTCACCGCTTTTCGCTCCCAACCAAGCAAAAGACGTTGGAGAACGTCTGGCAGAGCTGGCAGTGTTGCAGTTATTCCGCGCCACCGCGGCTACCCTCATGCCTGTTCGGATCCCCCTATAAATAGAATTGTCTCCGGTATATTTGGTAACATGGAATGGTCCTGGTCTTATTCTGGAAAACGTTACTTGGGATGGGGAAAAGCTAAGGAGGCAGATCAGGGAAGCTATTAGGTCTGTCCCCTCCTTAACCACCTAGTACTTATCGATCGGTACTCATATATGCTCCCAAGGAAGTAAGAAGTAATGAGAATAATCAAATGATTGTAGATGACTATTGAGCTCATCTCGTGGACTTGATAGTTCGTCCCAGGTGTAGGTGTAAGATCGAAAATCTTCCTTGTGCGTGCTATGAGCTAGTCCGCAAAGGTAAATTGACAGCTGGAAGATCTCAGGGGTGGATCAGGCGAGGCTTTTTGCGTTCACATGGTGTCTAAACGCAACCGTAGATGACTTGAATATAAGGCTGATGCTTCTTGCTAAAATATCTATGGGATGGGGGAATGCAGGAGGCAGGAGGCAGGAGGTAGGAGGTAGGAGACAGAGCATTAGTATAAATTCTGGGGGGTTCGTCTTGACTTAAGAGATGGTTTCGATTGTTCGCTGGTAAACTACTGCAAGTACAGTATCTCAGTACAGTACGACAAGGTTGATGCGGGCAAGCAGAGTTTCCATCCCATCTGGAGGTTCGCTCCACGGCAATTACTTCGCTGATGCGGCAACTGAAATGTAGAAACGTCTGATAAGGAGAACAAGTCCGTGAACTCGTGTGTTCTCGGGCATTACCAAGTACAGTAGTCGGCATACTTTCGAGCCACCGGCAGCGGAAGGTAGATTCGCCATTCGCCAATGCGATTGATCAGACCAAAGCGTGGCAAGAAGGCGCCCAAACACTGTCGTGCGGCAGAGGGGCGAATAAAGTCCCTGAGCACCACCTTGACCGTTATCGTGATGGACAATACGTAGGCATAGAGATGGCAGTCGAAGGAGGAATCTCATCGAGCAATCAGTCTGAGTAGCATTGGGAAAGAGGCCGTCCTTGCTAGACGCTTCCTCACGATGTATGTTTTGGATTCGTCAACACACTGTTTGACAGCAGTTGCTACAAGCCTACCCCAAGACGGCGTAGCAACGGATAGAGTCCACATAGTGGGCAAAACTACATCGTCCTTTGTATGAACATGTCGGTGACGCCAGCACCGGATGCTCTTCTTGGACAAGCCGGAAGGGAGAGGGAAAGCTGGGGGAGTTCTGATTCTTGCATATCCATAAAAATGGCCATTGGTGGTTTCGAATAACGAGGGTTACGGTCAGTCCTGAGTAAATTCGCAGAACTCCAGACAAATCTAATCCACATCTAATCCACACATAACACTTTGATACTGTACTACTGTATGTAAGGGTTGCACGAAGTACACGGCAGTATTTCGAGTGTTTTGTTATTTGTCGGTTATCTGTCGGTTATCCGTCTGTTATTTGTCTGTTATTTGTCTGTTATATGTCGGGTTGAGCAGTTTTGCATAAACTCTGGAGATTGGGCCTCCCATTTTCGCACCTTTTCGCCCTCTTCCCACTCTTTTCCTCCCTCGCAAGGGACTTTGTACCGGTCACTAGCATCTGGGCACTTGCCGGCGTTCAATAGACCCATACCGCCTAATACCGCCTAATACCGAAAGGAGATTAGCTTCATCTTCTGCCCCCCCAACAAGCCAACCAGACCAATCCAAGCCGTTCATTCCCTTCTCTCTCAAGCAGTCGGCGCAAGGGATCCTCACTCCCTCTCAATTCATCATTCATCCCTCCCTCTTCCTATCCTCCCATTCATCGCAAACAGCGCAGTGATCATCACGACCTTCAATCATACGTTCCCACCCGTCGCCGGTCTAGATCCTCTCGTCCATATCGTTCCGATGTCAATGTAGTCGAGAACAATCGCATTCTCCAACACGAAATCCTAAGAGTTCGCTCTCATCACACTCGTTACCAACTTACGTACCCTTCTTCCTTGCGACCGTACGATCCCTCCTTCAGGCACGGCAGGCAGGCAACCTACATCGATTTACCAACATTTTATTTCCTTACAATTCTATTTCTCATCGGCTTCTATACCATATTCTTCTCTTTCACGATACCTGGACGTAACATTTACTATCGAGCCGGGTCTCTTGAATTATCAATTTCACGACACATCTATTCTCAGACGACTTCGCCATCGACCAACGACCAACGACCAACGACCTCAATTGAAAGCAATAATTCCAACAAGCAGCAGGCAATTCGACTCGACACATAGGATTGCTATATTATATAAGGATTTATCAATTCCAATCGAGGTGGTGGACAATATGTCGTTATACTCGGAGGGTTGGTGAATTCTTTCAATGGTAATGGCTATTGCTAATCAATTAACAGCATCCTTCCATACCCTTTTCCGTCGATGCGTATTATGTTCCGATACTGCTACTCCATTATGTCCAACATGTGCCGACAACGAAATTTGTTCGCTGGTTCCGCCAACCTGTGATGAATGTCAAAAGACAGTGTGCGTAGCTGCATCCGCTGCGCCTTCGGCCACAGTCAGTTCATCCTCGTCATCATCGAGTTCTCATCCAAACGTTGGTGCTATTGCTGGTGGAGTAATTGGAGGTGTGTTAGCTGTCGCTGCGGTGACTTATCTGGTATGGAGGTTCTGCATCAAAACGAAACGGCAACAATACGAACAAGACGGTTGGGCGGAAGGTCAAGAACAGACAAATGCGGAGAAAGACTTCGCAATGCGCCGAGACGCAAGAGCTTCTACACATACCGTTGGATCGATCGCATCTACTGTACTCACTCGAGCCTCCAACATCATTCAAATCGCGTACATTCCTGGTGTTACAAATCGATCTACACCCTCGACACCAGGGCTCCTCGTTCCACCTGTTCCTCCCATTCCAATTGCTTTATCAAATTCTTCAGGTACCCCGAGATACGAGCAAGAACGTTTCTTCATGCCGGGAGACCTTCGCGACTCAACATATAGTGCTATTAGTGATCGAAACTCTTACGCCAGAAACAGTGTTGCTTCTACCATATACGGAAAGCAAGCCATTGTATCGCCCGTCCCAGCTCAGACAGTCATTCGAGGAAAGGCAGCGGTGGTCAGCGTCAACAAACCAGGCACGAACAGCCCTGGAGATACCACACCCCCAGTACCTTCGGTCGATTATGATAGATATGCTCACAACCCTCCAAGTCCGGCATTCTCTGTTGGAAGCACATTTCTGAATGCCGCTAGCGCCGCCACAATGACTAAACCTCAAGTTGTTCGCGTCAACTCAACCACATCGAGGAAGAAGTCAGCCGAGACTCTCAAGGCTACCTCGGCGCAAACGCCATCATCCAGAGACTCTAACGCCGTTACTTTCATCGAAGACGGCTCTCCAGAACTAGGACAAGGTCCTTTTAGCGACCCACCCGAAACAGAAGCAAAACGATTATCACAGTCCAGCTTATCGGCCGTGATACAAGGCGCGTCGAAGAGAGCACAGGCAGATGTATTTTCAGACAAGCATGAGGTTAAGGAATGAAGTGATGCTATCCAAATTTAGGGCAAAATTTAGTCTTATTCTTTTCTTTTCTTTTTTCCTTTTTGGATGCGGATCTTCTCTTGATTTGACTGGACTTATATTCCCGTCTGGTTACGTACGAACTTCTTTTTTTATATTCTAGAACTCGAGGTCTTTTCTTATTCGCCCTCGGGTTCGTTTGTTTGGCGGGAGAGGAATTTAGGGGAAAGAAGGGGCTAGTATATATTTGGGAGGAAGAGATGCTTAGGTTCAGTTCGGTGTTTATAGGAGAGAGGATGGAAAGAGGGAAGGGGGAAGGGGAGGGAGGAGGTTCTTTATGATTTCGTGATGAAATGTTCTCTTGATATACCTACTACCTGCATTAGCTAGCAAGCTAACTACCAGTTTTTTCACCACGTAAATAGAATCAAAAATATTAAGGAAAAATTTAAAATTAAATCTTGAGGAAATATTGAGTAAGAAATTTTATGGGATCGACGGCGGAATTTTATTGCGCTTTTAGTATGATTTAAGTCTATGTGTGAGACAAAACCACGACTAGAGGCAAAGACAGAGAGACATTGATCAGCGAACTGAGATCAGCGGCTCGCGGCGGGGGACGAATTTATTTATTAGTAGTGTGTATAATATAGGGTATATGGTCTAGAAGGGTTCGAGATGGGTGTGCGGGATATGGAAATGTCTTGGGTATTTTTGTGGGAAGAGAGAGGGAGGGAGAGGCGGTTTGGGATGAATGTAAGTCTTATATATACATATGTGATTGTGTTGGCCGAATGATGATTGTGCTTAGTTGGATGAGATGAGATGATATGAACTGATCTGGTCTGCGTGTGATCTGATCTGGTGTGGTGCATGTGGTTGATGTTGATGCTGATGCTGGTGTTCATGCAGAGAGAGAGGGGGCTTTTAAGGAGAGAGGAAGAAGGAAGAAGAATCAGGGAAGCAAGTAAGTCTGTTTACTGTGGTTGGCTGTATAGTTCCTTCGTGTATGTGGGCGGGTGGGTGAAGTGATGTGGTGTGGTATGGTGTGGTGGGCTATGTAGGAGTAGTACGAAGATGAGGCCGATGATAATCAGGTTATATGCACAGATAGCTCAAGATTGAGACTTTGGGGTGCGATGGACGAATAGGGAAAGCTTGAGTTTGATTTTTTCGTAGAGCGGAATCAATCTGCTTGCTGCGCCGAGCTCAATTGTATGTGGGCTGTGTTGTGTGTCGTGAGGTGTGTTTGCGTTTGTGTTGGTGTGATCAGGTTTTGGAGACGGCCTGATGAGGGGGTGTGCGGGGCGAGCCGCCCGAGCCGCCCGGTGCGTTTGCTGATAGTGTGAGGCGTGAATAGTGTAGTGAGATATATTGTGTTCTGGACTGCCTTTCGGAACACAATGTAACATGCATGCCAGGCTGTGTTCGGATAGATGGATAGATGGGCGATTTTTATGTGGGTATATGTGATTAGTCGATGCCGGATAACACTGCACTAGCTGAGTTGTTTTTGGACAGTGCTTCAACTTTACTTGTCTGTTGTCCTTGGTGTATATGCATGTATGAGGGGCGTTTGGTTGGTTAATGGGTGAGGTATTTGCGGGGAATTCTACCTATTTGAACGTTGGGTTTGAATAGATCGTAGATGGATTGAGACAGATAATCGAGAGTGAATAGAAAGAAGAATCGAGAGTGTAAGCAATGAAGAATTACGAGGAGATGCCGAAGATGAATATGAAGAAGAAAAACGAAGCGGTGCTGACGTATGATTGTGTAAGGCAAGGTATGTGTGGGGTGAAGCGTTGTAATGGGTGTTTTCTGTTTGTGCTAAGGAGATGATACTGACATTTTGTGAAAAGAAAAGGGACATAGAACCTCGACGACCATCGGAATGGAAGAGCTATGTTTGGAGGTATGTCTGGGTATGGTTTTCTAGTGTCTATTCGGTTGTAAACGAAATGGGGGTGGTTGTATGTCCAGGCAGAGTGCTTGTTGACTGCCCAAAGACCCTTTTCTATCTCGTTTCGTGTTATCACTTGACTTAATCGACACCTTATAGTGTCTTGTGAGTTAAGATTTATTCAAGCCGAGATCTAATGCTAATTCTCAGTCCTACCTAGGTTCCTCCCGAACTCTTGGTAGTCTTTCTACCATCCGAGCAAGCTCTCCACCTACAGGGACTGGACCAACAACTATCAGACCGCTTTTCAATCCCTGAATCCTTATGGTCTCCAACATGTCATGAAGCAAGCGGGTTCTTCAAATGTCAAGAAGATCGGAACAAGGATGATGTATTGGAAAGTCATAGTATGAAACTCTCCATTTCGTATGCGAAGGTCGAGCTAAACTTAAATCCAGCAACACTCTTCCGTGTCCAGATCAAAGAACCAAGGCAACTCAATGCTGAAAACAGCATATATAGAACCAATGAAATCATATACACTTGGCACATGTTCACCTTCTTAACCTACTGGACACCGGAAAACAAAGTGGTAGTCTTATGTTTCGACTTGCCAGCCCAGTTCAAGAATAATTTCGTCAATCTCCTGTCTACGCCTTCCACAAACCTAGACTTACGAGATCCGTACTCGATACATGTTTTGTTGATGTGGGAGCTCACAAAGCTATTCGATCTTGCACTGTGGGCTGCTAGAGATCTTGTTCGTGGTCTTGAAAAGAATCGTACTTCAAGTGAAGACCCAAGACCAGATTACACACGCATGCATGAGCTCGCCAGACATACGATACATGCATCTGAGATGTTGGAGATTACCCTAGAGACGTTGACAGCTATGATTCAGGAGCATGACGCACTTTTCGATGGCGCGGATGCTCTGGGAATAAAATCGAAGACGCTTTCAAGGCAGACAGGGAGGGATTTAAAGTTTCAAAGCACAATGTTGAAAGGTTTTCATCTTAGATCAAAAGCTCTGGAAGAGAGACTTCGTAATGAGATAAGTTTGGTTAGTTCTTCATTTTAACCCCCTTCCCCTTGCTCTTGCTCGCTGGATATTTTATACTGACCTTCAGAAACAGGCTTTCAGCACCGTCTCCCAATACGACAGTCGCATCACAGTGCAAATTTCGGAAGCTATGCGGATAGATAGTTTCACGATGCGGAATGCGGCAACGTTAGGACTTCTCTTCCTACCAGGAACATTCGTCTGTGTATGTGTATTACCCTTGCCCTAACTAACATATCTGGTACTGATCTGATGAATGCAGGCCATATTCAGCACAAGCTTTTTTAACTTTTCCCCGGACAATAATAGTCAAACGCAGCGATGGATAGTTTCGGAGAAGTTCTGGATCTACTGGGCAGTCACTCTGCCGTTGACTACGGTAACGGTTTTGGTGTGGATACTTTGGCATCGTTTATGTAGAGAGTCAAGACGAATCCGAAGTTATTGGGGCACTGCGCTCAGTCAAGACTCAAGAAACGATGGCAGTAGGGACGTCTGAGTGAATGGCAGACTTGTTAAAGGTGGGTGCCAGACAGAGTAAATGTTACATAGAGGCTCCTTCAATTCTTCTAAATCAATCCCAATTCATTGAACGACAGGTCCCGCTTTCTTTTAAGATAAAACTCTACGCAAGAAGTAGCTTTAAAAATAAAAATCGGGAGCCGTCTGTGTCAACGTTTGTAGCAAATCTTTCGTTCAATCTTATGCGTGGATTGTGGGGTTAAATCCAGGTGTAACTATCAGACCACTAAAAGTAAAAGCCTCTACGTCACCTGCATCGCCTGCATCTTTTTTATTCTCTGGGTCGTCTGATTCCTGAGTCGTCTGGATCGTATAAGCCGTCTGGACCGTAGAAGCCATCTGTATAGTCTGGGCCATCTGGGTCGTATGGGCCGTCTGAGCTATCTGTGTTGTCTATATTAGTTACTTCCCTTCGAGTTAGTAATACCCTCGCACTGTAATGTAAAGTAGGATTGTCACTGTCTCCTGTTGTTCAGAGTCAACAGTCCATGATAAAGAAGTTCGGCCAGCCATATCTTCCAGATCAATACTAGCATTGAACATCAGCAAGAGTCTCACTATGTCTTCGTTTCCCAGTTCAGCAGCCCGTGATAATGACGTTCGAGCAGCTCCATCTGCCATATCAACCTCGACTCTCTCCCTTTCAAGCAAGTTTCCAACCATCCTCGAATTCTTCAACTTAACAGCCAATAGCAACATTACTGGTTGAGGAGAAGCTCTTGATTCGGTATGATCTTTGCTTGAATGGAGCAATGCGGTGTCTGAATCTAACATACCATATAGAGCGGCTAGTGCTGGCTGAGCTCTTCTCTCAATATCTCTTGGGCCAGATTGAGCTTTACCACTGTTAAGCAATGTCTCTACTTCCTTAAGCCCGTTATATTCAACAGCCCACAGTAATGGAGCTCGGCCAGAATCATCCCGCCATTCGACATCAACCTTGCAAGTCTCCAGCAATGATTTGATTGTCAGTGAGTTTCCGAATCTTGCAGCCCAAGAGAGTGGTGTCCGATCACATTTATCCCTTGAATCAACCTCAACTCTGCCTGTCTTAAGTAACATTTCCAACACTAGGCTGTTTTTCCTTCTTGCAGCCCATGAGAAAGGTGTTTGCCCGTCATTGTCCTTCGAATAAACTTCAACTGCACAAGTCTTAAGAAGCAATTCCACTACTTCTGTTGCTTCATACTCAGCAGCCCATGACAAAGGTCTTCGCCCGCCGTTGTACTTCGAATCGATTTCAGCTACGCCATTTTGAAGAAGCAGTTGGACAGCAGACAAATTTTCATATCAGGCAGCATATGAGAAGGGGGTCTGTCCATAAATATCTCGCGAATTGATACAGGGTTCTTCTGCTTGAAGTAATGCCTGGAGAAGGCGTTCATCGGCAAACTCGGCAGCATATGACAACAGTGACCCCCCAATGTGATTCTTTAAGGTTTGAAAAATTTTCTTTCCCATTTCGAAGTAAAAACTCTATTATTACGCTTGCGTGTTTTTGAAATGGCTAGAACAGTAATGCTTAGTCGTCAATATCCTTGAAGTCGAACTCAATTTTACCGAGTGTAAACAGTAACTTAACTGATCTTGTGTCTGAGTACTCTATAGCCCACAATAACAGGGCACGGGTATGAGCGAATGATAAGCCATCGTCAGATCTGCTCAGTAGCAACTTCGCGATCTCCTTGGACTCTAACAGCAGGCTTCGTTGGATTGTAGATGTACCATCTGGGTATAGTTCATGAATATCGGCCTGTCCATCCAATAGCATTTTTACAACTAGCTCACGGTGAAATGAAACAACCGCTTGAAGTGGACTACTAAATCTACCTTCTTTTTTATTCATATCAGCCCCTTCTTTTAGTAGAAGTTCGACAACTTGTGTACACCCTTCTACTACTGCGGCTTGAAGTGCACTGCTATATTCATCATCTTCTTTATTTACATCAGCCCCTACTTTTAGTAGAAGTTCGACGACTAGTTTGCGCCCATTTGCTGCAGAGGTTTGAAGTAAATAGCCACAAGCCTTTGCACTTGCAATCACGTTTGATCTCTCTGGTTCATCGAGCCTAGCTTCGACAACACAGTTGATTTTTCCAAACGTAGTGCCTCTGAATTGTCCTCAGCCGGGAGCCGTATATTGGGCATGTCTTTGATCAACACTTGGCATTCGCTTTCTATGTCCCAGTAGGGACGACTGGTGATAATTAATTGAAAGGTGGTTGCGGCATTCTTCCCCGGCACTTGCATCTTCTCGCATTGCTTGGGTTGCATGATTGAAGGTGGTTGAAAATCAGGTTCGCACTCGTCAAGAGCATCAAGTAAGAAAATAATTCTGGGATGTTCTGGATCTCCCATGATACTTCGAATAACGGTCCATAGAATCTCAAGATTCGAAGCAAATTGCTGGGCGTTCTTTCTAAAAGCAGGTAGAGCATATTTGATAAGGCTAGCACCTTGTCGCGAAGCAAACAGTCGATGTGAAAGGGCAGACAATGCGCTCACAGGGCTGCGCTGCTCGGGAGATGTGTCTTTGAAGAAGTAGCAGACAATTGTCCATCAAACCTACAGAAATAGATCAGACCAAATATTATGACTTCTGCAGGATTAAAGTGTATGCAAGCCTACCTGCGGCCTCCATCTCGAAGCGTACAATGTTCCTTTCTTTCGCCCATTTGTTTCTCAGAATCGAATGTTTCATAACTTGATCCGCTGATCCGATTGTCCTATAATGCACTACTGGTGATGAATCTGATCGCAATCTTTTCATCACAATATCAAAATCATTCGTACCACAACATGCCTTGCAGTTCTTCTTTCCCTCTGGATGGACAACACTTTCCTTCAAGAGTCTGTCTTTGTTAAACCCTTGATACACAAATGTGGAAGCCAGACCAGGGTTGGCAGAGGCCATTTTCTCGAGGTAAACAGAAAGCTCGCGAATTGTTTTGCGCACATTCTTGGCTTGCAGCATACTGATTGCTTTGAGAAGAAACTCGGGTAGTTTATTCAGTGTACCTGTCGTATGGAACTTTCTACCTTGTAGCGACTTTCCAAAGTCATATTGTATCACTGCGACACCCCCAGATGATTCAAAAGGCTGGCTAATCACGACATTGCCGAGTCTAATGTCTTTTTCATCTGCAGCCCCCTCGAACTATTTCTCAGAATCTTCGTCCGAATCTTCATCGTGAGTTACGTTCCCATTCAGGTTTTTCACCAAGGGTGCTCCACCACCAACCCCAACCATCAAAGCGAACTTGATCGCCTTGAGACTACGAAGCATATCTTTCGCTACCATGGCTGCGGAAACTTTTCCTACCATTCCAGCAGGAAGACAGGCAATCACAACATTATGTACCCCAATTATGCCCAAGGCATAGATCATTTAAATCCGAATCCGCAGCAGGAAGTCCGCAATGTCCTTCGTCTAGCATTGCAGTTGCTGCAACCAGCTCAGTGAGTGGCAAAGCACATATCCAACCCACTGTATAATCATCGTGTGTAAGCGTTCGGGGAGGCTGGTCGGCCATGCTCATTCAGCCTTGCGCGAGAATGCTGAGGACGAACTTCTGATTACACGTATCAGCAACACTCGAACCCCCATCAGACCAGAAAAAAAAAAAAAAAAAAAAAAAACCTACGTATTAATGACTTGTTAGATCGAAAAATAGCACCTATGTCCGTTCTTCATGAAGAGCCAACGACATGGAAGGAAACGAATGTGGTGTTTGGAAAAAGAGACCCTTACTCTTCCTACCATTCTAAATGAGAAAGGTCGTACCTATCTATGCGTACACCAACGGAATTCTCCAGCTTCCTGTGTGGTTGTACATGCTTATATCATATGTGTTACACATGGCGACAATATTGGTGCAACAACTTTCCAAGCTGCACTCAAGAGCCAATAGCTTCGCTCTACGCTCAATATCTTCGAGGCAGAAAGAAAGCCTGTGCCCAATCGCTATGATGAATTTGAGCCCCAGAAATAGCAGGTGGGCAGTTTGCAGCTCTCGGTTCATTTGTCAACATGGGAAAAGTGCAAACAGATGAACTTCCTTTACAACTTTGGTTTTCTACAGACTCTCAATCGGTGAGCTTGGAGATGCATCCTAGAATTGCAGTTTCCTTCTCGAAGGCCCCTAACCCCTGGCTCCTGAATTCTAGTTTGCTGACGAGAATGAAAGATACATGCCAATCACACTTTCTTATCGACCCCAAGTTGTCAAGATACGCACCTGTACAGACCCCTTGTCCACATCCACCCCCTTCATTCTACTCCCGGCTTCTATCAATACTTCGCGCTGTCGCAATTTCCACGCCTGATCGCGCGGCAAGGCTGACGGCGCAGAGCTATGATTTGAAACACGACTTGGATTCATTTCCATCGCCCTGAATCGTAAACATGTCGAGCACGCGAATCTCACGTGGATTTGGTACCGTGCATGAGACCTCTCACTTCCTCCATCAATCATCCCGTGTTCTATTTCGAGTGGCACAGCAAATCCCCGGTGAAATGCCACGCGGAAATCGAACATCTTATCGAAGGACGGGAACACTAGTCATGGAAGGAACGAGAAGTCGATAAGTAGAAGAAATAAGGGACAAATGTCTGATACCTATCCAGGCAAATGTATGACATTCGTTGATTCTGGGTTTCAGCCAGGGAGTTAGTTGTTTTCCAGAAGTAGCAACATATCGTTCTTTGAACATTTGGCTTTTGGCTTGGGTAAAGATCCGCGAAAGAAGTTTCTTTTATAAATATTGGCAACTAATATTGTTCTAGATCATTTTGGAAGAGTAAGATGTGATTTGATTGACTCTTAGCTTGGGGTGATGATCAGCATTTGGAATTAGTCGAAGCACCAGGGCCACTGTATCTCTCTAGCCATTTCCCATTCTCTCTAAAGCAGGACCATTTCTCTAACCATGATCTACCAGGGCATATGAGGGCACTAGGGAGGAAGATAATTTCGACGCCGTTTCTATTTGAACCCCAGTTTCCCCGAAAAGGCTTCTAAAAATCTCTAGAGTCAAGACAGCGACTTCGCAATATTGGGTGAGTGAGCAGCACAGACACAGACGGGCCATTAGACGGGCCATTTGAATGGCATGGAAGTGCCGCGGACAACCCCACTCTACCTTTACGGTTCGGTGGGGTTGTTTGTGTCCGCGCACAAGACGCTGGCAAGAATCTTCTTTTGTGAGAAAACATTTCGGAATATTATATCAAATCAACAAATCAGTGCTGCTGAGTGAAAACGGAATATACCCAGATGCCCATCTACTAGTCTTTTTCTTCTCTGACTCGATATTCTTCCTGAAGAGCGCTTGCTGGAGCCATAGCCACACGGATCAAATTGGTCTAAGACGATTACTTCTCAGGAAAGTCCCGAACTGCGATACGGAAGAGCGGCTACTACTGCACTGCATGAAAGTCTTTAAAGCGGCATCCATTCGAGACATCGAGTTTGGGTGGGAGAGAATTGCTCTGGGTAGCCTTGGCTTTCTGAAGATGAATGGAAAGAGAGCACGCGGAACAAAATGAAGGGGGGACCCGTGAAACTCGAGATCATGAATTTCGGAACAAGAGCTAGAAACGGGGCAGGAACAGCCCCGACTCATAACCAAGCTTATACGAAAGGAAGAAGTTGCGAAATCGAGATGGAGAATAGCTATGAAATTACCAAGTATGAAAGTATAGCTTCTCAAAGGCATAAGCTCCAAGGCATAAGAATAAGAAGAAATGATAAGTCCAAATTCGATAAGTTATATCTATTCTTAACCGCGTAGTATTACTGTACTAGTTCTTAAGATATCTACAAAAGCAAGCAAGTATATGCAACAAGCAATCAATCCGGATTGGATCAACAATGTAAGCATTTACGCATTTACGAATTCACCTATCAAAGCTACCAATCACCAAGTTTCTGCGAGACGACCTAGTACTCCCTGATGGTTTAGTCTTGGTGGTGCTGGTGGTGCAGCTTTGCCCTTCCCTTCGTGCCCTCCCCACTAGAACTGCCTGCTACCCACACAACGCACCTTAGACACACATATCCGCCTCATACTGCACCATTTTGGAATCTAAGACCTTGTCGGGATCTCTGAGTAACAAGTTGAAAACCGGGTAGGATAGTTCTATACTGACTGGGTAGGATAGTTCTATACTGACTGGGTAGGATAGTTCTATACTGACTGGGTAGTGGAGAAGAAGGCGAAGACCAAGGTACTGGCTACATTTCCCATTTCCCATTTGCCATTTCCCATTAGCCATTACCCAATACCCAATACCCATTACCCATTACTCATTACCCATTACGACTGCGCTCCAAAGCACCAAAGCACCAAAGCACCAAGCAGGCATTAAGTTAGCTCTAGAAGTTTATGTCCAAGATTCCCGATCAAGAGTACGCAAGCTGCAACAACTGCAACATCTAGTTCTCCTGCAACATTCTCGCATACATTCTACATCCATCCACGAAGAAGAAAGTCGAAAGGTCCGACGGCTACTTACACGGCCTACGGTCTACAGTCTACGGTTTACGGTCTACGGCCTGCAGTCTACAGTCTACAGTCTACAGTCTAAAATTCACGGTCGAGCTTCTGTCCTCGAGGAGAGTCTAAGCTCTGAAGGTTCCATCGGTCTAAGGGCTGAGGTTCTACTTTGCTACTTTAGTCTAAGGTAGCTAGAAGATCATCAGGAGCTTCCCCTCCCTTGCACCCCCAAAAAGACAAGGCAGATAGGCAAGATAGGCGCGGATCCCAGGAAAGCTGTTTTCCTCTTCTGTTCATTAGTCAATTCTTGATACAACTTATCCTACGTCCTCCTCCCACCCTCCGAAGTGTCTTTATCCATCCCACCCATTTATTAGCTAAGGAAGCGTCGTATCAAAATCGAAGAAAAAGACGGCTTATCCCTTCAGAAAAAAAAAAGGTTGAACTTCACATCCACCAAAGCGACCTCCTCTTACGGGATTCAATACTTGCACCATTCCATTCGCAGCCGTGGCAGCCAAAAAATACGGACAACCTCCTCCTATCCATCAATTCTGCTCCGACAACAGCCTATCGTTCATTAATCCGAAAAGATTCAGCACAAGAGATTCCTACATATTCACGCAACCAAAATACAAATACAGATACAGATACAGATACAAATACAGATACAAATACCAATACAAATACAATCCCATACCAGGCAACACCATACCATACCATCCACACGACGTACGCACCAGACGCACCAGACGCACCAGACGCAGAAAGTACCGGAACCCACTTGGAACTACCTGCTACCCATTCCTCTCTCCCACACAGTCCTCCCCGTGCATACCCATATACCACTACTGCCACTTCCACTTCTACTACCACTACCACTTCCACTTCTACTACCACTACCACTTCCACTACCACTACCACTACCACTACCACCACCACCACCACTACCACCACCACCACCCACAAGCGGAAGACGTCCGAGCTTCTCTACAATTCTCTTGCACGAAAAGGAATCTCCACCGCGGATCTACTTATCCTCCACCGACAGCGCAGCAAGAATTACTTCCCTCGACGAATTGATTTCTCTAGCCACCAACCCCCATTCAACAATTCATCTCCCACAGTCCTCCTCCGATCCCATCCAACTCGACATCCCTTTCTCCTGCCCATACGTCACAACCAACTCCCTCTCACAATGTCGTCGAAACAGATGGTCCTATACAAACTGGTGGTGCTTGGCGATGGAGGTGTAGGAAAGACGGCGTTAACAATTCAATTAACTCTGCAGCATTTCGTCGAGACAGTAAGCTATTCTCCTGCTGCGACCCAGCTCATATTATCATATGCTTACTTCACCAGTACGATCCTACCATCGAAGATTCATACCGCAAGCAAGTCGCGATAGACGGGCAATCCTGCATGTTAGAGGTTCTCGATACGGCCGGCCAAGAAGAATATACTGCGTTGCGAGATCAATGGATTCGTGATGGTGAAGGATTCGTTTTGGTCTACAGCATTTCCTCTCGGTCGTCATTCACCAGAATTCAGAGATTTTACAATCAAATCCAGCGAGTCAAGGAATCATCGGGTGCTTCGCCAACATACCCTGGCTCACCCATATCCCCCATTTCGCCCTCGTCGGAACCCGTCCCCATCATGTTGGTTGGAAACAAATGCGACAGAGTAACTGAACGAGAAGTCTCTACACAAGAAGGAACCTCGATGGCTCGGGACTTGGGCTGCATGTTTGTTGAAGCATCTGCGAAGAACTGCGTAAACGTTGAGAAGGCCTTTTATGACGTCGTAAGACAACTACGCAGACAGCGTCAGCAGAGTTCCTTAAGTTCAGAGGGCGGCAAGGGCACCCGTGCAAATACCATGGAGAATGGAATGATACGAGATGAGTCGAGGAAATACCGAAAGAAGAACTGTGTTATCTTATGAGAGATTGGCAATTTTTACGCGTCAAGACATATTTCCAGCTCATAGCTATTTTCGCATGGACTTTTCAACGAACTTTACGACATTCATTTGGCTAAATGCCTCCTCTACCTATTTTACGAACCTCTCGCGCATACAAACAATCTTCCCTCGACATTCTCATCCTGTCAAAGGTTTCCCCTTCCTACCCTCAACATCGTTGCTCGAATTCCAAGCTGAGCCGGCGAACGGAGTACCAAAAGAGTGGCATATGGCGTATTTATGATGCTTTATTGATGGAAATCCCTTCAACTATCTACATACCAGTTCGCGCGCAAACAAATAACAACATTTTTCGGAAAGAATTTCCTCTTCTCAGGTTCTGTCAAGTCTTGATACTTCATCTGATCATTTGGAATTTTTGGTGTCTCTGGCGCAACGAAATCGATCATATTTTCACGAATTTCTTCTTCCTTTCTTCTATATCAACGAGACGACCTCTTTTTGTTAAGACTGCAAATAGCAAATAAGAGTGCTTCTTTGGGAATTCCTGATCATAACGCTCTACTCGTTCCTACTTCCTCCTCGCTCCTGTCCCATTTTTGACACCATATGTTTGCTATCATTCATCCTACCCAAACCCCCACGTTTCCGTTTCTGGCAGTAGCTAGCATAGCATCTTATTTCCACCTCACGCAGCCCTTCCCCCATCTTTCCCCACCCTCCCCCTCATTCCTCTTCTTCAATGACGTCCATATTACAACACTTTTATTTCTGATAGTTGCTTTTTATTTGGCTCGCAAAGGATATCGAACTGGGGCAAAGCATTCTTACTAGCTAAGAGCGTTTTCTTCTTTTTTCTTAGTTTGCAGATTTTTATTCTCTTACACCCTTTTTAGTTTAGTTCTTTCCCCCCCCTATTTTCTTCTAAGGCTGTTTGGAGGATGGATCGGGTGCATTGACTTGTTCAGAGAGATTCTTCTGCTACTGCAGTTTATGTTCTTGTTATATCCTGGGGGGACGGAGAGAAGAGAGGATGGAATACTGAAGGTCAGAGAGAGGAAGAGGGAGATAAAAGAAAGATTTGATTTGGTTTGATTGAGAGTGCCTACGGGTCTTGGGTTGTTTGGGTGGGTTTGGGATACAAAATGCAAATGGTACTGAGGGCTGGGAAGATAAAAATGGCATGGAAGGAGACGGGGAGGAAAGGAACTGAGACGGAGGAAGAATGGATGGAGATATGGTTGGGTGGACTGGTATGGGATGGGCTGGTGGAAGGTAGGGTAGGGTGGATATCGTGATATTCTGTGTGTGTATCTGGGAAAGGGAAATCAAATTATAGGGTAGGGCTAGGGGAAATGAACCACAAAAAAATTCATCCTGATCTGATTTGATGTGCTTTACCTGTTTTGTTTGACTGTGATTTTATTTATTTGAGTCTGAAATTACTCCCGTTCTATCCATCTTCATCATCAGCACTTTGACGTCCTCCCCTCCAGCATGTTGCGTTCAAAATCGTGATGATTTCTGTCTTCTGTATATAGAGACCCTGAATGAGATGCGAATGGAGAGAGACGTGACTTATGCAATGTACGTGTATGTGATGTGATTCTTGTTTGGGGGGGGGGGGGGGGTGGATGGCATCTTGGGATTTGGGAATTTTTGTATTTCCTCGGATATCTATCTATCTATCTATCTACTCTAGATGCTTGTGCTGGTCATGCGAGAAGCGGAGATATAATAATAAGGTATATACGATTGTGTCTGTGTCCGTTACGGATCTGTAAGCAATAAACCAGGTCAGGTAATATATATATACACATATACGAACTAAAATTGGGGGAAAAAAAAACAACAGATCCTGTAATCGCGGCTCCCCCGGAGAATTATGGACAATACAATACCTCGTGGCTGACATGTGGGAATTTTGGTTGGGATCCACTATCTTGCTTTTACAGTAATTTGACGGGGAGGGAGGGAGGGAGGGACTTGGGTTCTTTTCCAGTATATGTGTGTGTGTGTGTGTGTGTGTGTGTCTTTCTCGTGGGGGTTGCGAACTAGGACAGAATTCGCAGGTAGGAGATGCGAGGGCTGAACAGGGGGGAAAGAGTGCTGAGGATGGGGTGTCGGGGCGGGCGGCGGTTGGGGATACGATGGTCTGGAGATAGAGAAAGGGGTGAAGGTGTAAAGTCGTTGATGAATCCTGTAAGATAGATAGATACTGGAACTTGGCTTGGGAGATGTGAGGAGATAGGGGGTGCAATTGGAAGAAGACGCAGAAGCTCGGAGTTCCGGAGTGGATACTTACTGTGTGAGGGTTGCGAATATCTTCATTTCTTTGTCAGCTATACTATACTCTGTACTGTGCTGGGCTGTGCTGTGCTGTGCTGTACGTACCGGTATACCAGCTAGCGGGCTGGTGTAAATCCAGCACTAATAACTTATAGCAAGTAGAAGAGCCTCAGTGCCTTAATGCAGTAGATTTGGTTTTAGGGTTCTTCTATGAAAATGACATCTATCTCTGTCTCAATATAAACATCTACGAAACATAGCTCGTATGTTTTAGATTCCCAGGTTCCCGAATTTCACGGCGGAAGCTAAGAGTCGACCACCTAGTCGGATCTGTTTTTGTCTCTCCCTCCCGGATTCGACACTTGTAGTAAGACGAAGGAAAAGTAAGTGCTGCTGCACCATCTATCAAGTTGCCATGTTCCGAGTTCCGGTGTTGGGTGTAGGTGTGGATTTTGTGGAACTTGAGGCCTTTCTTGAGAGTCAATTAACTTTCGTATTGTAGATTCTCGTCCCTTTTGTTTTTGTCAAGTCGACAGTGGCTCAGAGGATCAACGGAACCTATTAGACATTCCTATCCCATGATTTCCTCATCCTGCATCCACCATGCATCCACCATGCATCCTCGTCTCCATCCTTTTATCATTAAGACAACAAACCGGAAACCGAGCCTGTAGTTTGGAGATGTCTAGGCTTGAAACAACTCCAATAACCAGCACAACTCTCCTCTGAAGTTAGTATTCTCCAACCACAATGCCCTCCCAAGATCTACATACTTTCGTAACAATGGATCTCTTCACTGCATCCTGCATCCGACTGGTCCGGAATGAACGGGCAGGATATGTAGTTGCTGTAGGAGAATAAGGGTCCTTTCAAACTTACATAGTGCATATATACCTACGGCGCGCGCGCTATGCATAATCAACGGCACGGCACCGGCAGGAGGCGGAGGAGGATCACCGATGATGATACGACACAGTAGTCGCGCGCTGCGCGGAGCGCACTGTGCGATGTATGTACATACGCTGCTCTCTAATGCCAACTTATAATATTACAGGTAGTTAGTTGGTCGATGGACAATTTCGATTCGAGTGCACTTTATCTAACTTTCTCTAACTTTCTCTATCGCCCCTTTTCTTTAGAAACCTACAACAACATCGCCAGGAAAAACAAACAAATCACCGTCACCAAACATACAACCAAACCACTAACCAACCAACTAAGTAATCAAGCAAAGCAGCTATACAAACATCATTGCTCCTTCGCTCACCTTGTACGAAGCACATGCCTCCCTCCACACCACACTACATCACATCACATCACACCACACCGCCGCATGCACTCGTCTAAATAAAAAAAAACCCCAGCCGGGCCAAAAGCAGCACCCACCCACTCCCCTCCACATCCCGTCCAATATTTAGCTGCATCGCATCGCATAGCATAGCATAGCATTACAGCGTGCATGAGGTTTTTATTCGCCCTACCCATGACAGCAGGCCGCAGGATTTATAAATCACGTGATGCATACACACACACCCCGGGAGAGAAGAGGGGTCAATAAGGCGGGGAGAGGGAAGCGACCCCGGTTTGCGGGTCTTGGTGATAGGAGTTACAGTAAGTAGCCTGTCTCCTCTCGTGAACTGTAATGGTTCTTTCTTACAGGGTAAGGTAAGTGAAGTTCGATAGGAGAAGTTAAGTTAGAGCCCAAGACTACGAAGTACATGTAGTAGGTAGGTAGTACTGTACAGGACACGACATGACATGCCAGTAATTTATTTATCTCTGCTCTTTTTTTTCGGACATTGGAAGAAATAATATAGTAATCTTACCCAAGTTATCCCCATCATTACCCATGTCCATAGCGATGGAGATCCAGAAAGATAGATGCACGAGGTAAGTTAATGTAACTTGGAATCACGTTACAGAACGAACAACATAGCATGCATGCATGTACGTAAACTTAATAGGCGTTTCGAATCCACAGCAGCATTGTTATGACTATTCACACGTGTAAGTTAAAGATAGTTGATCGCTTGATTTTGTGTTCATGAAGCGAGAAGTTTTTTTTTTATGCAAAGAGAAGGAAAGAAGGGGTGTATGAGCTTTGTGTTTCTGTATATGTTTGAGAGTATGACGTGAATAGAATAGAGAAGGGTGAGGCATGAAGAAGGCGTGGGGGTTAGCTACATCAAATAAGATATTGTTGAGGGAATGGAAGGGTATTATACCAGTGCAATGTAGGTAAGTTCTGTGACGGTATTGGTGATGGTGATGGTGATAGTGATTATTCCAAACGTGTAATACAAGAATCCGTCTCCATATGTCATACAATCCTCCTCTTCGCTCAGCGAAAGTTCCCCTTTGAAGCTCTATTCCGTTTCCCTAGCTCAACCCATTTATAATTTCGCCTTCACTTCTATTCCCTTATGCACCAGTCCCTTCACCTTAAAATACTCCCCTACTTTCCTCTCCGCCACCTCCACAACACTCGCATCCTCAACCGTAGCCGGAACATTAATTTCCCTCCTCTTCTTCTCCCCCTTCTCCCCACCCTCGGCCGCCTCCTCTACCTCCCTCTCTAACAACTCTCTCAAAACTCTTCTCAAAGTCTTCCCACTCCTCGTCTTCGGTATCATCCCCTTCCCCTGTATAACACCCCCCAAACTAGCTATCGCCCCAATCTGTCTCCTCACCAACCCCTGAATCTCCTTTTCGAGCCGTTCGTCCGGTATTACCGATTCTGGATGTTCTGGTGTCGAAAGTGTGACGAAAGCGAATGGTAGATGGCCTTTAAGTGAGTCGGGGATACCTACTACGCAGCATTCGGCGATGAGAGGGTGTGAGGAAATTGCTTGTTCGATGGCGCCTTTGATTTTGCGTTAGTTGGATTCGGTTTTAAATAATATCGAAGGAACATACCAGTACTAAACCGATGCGCAGCTACATTTATAATATCATCACTCCTACTCATAACACTCACATACCCATCTCTATCCACCATCCCCGCATCTCCCGTATCAACCCACTTCCCATCAAACCTCTTCAAATACCCCTTATAAAACCTTTCCTCATCATCCCACAGCGTCCTAAATGCTGTTGGTGCCAACGGCATCGCTAGAACTATATTCCCCATTGTACCTTTAGGCACCTCGTTCCCAGAATCATCAACAACCCGGACATCGAAACCGGGAAGAGGTTTCCCTGCACTCCCTGGTCTGATAGCTAGAGGTTTTGCAGATTGGGTATTTGTAGTTGCGACGTGAGGTGCAAGTGCGATTCCGGTGATTGGAGAACCAGATTCAGACGACCACCAGTTATCGATGACTGGAGCAGAAGGCGCCGCGTAGCGGGACAGAAGATCTTGGTACATAGTAACAATCGATGGTTCTGAACGCTCTCCTGCTAGGAACAGCGCCCGGAGAGACCTAAAACCATTTCTTTCCCCGACTTCCTTGAACATTTTGTTTTCTGGGTCATCACGACGAATTGCGCGTAGTGCAGTAGGTGCCGTGAACAGTGCGTTGACCTTGTATTCTTCGATTATGCGCCAGAATGTCCCGGCATTTGGTGTTCCGACAGGTTTACCTTCGAAGAGAACTGTAGCTGCTCCGGCAAGGAGCGGTGCATAGAGGATGTAGGAGTGCCCTACGACCCAGCCGATATCTGAGGCGCAGAACATGACGTCTCCTGGGCCATGAACACCAAATACGTATCTTATCGAGAGATCCAAACCTACGGCATGCCCGCCTGCGTCTCGTAATACACCTTTAGGAAGGCCTGTTGTGCCGGAAGTGTAGATAATGTACAGGGGATCTGTGCTCTTGACCGGCACGCAGCCGGCTTTTACTCCTCTATTCTGAGCACTTTTTGCCAATCTTTGCCAATTTCTCTCTCCGTTCTCTTTGATAGGATTGTCCCATCTCAGTTGGTCTCGTTGCCAGATAATTGTCTTCTTTGGCTTATGCGAGGAAAGGGAAATAGCTTCTGTGATGAAAGGTTTGTATGAAATTGGAGGTTTGGCCCCATCGATCCCGCAAGAGGCTGTAAGAATAGCTACTGGTTTCGATGCGTCAATTCTTTGCGCAAGACTTGCAGCTGCGAACCCCCCAAACACCACGGCATGTATAGCCCCGAGGCGAGATATCGCAAGAGTACCTATTAGTGCTGCCGGAATCATAGGCACTGCAGGTTTTTGTTAGTCAGCGCTCCATTTCAGCATAGTCAATGAACATGCTATAAAACCTGCTTACTGTAAATCAACACTACATCCCCCTTCTTAACACCCTCATCCCTCAAAACCCCGGCAAATGTCTCCACCTCTCTTAACAGCTCCTTATATGAAGTTTTCGTCTTCGTTCCCGTTACAGGACTATCCCAAATAATCGCGGTCTCATCACCGTTCCCCGCCAATACATGACGATCAACACAATTGTAACATGTCGAGATCTCGCCGTCAGCAAACCATTCCCAATGTTTATGCGAAGTACCGGACCGAAGTTTCTTCGTAGTTTTGGTGAGGATCTGGGTAGGTGGCTTATGCCAATGAAGATGTGAGGCCTGGGTAGCCCAAAAAGTCTCTGGGGAGTCAAGGGATTCGGCTTGGGCGGAGTCTTGTGGGTGAGGAGACATTTTGGGGTGGGGTGTATGTTCTGCGGATACAATTGTTATTAATTGAGCTGCTGAGGGGGTAGATATCATGCAGCCTTGAGAACCTTGACGTTTGATGTTGCAGTGCGCTCCTGGTGAGTTACACAAGTAGGGGTTAACGCATACCTTGGGATGTGAGCCAATAATTATTCTCCAGGTTCTTCAGATTCCCTCAAACTGTCAATCTGCAGTTCCAGTTTCCAACGATAGAATCTCCAACCAAGCTTGCGGGCTTAGTTTTATATTGATTCCCACCGCTATCTCGGTAGGTCGCGGATATCTCATCGGACTGATGGACACGGTCTTACATGGCTAGCCACGGAAGTCGCAGGTAGTAGTACAGGATTGCGCATGGGCCTTTCCGATAAAGGAGAAGATATCAGATTTCAAGCTATCCTCGGCATATTCGAAAGAGGTTGTCCCCCGCATTATCATTAGCTTACCCCAAGGTAGAAAGCTTGATTAGTTGAATAGCCGGCCTAACCTATCTGGGCTGTCGAGGAAGTCGAGAATTTCGTTACTTTAGATAACCGATAGAACCTCAATGTTATGAGATAACGAGACACAAAATTCAATTCCTATCACACATGTAGCACTCCATAAACAAGAATACTGACTTGATACCAGTAAGTACTGTCTGTATTGACGAATGGTTCTGTAAGTACATATGCTACGAGCTTTTTGGCTACCCATCCATACACATTCCCTCCTACGTATTCAATAGCCATGTATCCACGCTATCTCTGCTTAGACCTCCACCTTTATTCTCTTCTTCCGTACGCCCTTTCCTCCACATCGGCTTAAAATAAAGAAAAGTGATCGAATCGACAAGGATCAATAAGTGACAACAGGAAATTGAGGGTATCCAGTCGTCCCGTCCAAGGCACATTAGAGTGCATCCTACAAGAAATAGATATCCAAGAAGATTGGTAGGGAACAAAATGTAAAGGGAAAAAAGAATAGTAGATACAAGAATGTGTAAGAAAACTTCGTCATAGAGCCATTTAGAAGGTGCCCGAATTGAGACTCCCCCACTGGCAGACGCACGATATAGCAACGAAAAACATTATGAATAAAAGTTCTCACAGAGTGACGAGGCGCGAGCCCACATTTTTCCAACTGTAGTAGTTCCCGGAAATAGTCATTTCCATGTTTCCTGCCTTGAGGTGGTTGCTTCCAGCAAATCCACATCCCACCCTAATATATCCTAGCTGGCTTGACCTGCCTTGCTGTTTAAGAACCCCCTCCCCCCCATCACCCCGGACCCTTCCCAAGCCAGCCTTTTGATCCCTTCTAGTCCCAGACTCAAGAAAATGTAAAGAGTGTGTTTAGTATTTTTTGTTTTTTTTCCCGGGAGGTTTTCAGCCGGGGCTGATTTTAGATTTCGGTGCGAGATCTAGAAATTTGAGAAAGGATCATCCCTAGAGTTTCGTCCAAACTTCTCGGCCCTATCTTCGAATCCATAATCTTCCTCACCTGCGGTCCTGCTTCCGCTGTACCAGTCTTCAATCGCCCGTCCACCACCGAATCCACCGCGACTACTACTGTAACTGTCCTTTTTTCTTCTGCTTCTTCTTTGATCTCGGCTGCGTCGACGCTGAAGTGTAATTACATCTATTTCATCCTGTTCGTCTGGATAATCATCAAACCGATTAATTCCCATAGGAGAGATGAAAGCTTCCATGCGCACAGTTCCAACCGCATCGAAGAAATTATTGCCAGGGCGCGCACTTGCATCTGAAGTACGAATGGAAGAACGAGAACTAACGGCATTGTAACCCGCTACTGATGATGGCTGAGAACCGTATGAATAATTCTCTGATGAACTTGCCGTGGTAGTACTCATTCCAGCAGTGCTACTTGTCGGTACATGACCTGCACTGAAACCTCTAAACGAGAGAGGAGGTGCAATGCGTGAGCCCGTATTGCTACGTTTGCGGCCGTGATTTATACCTCGTTCTGAAAATCGAGGTACAAAAGGTGGCTCTGCGACAGCCTCGGATGGGCTTATCAAGAACAATTCGTTGTCACGAACACTAGTATTTGTGTCCGTATTTTGCGATGAAGAGTGAACAGATGTAGGTCCGCTGCGACCAAATGCTGTCTTTCCTTTCGCGACGCGAATTGAATCTCGGATTTTATGGGTTTTTTGGTGACGAGTGGGTTGCCTTGGCATCTCGAAATCGGGAAGCGGGGGTTTCGTCGGTTGAGTTGGTGGGAGTTGAGGGGTGATAACCTCGGGTACAGCTTGAGAGGAATGTGCAAGGAAGGACAGAGCAGTAAGCCAAACGTAATGTCGTTCTCGCGATATCGCTGTGAACTTCAAAGCGCGTGCAGGAGTGAGAATAAGGATGGATCGATTAAAGAGGGGTGCAGACCCTCTTGGTGATGCGTTGTCGTCTTTCACGTCCAAAACAGATTGAATAGTCACTATCAAGATTAGTATTGCGCTAGGCTAATTTAGTAGGTTTTAGCACTCACATTTCCTTCCCGTCTTGCCTAATAACGCCGGTCCAGACGTAGGTTGTTTGCTACTCCACATAACAGCTCTCTCATACGGCGCTAGCCATACCCAACGTTTGTGGCGAGCACCGTTAGCACCTTCACCATCTTGATTTGAATCGGCAACGCCGAAAGACTTGCGTCTCCTCACGTATTTGAACATCCACTCCCCTATCATTGTCTGGGCGATGGCATCAACCACACTAGTTGCCTGGTTAGTGGTCGGAGCATCAGTGCTTACTGAAGGTGCAGTGTTCGTAGTGACTGCTGTGTTCGTAGCCGACGGCTGATGCCTATGTGTCCTATAACGGCTGCTGCCAGTATCTCTTGAAAGGCTTGGGGTTGTGATATCATTACGAGGTAGCGGTGGTAGAAGAGGACTTTCGGGGCCTTGACTTGAAGGAGGTCGCGGAGGAGATTTGCTGTTGCGTCGTCGTGGCGCACGAGCAGCACGTGGAAGCGCTGCGGTAGATCGTACTTTCCTAACACTACCAGTCCGACGAAGGCCTTTACTTCCGCGACCGTATGTAGGGCTCCTAGTGTCATCGCTTGGGGCGCTCGAGGAGATTGGAGGTCGCCGAGAGCTCGCGCGGGTTGGGATTGGGAAAGGAGGTGATTTTACATCTTCCGGTAAGCTTGAAGTGTGAGGTCGGCCCTGGTGAGCTGCAACACCACTTTGAATCAGAGCTGTGCGACGCATTTGCACAGATTTGGCCGTGGCAACAATTGGCAAAGGCTGGCCAAACTGTGTAGGACTCTTCATCGATCTTCGCTTCGGCAGAGATAGGACCTCTTCATCTTCGTCCATATCACCAACATTCTCTGGTTGCTCTACAATATTCGGAACAGATGTAGAAACTACTGACATGCGTTTGCTGGCTCGGTTGGCGGGCTTAGGAGCAGACAGTGCTGTTCTGAAATCGTTGTCGCTAACGTCGCCATCAAAGTTCTCACCTTCATCAGAGCTTGCACCATCAAAGCCTGCAAACAAGCTGCTGATCCGATGTGGCCTTCTAATAGTTCCCGTGTCTTTCGCCAAAGGTCCGTCATCATTGTTTCCTGGATAGATATCTCTCGTCTCAAAAGTAGGTGGGGATGAAGGAATAGATTGAATACTACGCTGGCTACTCATTCGACGTGGATTTCTAGGTGGAATGTTACCAGGAATTGGTGGAATGTTACCAGGAATTGGCGAAAATCGGCGTTGGTCAGCAGTTGGTTCAGGCGATGGTGGACTAGACGAGATCACTGAAGGATGGAGATGAGCAGGAAGCGCTTTCAAGCGTTGGTCGACTCTAATTTCTTCCGTCTGCATGGCCATCGACCTCATCGGGACAGTTGTTGGCATCGAGACTTGACATCCTACATCCTTAGAAAGTTGTGGTAGCAACGACTCGCGCGGAGTTGCAGGGGTCGAAGTGGGAGGATGAAGTTGAATTGATGGGATAGGAATAGGCGGTGGGACGTGCTTTAGAGACGGTGGTAACACGTCGTGAATTTCAGGCTGAGTATCTGTTTGTGTAGAAGTTGATGCCATCACTGGTTTCCTCTCAAAGGGCACAAACATGGGAGGAGGTGGAGGAGCTGTTGTGGGGGACACTGGTGTTCTTGGAGGACTAAGCGGTTCGTCGAGAGTTTGTGACGCAGCCGAAACCATGGGTGAACATTTGGGCGGTTCGATAAGCAACGGCGGGTTCGCCGAAACACGCTTTCTTCGCTGGTTCGCCTCAATTTCCCAGTCCTTCGCTGGCTGCTGGAATGATGGCTGCTGCTCGACCTTTTTAGCCATATCCATATCAACTACAGTTGTTGTTTCCATGATGGGAGATGTAGTAATAACCAAAGGTAGTTTCGGAGATGGTGGCGGCGAGAATTGGATTCCAGTATCGACATATTGGGCCTTGGGTGCTGGCATAGCTTCGTCATCTTCCGAGATGCCAGCCTCCAGCCTCTCTAGTACTGTTTGATTAAGCAACAACCTGCCACGTGTGAGACTCCCTGGTCGTCTCATGCTATCATTGCTTTGGTTTCTGCGATGTGCTCGGAAAAGCATACTCTCATAGCTCTGGTTTCGTTTGTGTCTATTCGACATGATGCTCTCGCGGCCATCGTAATCGGTCTGCTCTTCATCGTCGTCAAAGTTTAACTCATCAGCGAGACTGACGCCGTTCCCTTTCGTGACACCATACCCATTGGGGCTGTTGAGCAAAGAAAACCGAATGCTGTTTGTCAAGCTCATTGTCCGGACGCTGCCCGCATCACTTCCGTTGCCATTGTCGTTTTCTTCGAGGTTAGCTTCTGTTGGTAGGGCTTTCGCACGACTGGCTTCATAGGCAGCAACTTCGTCTAACACAGCCTTCAGTCTGTTCTCTGAAACATGAATCTTGCGTTCCAACTTTCTCTTCTCCTCCTCCCAATTATCCTTGTCTATTCCCCACAGAGCCTGTACTCTATCGGCTTCTTCATCTCGAGTCTTCAATTTCTTCTGAGTAAGCTCGAGTCGACGGCGAAACTCTGTGGTTGTTTCGACTGCCTCATCCCGCTCCTTAGCAAGCTCTGTCAAAGCCGAAGAGGTTCCACCTTCTAGCAAGGCCAATTGACGTTTCAAAGAGCGATTTTCCTTTGCGGTTTCGGAAATACGATCTTCTAACAATTCATGCTCTCCACGAGTGTCATGGAGTGCCTCCTCTAGGCTCTCGATTATCTTTAGTTTCTCTTCTTGGTCCCTACGCAAAGTAAGGATCTCCGCAACCAAGTTCGCATGGAGCGAGGGCGTGAAGCGCCTGGGGTCAAGAATAGATATTCTGCTCATAACATTAGTACTCTCATTCAACTCGTTGTTCCCAAAGCCAATTACCTTTCATCATTAGCCACGTCGAGTCCTTCTCGAGGCTTTTCACCAACAGGCAAAGGAGGAGGCGATGATGAGGGTCCTGGAGACACAGATTTTCGAGACGATCGCCGCGAGCGAATTGATGGGGTCCTGTAGGGTGTGTCTGTTGGTGGAGGCAGAGAGTATTGAGCTGCCGCAGCATACTCATCCTCAGTCTCCCACGCGCTGTTCATCGTGGCCAGCATCAGACTTTGCTACAACAGGTAATTTTCGAATGCAGCATCGAGATTTTTTAAGAAGTCATCGCGAAGCTAAGAAACTCTTGTCCGAAGTATTGTTTCGTTCCATTAAAAGGTTCGATAAAGGGTTTTTTTGATCTCAATATAGCTTCGATAATCTTTGAGCGGCACGGGATGTTGCAAACTATGTATGGGGAATCGTGGGTGGATCCTTGTAGCAGGTTGGTCAAGTCTCCAAAGTCAAGACTTGGTTTGATAAGAGGGGGTTTGCTTTATGGAAGTTAACCGGAGATTTGGCCAGGTCAAGGGTACCTTGTCCATAAAACTACCAGCATATGAGGTGATCTTGAGAACTGCTCAAAATAAACGTACCAGAAAATTGCAGTGAATGTATATACGAAGTACAAGCAGGAAAATAAAATGAAGAAAGTTACGAGTGAATGAAAGATAGTTTCAGTAAGTTAATGATACTAAATGACCTTTCCAGGAGGATTTGTTAGCTGTATCCTGAGGGCAAAGTCGCTATGACCATAGTGACAGGTACCTAACATACCTTTCAAGACATCAATCAATATGCCATGAATATATACTCTCGGGATGCGTTTCGTAATGGACTTTTACGCCAATTACTTCATATTAGATATTATATGTGCGCCCGCTTCCTTGCTTCACTGGGTATGATAGTTTTTATGACCAAGACTCGTACTTCATATCGATCGATGACTTCAGCCTCGACGCTAAGTCGTCCGGCGTGTTCAGGCTTGAGACAGTGGACAGAGGGAAAAGAGGGGCAACGAGAGGTTCGTGGAACGGATCCGAGGCGAATAAGAAGTTCTGCGCAAGGTGGAATCGACGATTAGTACTCTTGTATCTTCGAGCCCGACAACTTCGCAGATCACGGCCTCGGAGAGGTCTCGACATCGACGGGTCCCGAGGAGAGTTGTAAAGACGAAGGATCTACACACCGTATGTCTGATTGCACGTTCTCCAAAAGAAAACCTCTTAGGATGGTGCGTGTAGTAGCATGCCAACTCGATTCGGCAATGTAGCTTTCCTTCTGTGCGGCCGTTCAAGCCTGATCGAAGCTGTCCGACTCTGAAACCAGACGCTCGGCGCGAACTTTGGACTGGGAAGATATTATCAATGATGATATATAGGAATCAATCGCGTTTGGTCCAATTGTTGGCACAAAACAACTCGCAGGAGATGGATCAAAATGAAAGCAGCGCGAAGATCCGGGAGATTCAAGGAACACACAGACTTAAGTTGAGCTATGGACAATCATTCCAGGTTTGTATGAACTGGGTCGGCCGTCTGCACAACTCTCCAGAAACTCTAGCTCGGGAGCTTCAACCATGCTCGGGGAAGGTTAAGATAAGTCGAGCAGAAGCAATCTAAGCTGTGGATGGTAGCATATTGTTCGAACCCTTTCGCCATTTCCTCGATGACTGGCCAGGATTCGTCTGCACATTTTCGCGAAGAAAAATTGAGACTGGGGGGTCATTGTGCATACAGTAGGAAAGACCAATGCAGCCGAAGGCCGACCGGGGTCGCAGTTTAGTGCACTGAAAGGAGTTTAAAGTGAAGCTGGTTCGTGACTGCAAGGAGATCCGATCATCCTTGAGGTGATGGCGGGGATCATTGGATTATTCTTTTGATGAACAGGAAAAGCAAGAAAAGAGCAGAAGTGGAGAAGAGACGAGGCGTCCAGGGAAGCTCCAGCCAATCAGATGCTCGCAAGCATTAATTCCCAAAGAGAGATAATTAAAGAATCAATTTTGTCTTTCTATGTGTTTCATTGGCCCAATAAAATCTTCTCGAAGTCCCTTTTCCGTGGATGGCTCTCGGGTTCAATCTAGTTGTCGCTTGATGAAAGCTGCAGTCCAATACAACTTGCTATGGTCACTTCCTGTCATGTTCGGGGGAAATAATAAAGGTGCTCCGTGCGTATATTGCTTTACGAAATCCTCCCGTACGTCTGTTCCCACTCAAGGGAAGAGCTACGAAGTCAGATCTTTCAGCACTGAACTTTGTGAGAGAGCTTCACAAAAGAAGAGAAAGCGAAGATGATCTGGGCGAATAGGGAAATGAGTTTTTATCTGGGCTGACCTTTCCTATTTCTTTCGTCAGGGGCGACGGTTTATGTGATGCACCACGAAGCAGACTTGACATGCCAAATAAAAAAAAAATGCACAAGTTAGTACGAGAACCACTCCCCCCTTTCTCAGAGCTGAGCCGACATGCCGGAGCTCACCTTGCGCCACGGGTAAACCGTCTTGTGCTATCAATGTCTCATATGGCATCCATTCATTTGGCAGTATAAACGGGAATGTATTTGAAGGTCTTACCAAATGAACAACCTATGGATTCACAATTCGAACAGGCCTTCGGAGGCGATCCGACGACTACCTAGACAGTTGGTTGGCATCAGAACTGTAGTCAGCCGCTACAACTTCCTGAGTAACGAGTAACAGCCTGGATTGCTTTCAGGTACGTTAATATCGAGAGCATATCGATTGGCCAATTGATCTTCAGTCTCCTTAGGCTTTCGGAGGACAGAACCTAGAACCGTCGCTGGTACTTCGGAGCTCGTTGAACCACTTCAGTGTCTAGTCATCTCTCCCACTCATCTTCGTTACCCCATCTATCAATACCACCCTACCATGCTACATATGCTACATGCTATCTGGCTATGCCGGCGGCAGTCAACACTGCCCAACGTCTTCCTCGCTTCAAGCCATTGAACAAGTTAGAAGTACGTACAGTACAGTGCTTCGTGCATCGGATTCATTTTCACGACGTCGCAGCCGGACTCCTGAAATACAGGCTAAAAACCGGTCGTCTCAACGTCATCCAGCCTGTCCTCAATCAATCTTTGGTACACTGGTACGCCCAATGCTGTACCAAGTACCCAGTCGTGTGAAAAGTTTGGTTGGCATGCTGATCCCAATTATACCCAACGTCTTGACGAATCTCGACTCTCTTCCAAACTACCCCTATGAGCCATGACATGCTGTGGCAACGTTCAACTGGAGTAAAACCCTGCCTAGGGGACGCATCCGCCGTCCCGCCTTCTTAGAAGCGTACTCAGACAACCTTCTTAGAAGCGTAAAGCGTACCCAGACAACCTTCTTAGAAGCGTAAAGCGTACTCAGACAACCTAATTGTAGTTCTCCTTCGTGGCATTCTTGCTCGCTACCATTGAATCCCTCCTTAGCTCTACGGTTAGGTGGAGTCAGGACGGAGATCAGTGGAAGTTTCCGTTTGTCCCGCTGACAGGTTCGAGACTCCGGAGAAGAGCTCGAAACCCCCCCCACAAATCCGCAGAGCGCTCCGTACAAGTTTACATTCATTGAGTAAGTTTTGGTACCAAAATGATCCACCAGTCATTTCACCAAATCCGAAAACCTGGAAATAGGGAGCTGATTTGAACAAATTTCGCTACTCGGGGAACACTGGAAATGGTCGATGGGGAATGTACGATTTGTCTCTTCTCTGGGCGAACGAAATGCTTCTAGATGCTCACCAGATAGCAGATGTCGATAGAAGTCACTGAAGCTTCGGTAGAAAGTAAGTCTTACGTACGGATACTGTACGTACACACAGCTCTGGAAGTGTTCGATCACTCATGCTCGACATGGTACGGCAAATCCAAGGAGCACGGCCGGGGAAAAATATGTGCCTGTGCTGTGCCTAACTAAGTATGCATGCAGTGCGACGCTGCAGATGCAGATGCAGATGCAGTCATTAGTTCAGGAAATCTCTTCCGTGCTCTGCTGCATGGGAATGATGTGATACCGAATGTTAAGCAGCATGGTAAACGGCTATGATTCCACAAACTGGAATATCTCCACCTGCAGGACTTTGCACAAGAAATGAGGCGGTACAAAGATCTCGTACGTGCTACCAGTGAACCAGCTGTACCAAACTTCGTGCTTCTCACTGGCCTCCTTCGAGAATTACCAATTGGGGAGACGGTTGTACAATACGCAGCAACCCGACCACTTGAAGCGATGTTCTCGAGAGTGGTCGTCTTACAACATTTCAAACTTCATCGTTCATGAATTAGCATCAGTACAGTACAGTAAACTTCGGAGAGGGATTGGTTCTAGCCCCAGCCAAGTTCCCGCCTGATGTGACATCTCCCTCTCATTTTTCCTGTCAATCCACGTGCATGCCATAAGTTATCAAATTGTTATCGGGAAGCGTAACAACAATCAATACTTCGTATACTTCGCACAGAAGAGTAAAGCAAATGGTAACTAGCACCAGATCTTCCGCATGCATCATTGCATTATATGCACTGACATCTTAATCTTAAGATCATCTGTTTTATTCACAAAGATCTTGTGCACTGTACAGCTAGGACGTAAATCTAGTCCAAGCACCGTAGCAGCTCTCTTCCCGTCCCGACCTTCCCAATCCCTCACTCAGCAAGCCAACGGCGTGAGGAACGGGCGAACGGACGGGCGAACGGGCGGGCTCTATCGGAGTGTATGTACCAGTATCAATCCCGTGCGTGGACCGCGCCGGCTCAACGACCACGAGATAATGGGATCTGAGAGGCACTATTTTACCCGACAGCATGGATGCATTGCATGGAACGAATATGTCTCATTCACGCCACTGGCCGAGGGGTTACTTCAAACTTCGCACATGTTCTGCTCTGTTGAACAACAACGTTACCCTATGTATGAGGTTGCACCGCACTGCACACATTATCCGCTCCCTTTCTTTCCACCACACATTTTCCACCACATGTGTCCTCTTCCCTTCCGCCCGCCCCAATCATCCATAACATACATACATACTCGTAGAAGAGGGAAAAAACCAATCGGCGCACACACCAAAAACAACTCTCCCCCTCCCCGTCGCTCTAAACTGCACCTCCTCCGAAATTAGCAAAAAATAAAAAAAAAATAAAACGTCTGTGCAGCTACGAGTCCCCTGGTTCGCCCTGTCTCTCCACTTCATTCTAGTAACTTATCATGGGGTCCCTGTTAGCTACTGTACGTGGGTGTTTGTAGGGCGAGGTTTTGATTAGTACTGCATTTGTTTAGGGGAGTAATTAGAAGGCAGTGAATGTGATATATTTATGTTGGTGGGATAGGATTATAGCCTGTAGAGTGCTTGCGTGGATGTTGGGGCCAATACGTAGATGCTCGGATAAGGAGTTGGCTTTGATGTTTGACGGGTATAGATATGACTAGATGGATATGGAAGATATTTACGGAGGAGACAGGGAGTACAGTGAGTTGCGTTGCGCTGAGGGCAGAGTAGGTGTGATCGGTACCTGATCGGATCGGGTTTGTGGTGAGTGATAGAACGAACGAAAGGCTATAAAGGAAGCGGCGAGCTTCTTTGTCAAGGTGCAGCGTTGTGTTGCATACATGCAAAAACATACCGAAGGCTTATCGAAGCAGCAGAATGAGGGAAAACACAGACAGGACAGGACAGGACAGGACAGGACAGGGAACGGATAAACAGAATATTTATTGTATGTATAGAGAAGCATCACATCACAGTTACGCAAGGCTTATATCCACCAAATGGGAAGTGGCGAAGAAACGAAAATGAGTATGATTTTCTTCAACGGGATACGAGTTCAATCAATCAAGCAAGCAAGCAAGCAAGCAATCAATCAATCAATCAATCAATATTCAAGCCCGCAAGCATCGGTTTCGGCCGTCTGAGCATTCGTTCAATCATTCATTCGCGAGGTTGCGTTGGCAAGAGACGAATGACGAATCCGCCTCTTCCTCCCCCTCGCTTCATAGACACAAACCCAGCTCTCGTGTATTCCTCGCTCGTCTCATCACGGTTTGCTGCTCTGGGTACGTACACGGAACGCCATGAGGTTGCTTTCAGTTTCATAAACCCCCACTCACGTGCGTGCATGCGTGCGTGCGAGCTGTACCGCGTGGCTTTTTCACACCAGTGCGTATGCCCGCTCGCTCCACCAGCTCCCTTGCATAAAGTTAGTTCTACCATGCACGGAAATGTAAGCTCGCACGCGGCTGCTATCAATCTCTCCACCCCCCCAACATTCCCTCTCTCTATACTCGTGAAAAAAGCTGCTCTCGAAGTACGAGGTCGTTACGATGATCAATTTGAATGAGCCAGTGTATAGTACAATAATAGTTCATTCCACCAACTAGAAGGAACCACGCAGACTACATTAACCTTACACACACCCATGCACGGCGCCTCCAAGGTATGATCTCCCCAAAATATTGCCAGGCGCCGGGGAAGGGACTTTCCGACGAGGACGACGATGGCTATCATATTTGTGTCAGAGCTCGCTCGGGTGAGACATGCTAGCATAGGATGAGGATGGCATCCTCGCATAATGTAATATGATGATCAAAAAAGCGTTATGTTATATAGCTATGTTATCGTGATATACCTCCACTCTTCAAGCTACCTACGAGGTCAATGTGTTAAATCTCGTCCGATAACTTAACCAAAGAGCCAAATACAGTACTACCTTGGTCGGTGCTCTGTGCTAATTATGGCTTGTCGAGCGGGAACGTCATTTCTTTATGTCGTTGGTGTTGGATATTTATTTAACTTTCGAAATCTGATGATTAGGTTCCTGGCTACAGCTTGATGTTGTGACCGTTTTCTCTGCCCCGCAAGTGCAAGGGGATTGAAGAGGACCCGCGTCGTGCGTTGTTGTGTTTCTGTTTTTTTGAGATCGAATTTGTTGCAAAAATGCTCCAAGTGTTGGAGCATATTGGATTTATTTGTTAAGAGGTAGTCATTCTGATCCTCGGCCACAGGCTTGTCGGAAAGTTGCCTAGAATCTAACTAGAGTCTGAGTGCGAGGCTTCAGTATAAGTCTATTTCGAATGCAGCATTGATGGAACGTCCGTAGGTCATATAGGTTGTATATGCTATTGCGATCTGGTAGGCGGCGATATTCGTTTCCTGTCGACATAATATCCTCATCCCAGAGGAAGTCCTCATTCCGTCATCATTGGCGATTCTCAATGGATGTAGCGGCGTTCACGCTTGACCGTCCCTCGAAGAGAGTCCTAAACTACGCGAAGTGTCGCAGCGTATGGACTTTCTTCTGGTTGTACCCACGGATAGGAACCAAGTTATCAGAAGGTCAGGCGCGCAGTTTTCGTATCTCGAAACGACCCACCTAGCCCCGAGGTACAAGTCCGAGATGAAGCGCCGTATATTTTCCGAACTTCAAAACTTTTCCCCCGAGAGTAGGGCCGCCCATTCATGTCACTTAGTTTGGCGTGTATATACGATGGTTAAAGCTGCGTCCGGCGTGATGAGGTCGCTGGTTTGTTCGTAGGACCAATATGGTCCTTGAGATAATAAGGATCTTCGCTTCACCAGTGATTGTACTAACTATCAGACCAGCTCCAAACTTCGATATTTGGCCATAAGACATACACTTTTGAGGCCTCGTTTATAGCAAAGTCTATATATTAGTTCTCAAGGTTCCAAATCGGCTTGAACAATCAGATATCTAGGTTCTTAATGTCCAGATTTCAGTTAAACAATCAGAAATCAGAAGTTGAGCCGGATAGTTAGTATACTTACTCGTGCTTTGATGGAATAATCTTATCTGCTGGCAACTTTTTTTTAGGGAGAACGACCAGAAACTGAAAACAGGACTTGGTCTCGCCTTGCTACTTCCGATGATCAGAATAAATTCACATATGCATAGGATGCAGATTGATACTTTTCTTACTCCTTTAAATCGTTCGTCTCATCAGTCAATGTCACTCCCGATTGCCGATTGGCATAAGTATTAAAGTATTAAAATGTTATGGTTGCATGTTGTTTCTGGTAGTGATGGTAGTGATGGTAGTGATGGCATTCCAGTTGCGTAGTCCCTTTGAGCTCTTAGTCGGCAACTCCAAAAGGAAGAAGGTGCATTCTAGTACTTGATTGATGGCCCACACCTTCCCGAATATCTCTCTTTCCATTCTTTCACCACATGCGATACCTTGATACTCTAAAAGTACTTTACTACCAAGCCACGCTGAACCACATATTTCTCGTTCATGCTTCTAGCCAAAAAGACCTGGTTCGCCCGAGACGGCACGAGATTCTTACTCCAAAATAACATACACAGGTGGATTGGACTCTGCGGCCCAAATGTTGCGGCCACTCCAAACCAACTCAACTTTTTTCGCCAATGTCAAAAAAAGATCATCTCCTGACGCGCGAGCTTTGATTTCTGACTATCATATTCGAATATGTTCACATAAATCCATGTCGTTCTCTGCTTTCAATTCATAAGGCATATCGAAATCCAGAACCCCTAACGCCAGCTTTAGTCCAGGCCAGATCAGCACGCCACCATTATACATACAGTCCATCTCCTAAATAGAAAGTTGTATCGAAATAAAAATCGAAAAACGCCAAAAATGTTAGCGAAAGTTCAAAGTTGGTTGTTGGTTGTTTGTTATTGGTTTGTCTTGTACCATACGGATCGTTCTTTTTTATCCCTTAAGCCGGCTGACCACCGCTCACTTCTACCCCGAAGTACCGCAACATTGCTTAAAGGCCTGAACCCCAAAAGGATTTGAATTGAGGAATGCTTTCGTACTTCAGCATCATTCCCACCCCGAGGTTGAATAAACTAGGCTACTTATTGTTTACACTGAATCTAGTATTGGCATTCCTGTACCTGTCAAGTTGTCATGACTTTCATTCAAGTCATAGGGACCACAGGCATCCTGGCCTTGATCTTAATAATCACTGGAGCCATACGCCGACTCTGCTTCCACCGCTTGGCTCATATTCCTGGACCGAAGTTGCAGCACTTACCTGGTGGTATGAATTTTATTTTGATGTTATTTAGCCAAGCCGGTACGTCTTCAAAATTCAAGAAATTCACAAGGAATACGGTGAGTGTACAACACGTTACGATGTTCGCAAAAAGCGCCGCGAAGCTCTAGGTCTATTCTTTAGCAAGCGAAATGTCCTCTATCTTGAACCATTGATCGCTGAAAAGATAGAGCAGCTATGCGGAATAATCACCAGACATGCAATTGCAAAGACTCCGACTAATCTTTCTGATCTCTTTTTTGCTTGGTCTAATGAGTATGATATCAATCAGACGTAACTCCCTATAGTTCCAATGGTACTGATTTAATCAAATATAGTGCTGTCACAAACTTTTTGTTTGCCCATAAGACGAGCGTTCTCGCCGACGAGAAAAGGGCTCATATACTACGTGAAAACAGCAACTAGCTTCTCATGAGAATCAATGTCAATAAACATTTCCCTTGGCTTCCAGAATTTCTTCGGATCCTCGTCTATGACAAAGGTTGGGGTCAAAGGATTGGGTTGGAAAGGGTGGGTCAGAGTATAGTTATTCATAACCTTATCTTTCTCCAGATTTAACTTAATCTTAACCACGTCAACAGTTTCGAATGTTGATTCTGGGTACTTGTATTTGAAGATTAAACAATTTCAGTTTCTGTATCATCTAAACGTTTTCTGCGGTGCTTGGTGTACAGGAGAGTGAGAGATTGGGCGGTTAGAAGGTATAGGGCAGAAAACCTTCGACTCACGGTCAATCCAACCTCAACCTGCCCCGCGGCTCTCGGATATAGGTTAATAGGGTTCGTGCCACGGCTACAAGTACCTTTAATTCCAACAAACATTTTATAGACACTTTCGAGCACGGAAGTGGCTCGTTTATGTAGCTGTGCGAGTTACCGCAGCAGTATTTGTGCATATCTACCTCAAGCGACTAATGGAGGATTGTTTCATATTGACTGCTCATAATTGAGCAGTCTTACCCTCCGGCCAAGGACATTTCGGATCAGCTATGGCTGGGTGTGAAATTCAGCAACGAAACCTGTCAGGGACACGCCAATTTCACTTCTGGTTCAAACGACGACGAAAAACGCAGTTACTGTATGGAACGCTTCCATAAGATTATGAATTTCTGTACTACGAAAGGTGGTTCGCTCCGAGAGGTGTGCGTCACCTACGCGGTCATACGCTTGCATGCTGATGTTGATCCTTTTGCGAATACTATGGATGTGGGAGACTTCACCTGGAAAAAGACAGATACAAGCGGTCTTCAAGGTGACATGGGGAAGCTTGCAAATAGTTGCACTTGTTGGTACAGCAATTACCCGGGTAATACGGAACTTTTCAATATGCCCTCTAGTGGTGATTGTAAAGATGCCAAGCCGGAAGATTTGCGAATGGCTAGGAGAGATATATGATTGACCAATACAATCTGAAGCTAGATTATAGGAGAATTTAGAGTCGGAATTTCTTCTGTATCGTCAGAGTTCTTTTAGGTCTTGATTTGTTGGGAATATGATAGATTTACGGTTTAGGCAAGGTGGGCAGGAGTACACCTGGATTAGGTTCTGCGTTTTAAACAGAAAATCTATACTCAAGTACCTAGAAAATGATGGTGACCTATGATTCAGCGACGGCTATAACAACAGTAGACAGCAGTGCTGCTTCATAGTAGAGAAATAACCGGGTCAGGAGTGCCAGACTGCATACCACCCCTCGGACTCCAGTCTCCAGAAACCCAAAACCAAAGTAGCATAAGCTCGACTGAACGGTTCATATTTCCTTTCCTGACACGAACTTCGTATCTGGAAATTGTCCAGAATAGAGAATCTAGAAGAACAGTTAATCCGGCTCCAGTATCCATCATCACCCCCAACCCAGTGATGAAGGTAGCAGCTGGACTGCAAAGAAAGATGACAGTATCTGCTACTTCGTCAGGCCGAGCCAGATTTCGTGATGCCCATCACCGCATGTTTAACTGTCGTGTAAGACGGCTTCCTCGGAATGACCAAGTAGGAATTGCCCGAACCCAAATTCACGGTCGATCCACGACCAAACTAATGTTTCCCGTAAAGTCCTTGGAATCCGCGAGACTCTTGGGTCAGCATTGCTCTCGAGACTGCTCGAGTACAAAGCATCGTCCCTTTCATATTTACATTGAGAACATTATCGAACTCATTGATGGAGCCTCCGCAATTCTAGCCATCGTAGAGATGCTATGCCATCTGTTCTTTTCTAGTCAACGATGAAATGTATCTTGGATTGTGATTAAGACTGACGCCGTCTGTTAGACTTCAAATGCCGACCGGAGAGACAAAAGTGTTATGGAGAAAGTCAACAACGAGGTGGGAAGTATAAGTGTCAAAATTGGAACAGTGAACTGACGAATTTAGAGATCTGCACGATTTCTGCACGCGGGTCGAACAGCAGCAGAACAAACTGTTGTGTTCTATGGAGTTTGAAAGTATTTGGCAGTTAAGGGGATAGGTGCACTAATTGTGTTATTAATGTCGGATTGCGTTGCAACGCGAGGTTGGGGTCAACGGGAATAGTGCGGCGCTGTGCGGCACAGCACGCCAAAGACGAGGGACACTAAGTGGTAAGTTCCTATCCGGTAAATTGAAATACCGGTGCAGTGGTATAGTATGTGATTGGTTGGATCTCTATCACTTGTTGTGCAACCAGAGGGAGAGGTCTTTGAAATTCAGAATTCTGGTATGATCGTTGAGTGCATGAAACATACCACCCTGAGATACATAGGTCTTTGCATTGCCAACGACCTATTGGAGCTAGGATAATCCGACTAATCAAGGCCACAGAATGAAGCAACCATAGATCCCTTGAGAATGCTGACCGACATGAACCAAGCCTCAATCCAAGGTGTGGCCGCTGGGACGGAATGTACTTACTTACAGCCGCTAAACACTGCAAACTGAAAAGAAAGCTTCTACAATCGCCCAACCACCAATCGAATGCATAATGATGATGTCCACCTCGGCACTTCGCTTTGCTTGCCCTGCTGCCGGTAGCCTTCTACAAATCATTCACTTCGGACTCTCGACTTATAATACAAGCAGGGAACAGAATCTTCGCGAAGAAGAAGTGGGCTAACAAGTCGTCATTGACTGTTTTGAGATATGCCTTGGAAGCAAGGTATATTCTCCAGAGTAGCGGAGCGTCCTCCAAATGTAGAACAGGATCAAAGGTGGTCGAGCTTAAAACGGTGCGAAAGGCGCTGGGAGCATTATAGGATATTGGGCTAGTTCAATCCATCACCACTTGGGCCTCTGGACATGGCGCAACAGTCCTGCTATGATATAAAGTAAAGATAATGACAATGCAAATGCTAGAACTCGCACGAATCGGAAGGAGTTCTGTCGTCAATAAATACGAAACCTTGGCCCTCCTTTTTTCGTCGTCATACTTATGACTTAATCGGGAGCTGCAACTCTGCGAGATAACTCCAATACATGGAACTTCTTAATTGCGTAGATGGCTTTATACATAGCTACAAGTGATGTTTTTGTTGACTTGCTATGCAAAAACACAATTGATAATGATAGTCCGGCCGTCTACTTATCTTGCTACAAATGCTCCTAAATACGCTTACTAAGCTACGCGTCATCAAGCATAACAAACAAGGAATTCCTAGACTACTTAGTATCAATGCTAGATGAGCGCCGAGACATGCCAAGGAACCACAGTTGATTGTCTATTCAGTCGACCCTCATGAGCGACAATTCGCATACATATTTCGATGCGACGCATCATGAGGATGACGTCGCTTTTGGGGCATTGAAATTCTTGAACCCCACGACGAGGAGAGTACCGTTAACTTATGCGGGAAGTACTGTGAATGGAGCGACGACTAGGAATGACAAAGATGTTGTGGGGAAGGCGGGGGATGTACGCGCTGCGGATGTACATCGGAAGTGGAGATCGAGGGACAATCGGAAGGGTGAGCAGCACTACAATTGCCAAATTGAAGTTATAATTCAATGCAGAATTGAGCTAATCGTGGATTTCTATCTAGGCCGACATGCGATATCTGTACAACCCTCCGCGACACAGTCTACGCCCGGCTCAACTTCCACGCTTCGAGCCATACTTCGGGGAATTCTTCGCATGTTTACTTCCTATCCCTACTACGATGTATCCTATCTTGTCGCTGTGATCTTCACAGTCGGATCGGTAGTCTGGGTTATTAATGCATTTTTCGTCTGGCTACCGCTTGAGGTTCCAGCATCGGAATTCTCAGGGGAGATAGAAGATGCCGGAGGGATAACTGCGTTTATTGGCGCCACGATCTTCGAGATGGGTAGCATTTTGCTCATGCTAGAGGCGATCAATGAGGATCGTACGGGGTGCTTTGGTTGGGCTGTGGAAGAAGTCTGGGTAGAAGAAGAAGGTCGATTGGGGATGAAGCTGGAGAAGGGAGATTGTAGACATCACCATGGAAATAAAAGGAATCTTGTGGGGAAGGGAAGGGACATGGAAGAGGGTGAGCAATTCACTTTGTGGCTAGATTTTGACAGCTAACATGCATATCCAGATAAAATCTCCACTGATTCTACTAATACCCGTTCTTGGCAATGGTGGCCGTCTCTACATGCTCTGAGGATGCATTACATCCATAGCATTGGTTTCCTCGCCTGCTCGTTCCAAATGCTCGGTGCGACAATTTTCTGGATTGCAGGGTTCACAGCCCTTCCACCGATCTACAATCGTCTGACTTCAACCGCTGCACAAAATGGTGCATACTGGCTACCCCAGGTAATTGGCGGTACGGGCTTCATTATTAGCGGGGCATTATTCATGCTGGAGACGCAGAAGAAATGGTGGTTGCCGGCTTGGGGGACGCTTGGATGGCATATTGGGGTCTGGAATTTGACTGGGTATGTTCCTTTTCAGGTCTTGCCCTTCTAGAAGGCTGCAAACTAGGAATCCATGCTGACATACACACAGAGGTATAGGCTTTACACTCTGTGGTGCCCTCGGCTTTGGATCTACAAATTCGGGTGTAGCGTATGAAGCGTCGCTGGCGACTTTCTGGGGTAGTTGGTGTTTCTTGATAGGTAGTGTTATCCAGTGGTATGAGAGTTTGGAGAAATATCCCGTGGAAGTGGAAGATTTTGGTTCAAAAGATGCAAGAGGTGGAGGAGAGAAGTAAAATGGACCAAGAGCTATACTCATGAAATGTACGATAAGATGAGAGAAGCAGTGAGTGGCTCACACGATTAATGGTAATGATAATAAGAGAGGATTGTCCCACGACTGCCAATGAATGAGTTATGATGCCCTTACTGGTTACGCCTGATGTAAACACATAAGCAGAACCACAATTAGAGAAGAGTATGATGTGGGACTCTGAAAGGGTTTATTCTATGCTGTCAATTGTAGTAGAGTTAAAATTATGAATGATTCTGGGGGGATACTTACGTACGATAAGATTGAAACGAAGTGGGAGAGGTAAAGCCACTCCACAGCTACCCTAGTCAAAATGTCTTGGCGCTCGCGTCCGAATGCGCGACGTTTTGGGGCATGAATTGTAAAGAAACTGGTAGCACAACCACAATTTCCTCTACCAGTCACCCACGGAAGCAAGGCCCAGTAGAAAGAAGGGGATCATATAGTTGTATCTCAACAGTCGACGAATCCGGAAGCATTTTCTACCTTCTCCGTCCTTCGACCGAACAATCAATATGGCGGACACTTTGCACAACGCACCAATAGTCCTAGATAATGGTTCTGGGACCATTCGAGCTGGATTCGCCGGTGAAGATCTGCCGAAATGTTTCTTCCCATCTTTCGTTGGCAGACCGAAACATCTGCGAGTACTGGCAGGCGCATTGGAAGGAGATGTGTTTATTGGACAGCGAGCACAAGAATTAAGAGGACTGTTAAAGATCAAGTACCCTCTGGAGCACGGGATAGTTACGGATTGGGATGACATGGAGAGGATATGGGAATATGTCTACACGGAGGGTTTGAAGACTTTGAGCGAAGAGGTAAGTTTTGGTTCATCCTGCTCGAAGTTCAACTGTTTTTATTCGGCACAGCACATCATAGCACATCACAACACATCTGGCCCCTCTTTGCAGTAGACTGACTATATTGCCCTGCAGCATCCAGTTCTGCTAACGGAACCGCCGCTCAATCCTCGAAGTAACCGGGACACCGCCGCACAAATCTTGTTCGAGACGTTCAACGTCCCCGCATTATATACATCCATTCAAGCTGTCCTTTCACTATACGCATCGGGCCGAACAACCGGCATAGTCCTCGATGCTGGAGATGGAGTTTCGCATGCGGTACCAGTTTACGAAGGTTTCGCTATGCCCAGCTCGATACGAAGAATAGACGTGGCCGGACGAGATGTTACAGAATATATGCAAACTTTATTACGAAAAGCGGGATATGTTTTCCACACTAGTGCGGAGAAGGAGGTTGTGAGAATGATCAAGGAGAAAGTGAGCTACGTCGCTGCGGATCCAAAACGAGAGGAGAAGGACTGGAACGGTACGAAACTGGGCGATGGGAAGATTGTTGAATATGCATTACCAGACGGCAATAAGATCAAGGTATATAACCTGGTGACAAGGTGATCATGAAGTGAAGCTAACAGCATCCCAGATTGGAGCAGAAAGGTTTAGAGCCCCGGAGATTCTCTTCGATCCTGAAATTATCGGTCTTGAATACCCGGGTATTCATCAAATTGTGGTAGATGCAATTAATCGTACAGATTTGGATCTTAGGAAGAATCTCTTTGGCAACATTGTTCTGTCCGGTGGCAGCACATTAACGAAAGGATTTGGAGATAGGTTACTGCACGAAGTGCAAAGACTGGCCGTGAAGGACATGAGGATCAAGATTTTTGCACCACCAGAGAGGAAATACTCAACCTGGATTGGTGGCAGTATTCTGGCCGGTCTGAGCACATTTAGGAAGGTATGTGATGTCCTCTGTCTGCTCTTGCCCTACTTTACTAAATTTTCCCACAGATGTGGGTGAGCATTGACGATTGGCACGAGAATCCCGACATTATCCACACGAAATTCACATGATCAAACTCCTTCGCCAAGGTTCAAACGTCCTCCTCACCTCTTCAGTACAGCCCTCCTACATGGCTCCCTTATGCACAGCAGACCCTCTATCAGCTATCAAATCTTCTACTCCGGCGTCTAATTACTCCCAAAATCTTCTTCACTTACATATTCCATGATTAACGCAGTTTAATCTGCACACGAACCCTGCATTTTGGCGGCGCCGGCAACTTTGATTTGCAGGATAGGCAGGAGCTTGTAATCCAAGATATACAGCTGCCTGTATGGCGAAAGATACTCAATTCATGATACCCATTCTGAGCCTTTTTAGAGTATTGTTCATATGGTTCAGCAGTGACATAACATACGTGAAACTTTTTTATTACTAAAGAGGTGTTTACAGACACGTGTCCCACGGTTTGGAACATGAATCTCAAAAGCGTTCCATACATGGGCATGCCGCATTTGTTTCATGTGTCTTAAATCTTGCCTTATATCGTACATGATCAGTATTTTATACTTAGAAGAGTCTGTTCTGATCTAACTCCTTCATCTCTTCCTCAACAGCTCGAACTGCCTCTTCCGCGCTTTTCTTTGCGGTTGGCCTCATGAATGCGTCGCATAGTATTCCTGTCGCTACACTAACATTCAAGCTATCAAGCTTGCTCCCCTGCCCACGATTCTTGATCGAAATCTCTACATCGGCCTGATTTCTCAGCCCCCTACGCAATCCTTCTCCTTCGCCACCTAACATCAAGATACAAGGGTGGCCAGAAAGAGGATCGTTAAGATCATCGGTATAGACGCTTTTGATTGACCTTGGTTCAACATCTGGGTCTTTCTTCTTCGAAGAGTCCGCTTTCTGCGTCTTTGGCCACGGCTCCGTCTGCCTCAAATCCTCAGGTGCAACAGCGGCGTAGACTTTCCAGCCAGCACTTTTGGACCTGGCGATGAATTCACCCGGTTTATTGACGTGAAGGATTGGAATGTTTTCACTTGCCCCTGCGGAGGCTTTGAGAGCGGTCGGGGTGAAGCTGGCTGTGTTACGTACTGATTGGGCGATCGCGGCTGCGCCCATGAAAGATGCAGTGCGGACTATTGCGCCGAGATTCTGCGGGTCCAGTATGCTGTCGATGAAGATCACAAGTGGATTGCGGCCAGGAGAATGCTTGTATACCTGAATTAGGTTGTCGGTGCCGTTGATGTCAGCCTTTTCTGCGTTTTGATAATCGAGGTCTACTTCAATGAGCATGTGATCCTCTTCCTCCACTACTTCGGCAAGACTAACGACAGGGAGCCTGGGAAGTGGCGAGGCTTCGAGGATGTAGCCATTGTGTGGACGTCCGTTGCTCATCTTGTCGAGAATTTGTGTCCACTCTGGTCCACTGACCCTCTCGACCGGGATTCCTTTTAGAAGGGCGTCCTTTGTTATTTGACTATCTCTTTGAGCGTGCACACGATTTTCGCCTGTTTGAACATAGAGTTTGTATAACTTTCTACACCTCCATGCTCGTGCATGAAGTGCTGCTTCCACAACTGATGTGCCGTACAGGAACTCGGACGCGGGCGTTGTGTAAGGAATTGCAAGGGGTATGCGGCTATCGTTTCTATATCCAGGTCTATTGGTAGAATCAGATCTGTCTTCAAATGTTCCTGGAGAGCTTGAAGATAGTGAGGGTTTTCTGTAGTCACCGGAACTCTCCCCTCCATATCTGGTCTTACGAGATTCGTGATTGTAGGGAGATCCGCCACTCTCTCTGGGCTGGTAAGGTGTCCTATCGAATGAAGATGGTCTTTCATTCCCAGCGCCATAAGTATTATTATCATGGTGAAGTGTCTCTCTATCTGGAGATTGGTAAGATTTGTCAAATGGAATACGGCCTTTATGTTTAAAGTCATATGATTGTTTGACACCTGGAGTAACACCCATCTTAGCTTGACGTTCATATTTCGGCCGTCTCAAAATTCTCTTGTCGGTACGGTCGTGAGTTCGATGTCGAAAAGGCTTGCCACCTGGCTGAAATCCTCGGTCTGACGTCGCCCTATCCCGACTACGTCCGTCAAACCGTCCTGCGTCATCGTATGTCTTTTGGTATCCAAGCCTCTTTTCGGAGCTAAAACCCTGGGCAGGGTAGTCCTCCTTTTTGTTTCGAGAAAATCCCACATTCTTCTCTCTGAATCCAACACCTTGTGATTTTCGAAGCCCACGATTAATAGCACTATTTATGGAAGCATTTCTTACCATGCAAAGTGAAACTTGGTTAGCTAGTAAGTTATGACATTTTCCTCTTGCGATTTCAGCACCTCTAAGAAAGAGAGTTGTACTCATTGCATTGACCGCGTCGTCGTGAGTTGATGATTGAGTGTTTAGACCTTGCTAATCTGTGGTTTGTCCAACCACTGATCAGTGCCGGAATATCGTTTAACCGGAAAACAGGGTCCCTGCGGCCACACTGACGCGTTCATGGGTGTGAGGTCTATTTGAGTGTTCTTCACGAATTACAATAGCATCACTATGGATATTCTATTTGAGGAGGCATTTTGACATTTTGAAATCCCTTTGCACACTCACTGTTCGGCGTTTGAACCCAACACCCTCTATGTGCGGTTTTGAGAACGCGATTTGTATCCGCAGAGCGCGTTTCACCAAAGCCGAGAATTCACCAAAAAAAAAAAGAGCCGTAAGGATGAGCGCAAACTGCTCTTGACACGATCTTGCTAGGAAGTCTTGTCATAATTGAATTGTGTATGAGCTGTAGCTTTCAAAGTGTATGCTAGCGTTTTACTAACAAGTCGTTTCAGGCAGTTCTAATTCCCATTGCGTCTCACGGAATTTTCCAACCACCATCTAGCCTGCTATGTCGATTCAAGACCAGATCGCGGACTCTGATGATGAGAGTAGTAACGGTGATCTGATTACCGTTCCCGCCGGGACTCAATCAGAAATTGCAAACGAAGCTCGGTCTACGGAGGAAGAAGCACCTCAAAAAATGGACATCATACCAAACAGTAATGCGGCACCGCCAGTAGATACCGAAAGCGGAGAATTTGCAATTCAGTCATCAGAAAACGAGGGCGTCGATGATATTGATATGGTCCGCATACCAAGCCCGATGCCTACAGCAGGGAGGCAATCCGAAGTTGGATCGGCGCTGTCACATCGATTTCGTGAATCGCCAAAGCTCATGGTCGAAAAAGATAAGAACCAAAGTAGGGTCGCAGGTGCTCTTTTTGTCATGGTCCCGCCGCCAACACGACCTTGGGAGTACGAACCTTTCCGAGGAGACTCTACAGTGGAGGCCGTGTTGGAGGAAGTGGCGGGACCTGACGGCAAGATACTATACAGGATTGAGTATGCGGATGGAAATACAGAAGATGTAAGTGTTATCGTTCATTCGGGGCACAAGTTTTCTTTCGCTCGCAGTTATACTATAACGCACCGAATAATCATGCCAATTGTTCCTTACGCATAGGAGCAGAGTCGTCGTTTTCAGTGACTTGCCTACACATTCTTCTCATACTTTTCAGCTTCAGAGCCAAGGCTTGAAAACGTCACAGTCAACACGGGATTAAGCAGCTGTAGATCTGGCACTATAGTTATTTAGTGTAGACTGTGGAACTTTGTCATGATTGATTGATTTGACAAAAAAATCTCGCGTTCTGATGTAAATCTCGCGTTCGGATGGAAATCTCAAAACTAGCCACAACAATCGGATCAGATTTTAGAGAGTTATTCTCAAGCGGGGAGCTCAACGACTTGTTTTACTACATTTCTTCCTTGACTTCATATCCTCAAAATCAACTCCATTGATTCTCTACCTACTTCCCCTGCCACAATCACATATCCATTTTCTTGTTCATTCGAGAAATTTTACAAGATATTCCCAAGTATCCTTCAACCCGATAGTTCGATGGAGGGAGGCCAGATTTCGCTATCGAGCGGCGCCTAATTGCGAGTATGTTGCTTATTCAATAGATCGATATACTCAATAGATCGATATAAATTCGCCTTTGAAGTTGACTCTCCCGCTCCTGCCCACATGCCACTTCTGCTAGAGTTATTCTAGCAGCCCTATTTCTAGGAGTTTCTGCTAATTTGGTAAACGCAAAACAGATTACATACGATAAATTATCGAATTTGCGAAATGGCATTAATGCACTAGAATTCTACCACAACAGAGACACAGTTGACTCAACTGCGGTAAATAGCCGATATCGTTCTGAGCGCGAGATGTCTTCAACGATCGGAAAACGTCCTCGTGGTCAACCTGTCTACAATTATTATGAAGACCTCAATCTGGGCTCAGATGACGATTCTCAACCGGAGAACGTCGTTCCCAAAAAGCGACGCCTTTTGCAAAGTACCCTTTCAGCATCTTCTTTCAATAATGCTCGTACGAGTAACAGAGTCAGTCGTCAGCCATCACGACGGATTGGTGACGACGAAGATGAAGAAGATGACGACTCTGATTTTGATAATCTTCCAGTGAAAGGACGCCAAAATCGAATATCTCTCGCCCCAAGCCGTGTAACGAGATCTGCAGGTGTTAGGTCGAGTACCAGGGCAAAATCTTTCACTTTCATGCCTGATGATGAAGAGGATGAGCTTGCAGGTAACGCGCAAACTGAATCTGATGAAAGTGACATTGCATATGTAGTGCCTAAACGAAAGAAGCGCCAGAGTGCTGACCGAGCTGCGACCGGAAAACGAGGTCAACTACGTGCATCACGAAAGACAGAGAGCTTTGGCGATTCTCCAGAGCGGCCGACTCGCATTTCTGGACGAGACAACAAAGCTAGAAAGAACATGAGGGAAATGGAGGTGGACGAGGAATTATATGCCGAAGAATTAACTGAAAATAGTGCACCCAAGATCATCAGTATTCGTGAAGTCTACCAGCCAATCCCAAGGAACTCCGACTTTCGACTTGTCCATGATCAAAATTGCGACGTTTGTGGTGGCACAGGGAAGAACTCCAACAAGGGCACGAGCGACCTAACTTACTGTCAAGGCTGCTCCTCGTCCATACACAAGGTCTGTCTAGGCTATCGTAGCAATAGAGATCACCTTGTCACCAAGGTCGGACAGGAAAACTTCGTCATGCAATGCCGACGATGCATTGGCCTCGCTGTTAAGAAAGACCCTATTGCGCCTCGATTGGATGTTTGCAATGTTTGTAAGAAGCCAGGTTTATCTTGTGCCCCCTTCTCAGCAAAAAAGACCACTAAGCAGGAAGAGAAACTCAGAGAGGAAAATGATGGAGAAGATCCGATCACAGAAGTAGGCGAGCATCTCATAAACAATGCGGACAATGTGTTATTTCGGTGTCGCACCTGCCAGCGTGGATATCATTATGAACACTTACCTCCTTTATCCGAGATATCGACTACGCCAGAAGATCTTGCTAAGCTACGTCACACAAGGCACCTTGAATACACTCGAAAGTGGCAATGCAAAGAATGCTCCGAGATTTCTTCAAAGATACAGACTCTAGTTGCCTGGAGACCTGCAGACGGCGTGTCTTATGAGAAAGGTCAAGAATGGGATACACTCCCTGAAGATGATAAGGAATACCTTATTAAATGGGAAGAAAAATCGTACTTCAAATGCACCTGGATGCCTGGCTCGTGGGTTTGGGGCGTCGCTGCGGCCGCAATGCGCAAAGGATTCATTCGCCGTGATGGAGGTGCCAACATGTTGCCTAAGATGACAGAGCAAGAAGCAATTCCAGAAGAATTCCTTCGAATGGAGATTGTCTTTGATGTCGAATATGATCGTTCCTTCAAACCCAAGTCAGAAGCGCATGACAAGGCTCACATTGATGATGTCGACATGGTCTTAGTCAAGTTTAGAGGCCTGACGTATGAAGACTCTGTCTGGGAGGCCCCGCCATCTCCTGATGATACTGACCGTTGGAGTGATTTCGTTGCTGCTTACAATGAATTTCTAATGGGCAAATATTTCAAACAGGTGCCTCCTTCGATAATGAAAGAGCGTATCGATGATTATCGTTCATTGGACTTCGAAAAGAAGGTCGAGTTGAAGAAGCAACCTTCGGCTCTCATTGGAGGAGAGATGATGGCATACCAGATGGAAGGTTTGAATTGGCTTCTTTATAACTTCCATCAACAAAAGAATGTGATCTTAGCAGATGAGATGGGACTTGGTAAGACCATCCAGATCATTGCTTTGATGGCTTCGCTTGCGAAGGACAAACCTAAAGTAAGTGCGAAATGTCATGAAAATTGCAATACAAAGCTAATGCTGAGGTAGTGCTGGCCATTTCTTGTGGTTACACCGAACTCGACTTGTCCAAATTGGCGTCGTGAGATCAAGAAATGGGCACCCGGTCTTCGTGTCGTGGCCTTCTATGGCGCTAAATCTGTTCGGGATATGGCAATGAAGTACGAATTGTATCCTGACGGTTGTTCTGATATGCGCGCCCATGTCGTCGTCACGTCGTATGAGGGCCCTGTCGATGATCATAGCAGATCATTTTTCAAGAAGATCAAATGGGCAGGACTGATAGTGGATGAAGGTCAACGCCTCAAGAACGACCAAAATCTGCTATATGGTGCTTTGAAAGCATTGAAAGTGCCATTCCAAGTTCTCCTAACCGGTACTCCTTTGCAGAACAACAAGCGGGAGCTCTTCAACTTGCTGCAATTCCTGGACGCATCTCTCAACGCCGCGAAGCTGGATGAAGAATACGCGGAACTAACGAAGGAAAATTTACCTGAACTACATGAGCTTATTCGGCCATTCTTCCTGAGAAGGACCAAGGTTCAAGTGCTCAAATTCCTACCGCCAATGGCACAAGTCATCCTACCAGTCACAATGAGTGTCCTGCAGAAGAAGCTTTATAAATCGATTCTAGCAAGAAACCCGCAATTGATACAGTCCATCTTTGGTCAGTCAAGGAAGACCCTCCGTGCTACTGAGCGAGGTAACTTGAACAATCTTCTCATGCAGTTGCGCAAGTGTCTGTGCCATCCCTTTGTCTACAGTTCCGCTATCGAGGAGACATCAGTTAGCGATACTCAAAGACTTCGAAATCTGATTGATGCTTCTTCTAAGTTTCAACTTTTAGAAATCATGCTTCCGAAGTTACGGGAACGAGGGCATAGAGTCTTGATATTCAGTCAATTCCTGGACCAGCTGGATATAGTTGAGGACTTTCTAAATGGGCTTAACTTACAATTCCAACGATTGGATGGCACGATCAGCACCTTGGAGAAGCAGAAGCGTATAGATGAGTTCAATGCCCCAAACTCACCGCTGTTCGCGTTCCTTCTTTCTACTCGAGCCGGTGGTGTGGGCATCAATCTCGCAACTGCAGACACAGTAATAATCATGGTGAGTCGCTATTGAGTTCCACAGTATGCATAGTCATGCTAACCCGCACTCACAGGACCCGGACTTTAATGCAAGTAGTTATCCGAGACCCTGTAGTCATATAACTAATAACTATATAGCCTCACCAAGACATGCAAGCTCTCGCTCGTGCTCACCGTATCGGCCAAAAGAATAAAGTGCTCGTGTTTCAATTAATGACTAAAGACAGTGCAGAAGAAAAAATTATTCAGATTGGCCGCAAGAAGATGGCCCTTGATCAAGCACTTATTGAGAGCATGGACGCAGAGGACGACGCTGGAGTCGATCTCGAATCAATTCTGAAGCACGGCGCACAAGCACTCTTCGCTGATGACGACAAGAATGATATTCATTATGACTCAGCTTCCGTTGACAAACTTCTAGATCGAGCTCAAGTTGAGAATACCGAGACGAATGATGACAAAACTGCCGAGTCCCAATTTTCTCACGCTCGTGTTTGGGCACAAGATAAGGGAGTTCTCTCCGAGGATATAGGTGATGCAGATGATGAACCAGCGGCCCCAAATGCATCTGTTTGGGATGCCATTTTGAAGCAACGTGAGGCAGACGCCGCGGCAGAGGCTGCTAGAAACAGACAAACTTTCGGTCGCGGAAAGCGTGCTCGACAGGTAGGTCTTCCTCCGTTTTGATTCGCACTTGATCTACACTGACGGGCATTTTGATAGACCATTGATTACGAAAATACCGGACTGGAGTTGGATGCGATGATCGACACACCTAAGAAAGACCGCCGACGTAAGAGAGAGTCTATGAGTGACAATGAATTCACTGCTGCAGGAGGTTCTGATGCAGAGAATACGGACGAGTATGAAAATGACATGAAAGGTACGAAATCAAAAAAGCGCCTCAACTCTGTTCAACCCACGAAGACTAGGGGCGGCAAGGATGTCCGTCTTACATTGGCTTTTGCGCCACGCTCCAAGTCATCTCAGCAGCAAGGCTTGAGGGGGCGGGCAAGCCGCACGGTACAAAATGTAGAGGAATTTGGCAAGAAGACAAGCCTTCCCGTGAAGCCTGTTCGCGGAAAGGCTACTTGTGGAAAGCCTATTCAGAAGCCAAAGAATACACAAGAGACAAGAAGGATTCCGGCCTCAAAGCAGAAGCCTGCGAATGTTCTAGCTTCAAAGTCTGCCAAGGAGCAGGGCTCTACGAAAGCTCCTACCGAAAACTCATTGAAAGCTGCACCCAAAGCCTCGAAAAGCAAAAATGGCAATTTGCAAGATGCAAAGTCTAGCAAATATGATACCCTTCTCAGTGAGGAATTTGTCACAACAGTTTTGAGCTCTGGAAGTCACCACGCCGGCGCTGAGCACAGTCCTGAAGTGTCACCAATTGCTTCTGACAAGGATAGTCCTTCAAAATTTTTAAAATATACCCTTACGCGTGATTCAATAACAAATGACACCGTAGCATCTCAATCAGCTAACAGTACCCAGATGACGACAGTCATGATGGACAGCCTCTACGTTATCCCCAACAACCATACTCCGAAGAACAGTCCTCTTCTAACCCTCCCAACGACCAACCCAAGCCAAAGAAGCGCCGTGAACGAGCACCTAAAAATGGCTACGGGCCCGCACCTCAAGAACTCGATGTCCACAACTCATCCAAAGTTTCTCCCTTCTTCGCCACGTCATTTGACCAAATCTCCGGAGTCGAAAGTGTAGCCGAGTCTTCACGAAATGTCCTAGACCGCGCCCACATCGTTCCAAGCCATGACCTCAGCGGTGTCCGACCCCGACCAAATTCCAACAGCAACAGTCCAGCGCCACCACCTACAGCTCAGCAGACTCGATGTTCACAATGTTCTAGTATACATATGCCATCGGGTCCTTGCAAGGCAAACTTCATGGAATATTGCAATCTCTGCGGAATAGCACACTTCGGCAGTCAACCTCCTTCCTGTCCTCATCTGAGCTCAGACGTGCAAATTCGTCTTATGCTCGATGCATTGAAAAGAAGCGACGAGGACCCGCAACATGTAGCGGTTGCAACGCAATTACTTAGACATGAATTGGCTCAGCGTGCTGAGAGGAGATACACAGGTGGAGGTGAAAATGCTTCCAGCGATAGGTTGCCGCACGGGCATGGACCAAGATAACGAGTGGTTTTCATTTCTTGAACGAATTTCTGCTTCGTCTGTATAAAATATCTGCGACCTCTTATTTTACTTTACAGCATGGTGTCTGTATTTTATGATGACGACGAACGGCGGAATTCTCTTTGTTTTTTTTTTTTTTTTTTCTACTTTTTCTTTCAACTCAGAATGCTTCGGAGATAAGACCAGAGGTGCATAATATGGCGTTAGTGGTTTAGTTTATGCATATTTGATGAATATATTTGAGGCTGATAGAATGGGGATTGGAGAGCAGTGTGAAAGGGGTTTTTACGAAATTAAAAAGCGTTAGTGAGTAAGTGGGCGAGGTAGTTAGATACCTAGACACGCAGTTGGTACCCAGGTATATACCTAGATGCAGAGAGAGAAGACAATAGAAATCCGGGTTTCACTTAATCGAGTTTAGACTAAGTTTACTTAGGGGCCATGATCTCAAGTTGATGGATGAGTTAAAGACATTCATGACTCTATTATATTATATCTCTCTGAATAAACCTGGAGATTTACCTAACTCCCATCTGCCAAATGCGAAAATGAATGCAAGCAGAAACACTAAGCCATATGCAACTCTAAGAAAGTATCAATGCCGCGATCTTCTCCGCAAAAGCGTCTAGACACAGGTCAGTAAATAGTAGTGTTCAAGCTTATACATATACTTACAAACAGTACTTTGGGGATGACCCGGAGGCAAGAAAGGGAATGCAGATGCATCCACCACCCGCAAGTTATTCACACCAATAACTTTAGCTTTAGAATCCACCACTGCATTCACATCGGTGGTTTTACCCATCGCGTTGGTGGACGCGGTGTGATATACAGTAAGTGTGCTCTGTCTAATTCCCTCGAGAATTTGCGCATCCGTAGTAATATTCGCACCCGGGAAAGACTCGGTTCCAATCACAATCGGTTTCATGGCGTTGGTGGCGTATATCTGACGGACGCGCTTGAACGCCGCAACGGCGACTTCCTGGTCGCGAGGATCGAGCAGATAGTTGGGGCTGACGAGGGGGTTGTCGGCTGTGTCGGCGCTGGAGATGGTGACGTTTCCGCGGCTGAATGGCGCAGTCAATGCGGCGGATGCGGAGCCGTACATTTTGCCGTCTTGGGGAGCGCCGGTGAGGAAGTCGCGTTGGAGACCGGAGTAGGCGTCGAGGAATAGGAGTTCGATCTCTGGCCAGTCGGTGGGGAAGGTGCTCAGTCCATCGCGAGTGGTCTGGCTGAGGTTCGATCGGAGAGTTGTGGGGAGCTTCTCGAAGCCGAGGATGTCGGCGCCGGTGCTGGTCGAAAGGCCAGTACGGTTCTTGAGGTAGAGGGCAGTTTGCTGTGCTGCGAATACGGGGTCGGATAGTTTGCTGTGGGTTAGGATGTTCACGACGCGTGAGACGCCAAAGAGACAGTGATCCTACGATGGCTGAGTCAACTTGTGCCACGAGGTAGGGGTAGGTATTACATACCCACATATTTTGGCCAACGCCTGGGCGATTCGCGACCAGTGGAATATTGTATTTGGCTAAAGTGGCAGCAGGCCCAACACCAGAGACCATGAGCAATTGAGGCGAACGTAACTAGGATGGGTAAGCATGATATAAAACATCTTCATGTGTTGTACTGGGCTACTTACAGATCCAGCAGAGAGAATTATCTCTCGGTTCGCAGAAATGGTGTACTCAACACCACCGCTGTTGACCACCACACCTGTAGCAGTTTTGTTGGCATTGAACAAAATCCTCTTCGCCAGTGTGGACTTGTAAATGTTAAGATTAGTGGTTGTGGAAAGCGCCAATCTTCCAAAAGACGTCTCCGAACTGCTTCGTGTCTGGGTATCTCTATCGATAGTTGTTTGGACATATTGATAGCCAAGCAGATTTCCACTGTTGAGATCCGGAACTTCTCCAAGACCCAACTCAGCCAGTGCCTTGGTGTACCACGATGCTAGAGCATTGGCCCAATTGGGGTATGTGACCTTCACGGGCCCACCGGTAGGGCTGAAGGCACTTGTGTTGTATTTTGGGGTTGCATTTCGTGCTCTGATATCATTGTTTGGACCTGTGAAGTTGATGCTTTTTTGAAAATATGGCAGGAGATTCTTGAACGTATAGCTCTGGTCACCGACAGCATCGGCCCACTTTTGGTATGCTCCAATGGTGGCCCTGTTTCACGTGTCAGACGTAAAAATCCTCGACATGTCGTATTGAAAGGAGTTATGTGGGCCACTTCAAAACCACAAGGAGTGAACTAACCTGTGATAGAGCATGTAGTTTCTTGTACTGCCACCTCCCAGTGTCTTTCCTTGCGTATAAAGGATTCTTCTGTTGTCCAAACCCTTCGCACTGTTAGTATTCAAATCTTGGTAGTAAAATAAAAGGGTAAGTTACCGGTTGAGCTTGAGTGCGAATCTCCCAATCTATCAAAGGGTTTCTCTCTGCTGGGTCAGCCCCAACATAGTACGCAGCATTTCCGGGGACTGAAGTGATGTTGCCACTGTCTGTCTCTGGGAAACCGCCAGCTTCGATTACTGCAACGCTAAACCGGCCTGACTGAGCCAATCTCGTCGCAATTGTGAGTCCGGCTGTGCCACCACCAATGACAACATAATCAAATGATGCATTGAAGCCAATGATACCAAAGTGCGAGCCGATGAGACTCTGACCGGTCATCGATTCAGAGTATGTTTGTGCCTGTGTGCCGGTGAATAGCAAACAGGCAGTAACGAACGTTGAAGCACCGAGAAACATGCTGAACTTCTGAGAATCTTGACAGTATCAGACAATGAGAACGAGGTCTGAGTTGAAGTAGCAGTAGTTCGGAGTTGTACAGATGCTTGGAACACAAGTGCTCTTATGATGAAAATAATACTCAAATTGGACCACATCAGGCACAGAAAGCAGTGCCATGTGCTGACCAGGATATAGATGGTCATGCAGTGCATATATTAGCGATGGATCTTATTCATGGCTCAAAGAGGAAGAGAAGGCGAATGAAAACGAAGCCGAGGCCACGCGAAAGATTATCTACTGGGGGGCATTCTACGGGGATACCATGCTGTATGTAACCTGAAATGGCCTTGCTGGGTACCTTAGATGAGCACTAAAAGCTACCCTTATGCATCGGGCCTAGAGAGCAGGTTCCCATTGTACCTTCATACGTGTAAATACATGGAGGATTACAGACTATTGGAAACCAGTCGATTCATTTCCGCTATCTACCCTTGCAATTATCGGGCCTAAAGCTATTCTTGGACTCAGCTTTTGCCATCAAAGATCGTGTCTGCGGCCCGCTCGGAAAGGGCGTAAACGCATGCCTGATAATGGGCAGCAATTGGTACAGGAATCACGCTTGCATCTACAACCCTTAATCCACGGATGCCAAACACCCGGAATTTGCTATCGACAACTTTACCCATGCTTGCTGTTCCTGCAGCATGGTAGACGGTGCTAGAAAATCTCAGCTTATGCGAAATATGGGTTGATTTTGATGCAAGATCTCACCTTCCGTGCATCTTTACATGGGCATCTATCTCTTCATCGGAAGAGCTAGAGGTAATTGGTGCGAGTCCCTCTGATACAACTTCCTTCTCTACGATATCACGTCCAGCCGCAGTCTCAAGAAGGACTTGGGCCATCTTTCTTAGGCCGGTGCGTAGAACATATTTGTCTGCCTCCGTCGCATAATAGTTAGGATCGATGAGAGGGGGATCTTCAGGGTTTGTGGATGCCAGCTTCACGGAGCCACGGGAAGTAGGCAGCAGACCGACTACACTCGTAGTTACATGCGTGCCATCCATTGGAATCACTGGGTTCTCTGGTCTTCTTGCTACATACACCATGAAGGACTCTACGTGTGGCCTGTCAGGTACAATCATGGTACTAGACTCTTCGTTCTTTCCAGAGTCTGTCTCTAGGGCCTTCTTAAGCCCTTGACTTGGTACTGTCTGTGTAATAACCCAATCCATCGGAAGACCAGTAAAGAGCGTAGGATCATTGAGGGCTGGATGACCGACGGCTAATCCAGCTTCGGGATGTCGCAACTTCCACCATTGGGATACACTCATATGGTCGTGGAAATTCTCTCCAACTCCGGGCAGATCGTGGGTTTGGGTTATACCCTTCAGGTCTTTTGCAGCTCCAATTCCAGAAAGTAGTAAGATCTGTGGAGTTCGATACGCACCAGCAGCAAGAAGAACTTCTTTCTTAGCTTTGATGACCGTGCCATCGGCCAGCTCAACGCCTGTTGCTGTTTTGTTCCCATTTCCGTCATCTTCCACCAGAACCCGCTTCACCAGTGTATTAAGCATTAAATTGACACCTTCGAGAGGATATGTCGTACTAGCTACTTGGCGTATGCCGTTGCGTCGGTTCTCAACAAGTTCGCCAATTCCTAAGGGAGAGCCGCTATTGGCATCTGCGATGTCTGCCAAGATAAAAAGTCATCAGTGCTCGTGAGACCACCAGAAATCTCGAGGTAAGAAATGCCGTCAAACAACTTGTTACCATAAAAAAAAAAAAAAGAAACGAGAGGAATCAGGCGCGCCATTAAAATCAATATTGTGATAGCCCAGCATAGACTAAAAAAGAAAAAGACCGCAGACTTACGACGAACACCAGCTTCTTCCCAAGCAGACTTTACTGCCTCACGCAATGGATATTTCCGACCGGATGAGGTCACAGACTGGGTGTAGTTGGGACCGTCCGAGCCATGTTCATCGCTCGCGTTGTGATAGCGCTCAACTTTGCGGAAGTAGGGTAGCAATCCCTGGTAGTTCCATTCCTTGTCTCCAACTATTTCTCCCCAATCATTGTAGTCTCTCTCATCCCCTCTAATCCATCCACCTTCACGGAATCAGCGATTATCAATACACAATACAAATTCTCTCATCGGGGCAGCCATGACGTACATGCATTGATGACCGAGCCACCACCAAGTGCTTTGCCTCCAGCAGCATAGCACTCCCGGTTGTTGAGGTGGCGTTGAGGAACTGTTTTATAGTCCCAGTCCAATTCAGAATGCAGGAGTAGCTGGGCCGTCATAGCCTGAGGTACGTGTGGGTGCTCGGAGGCGTCAGGCCCAGCTTCGATAAGAGTTATGCTGAGGGAGGGGTCCTTCTCGTGCAAACGAGAAGCCACAACACACCCAGCGATTCCGCCTCCAACAACAATGTAATCTGGCGAAGCCATGATTTATCAGTATCCTGTAGATGCGTATGTAGCTAAAGTGAAAGAGGATTCCGATATCTGGATATTCTGCTCGAGAGATGAGCAGCTAGAAGTATTACGGTGGTGGAGAGAGCTTGGTTGCGGCAGCATCAGAATGCGCATGATTTAGACGCACAGCTCTCTAAAAACCAGAGTTGTGCCATTGAGCTGCATGGAAATTTTGGTAAATGTGCAGTCGTTTCGGACCTCTGTCATACATGGTGAGATTCACCTGTACGCTGCATGAAACAGCCGATTTTTCAGGTGCATTTTCCAGATGTATACAACCTGCCCCTCAATTGCCTTAGGAAAGCAACAATGGCAAGAAGTCTGCGATGATTTGCAATCGACATGCTCCACTTGAAAAGTCGGGACAAGTGCCATCCCATCATGGTGGGCGGAGGTTGGAATAAAGCAGGGGAGCAGATTAGCTTTGCCCCCTGCTCCCGTTTCCCCACAAATCCGCAGCCGACTCCTATTCGTTCATTGCTCCACGGTGCTAGGCAGTAATATTAATGCGCGCAGGAGGCGCCTCGTCTTAAACCCACTATTTCCGGTCCGATCTGAAGCTCTGTCCTGTCGGTGATAATGCTGACCTGAAGAGAAAAGCAAGTGCGGAGGACTAGAACTAGGTGGCTCCACCTGCGACTGTGTTCGGATCGCAGGGGTGTACTGGGTTATCCTTACGTCCCAACCTTCAGACGGCTACTTCGTACTAGCTACTACTTCGGACACAGTCATGCCTGACCATCAAGATAGGAAAATGGTATGCACATTGGCGTGGGAGCCATCCAGCCATTTCCTTTTCCAATAGTAAAATTGTGGGTTCGGTGAAGGGTACTAATGTAACATTGCAAGCATCTTTATCACCAGCATCTTTATCACCGACATCATACTACCAAGAAAGGCAAATCTACGTGTTTACTCATTGACCCAAGGGTCTCTCCCCTACAACTTTCATACGCACTCCGGGGCTCTCTGGAGCTGCCTCACCAAGGAAGTAATCCCGCGCGATTTCGATGTCCCGTTCTCGAATCGTCTCGAACAATTCAAATTTAAAGCGTCGTACGAGAATTGCTATGGCCAAGTAAAGTTCCGCATAAGCAAAGCTAGTGATTGAACGAAGTCGTCAGTGGAACTGCTGAGGGGGAAGCCACGTGGATCAACACTCACTTCATTCCCTGACACATCCGAGTGCCTTTACCAAACGCAACGAAGTAAGGATCCAGTTCGTTGGGTTGGTCACCGTGCTGAATCCAACGCTCTGGTTGGAATTCAGTAGGCGAGTTGAACACAGATGGATCTCTCAAAACACTGTTGATTGTCATGCTGACAGGAGTCTGCGAAATGTTAGCATGTCTAAGAAATCTTCCTCAAAGTCATGTCCCATGCCTTCCGTGGGATTACCCATTGCTTGTAAACTAGATCCTCCGGGCATACAAGCGGAAGCCGCGAGGTGACCATAGCTGATATGCGGAGCGTCTCTTTGATAATCGCCGTCTGTTTAATTAATAGTCAGCAAGTTATCGATATATCAACTGTAATTTACTCACAAGATAAGGCAATTTCTCCAAAATTTTGAGCGAAGGTGGGACAGCAGTGCTGGGCATCGCTTCCGTAAGCTCTTCAAGTAAACGCTGTAAGACTTTGGGATTCGCATGAATATGATACATGGCAAATGCCAAGCTGCGGGCTGTTGTTTCACCACCAGCTACTATCACTACGAATGCTTCATGCGTCAAACGCTCGATGCTTTTTTCATTTGATGGCAGAGAGCTATCGCAAATGGCATCAAAAAGGGTATATTGAGACTTAGTATCTTGGGACTTCTCGCCTTGGGCGGAGTTGACGTAAGTATAGGCTTGGTCCCTGACATGCTAAAGTACTTGTAAGTTTGCATTCTCATAGGACAGAGAAACATACGTTCTGGTAGCTCAAGAGTCTTGCTAGGTCTGGAAGAAGACGCTCGATTATGGGGAGTGGAATCTTCTTAGCGGCCGAGATTAACCATGGTGATTGCTTAATCAGTGGCGTCATTCTGCCCACTGCTTCGATTGTTCGCTGCCATCGTTTGGCCTTTTCGGGGTCTTTTTGCAAGCTGGGAGGCTCTGCAAAAACATATTGGCATACGGTATCGGTGGTGTAGGCAATGAACTTCAGTTTCAGCTCAATGACCTCGTTCTGAACAAATGACCTATGCAGGACACCACACAGCTCCTGAATGCGCTCTTGAATCAATCCCTCGGCTTCAGCAATTGCTTTGAGAGAGAAGAAATAGCTGTTTGCAGCACGTCTTTTTCGATGGATATCGTGTTCAATTGTACCAAATGCTGTATTTTCTTAGTATTTGCCCTCACGTCACATGCTTCAATACAGTACCTACTTCCTAAAGTTGTGCCTGACATGCCAGCAGCCGGCGGATATTTATCTCTGTGTGTCGGATTCCCGGCATACAAAACTTTGTAGAATCCAGGATCTTTAATATGTATCTCGTCTGGATTCACACGTACAATCGGCCCTAAACGACACGAAGAACGATTAAGCTACTAGTTGGGGACAGACATATGCCTTCAATTCAACAGCCTAAGACGATACGGGAGGAGTCAAATACCATATTCATCGTGCATACGATCTATTTCCCAGGCAAACTGTCCGCCAGGTGCCTTAAAAATATCATAGTAAAACTCGTACCACTTAGTAGTCGCAGCGAACTTCCTACCTGGAAATCCTGCGAGGGGGTGTAGGAAGAGACGATATATTACTACAGCAATAGCGTAAAGGATGCCGCAGCATATCAGCGTCGGAAGAATGGTTAAAAAATCCATTGTTCAATATGTTGTCAATGTAGAGATATCGAGCCCCGAGACAGGCTTTCACCAGATCAGAAGCGATACCTTTCTACCTAATAGATACGTTCTTTGTTACATACCACAGCCGCTCTGAAAATTCTGTACAGTCAGTCAGTGTCACACAGCACCTAATGCCAGATCAACTATCTTCACCTGTCGACCCGCTTGAGTACAGACTTGAGCCACTTGGATACATAAGGACCTTGCCCAATGTGACATATTTGACAGATGCGCCTTACGGTGATCGGTGGTGATATGCATAGGCTACTTACATGTTTACCTCACAGAAAAGTAATGTTCAAGATGTAAGGTCGGAGTTGTTTCTGTATGCAATGTAACCAGCATGTTGCCCCATTTTATGTAAGCTTCGACGATTCCGCATTGGGATAGGCCCCGCGAAGTACAAGCCACTCAGTGGTTAATTCTACTTCTTGCATTGTTAAGTCCGACCTATATTTGCACTTTGAATACATCGATACTAGTATATGTACCTAGTCATCATTTCATATGACAATACATTTTTCCCCCCAATGCGACGTTGTATTACCATACTATCTCCATTCTGCTTGCATATCATCCCACTTTACTTCGTAAACGCCACAGCCACGAAGCGGGGAGAATTATGATTGGTGAAGCGCATGGCGCGTTCCTCCTGAAGGCTCACGCATATCCTACTTTTACATAAGTAGGGTCAGACTGCAGCGACGCTACAGCAAATCCTGGCTGCAGACGGTGTAACCAATGATGCGACGAGCCAAAGTGCCATGATTCCACGCCCCCCAGAGACATCGGCTTCCATACCATGAAAATAAGCATAACTTGAATCCTACCGGAGCACGCTACAGTATCTGGCAACCCCTTCATTCTGCCACAACCTATTCCACACACACACACACACCTCCGGCCCCAGCCATCCGCTTCGGGTGTTACCTCCAATTTGCCATTCAGGATTTGAATATGCATGTTCGCGTTGACATCAGCGGGTTAATCCGCTGTCAGGGTATGCGTCGGCTCCTCCGGAGCGTTCACCATCCTAGCCCTAGATGTCTCGACTCTTGAAGTCTTGAATTTGCCTGGCTCATCGTTCAAGTTGGAGACGGGCGTTGGAGAATTACGTTGGAGAATTACGCCGGGTCCGGCGACATCAGTGACCGTTAGCACTTGGGGCCACTTTTATAGTGTCTTTGGGTCGCACTTTCGAAAGCTATTCTGCCGGCATGGGGAGTACCTGCAGGTTGCTGATGAAGATATTCCAAGGAATGGTATGATATAGTGGCAGATGAATCGGTTAGCGTGTGGCGTCTTTGGTGTGAAAGATATTACCTTGTATTACACATGGTTGCTCTGCAACCTCCTGTGAAAGAGATTACCCGTCAGGAGTGATAGTTTGAGAAAAAAACGCCGAGCTAGTTATTCAAGTAAGGAAGGAGGAGAAGATTGGGAGGGTATCTACATGGGTCTTAATGCGTAACTACCCAGCTGAATAGAAGCAGTTGAACCACTTGTGTAGATTGCTTCGGGGATGACTTCGCATGAGGCTGTATCTTACTGCCACCTTTAGAAAAATTCCATTAAGTGAACCAGCCCCGAAACGTGTTATGTTCACTGTGGTATACTACATTGTCGCAATCACATTGTCTGAGCGATAGTTGATGGTACTACAGGATCTCGAGGTGTGCCTGTCTGGCAAGAAATACTTGCCTTTAATTCCTTGACCGAAAAAAATTGCATGAAAGGACGACTAGATGTTCGACGACTCTCTCGCCATTCCATAATTCTTTCTTTCGCATACCCAGACATTCTCTGATACGCACGTTCACCATGATTTCTAGGCGCTATTACCATCTTTCTAGGCAGGCGAGATCAGATCTTCCACCTGCGGGGCCACACATAGGGCTCAATGTTCATAATTTCCAGGATACTACAGTTGACATCGTGTTGTTGGTACTGACCACAACGTTTGTTGGTCTCCGCTTCTACGCCCGCCGGCTTCAAAATGTTCGATATGGATCCGAAGATTGGACGATTTTGGCAGCATTGGTTTGTAATTGTCTTCTTGCGCAATCACAGATGCTAACGAGGCCAAAGGTTATCTTCTACGCTTATATCGGAGTATCGTTCGCGGCAATTTTCGGTGGCGGCATAGGGTATCATGCAAGCCAACTCTCTCTTGAGCAGGCAACATTGGCTCTTCAAGTATATTTCACGTTCCACCACACTCATCTCCAGTCTAAACTTACCATGAGATAGCTTACGCTCGCGATCCAAGTCACGTACGCCGCGGGAGTAGGTCTCGTCAAATGCAGTATCTGCTTGCTCCTGATGAGAATCTTCTCGACCAAAAAATTTCGAATTGCGGCTACAATTGTCATGGGCTTGTGTATTGCATGGGCGACCATGACCATACTCATTGGATTCCTCATTTGCCATCCTCTGGACTATAACTGGAACTTGAAGCCGCCTGGGTCGCATTGTGGGAACCAGACTGTGGCTTATGGATCCGTTGGCGTCGTGGATATCTTGACTGATACATGCATTTTGATACTACCTATTCCCATGATTTGGAGACTTCAGATGCCAAAATTGAATAAAATCTTGCTTGTCAGTTTGCTTGGATTTGGTGTCTTGTAAGTCGATCTGTTTCGCATTGCGACAATGGAAAGCTAATCCACTGGCGCTAGCACTATTGTCGTCACTATTGTGCGCGTTATCATTATTGTGAACACGGACTTTCTCGATTTCAGCTACTCATCCAAAGGAATATTCATATGGACGGCCGTCAATTTCGGCACTGGAATACTCGTCGCGTGTTGTCCGCTGCTGCGCCCTTTCTTCGAGCGATTTCACCCCAAGTCTTTGATTAGATCGCTCGGCACGTCAAGAAGTGTCAACACAAGCCTGACAGCAGATTCGACATCGAGGAGACACTCCAAGTTCAGTCGGTTAGGAGAAGACAGCTTTCCGCTTCACGAAAGAGGCAATGAATCGGACGCTGCGATGACAGGTTTTGGGGACGCGGCGCACGAGCAAAACTTCTTGCGGGCTCCGGGGAATATTCACAACACCGTGTATAGCCCGAGTAATAACCCTAATGTGGCGAGCAAAGGGATCAGTGTGCAGACGGAACTGATAGTAGACTCTACCGAAAGGCTGAATGTTTAGGCTAGAGCCTAGCATGATATATAGCTTTTGATTGAATGCCTTTAATGATTGACGCCAATTTTCATCCGATTACTTACTCTCAGATTTGCCTTTCAAAAAGACAAGAAAGTGCATTCCATTGTGGATAACCAGGATACTCTCACTCAGCATAGTGCATTGCACAATGTCTCTCTACGGCACTGCCATTTCGTGTGAATCCAACAGTCCGTCTTGCCGTTCTTGCTTGCCATCGTTCCCATTGCTCCCTGAAGCAGTATATTATATTTTGTAGTCATTACATAAGAACTAGAACCTGCAGCTGAGCGGCAAAGCGCGTCTGAATGTACTTCATCGCTCGCCCTTCCCTGCGGACTATTGTATGCAAGGTCTCGGTGCATGTTCCAGTTTCAGTAAACATAGCACGGGTAAGGAAGACTCCCATCGTACTCGGCGAAAGTAGGTTCACTAGAACCATGCAGCAAGTGGATCTTATCGCATATGCAGGGCCAGTGACAGCTTAGCTGCATGCCACTTTACAGCATGATCAGTGATCACTAACGTCAAAAGTGATGCCAAAGCCTCCAACAAGAAGGTGAGAATGAAACGGTGCTGAGCATGGGTACGCTGACCCTGTTTTGGTATTACGGAGTTGGAAATGTAATGGCGTAGGGAGAGCACTTGATCTTGCGGAAAGAGTGGATAGCTCCCGGAGTGCCTCTCTCATTTTGGCTCTTAATATCATCGATATACTCGCGAAACCTACGATCAACCCAACACCAGAATACCGCAACGATGCAAGTTTCACGAAAGCAACTGGTTATGTTGCTGAAGGGCCAACGAGTTCATATCCCAGATTTGACTTCAATTTTTCACAACTGGCCTCAAGCGATCAATCGTGAAGTCGACAGCATTCGCCCGGATATTGAGAAAAGACTTGAGAGGTACGTATCCCAAGCTGGTATAGCACTAACTCGACACATTCATTAACGAAGAATGGATCAGTCTTTTCCCCGGTGATAGGAGGCTCGAAAAGCTCAAAGCTGCCGACTTTGCTTTATTTGGATCATGCTGGTGGCCACATGCAAGCGAGGGTAGCTTGCGCATTGTTGCTTATCTAGCCATATGGGTAAGGACTCAGACCTTTCGCAATTTCACTTACTAATTCGAGAGGATGAAGTTGTTTGTCTGGGATGACGGTTAGTGATTACTATACTCTTGGTGCCCGCCATTTTTCGATGATCACGCTTAATACGATGCCCTTCTAGAACTTGACTCTGAAATCGGGCCACTTGCAAATGACTTCAGCAGAGGACAGGCATTCCGATCTGATACTATCAGATATGTCACCCACTGTCTTGGTCTCGAGTCTCAGGATCTCGGAGATGAACCCACAAACAACATTATTAGAAGTTTCAAAGTTATCGGAGATGCAATCTGCCATGCATACACAGACGGTGAGTTATTTGAGATGAAGAGTTCCAAGATCGCCCTCAATGCTCAGACCTACATCTAGCCCAGAGACGCATTCTGCTAGAGCAGATGGTGTTCTTCATGGACTGCTCGGAGATTGAACAGAGAGTTCGACTGAGCGACGAATTGCCGACCATTGGACAGTACTGGGACTGCCGAATGGGCACAAGTGCTGTTGGTGTAACCCTGGCAGTCAACGAGTGTGTATAAACCAGTCGTGTAACCCTGCTCGCAAGACTAACAAGAACTAGGTTCGCAAACGGATGCGATGAGTCCACAATGATGATCGATGAAAAAATGAAAATTCTCTGGGATTGTGCAAACGAGATAATATGGCTGTAAGAATACCCACTTATTTCATTCCTCTCTCAAGTTACATCGAACTGAAAATGATCCTTCGTCCGTTAGCGTGAATGACATCTTGTCGATCAAAAAAGAACTAGTAAGAAGGTAAAGCCCCGCTTGTCTGAGCAGTAGAAAGTAACGATTTCCCCGTGAAGGATCAGAACACTGTTGACAGCCTCGTCCCACTCCTCTTCAGACATACTGGAAGCGCCCAGGCGGCGATTGATTCCGCAGTTGCATCAGTGACTGCTGCAGTGAAGGGATTCGACAGAATTGCGGCCGAATTGCTTCAGCAATATCAATATGAGCAAGAAACTCACGCGGCATTACAACGCTTCATCAACGCATGTCGATACAACTGTACCGGCAACTTGGCTTGGAGGTATGTTTTTCCCTGCGAGGTTTGTATCTTCCTGACATTTCCAGCCTTCGCACGAAAAGATACGGAATATGCCACGAAGGGCGCGTTGGAGGCATCAGTCTCACCTTGTAGACTGCGTCAAATGAAATGCGATGCTATGTTAGGGAGTGAGGATAGGATTTGTGAAGCGATGTAAGACTTATTATACTTCCTAGGTAAACTTATACCGGCGCCGCATAGTTGCTTGGAATACGGCGATTGCTAGAAAGAACACAAAGAAACGGAATAATAATTTTCATTCATACATACCACAACTTCCTAGTTATATGATCGGTCCTCGCGTCCTTCACGCGCAGGGCATGACGTCGTTGAACGTATTCTCCAACAAAAACTGTTAGAAAATCGCACATCCTAATAAACAATGTTCCAATTGTCCCTTTTCCGCTTGCTGGTTCTTTGCTAGAATATGAAAAGTGTAATTCCTTTTTGCTCCAATACCTCATAACGTTCTCCTTGGGCTATTCCTTTATATCGAAATGCATGTGTCGTCCATTGTAAGTTAGCCGAAAATCATGCCTTTTTACGCGTTAGATAGTGTAACATTACGACTTTTCGTGTATGTAACTTATGCCGTGGTAGTTTACCTTGGATCTGGATCTTTTGCCCTCAGAAACGCCAAGCCGCTTACCATAAGTAGATTAGTGCGATAGATGGACAATCTCCAGCGGGAGAGATTGAACTTCATTGAGAATGAGAGCGCAGTACAAATAAATATTCAGAGAGATCAATTGTGATATTCATGTCCTATTTTATTATTCTCTCATCTCCATGTTTGCCACAATGAGTTCTGCCCTAGGAGGGGATGGGTTCGTGGGTATCAGAGGTCAATTTGATCAGGAGTGCGAAGGCAGATAAATACATAGGCAATACCTCATTCTGCTAATCTTAACGCCATTGCTAGGGAGTCTCCTACTCAAGATGGTGTAAAGACAAAGGTAAAAATTCAAAGTCCCGCTGCGCAATTCTTGACTGAACGGCCAAGTCCGCTCCTACCTTGTGACCGATTGCTCAAGATGCAACCCTATCTTCTCCGCTATCCCATCTCGATATCAGGTCAAGGCTATAGCATATCTAGGCCTATAGAACATCCAGCAAAGTAGAACCCATCAATTACTTCATATCAACATCATCGCCGCCACTGCCACCACCACCACCACCATTCCTTCTCCTCTTTCTCTTCTTCTCCCCTCTCCCTAGCAGATTCTTCACCGTTCCAAATTCCCTCTCCATATTTCTAAAGAACTCGCCAGCCGTTTGGGTTCCGAACTTAAAGCTATTTTCCCGTTTGAGCTTGACTCTCCTTCTATCGTTCGTATCACTCATATGTTGATCTTCGTTCTCTTTACCGTCTTCCTCTTTGATAATATACCTTCTCCATTCATCCTCATCCATGACTCTAGAACACTCGTCGAAAGTACTGCTCTCAGCATTTGGATCATAGGGCATCAGCAATCTGCTAGATGTAGGCGTATATGCTGGTGGTAGATGACAAGAATGAGGTTCAGTATTGTAGAACAAGGACGGGTTGAGCCATGATGGGGGGGATTGTGGAGGGAATTCGGGTTTAATCCTTCACAATGGTTTAGTAAACTAAATAGCAAGGTTGCAAAGAAAAGGAGACACGTACGTAAGTCCGATCGGTTCTTCTTGCTTGATTTGGGGCCTAGTTTGTGAGAAGCTGAATGATTATTAACTCATTCAGTAAAGCCAAATCCGAAGGAGATACCTCACCTCTCGCTACTACCGACTGAGCCACTCTTAAATTTCCAATCAGACTCTCTACGTCCACTCAACAGCTTACCATTGCCATTTGGATCAACTTCGAATTTATATTCGACGCGAGGCTTGCGAGAACCGTGGTAGAAAATAGTATTACCATCGAGAACAGTGCCCGTACGAAGAGAGCAGCGATAGGGGACGGATCTATGTAGTTCTAGGTTAGTCATGAAATCTTGCTGCTCTATTTGATGCAGTAAATAGGAGGGAAAGAACACGATGTGCGGAGAAGGAGAATGCATACTTCTCATGACGTTGCTCTGCTTGAGAATAGGGACACATAGTGTTGTCTTTTTGCTGGAGGGTGTGAGCTATGTGTGCATAGCAGATGGTTGTTAAGATGACTTTGCATCTGCAGGCGTAGGTGACGATGGTTTCGACACACATGTTGAGGCTGAGCATCTGTTGCTGGTAGGATGGGCGTCGAAGAAAGGGAAATTTGCTTAATGTGTAAGTTGAGTTCAAGAGGAAGACTGCGTCGAGGCCGGCTCAATGATCAAATTGAAATTGTGAGATTCTAAACGAGACAATGAATTTGAGAAAGGTGGACAGTGCGAGAGGAAGAGTTGAGATATCAACCATGTGGATGTGAGGTTCTTGTCGAAGGTTAGTGGTAAAAGTCAGACGTGATGGTACAGTCGAACCTAGAGATCGACACAGCTTTCAAGTCTGCTTCATGTGATGGATTGACAGTGGTCATTTGGAAAACTGAGAGTGAATTGGTGACAAATGATTACTCTTATAGCGACGAGGTGAATCACAGGGTTTGCCAGTTTAAGGATAGTAAGGAGCACAATTTCATAATACTCTCTGGTCATGAGATAATACTTGCTTTACTGAGCGTCTGTCATTCACATCGTTGTCCTTCCAAAGATGGTCTAGTTATGTAGATATGTTTAGTGCTGTCGGCCTCCAAATTATATCGCTCGAACCATAGATTGAATATAGCCCTCGCATCCGCTCTCTTCTTTACATCATGATTTTCTAGAAACAAAAAGCTATAAAGATATGAGTTGAACGCTGCAAGATTGGTCAGTTAGACACTCAAGGTTAAGTTAGTCGTATTTCGAGGTCCTCTTGCAAATATCTGGAAACGGACCATGCCAAGTGCTCAAAGAAAGATCGCAGGAAGTTGTATCAGAATTTATGCATTTAAAGCATTCCAGGTAAAAACATCGTAATCACAAAGCAGGATATAATGAATATGTAGGCAGAGCATCTGAGCAACCCACAAGAACCGCGGAAGGTATCTGGCCTCATTGTAGAATACGCTACTCCCTATCTCCTAATCAAATACCCATAACCCTCATGGCAATTCAGCTTCCGTATGAGAGCACACTCATATCCAACACGAATGCATTAGTCGGAGGTCATGTTAACAATGGTGTGCCATTCGGTTTCAAGTTTGGTCTTATCCTTACTATAGATGGCGTCTGAATACTGTCTCGACTGACCTTTTTGCTGGGTAATGTTTGGGGCGGCGAAGGATCCGTCCTTCATAATTGATCCTGATTAAAAGGCATATAGTTAGCTCATCTAATTGCAGGAAAGGAAAGACTCGACAGCAGGCATACCACTTCGCAGACCTCTGGTAGCACTATCATCATGAAGACATCATCCTTCTGCACACCTCTATGGCTGCCCCGATTTCCCCTCATTGCCCATATGGTTTGCCTGTTTTTTGCTCTTCTTATTTTTCTTCCGTTTGATCTCCCTTTAGGAGAAGTGAGATATCCACCTGTGCTTCTTTTCATCGCACGCCTCTACTTTGCATTCATGGGAGTAACTGAATGAGCTACACCATTTCTCATTGAGCCGGCTCCCTCAGCCATGTGACCTTTTATTTGTTCTCTGCAGTTATCGCAACTGCTTCCCAATTGTCCTGTCACCCGAGGAGGTTCAACACCCGTTGCGATGCAATTCATTAGATTGCTGTCTTTACTGTGCTCCAGGGTCATGGAAGGCGCGATCTGATCCTCAGAATTAGGTATAGGTAACTCTAGTGCATTCAGTCTTGAACTCGATTCTGAACGCTTGTGGTATCGTGTTGTGGTCGTAAGATCTGTAGTCAACGAATCCGTCATCCTGCACTCCTCCCCCAACCAACATTTATGGTCTGCCAACAACTCATTGGTCTTATTTCGTGTATGGTCTGCTCCAGTTCCCATCACATCACAATTATCGGCGGTAGAGGGGAATCCAAATTCCGTCTTCATCTCCACAGTAGGCGTTTTCTGCTTCTCCATCCGCTGATACTTGCCGGTTTTTGTAATCGCAACCCAGTCAGTATCCCACCAATCTACTCTCTGACCCTTTCCCGTCCACTCTCCTTCAAACCAACTCCTCTCCCTAACAATTTTCTGCTGTTTGAACGTCAATTGCCTATCACCACCCTTTTGTAGCACTACCAGGTTGGTGCAGTTGACCCATTGGCGATTATACCAATTCACCTGCTCGCCTGGGGCAAGGACGTCCCAAAATTTGCCACCCCATAACCGTTCGCATTTGACCTCGATTGTGCCTGGGACTGGATTTTTTCTGCATAGGCAACCTGAATGATCTAGATGCAGGTGTGCATGTCCAAGGTCATGACAATTGAGCGCTGAAATTGAGAGGTCTTTTCGTCGATCGTATTTCAGTGGGCTTCTTTCGAATTGCGGAGAACATAAAAGTGTGTGAGTATATTCGCCCCAGCACCGGACGTAAGTGGTGGTGAGAATGATGCACATATTTGAGCTGCGATCTTTCGTTTATGATGGTGCCAACTTGATTGTGAAAGTGAAGTGGAGGTTGTAATAAGAAAGCAAGTAGACTTGAGGGAAAATGTGAAATCGAAATAGGCTAGTGCAGCACTTCCGTAAAGAGTGAATACAAGCAAAACATAGCTACTAGATAAAGCAAGCCTCTGTAGAATGGGCTTCAGCTGTAGAGGTAATATCTTCTGCAGTGAAGACATGCTATGTCGCCTACAGTATGAAAAGTCGACATCAAGGAAAAATACACCAAACCCAGCATTGTGTCGTAGGATGCGTGGCAGCTTCCTCGTTATGCAATCTTCGGTTTCTTCAGCACAACCTCCCACGGCGCGGTCAGAATTCATCAGACACCATTGGCGCGAGGTCAACCAGACTGCTGTCTTCATGATTGTTGTCAGCGTCCTTTCCACGTCTAAACATTCGTCATTCAATATCACACTAGCTCGATACAGTTCATACCTAACAACCATCACATTTATAGCTGCAGCTCTCGCAGCGTGGCGGGTCATGTTATGTTGGCCACAACATTGATCCGGTATGTTGTCGTCCCAAGTGACTCCACGGCATTCGACGGATCTAGCCGCTCAGCCTACCGCGCTAGTTAAGGTATATCGACGACCTCGAATGTGGTCTGCCTCTCATATGGTTTTCGTTACATGTTACACTGCGTCGCACGTAAGCTGTGGTGGCGCGATAAGACGGAATAGCAGTACGGAGCGGGGAGGTAAGTCGACCGATTGTGAACATGGAGAAGCGCAAAGGTTGGCCTGCTTCTATGAGCGCATCTTAACGAATTCTGGGAACCTATAGTACTTTTACATGGGAGAGTGAGACCATTAACGTTTCATTGTTACATGTGAACGTAGCACAAGTAATTATATCAAGGAAAACGCCTAGAATATATATGCAAAGATCAGGTTTTCAGAAAAACATCTCTTGATAGACTACGCCTATTGCTATTACACCGTACAAAATTGCGAAAGTCCATCCCCTAATCTCCATTTGCCCAATCGACCCCACAACGCGGAAAGCAACGAGAGGCAAAAGAACAGACGTAACGCAGCACCCTTATGATTCAGATCCATTCTCAACCGCGCATGAGGAAAAAGACGAGGAAAGACAAAGATCTTGCGAAAAGAGAAACAGAGAAGAAATAGCATGACATAGGTATGCGGAAGAAGATTCGTCGTCCGTCTTATGCCCGAGATACTATGCCGAAATCCGTTATGTTTAGGAGAACGTCGATGCATGCCGTGCCAGGTACTGAATAAATTTGTCCACGAGTTATCGGTCATGAGGAGACGATAGATCAATGCCAATTTAGAGAAGCCATGCACAGTCTGTAAGCACATATATCGTCTCGGTAGCATGCAACCCGTCATCCAACAGAGGGAGCTAGTTTCGCAGTAAAATAGAATCCGATCGCATTAAAAGAAAGAAAGTCGATAACAGTAGCTTTACAGAACAATGCACTTCTTCTTCTTCTCCTTCTTGGTCAAGAGTGCAGCACGGGTAGCGTGTTCGAAGACCTCACGTACACCCTCGTTGGTCTTTGCCGAACACTCAAGAGACTTGTAAGCACCGATCTTGTCAGCAACCTTTGTAGCCTATGGTTTCAAGTGTTAGCTCATGTTCTCGAATCATGTGTTTGATGCTGTCGTATAGCTGATAGGATGGGGCAGATTTCATCCAATCATTTCTTACCTGTTCCACGGTAACAGGGCTCTGGTTTGTCTTCTTCAGCTCGTCTTTGGTCTTTTGGTCGTTACGTAAATCCATCTTGCAGCCAACGAGGACAATGGGTAGACCACTGCAGAAGTGAAGGACTTCGGAGATCCACTGTTGGAAGAGCACGTGTCAGCAGTTGTCTTATCAAGGCGTCAACCTGTTGCAAGGTAGGAATCTAATCGTACCTTCTCCTGAACGTTGTCAAGGGAATCCGGGGAATCAATGGCATAACAGATCAAAATAACATGCGAATCGGGGTATGATAGAGGTCGGAGTCGATCGTAATCTTCTTGTCCAGCCGTATCCCATAGAGCCAACTCAACGTGCTTTCCATCAACCTCGACATCGGCAACATAGTTCTCGAAGACAGTTGGGACATAGACCTATAGCGGAACGCAGTCAGCACTTGATCCCATTTGTGTGATGAATCTTTATCAACAGCTTCGTTGTTGATATTCGTTTGTGTTTGACGCGATGGTCTGGCCGCCGTGCCTTGCAGTCGCATAATCGTTAGGAGTCGGTGAAAGGCTTACCTCTGGGAAAGTACCCTTGGAGAAGACACTATCAAATCATCAGTATCAATGACTTCCATCCCGCTGGCCTCTCGAAAGAGCTCTTGATAGATAGGCAGGTACTTACATCAACAAGCAAGTCTTACCGCAGGCACCATCTCCTACAATGACAAGCTTTCGACGGATTTCCGCCATTTTAAAATAGACAAATGGATGAAGTTGTTAAAGAGAGCGACTAAGTCAAAGGCTTGATCAGATGAGTATTTGATTTGAGTAAATCGTAAGTATCGTTGAAGATGGAAGTGTCGTTAATTGGAAGGAGGTTGTTGAAGGTGGAAATGGGAAGTTGAGAAAGGCAGACAACCTTTGGAGAAACCTAAGAGCTAGCCGGCCGAAAAAGCTGATGCCTTAACCTATAAGTCGAACGTACTACGGAGAAGTAAGGCCACAATGGTGATAGCCCAGGGGATGATCAAATAATAAATAAATAAGTTAAGCAAAAAAGCTGGGCAGGCAACGCGGCGGATACGGTGAATCCAATAATCAAGTCAATCAATCAATGAATCAATCAATGATTTACTACGAAGCACGAAGCAAGTAAGTACAAGTGGTCCTGGGAGGCGATTCTGATGATTAAATACTGCGAAGAGGATATCAACGAGCATGAAATTGCCAGAGAAATGCGTTGCGTTCGGTGTGGTATGTACAGCCTCAATAACCTCACCAGCCTCTTTGGACCTCTCAGAGGGCTCTGGAGGTGTGCAGCAAGCGTCGCTCTCCCATATCTAATCGTTTAGGGGCTCGTACGGAGAACTTGTTCCATTCACTACGCCCTTTCCAATTTCGTCTGCGTGCTCCATGACTCTGCCTGTGGCTGCAACCAGGTAGTTATGGTTATGGTCATGGCATGGTCTGTTTATGTTTATGTTTATGTTTCTTCCGGGTACAGCTAGCTACTTTACACCTGCACCTGTCTAGGTATCTACTCAGTAGTGTCTGAATGTCTGAATATCTGAATATCTGAATATCTGAATCCCGCTGGATACTGGGCGGATAGGCAAGCCAGGTAAGTCTCCCTTCTCGAACCTCATCGCAGGTTCTGTTGTCTCCCGCCTCTCATTCCGCCTCCCATCTGCCATCCCACGGCACGAGGTTCCGTGTTGGACATTTCTTCCACTGTTTTTCTAGACGTGCGAAGTAGTTCCGGATATTCTACCGGTACCCGCAATTCATATTCCACAGTACTATACAAGTGGGCATTCTCTACCAAAGACCCTAAACAAAGCAATACCTGCTCACAGGACTAACAACACAACGAAACCAATATTACTGTCGTAGCGACATCCATGACCATGTTGCCTGTAGAGTAACCGTATCCATTCCGCATACGAAAGTCCCTGGGATTCCAGAAGACATGGTAAAACATGACTCTTACCCGATACCCAACATGGGTTAACAAGCCACCCAGAACAGCATAATCACAAACAAAACGAGTTGGGTTGGGATGTTGAGAATGTCAACTTGTCTTGCTTTCCTTTCCCTTTCCTTGCCGCAAAGAGCATGTCAGACTCAAAGCACGTCCCTATCTTCAGGAGATATCCGCCAAGTTTACGCACACCGTATGGGGCTGAGCTTACCACTTTACCAGTTTGGCCCGGTTGTGCCAGAGCAACTTAATCAGCCGCGCCTCACTCTCTGACCTGTGGAGTGGACTGGGGCATGCACATGCACATCGCCAGCCCGCGGAAAGATAGGACTGCGAGGAAAGACCTGGACTATTGGTCCTACTGTATACATGCGAACATCGGATTCCGCCAATGCTGCGACTCCGTATTCACTGATCGTGATATCCTTTCGCAGCTTCACATGAACCATATCATCATATGGAAGTCCAAAGAATACGGATAAGCCTGTGTGTGACTCAAATTGTTAAATCTGCCTCGCATGCGACCTTCCAACATTTTGCCCCTGAACCGCAAACAAGAATCATCATTGGAAATGCCGACGCCGATCCATTAACTCCACGTGACATAGTGCAAAAATGGTTCTAGAACTACACTAGTCTGCAAATAGACTAGTTCCTAATCAGTCCCAAGCTCCATCCAGAAAAAGTCAAACACCACAGTGAGCCCCAATTGACCCCTCTACCTCCTCCCCTCCTCCCTTCACCACCACCATGCAAAAGGTCATCCGACGAACGGCCCTTGCCGAAAAGCAAGCGGCTCGTCGTCTCATGCGACGCAAAGAGCGCACGCTCCGTGAAAGATGGAAGACGCAGAACGAGCAACGTACCATGTACGAGCGCGAGCAAGCCAGAATATTCGCTGAATCTAAAGTCGCTCGCAAGGAGAACTGGGAATTGGGACCATTGGCTCCGAGGAGAGATGTAGGAAAGAAAAAGGAAACATACGGAGCAATAGAGTCGCAGTTCATTCAGGGACCGGAAATGAGGAAATCAGAGGCAGAGGAGATATTGGCGTTGTGGGGTGGGAGGTTTTTGAATATCAGAGAGGGGGATAGAGTGGTGATCTTGGAGGGGAGAGATAAAGGGAAGATTGGGTCAGTGTTGCAGGTTGATAAGAAGAGAGCTGAGGTTACAGTTGAGGATATGAATATGGTATGCTGCTGTCTAGCCATATTTTGCTCTGCGTTGCAATGCAATTGAACACACAACTAACCACAACCACAACAGGTTGACGTCGTAGTTCCCGACTGGATGCGCTCACCTGAAGACCCCGATCAGCGTCCAATCCGCTCCTTGCCCCGACCCATCTCTCTCAAGCACGTCAAACTCGTCACTCCCCTAACAGATGCTACAACAGGCGTAACCCGCGACGTAATCGTACGCAAGCTCGCTCACCATAAAATGTTCCACGACCGACACGGGCAGAGAACCCTCTGGCAGCGCATAATCCCCGGGCTGAACATCGTAATCCCGTGGCCAAAGCGCAATCCCGACTCCTATCCAGAAAAGCAAGACTTTCCCTGCGACACATTGAGACGAGAAGTCGAGGAAATGACGTTCGTGCCCACGCTGTTGACACCACCGATGCCTGCGAGCGTCATCGACGAGCTAAGGAATAAATACTCGGTGTTTAGAACGAGACATGATCCCGAGTATGTGGCTAAGAAGGTAGCAGAGGACCAGGAGATTGCGGCGAAGAAGAAGGCGTCGAGGGAGATGGATACCCCGTTGAAGGAGATCAACAGGAAAGCGAGGAAGCTGAGGAAAGCGAAGGGCAAGGGGAAGTTGACGAAGGGGATGTTGCTTAAGATCGGAGAGGTCATCTCAAGGAGGAGAGCGGCTGCAATGGGGCAGGCGGGTGTGAGTAAGATTGAGGCCGGAGAGGAGAAAACTTCCGCACCCACTGAGCCCGCTCCTGCTACTGCGCTGACGGCTTGATGACGCATGTATATTATGTGTGAAGGATATAAATGTAAATAACATTGTGACAGACATGGCAATGTCGGCGTTGTTGCAAAAAAAAAAAAAAAGGGAAAACAAACCACTTCCATTTTGCCATTTCATCAGCCACGTTATACTTGATTTGAAAAAACCGTCTATGATAGTGCGATTCAAGTGCTAGCTAGGCAAGAATCTTCCCATCTCAAGTACCCAACAAAGACAATCTTTGAAAAGCTGAGATATGAGGTACTTCCTTTTTCATCGCCGCAGCTTTCAAACTGTCCTGCAAAACCGCATCCCCACCTACAGGTTTATACTCCTCCTGGTCCTGCACACCACCAGCGCTCTCCGAAACATCCATCTTGTTTGCCTGCTGCCGAGCACCAAACACCTCCTCCAAGCACCCCTGACACATGCCAACCACCTCCGCCAATGCCCCCTCAAGAGCTCTCGCTCGCTCCCACATCCCTCTCCTCACCAGCCCCGCAATCAACCGATCCACCTCCCCCCTATTGCTCTCCACCCTTTCAATCAACCTCCTCACACTCCCCACCAGATACTCCTCCTCATACACACTCCCCTTCTTTCCCCTCGCTCTCTTCCTCTCCTCCCTGCGTCGATTCTTACTTGTCGCCCTACTAACCCCCGTGCCGACCGTGCCGACGCTCCCGTTCCCCGTGTACCGTGTAAACATACTGCGATTCGTACTAACCCTCGAGCTCGCCGCCACACTCACATCATCAGGCAACTCGCCATCGCCGCCGCGTTCCCCCTCGTAGAAGGCTAAGGGGTCGGTTGCGGCTTTGATGCGCAGCTCGCGGATGCGGGGTACTTGCGCGAGAAGCTGGGCTTTACAGTCGGCGAAGAGCTCGGTGGAGGAGGCGAGGGCGTCGCCGAGACCGGGGTCGATGATTGATTCGAGGAGGTCGGGGCGGACTTTTAGCGCAGTGAGGTGCAGTGCGTCGGCGAAGAAGTAGCCTTTGCAGAGAGCACGGAGGGCGGTTTCGAGAGAGTTGAGGTAATCGAGTTGGATGGTAGCGGCGGAGTAGTAGTCTTTGTCTTCCATGAGGGCGTCGAAGAGGGATGTTGCTAGGGAGATGAGAGCATCACCGGAGACAGGGGGAGTTTGAGAGAGGGCGCAGAAAAGTGTTTCGCGCCATTGAGCAGGGCCAGAAGAAAAATATCGTGCTGTGGCCTTTTCGTAGTTGTGGAGGGATTCGTACGCTAGAGCAGCTTCTTTGTGCATAGATTTTGATTCTAGATATTCTGCGTAGAGACCGGTGATGATAGCAAGAGGTTCTGGATTATAGCGGTAGATGGCCAAAGCGGACTTGTAAAGTACATGCTTTTGCATGTATTTCTGGAGTTCTTCAAATGCATTCATTTCATGCAGATGATTGAGAGCTTTGACATGACGCGACAAGTAATCATCGATGCTAAACTTCCTACGCAGTTCGGTCATTTGTTGTAGATTTTGCATAAAGGGCAAGTACTCTCGAGGATCCTTTTGCGATTGCTGTGCGACCAACAGAGCAAGGTCTAGATCGTAGAGACCAAGGGCATTTTCGTACAGCCTGTTCACATCGGCCAAGAAACAAATGTGCTCAACGGCTTTATCAGCCATTACTTCATCCTCTTTCATTAGTTGAGCAACAACTAGAAGCCCATCATCTAGTGCAGGTGGATTCTTGCACACATTTGCTGTGATTATGTTTTGCAAGTTTGTTGCAGTACGTGCTTTCAGAACTTCAAGGACGGCGTCGCAGATCTTGTTTACTTTCGATGCTCTACTGGCATTGACCTCCAAATTGGGAGCTTGAGGATCAGTGCCATTGGCACCATTTATCACAGGCAAAGTATTGCCGTTTTGAGCGGCAACCTTTGTCTCTTTATACATTGTTTGGGTAACGTCTTCCTCCCTACATTATGTTTCGTCAGCCGACAGGTTTCAGCCTGTTGGATTTGCTTACATACCTTAAAGATGATAAGAACAAATCAATGTATGTTATCTTCTTCACCTGATCGATAAAAAGTGCCACATTTGACAGGAATTGCTCTGGAGCATGATCATACAAGATATTCATATCCACTCTTTGTGTTCTACAATGAGTGAAAGCTTTCCGGTAGTTCTTTTCTTCGATGAGTTTTCGGATACCTGCCAATACCATAGCACGAGGATAGATGGTCTCTAGATTGCCTCGGGGCATCTGTAGAACAAGACTTAGAGATGTCGGCATCGCAGTCACTAATCGAGCTCCACGCTCAATACTTCGACATCGTTCATCAACCTCCGGATCATCAGGTGGTATTTCGAGATCTATAACGTATTAATATCGAATGATAACGCAGGAAACGCCTAGCTTACCATGAATTTCTGTAATGTGAACAAACTTAAGGAGATGGGTGGTAGTTGTATAAATAAGATGCGCTGGTGTAACAAGGAAAGATGTGCAGTTTCGAACTAACAATCGCGAATTTGCGAATAAATGACCATTGCTCGACAGCCCGAAAGCTATCCTTCCATCCCCATAAGCATTCTGACTATCGCTGAATGGAATTATGTCGACCCATGGCAACTGCCTAGAGAAGTTGCAAGATGATAGTGAGACATCTCCAAATAATAAGCTATGTAAATCTCCTGAGCTAGTTTGGACATATGGGTGCATTACCCCATCCTCTAAGAAACTCGACAAGATTGAGACGGAAGCGGTCGGTCCATTCTCCACGGCTTTTTCTTCCATTCGGCCAGTCTCATCACTGAAGCAGTAGCCCTGAATCGTGGACCTATTTTCGTTGCGCCCTAGCACAAGTACCTCTTCCTTCCCATTGAAACAAATCTGTTGATAGATAGCGGCAGGGCTACTTCCCTTCTCGAATGTAAATCTGCCTGACAGAGCTGGAGCTGACGAAGCACCTTTGCTCACATCCCACTGAAATATCGAAATCCCGGTCTGGTGAAGTACTGCAATTCTGGATGCATCGGCATTTATTGCTATATCAATGGCATTGGAGTGAACAGTGACTTCATGAAGCCCCATGGGGGGAGGAATGTTAGCTGTTCGAAAAGGAGTAACCTTGAGTGTTTGACCATCTATAACTGCCACAACACCAAAGTCATGTGGCGGCGCCAACGAACCACGAGCCGTTGTAAGAATATACTCAGCCATGTCAACACTATCTGAAGCAGCGAGTAGGACTCGTAAGGGCTTTTCAGGATGCCACACAACTGGGATTGTCGAAAGTGACCCAGCATGATGGTTCTTAATCTCTTGCTTGAGATACCAGTGGTAGTTGCCCATAGTCCATAGCTGAGTGCAATCAGCCATCACAACGGCCAACACTGTTGAGTCAGAGTTCCAAGCCAGGCTGATATGCTGGTTTGGAAGCTGCCGTTGCTCAGGGGTAAGGCGCAGACTAAACTGGCCGTGTCGTAAGCCGTTGCGCTCGAAAAACACCACATCTATTTTTTCTTCAAGTCGTTGAATCCCGGCGATAAGATTACCTGAAGGTCTCCAACTTAAAGCACCTTCGAGACCATCAACAGGCTCACTCACACCATCAAGCACGCCCTCTCTGGAGTACACTCGAATAATGCGGCGAGTAGCAGCTTCAATAGTGGATATAGCAAGATAAGCACCGTCTCCTCTCCAGCTAATACTGACCCTCGAGTCGTCATTTGAACTCAGAGTACCTTCATCAATCTTCTCAGGCATAGTTGGATCCCGTAGGGCCTTGGCCCCCCTGCCTTGAAATTGTGTCTCCTTTTTACCCCAACCAACAGATACATGGTTAGAAGCTTTCAGATCCTCAGAAGTCATTGTAGCATCCGCAATACCGTCAAATGTGCAACTCATCCAAATCACCGTGTTCTCCTTGGTTGTGATTGCTAGTAATTCCTCGTCAGGTGACCATCTTGCAGCTGTGATGCCCGCATCGACTGAGCCCATGATCTCGATTTGCCCCTCTCCCGGCAAAGGCTCATCTCTGACGACAATAATGTCGCCGCCGGCGAGAACGAGACATGTTGTTAGATTGTCGCCAAAGTAGTGAAGATCCAAGACTTTATCACAGGGTAAGTCTGGATTTGGTGAAGGTACATCCCATGATGCTATGAGGGAGTCTTGTCTGTAATCCAGTCAGTATAATCACAATAAATTGATATACAGAAAATTTACTGTGCATTTTCATTGCCTTTGATCCTGACCAGTTGTATCAGAGCGTCATTTTCGGTAGGACCAACGGTGCAAATGACAGAGTCATTACCCAGATCCCATGCTGCCGCCGTTACAGGCCTGTTTTGGTATAGAGCCGGAGGTCTCCATTGCTCGTACTGAATACCTCTGAGATTCTTCATATTCTCAATATATCAAAAACCATGGGACTTATCGAAATGGCTGCAAATAAAATTTATGCAAATAGTTCTAGATGTGTAAGTCGTCCTTTTTTATCAGGCATTATTGATTCGTCCACACCAAAAAATGAACCCGGTCGTTTTCACAAGCTAGAAGTTTTAGTTGCGATTCCTTGCAGAAAGCAGCATTTAGCGAATTACGCTAAAACTTTAACCCGTCCCAGTCCCAAACCCTGTTCTGCTTCTGCTTCCCCAGGTTTATTTGAGAGAGCAGTGGTGAGATTATTTATCTCCTCACACTTTGCCTCCTCACCCCACTATACACTTCCGATTCATTCTCGTCATAGCAGCTGTTTATAAATTGAATGCCTCTGCCCTCTGTGTTCATCTCAAATACTTAATCATTCGCAATCATGGATATCGCATATAATCAACATTCCCCTCACTCCCGTCGACACAATCATTCTTCCACTAGTCTCAGTCACCTAACACTCGCACCCCTAACATCCAAACTACCTCCCGCAAACGACGACTACATCCCCTCATACGACCATACATCCTATCTTGAGAATCCATCTCTCCCAACTACGCCCTCTGTTCTCTCCCGCTCCACATCTCGCGTCTCGCTCCGCAAACCCGCACCCACCTCCATCTCAATCCCCAAATCCAAATCCAGCACTCACCTTCTCACAAGCACCTACACCCCACACACTTACGGTCCCGGCCACCGCTCCGGAACGACCACTCCCTCCCGACACTACCATCTACGTAATGCCACCACCCGCGCGGATTTCGACATATCGACCTTCAGCGAAAAAGACCGCAATGACTCTGACTGGCTCCTCCGTGCCGGCGCCATGATCTCGACCTCCACCCGCGAATCTAAAGGTCAATCATGGCTCGCATCGCGCGCCAGCTCTACAAGTCTTCAACGCGATCAAGAGGAAGAAGCATTTGAGCGAGAACTAGCACGCGAAAGAGAACAAGCGAGCAGGAAGGGCAGCAGACGTGGCAGCACAGCAGGAGCATTTGATGCGGATGATGAATTCTCCCCGCTGACTACGAGACGAAGTTTGAGTTTTGGGCTAATGGCTGGTGGAGCTAGCAGATCGATGAGTAGATATGGCAGTCGAGCGAATAGCAGAAGAGGCAGCAGAGCAACGTTAATAACACCCTTGACGGGAGAGAGAGATGGATATTTTGATAGAGAGTTCGCGCACGAAGAATACCCCGCAGAGCCGGACTTTGTGGATGTCGAAGAAGAAGGATATGATGTAGAAGACGCCGACCAAGCACGAAACGACGAAGCTGTTATTCGGAAATTGGCACGGGCGAGTAGATTAGGTCTTGGGGGATGGGTAGAGAAGATGCTCGGATGGAGTTTATTTGCATTAGAAGAAGACGCTGAAGATACCGAGGTTGATACAATGGACGAGAAGGAAGGCTCAGAAATATCATCGCGCCCTTCACAAAGAGATCTTCACACTAACGGGTTGGATGATTCTCTGGTTGAACAAATGCCGCCCTTAAATCCTAATGAAGCAGATGGCTGGCATGATGCTGCTTGGCTTTTGAGCGTTGCTAGTAGAGTTTTGCTCTAGCATTATTCACTCATGCACGCACGCACACCCAGCGGTTTCGTTTCGGTTGTACAGTATCATACAGCTTTGAATTTACAAGTTTTTTAATATCAGCGATGATTAATCCCATCCGAAGCCACACAATAAATACAACCTGATGCCTATAATGTACGAATATTGAATCCTGTGGCTCCCTAATTCTGGATCATGATAAATGAATAAATACCACTCCGCAAACGGTCGTCTCAACCATAAATACCATGCCGAAAGAAGTCCTTTACACCGGCATCACAGACCCCCTCACCCACACGAGCCGATACACCATAACAAGCGTTTACGGGCTTAACCTCCTGTTGTATATCACGGACTAGTCAGATCAATAATATGATCCTCATCAGTAAAGACATGTCGTCTCTTAACCGGCCGCTCAAGCACAATCTGCAAATCCTCATCGTTATCCTGTGCCCACTCCCGCTTAATCAACGCATTATCATCTCGTTTCATCTGCGAATTCGATTCTTTGAAAACCTGCTCTTCGACCTGTGGGATGGCTGTTCGAACCTGTTGATATGGTCAACATAGGATATTAACTCTACGAAATACAATACAATACAAAAGCACAAACCTCGGAACCGGCACCAGTGCCTTTGGCGATGTTTCTCAAGTGATTGAGGTTCTTATTGATCTCGCTTAACACACGAGTTAAAGGTGTAGCTTGGATCTCCGATGCAGCTCGGAGTCTGGCGCGCGCGGGAGTCATGGCGTCTGGTCGGTAGGTGGCTTCGGTTCGGGTTTCTACGGGTGTCGCGGGTACACCTTTAGGTAGCGCGTTAGCAACTGCTCTGAGCACGGCGGGAGATGCAATTGGTGCAGCGGGAATCTGAGGGTGTGCTGGGAGGAAGTTTGATAGGGGTACTGGTGGGAGTTTCGTCTGGATCGGGATCGTATTTGGGTTGGGCTTTGTGGGCAGAGTGGCTGCTCGATTGGTAGCTTGAATTGCTGCTGGTGTGCCGGTATCGGCTTGCACGCTGGTTGTTGCTGCTCGGCTGGTGGCTTGTAAGAGGGCTGCTGCTGTTGCTCGACTGAGAGCTATGCTTGCTGCTAATGCGTCGGATTTTAGGGGTTGTATGCTAGCTCTAGGAGGGGCGCTGTTCTCTTTGGGGGCTTGACGAGATGTTACGTCGATTATGGGCGAGGGCAGCCGTCGAGGAGGAGTTAGCTGCTTGCGCAAGACAGGAGTTGGACTAGGATCTCTTGGAATGATCTAAGGAGGGGCATCAGTATTCTTAGTGTGGCCCCAAACAGTCAAGAAAGCGGCAAAAGACCTGGGATGGCGGGAAAGTGAGATATCTACATACCATCATCTGCTGCAAGACTTCTATGAATTGTCAGTGTTGTGGCCATCCAAATCATTCTGGCCCATCAACATACCTCTTGATCTATATTTAAAATGAAACTCAACCAGCGGCGTCTCAACTGGATCAATATACTCAAGCTGAAAGAACGTTTCAGTTCCCTTGTCAATCTTTTCTGGGCCAAATCTGTTGTATCCATCAGGCCGGGGATCACCAAGGATATATCAATCATACATACTCAGTTGCATGAGATACATCCTTGCCCTTTAATTGTTTCTTATGATATCTAGTATTCTCTTTTGGAACAGTCGACTGATCTATTGGAGGTGGCATCACTGCGCCTCGACGAATTCGCCAGATCTGAATGACGAGCTCTCCAAGCTTCGAGGCGTCGTTCTGTGCGACGGGCGGAGCGTCACTGTCAACTGAAGATAGGTGAAATTAGTAAACAAAGGGAAACACACATGACATGGTCAAATATTGAAGGAGTCGCGTAAGGAGAGAAGTAAAGGTCTCATAACAACCCAACACAAGCACATAGCAAGCACACCAACCTACCGGTCTTAATTTCCGCAAACCCAAAACTCCTCATAGTCAAACTTCCATCCGGTCTCCTCGTTCTATCCCCCCTAAAGAAATGCGTCCACTGCCTCGGTTTAAACCCATCTTCATTACAGATGGTGATCGAACTCGTTCTATGCCCGTCGATGACGGCGTAGAAACCCAGACATGTATTCTCTGGTATTTTCTTCGACATGACATAATACTCGAAACGGAAGGCTGTGCCGCTTTTTGATTCCACGTACACAGACATCTTGTTCTGGCGTGGTTGGCCGGGCTCGCGGGGGAGAAACCCGTCAGGATCGGGGTATTCTTTGAGGTTGCCGGTGGAGCTGTTGACGCACACGCGGATGTATGGGACGCTGGGGAGGATGGCCATATTGGTGGAGGGTGAGGCAAGTTAAGAGAAGAGGAGATGGGGGAGTTGAAGAGATAAAGAAGGTATAGTTAGGTGATGAGATGGAACCAAGAAATTTTGAAGTAAGTTGTCGAGGGGAATTCTAGAGTTGTCAAAGCACTTCAGTATTTGATGGCCTATCTATCCATTCACCAATTTGGTGTTCTTACCTTCTTTTTTTCCTTTAATCAAAATGATACAGGAAAATAACTTTGGTTGTCAAAGTACTTCTTTCTGTTTTCGTTGTTTTCCAACATCCTGTACCAACTGCATGATTTCGGAACTTCCATATACGCAGCTTAAAGGTAGTTGTAGAAAGGCAGGTATCAGCTTTTATTATTTACCCCTTCTATATTTCTCATATTGATTTGATCCTGTGTTCAGGTAAATGATTGCAGATGATCTATCGATAGTTTTCCGCCCTGTTCTTCCTCAAATGTCCTCAAGAGACAACACACCAAAAATTATAATCATCTGATCCAGCAGAGTCACGATATGAATATTCAAATCATTGCTTTTAGCCTCTCACACCCACTCACTTCTCGGTATTCAATTTCGCAACCAACTCCTTCAGTAGATGCTTCTCCTTGCCATCTGCAATCTTCTTCTGTCGCAGCTCCCTACATCTTCTCATCCTCCTAAATGTCCCATCAATTCTCCGCAGCTCCAGTGCAATCCATTTCTGTCTCTTCGCAAAGGCATCCCGATCAGCACAGAAAGCAGCCACTTCCCAATTGAAGTCCTTGCAACTGGAATTTATACGCTGAGCACGCAGCTCGAACCAGTCGAGTTGCTCTTTGACGAACTCATAAGAATGTTCGTGTTCATAGCATTGGCGGACGTATTTGAGTTTGCTTATGTGGTATGCGCTGCAGATGGAGGCGGTGTTGATCTGTCTTTGGCATGTGCAGGGTTTAAATGGGTTTGAAGGTTGATGGTGGCTGAGTGGGAAGTGGATTGGTGGGCTGTAAGGTGGTTTGTTGACGGCTTGCCAAGTTCCGGATGATGTGTCAACTCTGGAAGGATTGATCAGGTTTGCCTTGCATTTTGCGGCGCCGGAAGACAAAGCGGAAGTAGCTTGTGAGATCTCTACTTGATATGTGTCCGAGGCAATGGTGTTGGACCGCCGAGTGTCTTTAATGCTAGTAGCATTAAGCCCTACGGGATCTAGTTGTGGAGAATGAATGGCCTGCCAAATAACAGGTATCGCATCGCCAACTCTCATGTTTTTATCGATCACTGATGGATGCCATTGTACATTCTCCAAGTCGACCTTTTCTAGTTCAGAGCCCGGAGCAGTATCTTCTAGATCGACATCCGCGATCTCAAAGTGGTAGTTGATTGCTCCTGGAAAAACTGTAATGTGAGATGGGGTGCGCGGGAAAGCCATTGTGTGTAATGACTATGCGGTGGTCTGACTCTCTTGTCAGCCAATCCAGTGTTCCAAAGATTGTTGCAGATATCAAACTCACTATTCAATTCCCGCTTTCGTTGTCAATTGTAGGAATGACTGCTGAAGCTCTGAGGAGAATGAAATAACCAAAGACTTCCACCTGAGATCGAAAGTATTTTGGTTTGCCTGAAAATACTGATTCACTGGCTCTGTCAGGATATGAGAGTGAATCGGTTCGCCTGTTGTCTAGGAAATTCATATTTCTTAGCAGACAATCTTTTCAGCTTTGCATTATTCGTGAAACTTCACCTTATTCTCTGGTCGAACTGTGCTCATAATTGATTGATAAGTTATTCGGAAGTCCAAGAAGTAGTGAGTACTGTTTCTGTTGTCTCAGTTCTCATTGACTCGTCTTTCATCGACAACTTCATTCTAAGAGCGGGTTATCAGAAATGATGGAGTCGTAGTTTTGTGTTGATAATGGAATGATATGACTCCAACTTTGAAGGTCAACAAACTAAATCGATATGACAATTGAGAAAATTGGCCCTTTTCAAAATTGGGCTTCATTTTCCTCTCAGTCGCTTCCATGCCAGTTGTTTGGTCTTTGATTTCTCGATTCATCCGCTTCAATGATCTGCCTACAACAGCCTCACATTTTCGGAGAGGTAGAGCCAGGTGAGCCGCCCACTATGTGGTTCTCCATGATATGATGCTTCAAAAACCATACAAGCCTTCAGCATTGATTTAAGACGTGGCCTTCAATTATTTCCAGTCCAATATTTCCAGTCCCGTATTTCCAGTTCCCTATCACAACCTCCCACCTCCTTCTTTCTCTGTAATCTCACACTCCCATCCAAGTACAATTCCACCAAACTTCCCACCAATTATTCCAAACCACACAATCATGCATCTTTCCATCGCATCCAGCCGCATCTTCTCACGCTTTTTCTACCCAGAACCCCCCCAAAACCAATCCCACCTCACCCCACCTCCACATCAATCCTCCCTTAAATCTCCAACCCCAAACTCTCGCAGACCCACCGATACTGCCTCAGCAGCCACATCTTCTGCTCCCACACAAATCTCTCTCCTGCAATCGCTCTCATGCAAGCCAAAAACTGCAGTTCCCGCCGCAAATCCCACCACTGCTTGCAAAGCGCGTCTTCCTGAGTTTGGTCCGGGTCTCGGAGCGGTGTTAGTGGTGGGAGGGGTGCGGGTGGCCATGAGAGGGGGAAGTGACTGGGGCATGGTATGGGGAACTGTGAAGGAAGGAGATGGTGTTGTGGATGTTGATGGGGTTGAGGGGGTAGTGACGTTTGTGGGAATGGCAAGGACGAGGGGCGTGGTGAGGGAGGCGGTGCTGGTACTGGTGAGAAGGAGGATATGAAGTCACTTGCTAAGTGGGCACAGCTTGGCGGCGGTGAAGTCATTGAGGTTGGTCTTTGTGGTAGGCAGGGTTGGGTATCTAAATCCGGCGCTAGATCGAGGGAAAAAGTCGACGTAAACTACCAGCCAAACTCCTTGATATGACGTTTATGAGAGTTTACATATGACTGGTCGTATATTTGCAGATAGATCGCGGTCTATGAATATCAGAACGCATCACCCATATTCGGGGGAGTCAAGTGGAGGTGGAAAGTTTATCATGAACACTTACCGAAGTAGCAAGTAATCTTTAACAGTATCAGTTGATTTTAGACGAAGAAATTAATGAGGTTAAATTCGTAATGGGGTGAAGCGGAGGAAGATGGTAGGTGGTAGGTAGTAGGTGGTAGGTAGTAGGTGGTAGGTAGTAGGTGGTAGGTGAAGCCCGAAGTGAACAAAAGGTGAGTTAAGCGATGTGAGTGGAGGACGACTTGAGTGAGGTGAAGGGGAAATGGTGAATGAAAATAGGCTGCTAGGCGCAGACATATTGTATCCAGTGTGATGTATGATTAAGATGCTTGATGAGTGAATGGAGGTGGGAAGATTATGATAGCATACCGCAGAAGACCTCATATAAGACCCCCTCTTCAGGAAACGGGTGGCTTTCGAGAATGTGCATCTGTATGAAGAGCTAAAAGGACTTTACTCCCTAGTAATACAACATTCAACAGAGCCCTGCCTATGCCGAACGGCAATATCGTTCAATAAAGAGCTTCGCTTCAACCAGAAGAGCTTTCAAGAATTATTATCCACTTGGACTTTCATATTGGTCTCCATGATAAGATATATTCACTCAGCACGCCTAGTCAAATGAGACATGGGTTTTTGTCCGAAGAATGGTGGTATATGAAGCTATTTATACCGACAATATAACATTCCCAGCCCCATCAAGACAATCGCCCCATCCTACAATGTGTATTCGATATCGACTTGCATTAAGATAGGATATGTTGAGAGCTCCCCAGGAGGATTGATGTTGAAGCCAGGGCAGCTTAAGCTCGCTGACCTTCCACGCTCGTCTCCCGCACGTCGACCACCCATCCTCATCAATACGCCCTCGGCGCTGTCGCGTGCCACTGCTATCGCCACTCTCTCCCGTGCATTTCCGCCCCTCCTTATCATCGAATCTTCACAGAAAAAAATTGTGAGCACAAAGCGAACCTAGTATACTCACATCGCATGTCGCAGAGCAAAAACCAGGATTATAAAGGGCCCATTGAGTTGTTCTGAGCACTCCAGTATGTAATAAGGCTATAGAACGACAGATATAAAATCTGCGTTTCTCACGAATGAGAGAACCCGTTCCAAAAATGATGTTGGTGTGCTGTGTTATATGTGAGGAGAAGAAAGAAGATTCGATGTAAATTTTTGGAATAAGGTCATTTTCTCGACTGTGGCTTTGGTGGTCTGTGCTTGTGGCTTGTTGTTGCTGGGAAATTACGCACGGCACGTATTTTTCTCTGCTCCCTCACATTGTTTAAGACTCCATCACATTGTTTAAGATTAGGAGAAGATTAGGAGGAAGAATACTTACATGTAAGCGCCGCTGCTGACTTACTTCCGCGTGTCCGATATTCAGCTCCGGAAATAACAATGTAGTTTCACGTACTACCTTCCTTCTACTTTACCACGAACAACTTCGCCTGCATATTTTTTCGTCAAGCCACGCCCAGAGCTAGCATGGACTGTGAGTTTATCCGAAAATCAATACAAGTGCTACATTCAAACCGGACCGAATGTCACTGCAGTTGGTATTGGTGAGATTGAATCGATGACCTGCAGATTTGGCCTACTTACTTCCTGAACTGGTAGATTGTGCTTCTGGGCTGCTCGGCAGCCAATTCCCATGTGGAAAGCCGTGGAGTATGCCATAGGATTTCTCGAGCTTTTGCCTACGTACATATTATTAAACTCAACACGGTGGTGTAATGAAGATCTGCACAATCTGTTTCTTAAACATGTGCCATCGCCGAGGTCTGTCCTACTCTTCTCATCTCTGCATTTGTATAAGGTTGCCCGGGTAGCTACTTCTATCCTGCATAACTGTCTCAAGGCGAACCGTCCCTACCCCCTATCTATCTAAGATTCTTTCTATCTTGACAGGTATCACTTCAAAATCGCATGTTGAGATGTTGGGTTTCACGAAAAGCTTCTTTTTCGTTGTGACGACGACCATAGGAAGTGTCCTCTCAGCCACTCCAGAACAATGGAGAAGTCGCTCTATCTATCAGGTATTTACCGATCGGTTCGCAAGGACGGACTCAGCCAACACTACCGCATGTCCCTCTGAGCTATATGGCTACTGTGGTGGGACATGGCGAGGGATCATAAACAAGCTGGACTATATCCAAGTCAGTTCTAATAGACTGAAGACATCCTGCTCATCCAATTATTGACCATGTGATAGGACATGGGATTCACTGCAATCTGGATATCACCAGTAGTTGAGCAAGTTGCAGACCCACGCCGAGGTTTTCATGGATATTCGGCTCAAAATTTATATGGATTAAACAGCAACTTTGGAAATGCATCGGATTTGATGGCACTTGCAACTGCTTTGCACGAGAGAGAGATGGTGAGGATCTACTTTGAGTACTTCCGAGCTGAATAATAACGATTGCTACAGTATCTTATGATTGATGTCGTTGCGAACCACATGGGATCTGACGATACGGCCGAGACCGTTGATTATAGTATCATGTATCCGTTCAATTCCAGTAGTTACTTTCACAGTGTTTGTTTTATCGATGACTTTAGCAATCAGACCAAGGTTGAACTCGTGAGTTATCATGTGAGTACATCTAGGTGCCTGGCTAACGAGAGATGCGACCTGGTTAGTGTGATCTTGGAACGAGCGCTTATCCGTTGCCTGACTTAAATACCACTCAACCGGCTGTACGTGACTTACATACCGCCTGGATCAAGTATCTAGTGTCAACTTACTCAAGTATGTCATTCACCTGTTAATGCATAAATGGTTCCACTAACACAATGTACCAAGTTGATGGACTACGAGTAGACACCGTTAGGCATGTTGAAAAGTCTTTCTGGCCTCTATTTAATGATGCTGCAGGCGTTTACTGCGTTGGTGAAGTGTATGATGATGATGTGGATTATCTCTGTGATTACCAAAATTACATGGACGGTCTTCTTTCATATGCTTCGTGAGTACTCGTATCTAAAATGTATCGATGATCCCGTACTCACAACCAGGTTAGATATTTCCAACTAGTACCATTTTTCGCCAACTCTTCGGCCACCTCGAAGAATCTGATAGCACAGCTTCAAGCGCAAAATGAGAAATGTAAAGATACAACCTTGCTGGGGTCTTTCACTGAGAACCATGACCTACCACGGTTTGCAAACTATACCAGTGATCTTATTGTAAGTTGTTCCCACTTCGAGCTTGGACATACTAACATAGAGACTATTTAGCTGGCCAAGAATATCATAACATACACGATGCTTACAGACGGCATCCCGATCAGTAGGTCATATTTTACCCTACTCGTCCAATTTGCCTAACAGGTCTCTTAGTATACCAAGGTCAAGAGCAACATTTTCATGGCGGTACCGATCCACATGACCGTGAGTCTCTCTGGCCCACGAATTACAACACCAGTTCTCCGCTGTACGTGCTCGTTAGACAGCTCAACGCCATACGATCCCTTGCCATCGCGCGCTCAGATACATATTCCACCACGCAAACCGAAGTCGTCTATGCCGATGACCACAACGTTGCATTCCGAAAGGGCGATCCCGCATCTATGATCCTCATGGTCTTGAACAACCTTGGTGAAAATGCCGAGAATTACACCGTAGAAATGTCCAATGTTGGATTTAAGGCCGGGCTACTAGTAACGGATGTTTTGAGCTGTAGAAATGCGACTGTAGATGATTATGGGGGGCTCGCTGTGCAGTTCATTGAAGGATTACCTAGTGTAAGTTATTACAACATGTCGTTGAATTATCTGACAGTATGATATAGGTTTATTACCCATTCAATCTGTTAGCAGGGACGGGTTGGTGCGGACAGTAGGATTACTGGGCAATATTAAACTTTTTCCATCACTGGCTGATGCTCTTCACACTGATTTATTTCCCTCCATTTTAGTTGACTTGCACAGTTTGAAGGTGACTAGAAATGTTTCTTTGTGTTTAGGATTGGGACTATCGCCCGAAGTATTTATTCTTCTTTGGATCAGAGACCGAATCGTATCTCCAAGAAAACAAGAATACTTACTACATCTGGAGTTCTTGCAAACGAGAATATCTTTGTATTGCATGCTTGTCATCATTTTCCCTTCAATTGAATTGCTCTCATCCTTGTTTTCGGTGTTTTGATCTCTATGTGTAGAATTGGGTCTTTGTTGTTGCCAAGGTATGATGAAAGAACATTGCCTATACCCTATTCCGGCGGCAAAGGTATTATAAAGGTTTTCTTGTCTCTGGACTTCAAAATATTTTTTGTTTGGCTCAATCTTAATAAAATATTAGGTCTGAATTCTAATACAGCGAAGACCTAATTTGTCTGGTTGTCTAACGTCAAGATGTCAACCGCTACAAGTACACGGAAGCGACGCCTCTCTAACCGCACCACGGCGGCAATTGAATCACCAAGAATTTCACCTTCAACATCATCACCCAGAGACTTGTTTATATACAAGGAAAATACTAGGCCGGAGCCGGCTGAAGGTGTTGCAGGATTGCGTGGGGTATTCAAGGTTCTTAGAGACCAGATTGAAAAAACGTTTCAGCAACTCTCGGATCCTCCCCATAGCCCAGGGGCAACATTCTCTCGAGGACTCCTCATATTCAGCTTGCTTCTCTTCTTATTATCTGCCCTGAGAACTTTACACCTAATAGTTCCGTGGTGTAAGGTTCCAGGCCTGGCCTCGTTCCCCGTCTGTCAAGATTCAAGCTATACTGTGGAGCCGTACGTGGACACCAACGGGCGAAGTTTTATAATCCCAAAGGCTCAACACATTACGTTACAGGAGCTGATAGCCCCTCTGAGCCACCTCGAAGATTTTGGCGCTCTACATGGTCTCAGCTTCATCGCTTGGTCCTACGACGAAATCAAGGGGCAGGTAGATGCGATCATAAGCGGCAGTCTAGCAAAATCGCCCCTTTTCAAACCATTGGAGGGACATGTCACATCATTGAAGGATCAAGTTCTTACTTTGCTCACCAAATCTTATTCATATAAAGACACGGCGGTGCAAGCATTGTTTACGTTTAAGAAGCTTACGCAGGGGCTTGCGAAATCTCTTCAGAAGGAGAAACCTTTTACAATCGGACGCTACCTTGGGTTCCCGGCAGATGTCTCCGTCCAAGTAGTGACAACTCTTTGGATTGAGTTTTATATTGCTGTCCAGAAAGAAATTGCAAAAGTCAGATCGGCTATCCATGAATATCAGGCCGACATGATAGATCTCAGACTAGAGACGCTTGCTACCAAAGATTCCTTGGAGAGAAGTTACGAGGAGGCTGATGCTGTGACGGAGGTTCATTGGAAGGATAAGTTCGATATCGACATTGCGAACTCAGTCATCGACCGATTAATCGAATTTGATGCGAAAGGGGACAATGTGACGCGGGAAGCAGAGATCATGCTTGCGAGCGCTAGCTGGAAACTTAGCAATGTTATCGAGAGGCTGACTCGGTCGATGGATAGAAATTCAAAGCCGGAGGATGCTGTCGTTGCGACTGGCTTGGCTAGAGGCTCGAGTGTTAATGAGCAGATTGCTATCCTGGATTGGCAGTCACGGACGATTCATAAGATGTTTGTCATGCTTCGTAAACAGCAGAACGATCTTTCGTCTAGATTTAGGAGGTTCTTTTGAGAAGGAGTAAAGAAGGGGGTTGGTAATTAGCCGGATTTGTTGCGGGGGGGGGGGGCTTACTGGATGCGAATGGATTTTTATAAAGTTCACGAATATTATTCATTGAATGCTATTTTAATCATCAAATGTGTGACATGTGTTTGCTATTGTTAATTAATGATCTCTTAAGTGATGTTCCAAGCGAATGTCCTCTGCATGTCTTCTATTTTACAACTGAATGTCCGGTATACTACGACCGAAGAATGACAATACACCAACAAAATAGTGGTGAGGCATGTTTTGAGCGAGTTCCCTCTATATCACGACTCTGATGAATGAAAAATGATATTACACCGATAAAATAGTCATAAAAATACAGACCATCGCGGTGGAGATTTATATACATGCACGTGTTTTGCTCGATGGAAAACATCCCTACAATAACGAGACTTCTGTCTTATTACCTACTCTGCAACGATCATTACTTCAAACGTAGTCCGAGCTTGAAAAGATGAATTCCAAGCAGCCAACATTCAAAGCCGCGCCACAGCCACCCACGACACGGCAGGTGGCACCTACTTCGAGGGAAGCGTTGCGTTGCCCCAGGCCCAGCGTCGTAACCATGATATTTATTTCGATGATCATGCACCAGCAGGCACGCGGACGTTGCGGACATATACGCAGAAGGATGTAAGGCGAATGCAGCAGCACCTGCATCGAGCGACGACACGACCTCGCACTCATGAAAAGGTGCCTCAGCCTAGCGGACACCAATTTCAGGAATACTAGCCTTTTGTAAATTACACGCTTCCACAGCAAAACCTAAACGAACGGGTCTCTTACTCTCCCATTACTGGTGATGCTTTTATTTAAACGACACCAAATACTTATCTACTTGGAACTAGTAATGCTCCCGGGGCGCTGGTAGTCAAATGCATCCAACCAGCATTGGAACGATGTATACTACTCCTGATTAATCGTCATATTCAAGTACTTATAAACCTGCATCCGGCGCTGGGTTCATGTCTAGTGCCCTGGGTGGATATCCTTACAATGACAGTAATGCGCCTATATCCAGCAGTAGAAAGATGCCTATAGACTGCTTCTTCTCAGTGGCAACAGGCTTTGGGGGGGGGGGGGGGTAAGACTGATAGTGATGTAAGTATACTGAATTCGCCCGTCCCTCCAATTCTTCTTCTGCATTCGAAGGAGTGGAAGATCAAGCTCCTGCTGAACCCTCTTCTAGGAGGTCTCACCAATCGTCCCATCATCACGATGATGGCCACCACCGTTCTTTCCACAGTTCTAAAAGAACTAGAAGAGAGATATTTTGAAGGGAATACAACCACTAAAAGGTAATACAGATAAAAGATGAACGGGTTTAAACAACTTTTTGTTCATTTTTGATGCAGAATCTAGATAATTCAACCCAAAAGATGCGATGATGTTATAAAAAAAAAATGACTTAATGTAGTTTATTCTCTGGTGAATATTTCGTAAAAAACAATAGAAGTGATTTTCTTTATATTGTAACTTTTAAAAGTATACTTGATTGTTCGCCGTGAATTTATGCTTGCTTAGCTGGAGGTTTTTAAACGAGAATCCGATAAAGGAAGGTGAGGCAGGGAGCAGGTAACCGGTGAAGTACAGTGAGTTACTTTTTGCGCTTGCGACACCGTTGCTAAGCTACACAATTTGAAAGGCACAGTTACCCCGCACTTGAGTCTACATGTAGCAATAAGATCCTAAAAACCGTGTAACCTCAATATACTTCAGCTCGTAAACAATATGCATGGATGGAGCTAGAACATTTATCAATATGCGAAGAGGGCGAATCCGCGTGAATTGTACATAAATACTTCCAATGATTAGTAAGTCTTGGCGCACTGCATCAATAAGGGGTAACGAGGTCATAGGGACAATTGAGTAGGAAGAGGCTTATTTACTTTGGAGTGGTACTCTCTACGACGAAGCTGGAAGGAGACTGCTTTATCTGACATCACAGAAGAGGCTGCATTATCTGACGTCACAGAAGAGGGAAAATATGCCGATGGAAGCCCACCACACCATCCCAACTGTTGGCGACAACAAGATCTTGGGATTGGTTCCATATGCCTCGGCACTTCTCGACGGCACAATTAGCTTACAAATGTCGCAATACTTACCCACGCCCGATTACAAATTCTATATGGACAGCCAGCTCTCCATCTTATAAGTACGTGATCTCCAGAACTCCTTTTCCTCACGACGTCCAAATCTGGAATTCATCACATCATTCCTACCAATCAAGATGCCGTACCCCGCTCCCACACAAGAACCCCCAGCGGGAACCGCCCTCTCCGCCTCCCCACCCACCCTCTTCAAACCCCTCACTCTCCGCTCCCTGACTTTTCAAAACCGCATTTGGGTAGCTCCTATGTGCACATACAGCGCTAACGCCGGCCACCTTACCGACTTCCACCTCGTGCATCTCGGGGGCTTCGCTTACCGCGGGGCATCCCTCACCATCATCGAAGCCACCGCCGTTCGTCCCGAAGGACGTATATCCCCTGGCGATACAGGATTATGGGAGGATGCGCAGATTGCGGGGATCAAACGAGTCGCTGACTTCGCGCATAGCCAGGGCCAGAAAATTGGGATCCAGCTGGCGCATGCAGGAAGAAAAGCATCGACGATGCCGCCGTGGGTGTCGAAGGTCCCAGGAGTGAGCGTTGTTGCGACGGAGGAAAATGGCGGCTGGCCGAAGAACGTGAAGGCGATGAGCGCGATTAAATGGGGAGAGGGCTACGCGGAGCCAAATGAGATGACGGTGGAGGAGATTCAGGATGTTGTTGATGGATATCGGGATGCTGCGAAAAGAGCGGTGGAGGCGGGTGTGGATGTCATTGAGATCCATGGAGCTCATGGCTATTTATTGCACTCCTCGTTGAGCCCGCAGACGAACAAGAGGACTGATCAGTATGGAGGAAGTTGGGAGAATCGAACTCGGTTGTTAATTGAGACGATAAAAGCGGTAAGAGGCGCGATTCCTGATGGGATGCCTTTACTTTTGAGAATAAGTGCAACGGAATGGCTGGAGGGTGTTGAGAGCTGGGATGTCCCTGATACTATCCGGTTAGCGAAAATGCTTCCCTCACTAGGAGTCGATTTACTCGATGTGAGCTCAGCTGGAAATTCTCCCATTCAGAAAATTGGCATGCATACGGACTACCAGATCAGTATCGCGGGACAAATCCGTGCCGCGCTGTACAAAGAGGGAATAAGGGATCTAAAGATTGGCTGTGTGGGCATGATCACGGAGGCTGAAGCCGCAAAGGAACATCTAGAGGAAATCAGTGCAAGTACAAATGGAGAGGGCACGGTCGATATCAAGGATGAGCAAGGAAAGCTGGCCAAGGCAGATGTGGTGCTAGTTGCTCGACAGTTCTTGAGAGAACCCGAATGGGTTTTGAGAGTCGCGTATAGGCTAGGAGTTGAGGTGCAGTTCCCGCTTCAGTATCAAAGAGGTAAATTTTTAAAAGGAAGTCGTATATGATGAAATGATAGCTGTGTTAGAGATACGAATATACAGATAGATACCATAGATAGATTACGACCTTTCTAACAATGGCATCTCGCTTTGCTCAGACTCGCAAGGTTCATATTGATGGTTGTCGCTCCAAAACCGCGGGTTTACTTTTTGCAATATTTCAAAGAAAAATTTGAGGACAATTGCTAAGTTTGGAAACTTACACTGGTGTAGGAGTAGCAGTGTGGGAGAGGAAGAGCTCAACATCTGAGTGACGACAACGTCACTCTAAAACAAATGGAATAAATAAAAAGATTAGATATATATTTGAGTATCAATAACCACCATTTTTTCTTCCCGGACTCCACGCTAAATGAATCAACAAGTCAACCAGAAGCCACTGCTTACACATACTCCTCCTCAAAAACAAAATTCACCAGCTCAGACAAACCCTGGATATCCCCTTCGAATGTCCCAATACTTGGACCCCCGTTTACAAACGCATCCGTACACCTCCCACCAAAATCCACGATCCACGCGTCATTATTTGCATCAATCAACACATTCTCTGGTTTCGCGTCACCCCATATAACCCCGCAGTTATGCAGTTGTGTCACCGTGTGAAAAACTTGATCAACCCACCTCCTCTTAAGTGAAAGATCCGTCGCTGGCTCCGAAGCACACGCCAATGTAACATAATTGCAATCAATATACGATAAAAGAAGACCAAGAATCAACCCCTTATCGTCCCGGACGATGCCATGCACTTGTGGGATATTGATATCGTGAAGATCGAGGCCGGAGTTTGCGATACAAAAGTAGGTCTGTAGCTCGCGAACAACGAGTTCGGTATCAATTGGAAAGTAGGGTTTGAAGAAGCACATGGTCTTGCCGTCAATCAGGACCTTTGAGATATTAGGACAGACTTCAGTTTCGGGGCTCGAGATGATGAGATCGATGGAAGAAGGGTGGTAGGATAGGCAGTTGATAGTGATTTCTAGAAGTTCTTTGGGAAGTCGGATCCCAGGCTGAATTATTTCGGTTTGCTGGGCACTTAGTATCGGAACCAGCTTATGGTTTATCACACCAAGGTCGAAATGATAGACTTTAGATTGTAGATAATCTTGAAGAGTAGCCACCTTTGTGGAGGACAAATTTTCGAAGTGTGGCATGCAAGGAGTAAGTGCCCATGTGTAAAAGTCTTCAGGTAGAACTCTATCAATCTCATCACAGGATCCTTGGTCAGATTTTATTGCATCGAGACCATGAAGGTAGTCGTCGTAGAAGGTAGGAGAAGAAAGGAAATTTTCGGGCGCCATGTTAATGTAGAAGCAGGAATCGTAGCAACGTACCCCGATCTGAGCTTCATCGTTCTGAGTATTGCAAAGGAAGCTGGTGACGATGTATGGAAGCTTTTCTGGAAGGTCATCATTGGACATCCATTCGCGGCTATTCCCACTGTTGATTTCGAATTGATTCATGATGGAGATAAGGTTAGGAATACGATATTTTGTAAGGCTTGACAAGCGATGAGCAAGATCCTGATGGTCCAGAAAACTATTCAATGCATAATGATGGCTAAATTATGAAATCGTTGGCGTTAATATATCCCCAGAACACAGCAAAAATTTTCTCCACTTCCTCAAACTTTGAAGCCAACCACTGTTGGCGTAAGCTTACCCCTCGATATGCGCTCGTCTATTCCCGAGAAAATGAGGGGGATCAAAACGCCACAAGGTGCGGCCTCTTGGGAGGTGCGGTAGGCCCGACTAAGGTCACCAACAAGAATTTTATGATACTAGTAGAGGCTTTGTTCGCTCATAAATGCTCACTTCCAAAGCGGCTAAGTAATCCGGATATTTGGAAACGCAATACTACCAGGAAGGAGCATTAAAAGTAAATTGGTTGTGTTCGCAGATTCCCGAATAAAGCTGTATAGCGCGTAATCGCAAGTGTTGTGTATAGTGAAAAGCCTTCAAAGCAATCAAGCGCTGCTGCGAAACCTACATACTTATTCTATCCGTCTCTACCAATTAACTTCTTGATGAAGACATTGGTACAGAAACGCTTCTCGTGACAGCCATTACTCGAAGGCATTTAGGCGGCCGAATTGCCCAGCGATGCTATTCATACCCTCCTGTAGGTTGCGAACAATTTCCGTTGGATAGAAATTTCCTAGGACTACCCAGCTATAGAGCCAACTCATTGAGTATTAATCGCGGCTGTCGCGTGTGATTGCTGAATTTTTGGCAATCACGGCTCAAAGACTCAATGGATCCTGGCCGTATACTGTGACGCCGACCGAAGAAGACTCTGGAGGGACGTCAACTGAGACTGGCCAACGACCGACCGTATGCGGCTCATGTTGAGCCGTAATAGCCCTATCTGCCATTCATCTATCAGCCTTCCTGGCAAGGGCAAAGGCGCTTGAGGAGATAAATGCTATTCCGTTGCGGATAAGATTTGTTGGCTAGCCGCATTTGCATCTTGGTTTTCTCATGTCGACTCATGAAAACGCCTTGCGGTGTGATCTGACAGACCTAGTTTTAGGTAATCAATAAATGGAGATCCTTGTTGGCAGGCATTACCGTATATGAAGCGCTACTCAGTGAGGCTGAATTGCTGGTCATAGAGCTTCAAATCACAATGTAAAGCTTTATCTGTGTGGTAAATCTGACCAATTCATTGCCTTGAACTTGGATGGAGTTGCCAGTTGGAGTTGACCACAGTATGTAGTAATCAATTACTACATACGCTGCTATTCTCCTTAGCTGATGCCGCCATAGGTGCTCCGGCTTCCTAGTTAGACCAGCTTCCATTCAACTTATAGCTTGTGATAGTCACACAGCTGTCTACGATACTGCAGACTTTTCATATCTTAAATGCAATTATTTCTCCATCATGCCAACTCCCTTAGCATCCTACTCTTCGGTCTTCTCGCTTTTATTAGATCCTTTCTTTCCTTCTCACTAAGTTTGGCCTCTGCCTCATCAGCATCTCGAAGTTTCTTGACCAAGTCAAGTTTCCTTTCCTTACTTCGAACTTTAATGTCTCGATCCCCACACATAAATTCCAGCGAAGTCATAGACAGATCGCCATAATCGACTTCACCAGTCTCAAGCCACTTGATGCAAGTAGCCTTGTTTCCCGATCCTTGCATCCCTTGCCTTTGGCACATATTTTGTAACTCCCGCCCTGATCTTTTCGCCCAATGAGACTTCTTCCAGTCGTAATCACACATTGGCTGAGATTTCCTGGCGGGCTGATAACTATCTTGAAGTAGCCTGTCGCGTGCGTCTAGCTCATCTATCTGCTTACTAACTTTTTTTGGTTCAACGGGATGCCCGACTATGGCTTCGAGCTCGGCTTTCTCCTCGTTGTACTGTTTTTTGAAGTTGTTCAGTTTCTCTCTGGTTTCATCGATAGACTTGCGTATTTGACTGGGCGGCAGTCTTTTAGAATTGCGGTCATTACTTTCCAGCCGTGTGGCAGCATCCAGACCGGCATTTGATATCGCCTCTTCCAGTTCCTTGATTGTTGTCTCCTTCATGTCCAGGTGAACGTACATAATTATCTCCTTATAATTCCCCCTGTCACAATCACCCTGATCATCCAGCTTGAGTCGCTCGATCTTCAATGTCTTGTTTCCCAGACTAGCGTTCACAAAGTGGCGCTCGCTCAACATCAGGGAGAGCTCCTCTGCAGAACGTGTACCATAATCGTAAGTTGAGGTTTCCAAGCGATGTATCATCTCCTCCCGAGAACCGGCTGTACTAAGTCCTCGATCATGCAGTAGTCGCACTAACTTGCTATTGTCTTTCGTTGCATACGTCAGGATGTCATCTTCCTTCTTCGCAGTGACACCATTGTTCGATGGGCAGGACGATTTGGAGGATGGTGTCTGCATTGGTCTGTCGCGTTCCGGAGCTGGGGTTGGCATTTCATCTGCCTTCGATTCATGAGCAGCGCTTGACTCGGGGTTACGATCTAATACCCTTCTGGAGGGTTCTTTTGGTGCCGTTGAAGGACTATAATCTTCGTTGTCTTGTAAACGGCGAATCAATATTTCTTTGGTGCCCGTTGCTGGCATCAATCTTTCCTTAAGAATGGCAATCAATTCCTCCTTTGATTTAGACTCGTAACTAGGCTTTGCAGAGGCCTCTTCATCTACGACAATTGGCTTCCTAGTCTTTATGGTCTTTGTATTCTTCACGTGTTTGGCGCGTTTGGGTCAGCCTCTGCTAACGCACGTTTGGCGCGTGGCATGATGAATTAATTGTGTTAGGATTAAGATACGCTAGTAATTAAATGCGGTTTCTTGTCGCGACACGATGGGCTCAAGTGAGATCAAGAATAGGTGTTAGATTTGTAGACACTTATGTTGTGAGGGGAAATATGAAGAGACAGCAAAATCTACGCGACGGAATGACGTCAAAATTTCGAGCTTGAGAGCTGCAGCTCCCTCCCCTATTCATTTTCTAGGAGTTATAACGTCGTCAATTACAAGATGGTTAGAGACGATATGCACCACTAAAACATACTCATAATGAAACAAGAGGGCACTCTATGCTGAATCCTTTATAATTCTCATGTACTTCTTCTCTAGGCTGCCTACAACTTCTGGACCTTTCTAGACTGCGGGGACCCTTGAAGGCTTGCGGAAAGGGCTAGCTTTCTCTCTCTCCATTACAGCAAATTCAGGCCAGCGACAGACGGCCACAGTATTTTGATATATCTGAAATATCTCAAGTTCTCAGGGATACTGTACCTTTCAAGTCATTATATTCCTCTACCTAGTAGGTACAGTAGGAGCAGCAGTTTATATGCTGAATGAAGCTAGTTTGGGTGAGAGCGCAAAACTTTTGGCATTTAAGAAGACAATTCTGTGATCAAAGATCTAAGATACAATTCAAAACGTCTAATATAAAATGCTCCAGATCATAAAATCTCATCTCGTACATTGATAGTACCTCTGGATCTTAGTGTACTATACCAACTTTCATGTACATCACAAGGTCGTCAGATGAGTTGTTCCCCGCCTAATTTTTGAGGGCTAGAAGTACACACTTACACTGTTCATCATTCACGCTCTTCAATATCAATATAAACAGGGAATATTATTATAAAGTAAAAATCATAGCATTTTTTTGGGGAGGTTTTCATCTACTTACCTTGAAAAAGATTCGCAGAGTTTTTTTGTTGTTGTTGGCTTTCATCTACGTCCCTTGATCTGTTACGCTGTGCCTACCGGAGGAGAGGAAACTGAGGTGCTGTGAAGTTACCAGGGTGGCGGAAGAGAGAACATAGAGTTGTAATCTCTCTACGACTTGACCTTAACCCTGCTGCAAATCTGAAGGGCCATCAGCGTCGTGAGCGTCGTTGCCGGTCTGCTCCCAATGCGTCACGTCGTTCCTGTCTTCGTCGTGCAGCCACCTGTGCATCATGCGCAGCTTGTGCATTTGCCCGATTTTGTTGAGCAATCCTATCATTTTCTGCTATATGTCTCTCTGCAAAGGGGGCAACCTGTGTAGGTGACATTGGGTTATCTAGTCCTGGATGGTCTCCCACCGCGCGAAGTTCTGTTTCTGGACCACCAGCCACGGGGGCAGCGGAAGCGGTCAGCCCTCTTATGGGCGAATCCGGGTGAAAAACGCCATGTTCATCGATGAATCCATTACCTGATAAAGTTCCAACGACTGTTGAAGGTACTCTGTAAGTTTCTGGCACTGGCGGTGGAGGCATACTGCTAGTAGTGTTGGTAGGAACTATAGCGCCTGTCGTGGCCTGCTGATTCTGCACTGGATATTGCGGTTGATAGGTCTGTTCGTACGGCGTCTGAGAAGTGTTTCCTCCATATGAACTCGGTGCTTGAGGGTTCTGTCCGTACGGCGTTTGGTAAGCCCCTCCTCCATAGGAACTCTGCGCTTGGGGGTTCTGTCCGTACGGCGTCTGATAAGTGCCTCCTCCATATGAACTCGGTGCTTGGGGGTTCTGTCCGTACGGCGTTTGGTACGGCGTTTGGTAAGTCACTCCTCCATAGGAACTCTGCGCTTGAGGGTTGTGTCCGTACGGCGTCTGATAAGTGCCTTCTCCATATGAACTCTGCGCTTGAGGATTTTGTCCTCCATATGATGACTCCTGAGTAGACTCTGGAGCCCCATAAGCTTGTTCCGAAGTTGCCATGCGATTATCTGGCTGTTGGTCTGAACCACGACCAGAACCGCGACCAGAACGGTGACGGTGACCGTGACGCGAGTGATTACCTGAACTCATCTTGTAAACCTAGGAGTAGAGGTAGGAAGGTAGTCTTAACTACTATGATTAGTTCTAGTAAAGTTGAAGGTTAGTAACTAAATTGAGTAGAAAGATGTTTGTCGATGTCATATAGTATTTATTTATCAGTTAAAACCATCAAAGATATATTCATATTAGGTATATTGTTTTGATATTGTTCTATTGAAACTATTTATATTGTTTCTAATATTGTTATATTGAAAATATTCATATTTGAGATGTTAGAACAATAGTTAAAACATAACAATATACTTGTCTAGTACTTTAATCCTCTCTGCCATATATTTTGTTGAGTTACTTTAGATTATCTTCAGAGCAAGTGTTTATATAGTCTCCTTTACGTGGCAGTTAGCTTTTGCTCTTTGCTAGCTCAGTATTCTGAGATCAGAGTACTCTTCTATTTTGTAAAATCTGCTTCCCCGCAAATGTGCATCTTTCTTTTTAACACAGCCATGCAAGACACGGTTGAGCTGCCGCTTTACCACTTTGAGCAAAGCTTGGCAGCGGGGTTGTTATTTTGCAGAATAAATGGCGAACCCCCGCCGTGCTTGTACCTCTGCGAGGTGTAAACAAACCCCATATACCACCATTTCCATTACATATCGTTGCACTGATAAAACTAACAAGATTACTTTGACAGAGGTTACAAGAAGAAGCCTTCCTAAGCCTAGCAGAGGAAAATCTAGCCGAAATCAGGATTCCCAGAGTCTGGACGATGACCTCTGTAGATAAGATCGGGCTGACAATAGTCTACGAGCCTAGAACGAGAGATGAGCGTACTATAGAGTAAATATTTCTCCCGAGAGAAGACAGATATTGAGTTAACATGCGATACAGCATAGTTCTGGTACACGGTCTCTTTGGACATCCTGAAAATACCTGGTCAGCCGACATACAAGGGGAACATGGACATTCAGTTGAACGTGGAGACTCTGAGCCCCAATTCAAACGGGCAAAAAGAAGCGATGAAAATCGAATGAATCGGGTGTTCTGGCCACGAGACCTTCTACCAAGAGTGTTTCCTAATTCGAGAATTATGACGTGGGGATATGATGTGACTATTAACCACTTAATATCCTCCTCGTCTAAGGCATCAATTTATCATCATTCGGAAACCCTTTTGAGTGACCTTGCAGGAAAACGGATCGAAGCATCAGAGAAAGAAACCCCCATCATTTTCATTGCTCATAGTCTTGGAGGCATTGTAGTGAAAGATGCGTTACAGCTTTCAGCAAAGGAGAATTCACATCTCAAGGAGATTGCCGCTGCAACCATTGGAGTCATGTTCCTGGGCACACCACATCATGGATCTAAGGCTGCATCACTAGGAAAGCTGGCCTTCCGAATCGTGCAAGCTTTCCTGCAAGATCCGAATACTAAAATTCTCCAAGGACTGGAAGTCAATTCCGAGATTTTGGAGCGCATATCAAGAGGTTTTGGCCAGCTTCTAGCTGCAGATCGCATCCGAGTTCACTCCTTTAGGGAAGAACTAAGTACACATGGGATGATGATCGTGGATAGCTTCTCCTCTACGATTGGATATTTCAACGAAACGCGCGGTTCATTACACGCCAACCATAGAGAAATGGCCAAATTCACATCCAGTGATGATGTCAAGTTTCAAAGAGTCACGGCAGTGCTTAAGACATGGATTTCCGTTTCTACTCAAGATCAAGCTATCCTTCGACCAGCACCTTCTCATGCTCAAGATTTGGAAACACTTCCAGATGGTCTTATTTTTGACGACCAGTACCGAACATGCTTACTCTCTTTGAGCTCTACTGACGCGAGGAGACGACTTATGGAAGTTGATTGTGCTTATGAAAAGACTTTCCTCTGGCTATTCAATCCAAATCTTAGGTTCCGAGACTGGCTTCGAGGGGTCATTACCGACTCTCTTTACTGGATCCAAGGCAAACCAGGATCAGGCAAATCCACTGCAATGAAATTTGCCATGAGGCATCCCCGTACTCATAGACTACTCAAAACTTATGATCCGAAGCCCTGGATTGTTGCCGGATACTTTTTCCATGATCGTGGAAAAACTATCCAGAAATCAGTCAGAGGATTCCTTGGAGAGCTATTGTATCAGATCCTAGAACAAAGGAAGGATCTTTTCTACATTGTTCTTCCAATTTTCTCACAACTTTTAGATCTCCAACCTTCCAAACTTGTGCAATCTGATATCTGGGATCGTGAAAAACTCGAAGAGGTCTTGGTATTATTTGGCACGACGGCCAAGGCTGATATCAATCTCTGTGTTTTCGTTGATGCTTTAGATGAGCATGACGGTGATCACAAGAGCCTCTTTTCTACGCTCAACAAGCTCCGAAATCTCACATCAAGCAAGTACATTCGGCTGCGGTTGTGTGTAGCAGGGCGTCCAGAGAATCTATTCAAAACTGCATTTCAACTTTGCCCAGGACTCGCTATACAGGACTATACTACATACGATATTCGAAGATATGCAGAGGGTAGACTGCGCGCTGAGCTGAGAAGTGGCGTGTCGTATAAAGGCGAAGCAGAGCTCAATGGCTTGATCACCGATGTCATAATGCGAGCGCAAGGAGTATTCCTTTGGGTGCGTTTAGTGATCGACGAAATGATTGAAGGGCTATGCGAAGGAGACACGATTCATGAGCTGAGTAGCCTCTTGTCCACAATTCCAAGCGAGCTGGAAGAACTCTATGCTAGAGCATTACGCCGAGTGCGACGGGCATCGCCACGAACTCTTATAAACCATCGATATGAAGCATACGTTATGTTTCAGATAGCAAGTCACGCGACTGCACCATTCTCGCTATATTCATTCTTGGCGGCGTCCTTTTTCTTGACCACCGGGAGGGCGCAATCTTCAGATCTGGAAAGGCTCTCCGTTGATCAAATGGTACGCCGGCTCAACAGTCGCTCATTCGGCCTTCTGGAAGCTGCTCGGGTAACAAAAGAGGTTGAAAAGAAGCATGTCGTTATTGCAGAGAAAGATTTCCAAGAATGTGCTAGTCCGACCGAAAATGCTAGTTCCAATTTCCCCGATGAGAACGAGGATTCCGATGAGGACACGGGTTCCGATGAGGAAGATTCAGTTATTGTCGTTGGCCACGAAAATAATGCTGTTTCTAACGAAGCTGGTGGCTTAGACGAAAGGTCACCAGTTCAATTTATCCACCAAACTGTGAAGGAATTCATGCAAACTGGTGAGGGTTATGCCGTCATTCGGGAAGGGGTTGCAGAGGACCTCCAAGAGAGTGGCACTGTATTGATGTTTCGATACATTCTAGGTCTCATCAGCAACTTCGTTTCAGAAGATGCGGACTTCGATGCAAGCCGATTCGTGGTTAAAAATTTCGTCCGATACGCGCAGAGATATGAGCAAGGGAAGCACCAACGGGCTTCAGATCGAATTGAATCAGTACTCTCACAACTACGCGAGCAACAGCGGCACGAACTTTTAACTCAAATAATTGACAATTCCTGGGCTCCCGAATGGGCGAACTGGGTTGGTTCCTTAAGGAACCGGCCAGCAATTCAACTTCTTCATTTTTATGTTCTCTGTGGGCTCCCCGATTCCTTTCATCACCAAGCAAGCTCCGTCACATTTGAGCTCACCGAAGAGGAATCTTGTCGTCTTCTCTCCTGCGCTACACTGTTGGATGCGAGACGAAGTGACCGAGTGAATGCGATTCCGATGAAAGAGGAGTTATTGCGCTCTAGTATTGGTGAAATGCTCTTACGCCTAGGGAATACCTTATGAAAAATATTGTAAACCATGGATTATGGCAAAACTCTACTCGCACATACGAGGGTTTGACGAGGTAGAGAAGATGCTTGTGAGTGTTGTCGGGCTATGAAAAAGAATGGGACTAGAACAAACATCAATACTGACTACGGTCAACAACTTGGGCTTGCTCTACACGGATCTAGGACGGCTTAATGAGGCGGGAGAAGACGTGCCAGCGAACGCTGACGAGCTACGAGAAGGCACTCGGCCGCAGAGCGGCGAAACATATGTATCGGCGCTGAACACAGCTCAGAATATAACCAGTCTCTTTCTGCTGACAGGCAGAGCTTTGGGAGCGGAGGAATTGTACGGACAGGATTTACTTGGTGTTTCAGCGGTTTTCGGTCGCTCAAGTGACAGCTATCGAGGTCTTCGTAGGGCTTTAGATGCACTGCGCAGTAATTAATAGCACGATACGAATCGATTGCCCATATGCACAGTGATTGTCCGAGGTCTCTATTAGGGATAGTATAGACTCAGTGGTAGAGCTCTAGTAGAGAAACAATATTATGATATAAAATGAGACCCTTTGCAAGATGCTTTAAGTCAAAATATCAGGTTTTCAGCAGACAGGGATGGACGTTAGTTGTATAGTCTCCTTTACGTGGCAGTCAGCCTTTGCTCTTTGCTAGCTTAGTATTCTGAGATTAGAGTACTCTTCTATTTTGTATCTTATACAAAAAATTAAGCAGTTCATTGCTGTCGGAGAGCACAGCAGGCAGTATCGGATACTGTGGGGGGCAGCACATAGGTAATGGCTAAGCTGCATAGAAGGGGAAAGGGACTAAGGGGCAAATAAACACTAAGGTCAGAGGAACTACTTCGCAGCTCTTCAAGTATCTTCTGTAATTCTCTTCTTCATAGATTCGTACAATTCCTACTTCTACCGTTTCTTGAGATCCCTCACTGCTGGCTGCGACAATTACATCGTTTTTGAAATTCATTTCACGAATAATATTGTGATAAGTGGCACGTCGAAGAATATATGTCAATAATATAAAAAAGATTTGTATTTTTAATTAAAGGAAATTTTTGTGAATAGATTTCGGAACTTTCAATCACTCATATCTCTTAGCGTTAGTCCAAAGCTATTGTCTAGCTGGGTTTCCTAGCAGTAGGAGGTACATCACAGCCTGAGTTTAGTACGCTCTCAGATTAATTTAGATCCCTTGTTGTACTCCCATAGTGATTCACAGAGCTACCGCCTCCATGAGATGCAGCATTCGCAGCATTCATCTTCGCAGCAATCCCGGTTCTCTTGGGTCCAGACTGCCCATATTCCCCTTGCGTCTGTTCGTATGCTGATTGGGCTTGCTGAGTCTGTTGAATCATCTGAGTCTCATGGTATTCCATCTTTACATGAACCTGCTCAACCGATTGAACTTGCTGAGTCCCTGGGAATGACCCCTGATATTGCGCGTGCGCAGAAGTCTGCCCATATGGTGACTGAGCATGCCGAGACTGGCCATATGAATTATATCCTGGTTGACCCGCCGGCTGCGAATAATACTGCTGTGATGGATCATACCCTTGAAATTGTTGGTTACCTCCTTGATGTGGTGGTTGCCAAGGACTGGCCTGCTGCTGGTACGGTGATTGAGATCCTTGGTATTCGGTTTCCTGCTTAATTGCTGGTGAATGACTATGCTGAAATGGATCAGATTGATATGGTTGAAGTCCTTGACTTGCTCCTTGGGCTGGCGGTGCCCACTGCGAATACGTTGGTTGACCTGTGTAATCCTGCTTGAATGGGTCATGGTCTGGAGGATAGGGTGATTGATAAACATACTGAGACGGTTGATACCCCCCTTGAGATTGCTTTTGCGTTTGAGCCGGTTGATATGGTGGTGGTTGGGCTTCTGATTGATTGTTACTAGCATAGGTAGCATTGTAGGCATTGTATTGCCCTGCTTGGACCCCACCAGCACAAGAAGAATAATAGCTCCCACTAGAACCTTGGCCGGTCCATTCTCCTTGATTATTAGCCATTTTGTCAAGCTAAGCGTATTTTGGATAATGAGCTGTTGGGGAGTTTATTTCTGGTGTTGTCCAGGTCTCTTATCATGACCATGACCAACATTATTATGTATATATTTACTATGTTGTTCTATAATTGTAGCATCCTAAACACTAACATTCAATATAACGAAACAACGGTTGTCTAGTTGTCCTCTATATCCATCATGTTGTACAATATATCTTTTAACTCCTTACTCCGAAACTAAAATCATAAAATTTTCACTTCTCCCTCATCTTCAACCCCACCAAATACTTCCCCTCCTTAAAATAGGGTACAGTATGAACTCTCAACTCGTGGTTCTGGCCCGGTACTAGAGTCAAATCGAAGCGTCGGATCATTGTTGCGAGAATGAGGCGGAGTTCTCGAAGGGCAAATCTATTTCATGTGTGTCAGTATTCGTTGACTATGTGATAAAAGGAGGAGAGAAAGGTGCATGAATAACGGGATATGGTTCGGAGCCGGAGATGACTTACTGCTGCCCAATACAATTTCTCAGTCCAGCAGAGAAAGGCATAAAGGCCTTCCGGTCCGCTAGCACACCTTTGTATTTACCGAGCCATCTCTCTGGGATATAAGACTCGGCATCGGGCCAGATACGGGGGTCTTTTTGGAGCATGTTTATGTATGCAGTTGTGAGACACTATATTATTCCAGATCATTAGCATCCAATTTCGCCGCCGCCTTGTATTCTTCCAATACAATCATGATCAAGTAAAACAAGAAGGAAAGGCGCAGGCGGTGAGAAAAGTAAAACACAAACGTACACTTTTTGGGATCTCATAACCATCGATAAAAGTAGTCTCGGTCGTCTCTCTCGGTAATCCTGTGAGGACAATCGGCATCAAACGCATTGATTCATTAATTGCAGCATTAAGATATGGCAATTCCTGAGCAGTAGCGAAGGTGATAGGCTCATCTTTATTTGGGAAAGCGTTGAGAATTTCTTGGACGAGGAGCTCAAACTTTTCGGGATTGTTAAGAAGGAGGAGGAGTGCGAAAGTCGCGGTTGTGGATGTAGTGTCGCTGCCAGCAATCCTAAAATTTGTGTTAATACTAGCCAAGGACTCAAGGATGAATCACTTTATAGTGCAAGGAGAAATACATACATAAATAATCGCATTTGCTCTTTCAGATGTTTATCTGAGAAAGTCACAGGATCGGCAGCGTTTGTGTCCAGGAAAATCTGCAGAATATCTTTACGATTCTGATCTTTATGGTTGCGCCGTGTGGACACAATGCCATCGATCATGCTGTCCATTTCTCCAGCGGTGTCAGGTGTGAAGGGAACATATTTCATGAAAGGTAAGGCGGCGAAGATGAAGTTCCATTTCATCCAGCGGAGGAAGAGGTTCTTTATCCGGGGGTCTTCATTGATTACGAGACCGAATGAGCCGCCAAAGAGGGTGGCACTCATGACGTCCTGGGATATAGTTAGAAGGGCTGGGTTGGCTTAAGAGGTTGTTTTCAGTGCGTGAGTGTGAGAGAAAGAAGGTGGAAGTAGACACTAACCATGGTCAGGTTTCCAAACATAGTTGAGACGTCGACAACTGCAAAGTTGTCTTGGCTAGCACATCGCGACTCGAGAATCTTAATCATAAATTTGACGCAAGATTGCATGAGGGGCTCAAGGCCATTCAGGAAGCTGATTGAAAAACCTGCCGAAAGAGGTCGACGCTATGGAACCTGTTTAGCATCATTGAATCTGACTAGTGCTGGGTGTGTATAAATACCATTTGCTTATACCTCTTCTCATTTGTCTCCGTGAACAAGTTACTAACGTGAGGATCTTCTTGTAGCAATTTGTAATCCTCTGTTTTCTTAAGATCATACTCGACCATGATTTTCTGAATAGCATCTTTTGATCTGAAGATCACTTCACGGGGACCTATGAGCTTTAAGTTAGTTTAGAGTAAAAAGAAGGACGACGAGAAAGAGAAAATACATACCAATGCGCACGCAATCACCATACTTCTCAAAAAGCTTCGCCGAAGTTGTGATGGAAGTACCACGTACCATATGGTAATGCCATACCTTTTCGGAGAGTTTCCAAAGTATTGGCCCGGGCACTCTGGCTAGAGGTCCTGTGAACGCTTTGTACAGAGACAAGCAAAATCTCCTAAGGATTTCTGCGGCGATGAATAAGAGAACGAGGGAGGTGTAACTGAACATGATTTCAGTGTCCAAGAGAACGAGTGGGGTTGAACTGGAACCGGAAGGAAGAAAAGTTATCGCGCCCAATAATCAGACACGCTCGTGCTATACCATTCACAAGAAGATGCTCACTTTTGTCCAGTATTATTAGCAGCAAGTATGACAACGGAATTGGAGGCAAAAAAGCAAATCCCCAAAGGGCAAACTCTATCGTTATAATACCCTGAGAAATCAGCATGTTGCAAGATAAGGATTCCGTGTTGGACATCGCTAATGTGACATGTTTCATGAATGTCAAATCTTTTACAGATCATCTCTACAGCCTAGGTTGATTGTACTCGAACGAGGCTGAGAGGGATAGAGAGAGAGAAAGTGGGGTATCGCAAGAGACACGACAATTAACCAACAAGCCAGGTTATCTCTTGGCACTTGCGGGCGTATCTCTGGTGCTCTAGGCGCCGGCGCAGGCAATCAAGCCTTGTAGTCGCGCGGATACATGATACAAAATTGCGAGACGTCTATTTATGTTTGTAGGGACGAGTACAGGGAAAGCAAGAGTGGGAGCGAAAGAAACTAGGCCATAAGTACGTCATACGCTTCGGAAAAGTTAAAAAGAGTATGATAGTAATTGTGGTGTAGGATTTGGTACACTAAATCCTGCCATGTTGGCAAATTGATATACAGTATTTAGGAACGTTAAAGCATGAGCACCCATAATATTTTCCTCCATCGGAATATCCCTATAAGAAACGCCAAAATCATAACGAATATACACGCTCGCTGCAAAACATAAATTAAGACCAACTAGAGCAAGAAGAATTCGAAGATCATGATGAATAATAAGTCTCATGTATTGGTGTTATCTTTTTCGTCGGTACCCGCCCTATGGCTGAATATGTTGGTGCAGGAGATGCGTTGTAGATGGTGTCCTCTCCATCGAGTTCGGTTGGCACAGAGGAAAGGCTTTGATAGATTGAAAGTTGGGAATGCGGCGATGTTGGACTGAAATGTTGTGGAGGAGAGTTAGGATGGCGCCAATTGCTTGTGTATATTGGCCCGCCCTCCTCTTTTGTCCTGCTCATCACATCGTGCTTTTGGTCGTCATACAGCGGATAGTTTCTCAACATCGAGTTGGTCCCGGAAAGTTCGACTGCATCGGGCTGCGACAGCAGCTGCTGATATTCCGAGTTTTTCCGCTGCTGAGCGATATGGGGATTTTGCGGATCATAAGAGCGTTCGGGTCTCTGTGGAGTAGTACCTTTCGCATGCGCTACTCCAGGTACGATAGGCGATGATACTTCGGGCACGTGGACCTTCCGTCTACGATGGCGAAGGAGACAAAGACAGCCCGCCAATGCACCTGCGATTCCAACCAAAACAGCCACCACGATTCCAGCGATAACAGCCGGAGATAAATTTTTACTTGATCCGCCTGGATTGGTAGATGGAGTAGCTGTAGCTGTTACTAGCGACCTTGTAGGTGAACGAACTGGTGAGGTTGCCTTTTGGCTGAAATACACGGACAAGTCATTCGCCTGAAAACCGGCAGAGGGAGATACCACCGTTGCACCCCCAGTAGGACTGTATGCATGTCAGATCAGTATTTTTGTAATGTTAGGTAGGAATACTCACGATCCGCCAACAGCAGATATTACTGCTGAAGGAACAACATATGATGTAAGATTAGGCTGGTAAGTATTCCACATTGATTTATCCGGATTCTGTTGCCCAAGATCAAGGTTATGCGTCCCCCAAGCATTGTTAGCATCGCAGTTAGTTTGCTGGCCTGGAAATGAACCTCCAATAACTATCATCTGTGCCCCATTAATCACGTTACAGCTCAGCATATTATGTGGCTTCGGCTGGCTCGTGGTCCACCACCTGATCCACTTGAATGATGGAAGGCTAAGTATGTAGACATCATCAAAACCCGTGGCATTTGCGCCAAATCCTGCACCACCATAGAGGTATCTAAAATAATGTTAACATCATTCTAATGCACTCATCGACACAGCACTTACATGTTGTACGATGATTGATCCGGTGCCCATGTTGCCCCTGCGCAAAATCTCCTTCTATCCTCAGGCACATCCCCTGTTGCCGTTTGTTTATACCACTGGGAGCTCTGGATATCGTAGATGTGAATCTCGCTCATAGGCACAGATGTGACTGTTCCGTTATTATACGGGGTTTTGATGCCGCCAAAGTAGACGAGCAGCCCACTGCGGCTAGCTGGGATGTAGAGCATAACCCCCTCTGCCCTTCCAGTATTATCTGGACCGGTATTATTCGTCCAAGTGCCCTGTGAGTAATCATACTTGATTAAGGTGCTAGTTGCGAGGGGAGGTCCCGACCATCCGGGAACCGAAGCATTGCTCTGCCATCCACCAAGCATATAGCCTTGACCCAGCCCTGAGATTCCCACCCCCATTCCATATGATACGCTCGTGACGCCATTGCTAGGTTGGCCAAAGCTCTCCCATTGATTGTACACAACATCATATGAGAGCAGGTTTAATTGAGTTGGCGCCGTCGCAAAATAATCACCTCCATATAGATAAAATCGTTTATTTACTTCATCTGCCCACAAAACACCTCCACTGACCTCAGGTATAGATGAATTTTTGGAAAGGTTGGCATATAGTTGAGGCACTCCACGTTCAGGCGGACTAGTGTTGAGATCGTAATCTAGAAGCCAAGCATCTAGTAACGCGTCAGCCAATATAAGAGAGAGAACATTAGAAATTTTCGACTCACTCGAATAGTTCTGAGGGTTTTGAGACAGTGGATTCCAATTTACCATGCCGCCATCCACAAACAACTGGCGATCTATAACCGTCGTCTGATGTCCCCATCGCCGGCAAAAATCATTCAATGGATCTTGTTGTTGAGATGATGCCTGAACCAAGCACAGTAGAAGGCACAATATCATCGACATCGAGCCAGGAAACCGCCCATGCCGAAAAGACGCTGAACTGCCAGCTCGTCGTCGCCCCGATACCAGTAAGAGATTCGCCATGTCTTAGTACTTCAGTCGACACTTTTCATTGAGACTCTATAGTGTGAGATATTAGGAAAAACCAGTGGCAACGTATCGATGATTACTGATGATCCAAAGATTCAAGAGGTAGGGATTGAAGATGACAAAAATCAAGAGCAATTTCGCAGAATAAGGAACGGCGAAGGATTCCTGTCCTTCCTATATGTGTAGTCCAGACTGATTGTTGCGATTGGCAATCGGCCTTTCCAAAATACTGGGAGGCTATAGACCTCCATGCTAGGTCCAGCATGACCCTGACTTCAACTGTCGAGATTAATTTCTTTGGTTGCACGAACGTACGATCCCTCGACAAGGGAGTTCTAAAACTTCCAGAATGTTGCTGCATGTAAGTTTTTTTTCGTATGCAATGAAACAATCAATTGAAGGGGCATCTCACTGTGGTGGAAGGCGCAGCTAAAGGATGACAGCAGGGGTAGTAATGAAGACTCAGCTTGTACAGCAACAAAAGTTACGATGCAGTACACACGTGTATCTTTTTTTATCCCACCCTGTAACATACGCCGTGATTCAACGATGTACATAGCAAACTGTTGGAGATCGACTTCGAGTTCCGTAAATAAGCTGTGTTTGGTATGGAAAGGACAAGATAACAAACAAACATGTTGTTCTGACTAGAATGTTATTGTCGGATACGATCGAACTTTCGAACAGCGCAGAATAACATTAGTTACCGTGTTGTTCGACCCCATGAAACAACATGGGATCGCGCCACTTCCTTCGTCTCCTACTCATTTTCCGCATAGGAAGTAACGGTTAGTAAGAGACGTGGAAATGAAGCATTCAAGCAAGACAGAACCTCGAACATCCCCGGTGTAGATTTGGGGTCGACAAAGAGGAGTGAGTGGGAAGGGAAGAGTTGGAAGGAATGTCATGATATGAAATGACGTTGCATCCATGAGTGCCTCCGTATTATATGATCCAGTTTCCCACAATGAAATGGAATAAAACTCGGGAGCACGGCAGGTTTTCTGGTATTAGTGCTCCTGTCCTTGGAGGCTATTAGTCAGGATAGAATCATCGCATCTATTATCCGCCGTCGCAAGATCGAGGGCCACGCGGGGGGTTGAAGTCGTTCCTCAAGAGAAAGAAATCACGAGATCAAACAAGAGGAATAGATGGTGATGAACAAGGTGATAGGAGAAGGGGTTGAATTATATTTGTAGATTTGCGGATTTGCAGCCTCTACCCTTTACGGTCGGCCTGAATTTCAAGGGAGGCGAGGCCTAAGAACGCCCACCGTCTCACTAGTCCATCAGGCCTGTAAGAAATCCACGTGAATTTTCTGCTCCCAAGCAAATTCAAATAACATAATCTACCAGTTCCGGCTCCCTATTGGAAGATTGGAAGATTGAAAGATTGGACAGCTCGAATGAGATTCGTTTTATCTCTTGTCTACTCTCTTCATCACCAATTCCTTCATGCTGCCTGCACGCATCTACCATTAGGTACTGACTTGACATCAACTATTGTCGCACATTGCAGCATGCTTGCAGCAAGATGAAGACAGTCCCAAGACGAAACATCTAGGTCAAAATATCCCACACTGTTCATGACCTAAGTTCGTCTCCCACGGCTTGGCCTGTCGCTCACATAGGTCTAAGGCTCCCCTCCAAATATAGAAAAGGCACAATTCATAAGCCTCAAGCGCGCGGATCCTTCGGACGATTTCAAACCATGACTTCAACGCCCCATGACCAAGGTCTGCGGACCAAGCTGACAGCCCGTTTTTCATAAAGACGATGAATACCTCCTCTTGCCCTGGAAATCGGAATATACGACTCTACGTGGTTGCTAGTGACCGTTATGGTTGTTCCTGCATAGAACTTCTTCCTCTTTTGCCCAGTTTCGGGTTGTCATTGCGATATTACCCCTGCCAGCCTTTTTCCACAAAATTTACACCCATAAGTACTTCTCGTCTAGTCCTTCGATTATCTTTCTAGAATGTCGTATTCATTTGTACCTATCGATTCACCACAGGTGTTGAATCTGTTTTCTGAATGGTTGTGCTGGTGCATGCTCTGGGCTGGTACCAAAATATATTCATATCTACAAATTAAACCCCGCGTCCCAGAGAAAAGGTCCTCAAGCCAAAGAGAAGAAAAGGAGGAGGATTCAACCAGTCTTGCATTCTTCATTGTTACTTCTAGTGTCTGTGCATCAATCACAGAGGTCAATTGGATTCTGGTCCGTACTCTTCCTTCCTGCACTTCAATTTGTTGCAGTTATTGACGCACACACAGCCTTTCCTAACCCCGGCACTTTATTTTGTCACTCGCAATGATGGAGTTGATCATTATGTGCTACCCGGAAACTTTCGATCGGCAAGATCTGAATATCCCCCGGATTATGGGTTCCGCCTGATCTCTTACATTCTTGTTGCCATCGGCACAAGTCTTCTTATTCTTCCCTCGTCGACGACTCCCACTACACTGGGCTTAAGCTTGATCTTTCTACTATGTCAAACTGCAATTTATTCAAGGCTAAGCTCCTCATCTACCAGTGATGACGAGTATCGCTCCGCCAAAACCATTCTTCCGATTTTGGAGAACACGTGCTGCTGGGTTGTTTGCTTCCTCACCATCATCCTTCTGGTTTCACCTCAGGAAGCTCCTCTACTATCCAGTCTCACAATCTCAGGTGTCTTCAGGGCATTCCTATGGATTGCGGTTGTTTTCCTCGTGAGTTTCACCTACACTTTGGTCTCAGATCATAGCATGTCCCCAACTCATGGTTGATGTCGTCACTAATAATCCTCTCAGTGCAACGAGGGCCATGGCTGTACCTTAACCCTCATGTCCACCTTTGGTCTCTCAACAATCCACATCCTCGTTTTTACATCTCCAGTCCAAGCCGCATTGTCTTGCATTTGCTCACTCCTCCTTCTTAACCAAATCGCCACCTCCCTCCCCCGGAGCTGTCCCAGCCGTCGCCTCATCATCCTCTTCGGACTCCTCCCTATCATGGCCCTCCTCTTCCGGTACAACTTCTCCGAAACTGACCATCTCGCCGAAACGATCGATGACATAAAAGAAGTGTTCAGCATGGGAAGACCTTGCAGGACAGACATCACTAAAAATGTGACCGAAGTGGTGCAAGGAGTAATGGACGAGCCATCACGCCTAGTTGCAGAATTCGGTGCGAGAGAGGAACCGAATTCCTGGCTACATTTCTTCACGAGGATGTTTTCGCCATCAGAAAACTCTTGCTCGAGTTTCAGAGCAGAGTTTATTGACTTACGATGATTATTTTTTATTTTTTATTTTTTATGATACCATATTCGTTTTCTTCGATTTTTCATTTTCATATGTATGAAATATCTGTATATATATCACTTACTTCAAAACAAGAGATGACATATCATCGAAACCACTAAACTGAGCCTGCGAAAAGAACCCCCACCAATCCTTTCCACCCTTTCTGGAATATCCTCAAACCCTCACCAGCCCCTACCGACTGATGTCTTTCACCCTCTTCCCCCACCCTAGCACACCACCGCGTTCCCGCCCCCATCTTCCCTAGCTCAGCCATACATGCAGGTAGAGTACGACCTGTTCCTGTACCTGAAATCCTACGAGCACCCGCACTAACCCCCATTCTCGCACACCATTGCCCTAAAAAATCATAATCACAAATCTTAAACATCCAAAAAGAGGAATCAATGTACTTTGAGGATGGCTTGCTTTGATAAGATTACTTACTGCCTCAAATGGTTAGTTGGTGGGTTTGTTGAAGGCGGCTTACTGCGTCCAGAACAGAATCACTCGTAGGATTCCCTCGGGATGTAATGTGCGAGATGGATGGAGAGCGGTGACGCCGATCGCATAACTTGATTTTGGTTCTGATTTGGTGGATGGATAGAAGACTGCTTAGATGTGCGCGGTATAGTAGAAATATCATTTTAGAATTCTTTGATTTTGGGGCACGGGTAGTGGGGGGGGGGAGGATGAGTAGGCGAGAGGAGAGGTCTAGATTCATTTTCTCCCCAAATCAGTACGACTCGGACTTTGGGAACAACGGGGGTTTTTAAATACGGGTAGTTTCTGTGCTACTATACAGGATTCTGAAGAATCGAGGAAATGAGATCTGATCTGGATCGCACAGAAATTCCGATGCATGCGCAGTTCAAACCTCGGTCGATCCTCCTAGATGCATCCCCCTCTACGGCCTTCTCTCTCTGTCCTTCTCTTTCACAAAATTCCTCACTACATTCATTGTCTTGCTAGCTTTCTTGTTGCAAGTCCTTGAAGCCCAATGTTTTCGACTATCTATCGGGGACTGAAAACCAGCAGTTAATTAAGTTCAGGGTCGCCGTTCGGGTCAACTGCGCCACTTTCTTCCGTGAGGGCGGGCGCTTTGATGAGGCTCTATTGGGTGGCGAGTCGTACGCATTGAATAAGATCCCGAAGGAAATGTAAAAATTGCGGCGTGAATGTAACAGAACATGAGGGTTGATCTCGAATGCTACCCTAAAACTGGGGATTCAGGGGGTAATTGCTGTTCGCTGTTCGCGGTCCCGAGTATTTTGATTTGTGGGAAAATACGATCTCTTCACATGCCATTCACGACAGAGACTAAAAAGGTGCAATGGGCTGTGGTTTGTTTCCGGGGAAGTGGTGGTTGGCTAGAACTATGAGTAGGCGGCGTTGCGGTTGTAGTGCATCCGGAACATTTGTGTACTACCATAGGCAACCACTTTATATTACGTAGTAATGAGGTTGTGCTCATTATCCCCTTTCCAAAAACAATCCCGGAGTCGAGGACCGCATGCGCTTTCTATCTCGAAGAAATCGATCATATACATGTTTTGCGAGGAAGCCTCGCCGTATGCTGTGTTGGTTTTGCCTAAGCAGTGCCACTATAGCTGAAAAGGCACAGCAAAATCTACCACAGTACACCATAGTAGTTGCGAAAATACAAGTTTCGGTAACGATAGATCATGTTTTTGGCTGAGGGCGATTGTGTAGGACTTCATATATAAATGTACCAAGTGATACATACAGTGATGGCGGTGTCATTTGGTATACTTTGTTTCCAAGAAGGTGAACGAGCGATTAGAAAATATGTCGAGACAGCAAGAGACTGCACAAAGTCCTACGTATTCTACGGAGCGTTTGACGGGCTTTCCGGACGATGACATAAACGTGGGAAGAGTTACGCGCGAGACGATGGAGGAAATACCGCCGTGGTTGCAGTCAAAATTCGAAACGGAGTTTCTCCCTTCCATACTCGAGTCGATGGCGGAACCCAACCTCAATGACCATTCACAAGAATTCCAACGTCTTGAAATATGTCCAGAAACGGGGGAAGAACGAAATTTTGTTGACAGGTCGGTTGCCCCTGATGTAGCGGATGATGCCCACGAGCTGGCCAAAGTTGGTAAATCCAGCATGAAAATCGACCCTGCGACGTTGAAGCTATTACTCCAGGCTGCTTCATGGGGACATCAGGAAGGTCTCAAATCTTGGGCTCCGCTCAAAGCCACGACTGCAGTCCAAGCACAGGCCGATGCTTTCCCGCCCTCTGGCGAGATCCCCAATTCTCAAGGTTATACAAGCTGGGTTGAGAAGCGCCTGCAAGGCAACCAACTTGTCGCGAACTTCTTCAAACTCGACCATCAGCAGGTTCTGGTCCATGACATCAGAGCCCCGCTCTATTCTGTCAAGACGGTAGGTTAGTGAGATCATGTAACCGCTCCCTCCCTGCGATGAATATCCAGCGCAAATAGCTAATTCACCTATCCAGCTCATCTAAACATCGTGCCTCATAATCCTGAAAGATACCTTGAAAACTCAATCAGTGGATTCGTGGAAAGAAATCATCACAGAAGTTTCGTTGCCAATGCAGCCATGACAGCGAACGTGAGGGCTCTTTGCCAAGTCGTTGGATGTTTACGGGCGCCAACCAAGCGGGATAAAAAAAAAACAATTTGGGCGATACTACGATTGTCATGTAGAGAAAAAGCTCATCGCCCAATACCTTCTGGATTACATTTGTCCAAGAGGATCAACAGAGGAAGTTATCTTGTGGAATGCTCGGCGCATGGGCTCGTCAAACCCCCCTTGGCCCACGATATTCGTCAGTAAGGACGTCTGCTGGTATTGTAGGATTGTCATTGAGAGGGCTGAGGAGTATTATCAGATCAGATTCCATATTCGGAATTGTGCGAATGGGACCGATCTAGGATTGAGCGATAGTAACTACACAGTTGGTGGCATACACGGAAGATAATCGACGAGTATATGGCGGGGACCGCAGTTGGGGGGAGGGGGAGGGGTGATTTTTTTCTTTCTTTTTTTCTTTTTCTCTCTCTCTTCACTTAGCTGCAATGCAATATCCCATTAACCTGGATTTGTATCCATCCACTTTCCTTATACTTAAACAGTGTTGCCAGCGCTCCTTGATTGGTGCAGAGAACACCCATTCTTTCTTCAATCTGTGAACAGTAGGTCAGCCGTCTTCTAGCATGTTGCACGAGACCTCATCAACTTAGAACTGAACTATTGATTACATCCATCCCGAGAGCATAAACATACTCCCCATCTTGACTCCACACCGGTATCGCAGGGCTACAGAATTTGCAGCTGTCCTGCCAGTGTGAGCACCCTTCACCTGTGACGCATTATCATTAAATCTCAATCATATGACACATTTCGCAACATCCAGAATAGCTCTCGAAGTTATTTTCGACAGCTCCTGCTCTACAGGTATTGTATGTAATTATCAGATAATCAGTTGTCGTAGATGGATGAAAAAAGAGATGTGATCCTTTTACCATAAGAGTTGACAATAAATCGTATCCTGTAGAAGTCCTCGGGTGACCGTCCAGTTCATAAACTGTCCGAATTTCGGTCAAAAAGGTCCTTCATATCAATTGCTGTATTCCCCGACCTGAATGGGTGTTGATTGATGGATATCTGACAGAGAGCTGCCGCCTGATAGTCAAAATATTTTTACATAAGTGATGCTCGCTCCAACGGACACTTCCACTTCCATTTCCAGCTCCCTGCGAAGAGAGCCACCATCCAGCTGCACATGCGCGACGAACGAATCTGGACGCTCCCCCCTTCAGACAGTACCGACACCACCAGCAAAATTCCCGCCAGCGATCCCCGTCTCCCGCCACCTAAATGGGGCATCCCCGCGGGAAATGATCCCAACCACGGTAGCTGTCGCCACCGCCGGGGTCACCTGTTTGGATGCTCACACTAGAAGCCTGCGCTCATGCCCTAGTTCTCCTTATAGTCCGGGACAGACACACATCAGCGTGGCTTCATTGGGGCACGCAGATTAATTATCTCGTCCAGTATAAGCTTTTTGATCGAGAGAAGGTGCCTCCTGGTGTGAAGAGATATATGAAATTGCCACCGGAGGTGTCGAGTGCGGATAATATGCTGAAAGCTATATTAGCTTTCGATGAGGTTGCTCAGCGGGGGGGATTGGTTGCTAAATGGGCGGAATGACTATACAATTGTATTTATGGATTCCTTTTTATTTTATAAGTTCTCGATTTATGGATATTTTGGGGCTCATCCCCATCTCCCACACTTTTAAATATATGTACAAGTCTTGACGCTAGAACTGAACCAAAATCCAAGCCAGTCGGCCCAGTCAGAATTCCCATCCAATGCATGCTATGCTGCTCAAAATGCTAATTACAATACTTTATGTGATTAGTCTCATACACTTCAAGAAAATAATGCCAAAGCGGCAACGACCGCTAAAACTATGGATATGCTGTACTTTGTATGCGATGTACCAGAAGTAGTCGCGCCTGCTGTGGCGGATGCTGCAGCCGTCTCGGAGACGGCGGTGCCTGAGACTTTAGGGGTTTTGTGACCATCTTGTCCAGCCATGGAGGATGCCGCGGATGATCCAGAAGTTTGGGAAGAGCCTGTGGAGATTGTGTTAGAAGCGGCCTCAAGGATGGTAGAAGATCCAGTAATTAGTATCGTGGAAGAACTCGAGGATATTGGGAGGGAGGATTGAGTTGTAGAGGATGGAATTGGAGTTGGCCCACCAGAAGACGTTGTAGAAGTGGCTGTAGATGTTGCAGCCTTCTTGGGTGCGAAGCCTAAAGCACCGTTAGTATAACGCTTGATGATAAGAGGTTGTACATATACATACCGACTCGGTTTTGGTCTACGTCAAAGACAACGTATACATTCTTAAGGAATGTATCACCAACTAGCCATGAGTTCTTATCAACCACTGAGACACCAAAGATGTTGCTGGTACAGACTCCATTTACTCGAGGTCCAACCCAATCCTTAGACGATACACTGTAGGTAACCCCAGAAAATGTGAATGTTACAGGTGCCGTTGTAGAGCAGGGAACAGTGAAGGTGCTGTTATCGGTTGTGGCTGAACCAGGAATTAGGTCATGGAATGTTATGACGTCGTTTGGTGGTCCGAAGATGTAGGAAGTTCCAGAATCAATGTAGGCTGACTTCCCACTGATGCCACTTTGTTTAGTCCCAACCCCAACGTTATCAAGTAAAATTGCCCAGTCATCGAGATCGTTCTTGGTGACGGTTGTGTAAGTCAGGTCACCACTGTAACGAGATGTATCCGGTGCCCCGAAATTAATCTCTCCGGTATTGGGACCATCTGAAGCTCGATTTAGATCCATGCCGAATATATTGTCTTTGAGAACTTTCGATGTGACCAAAGTTTCGAGAAAATTTGGGTAGTCGCCAGATTGCCGCGATAAACCTAAGATGCCATCCATAGGGAAACTACTGAACTGGTCACTCGTGCTATTGGCGATACCGAATGTCATTGAAAATTCCAAACCCGCAATCTTAACACTGTCCGTGGCGTAACTTCCCGTAACTGAACCAGATCCATACTGCACATCCAGGCTCCCTTTTGCTGGTTTGAGTGTAGAAGAATCTTTGGCTCCAAACGAATTGTGAGTAGTACAAGCAGCAGAGGTGCAATCAGAACCCATGACCCAAGATGTACCAGCACCTGTATCCAGGAGCATATAGAGTGGCGTGTCTTTATCTCCAAAAGTAACTTCCGCGAAGTAGGAATAATCAGTGCCATCCTGATCAAGGCCCGCACTATTTGTCTGCGAAGGGTTCGCAGCCGTCTGGACCTGATAGGTGTTATCCCTTTTGGCTAGAGGCGCTCCTTCAGCTTGGGTCCTTGTCTGTCGATTGTATTTCCGTGTTAGGCGTTCCGCGAGTCGAGATATTTGAACATCCCGTGGCAGAGAAGCCTTCAGATGTTATGTCAGCCATATGCCAAACTAAGACGATTGGGAAGAAACTTACGTCTGGAAGTTTTTGAATGACTTTCAAAGATTTGACCTCACGATTCGCGATATTGGTCTTTGGCAATGCCGAGCAGTCCTTGTACTCTTCACATCTGTAGTCTGGGATCCAAGGGAAGAATGCAAAAGTGAATGGAGCAAGAGCTAATGCAAGAAAAATGTAGTTGACGAACCACATGGTTACAAGTGGTAATGAAGGTGGCGAGTAACGGCTCCCGAATATCGAATATAGAATCCAAAAACCAATGCTTGCCTTTGGTGAATGGTGGCTGATATCCGGTCAAGGACTTCAACGAGGGACTGGAGAGGTGAGGTCTTGATCCGAGAGGGTACAAACAAATCCGCCGCACACAGTCGAAGGGACTGAAAAACCAAGCTCCCAATGAGAACAAGGCTTGGTGGTGAGGTTATTCAGACGAAAGTTGGTCCTCGTGGTTCAATTGTCCAACTGATTTGATCGTCCATAAAACTTCCAAGGCCAGACGGAATTATGCCGACAATGGACCCGCGTACCGGACAACCACGGATTTGATATTAGAAATTAAGCTGGTAATAATAACATAGGAAACGATTAACGACTAAGTAGTAAGAAGAAAGTTGAAGACAGTGAAGCCGTCAACTGTGCTCATGACAATGATTATGTGCAATATCTATCAAAACGAAGAGGGTGCAAGAACGCCAAAGGTATGTAGATTTTTAGATTGAGGTGGACGGGGTGATAGACAAGATAAGAAGGTCCCCTCCAAAACCAAAAAAAAGACAATGCGAGATATGAGAAGTCTTTTGTGTCTGTCGATACCAAAAGAAAAAAAGAGAATTATCGTAGTGAAAAGGGAGAAGTCATTGATGGACCTTGAAAGCAAGCAAGCAAGCAAGAGAGGAGGGCCGGTGGCATTGGTAGCAGGAAATGCAGACGTTGCATGTGGGAGGAAATCTAGACGTGCAGCAGCATTTGTCCACTTGGAGCTTTCTTGGTGCTTTCTTGGTGCTTTCTTGGAGCTTTCTTGGTGCTTTTCGGAGGTAATTCCCAGGCTAAATCCCAATTCGGTAAGGGTCGTGGTGTCTTGGGGATCATCGGTTTTCTGCCATCCCGGCCAGTCAGGGGGGGGGGAAGAGGGGGTGTTGACTCTAGCCAGCTCGGGTGGCACGGGTGGCCATATGCAGCCGTGGGAAATCTCCTTAGCCTCGGGGGAATCACTCCATTCATATCGTTCTATCGTTCTAGTTATCCTCCGAGCTATTTATATACGAGTATGTATTCATCTATTCTTTTGCAGCTGCGTTTTTGCTTTTGCTGAGCGGGAGTTCGTGCACCTCCTGCATAGTTCTATGGCATTGTCGCAGCAGTGCAGGCACTTCTTTCCCCATCAATTGAGGCCTACGAGCGATTATTGGCGGGCGTCGCGTCTGGATGATTGCAGCCAGATTGCAGCCAGAATGAGCCATGCAAATGCACCGCTGCAGCCCGTTTGGGTTACTGGCATTGCAGCGAACCAATCACGGAATGATGCTGGCCCGTGGGCTATCCGACTTTTTCAAATTGCGATGCTTCTTTGCGTCTGTGCCGACGCCACATATGGACGCGAGAAAGCCATCATCGGGAGGGACGGACACGACAAGATCGAGGTTCCAGACCCACTGACGAATATCTACAAGTAACTTCCCCCGTTACTGTGCCGTAGCTGTCCTTACTCAGTACTCCCCATGAACAAACAGCACAGTGCAAAAAGCTAAGACTACAATTTGATATCATCTACACAGTACCATATGCTTTCCCTTGACTTCTTCCATTCTAGCACTGGAGCAATCTCGTTAAATTCCCCTCTACTCATTAACGCGGCAGATCCCACTTCCGATTCGACTTCTGTGGCACAATCTCTACATTGGGATTGGCGAGCCTGGGGAAGCCGAGATATGTTTCATTGCATGGGCCCCAAATCTGGAAAAACACTGATAAATACTTCCAACAGTTGCTCAACCTGGGTGGCTATTTTGGGCTTCTTTTGAGAGACATTCATTTACCAAACCAGACATTTCTAACACTTCTATCGGCTTTTCAGAAACCCAAGTCTTCGTTATCATGGGAAGTCTTGCTCGGTCGTTGGAAGGAGGTTGCTTGCAAGCCAGTGTACTACTCGACCCCTTTGGAACGCCGTGCCTTATCAACCCGTTTTGTTACTCTGCTCATATTGTAAACACTGATCACGAACCTCCTGGATCATCATGCGGATTTTGGTGTCCTCTGGCAAACTGTCTAGCATATTCTCTAAAGGTTCCAAGATAGCTCTTTTTGATTCATCACTGAGATGTCCAGAAATAACCAAAGTCCTCAAAAAACCCCAAAGCGATTCCCCTTTCCACCTCCAGGAAACTGCCATAGCGACAACTTGTTCACAAGTCTTAGCATTCTGCGTAGCCATCATTTCTCTCGGCAAAGGAGAAAATGATACCAGGCAAAACAACAAAAAGGACCATCCAGACGTATCACTTGGATGCTTCAAACACCACTTCATCACGTTTGCGATCAAAAGCTCATTGCTTGAAGCATCAAGCCCATTTTCAACATTCTCGACTAACCACCGCATGTGAGACCAAGCATAGTAGTTTCGAGGATGCCTTTCAGCTGCAATCATAACAACTGATGCAAGGTCCCGATGCACATCATGTCGGAGACCGATAGATTGACGAAGCTCAAGCAGCCATCTGCGATGTCCCCAAAGAGTTGGAGACTTGGTGTGACGGTTGAGCCGTGATGTGAGAAGACTATCAATAAAGTACAGCTCCTTAGTCAACGCTTCTCCAAACTCAGGACCATTGTGTTTCTGGACTTTCTGCATGAGCCTCTTCCGTGCATTGGCTGCAGTGAGATGCTCTGGGTCGGTCAGAAGAATGACGGCTGTAGAATTCCGTATATCTTTATAGTAAGCGGAGGAATCATCCTTGATGTGTTTGAAGAATATCTGCCGTGCAACTACGAATGCTTGAATGAGTTTGGTTTTCGGGATACCGATATTATTCATGTCGACAAGAATATTGCTGCCAGGTGGTAAAATATGGGCTTTCCCGAGAAACTCTATCTCTAACAGCTTCGAGTAATTGTTGGAGCAGAGGACTTCTGCGATTTCATTGTAGACTGCTCGAGAATCGATCGCTGCAACTGAGGCTGCAACATCTTTGTCAAGAGCTCTCGACATGACGTCCGCGTTGAGGATTACTTTGAAAAGATATTGTTCTAGGTCCTCATCCTTCCGGGGCGTGATGTATCGGCAAGTTCGTAGGACGGCTGGATCGTTAGTGTCCGAAACCGAAGCATATTGATTGGCTTCAACAAACTCGAATTCTATCTCTAAGCTGCAGAGAAGCTTCGGTGACGATTTCGCATGGTCCGTGCTCCGACGCCTCCGCCGAACGCATGACATCGATATTTGACCACCAGCTCACCACGAAACGGGCCACCTTTCTGATTTCGCACAACCTTTAAATAGTCCAGTGTTTCGAGAACACCAAGCAGTTGTACGGGATTGCTCGGAATTCCTCAAAATGCCTTCCCTTCTCCTAACCTGCTTTGTGGTTCAGCTGCTCATTCACATCGTCAATACCTTTGGAGCAGTCGCAATCAATAATCTGGTAAGCTTGTCTCCATGTTGCAATCTTGCGGATCGCAAGCATGCGAGCACAGCTGACTTCAATCACACAGCTATGGAACCTCTACAATTCGCTTCCGACCCCGACGTCGAAGTCAGCCGCGGAACAGAAAAAGTTGAAAAGAGAGTACATGAAGGTTCGGCAGGAAATGAATGCGACGAGTAGTCAGGATGAGTTTGCCAAATGGGCCAAGTTGAGGAGACAGCATGATAAACTATATGAGCAACTAGAGAAGTCAAGTACGTTCTAGACCTACATCTGTCTTTGGCACAAAGTCGTCAAGGAAATCAAACTAACACATTACCTCTGGCAGAAACTTCTCTCGACTCAAACAAGGCCACATTCGACACCTCGATTTCTACACTACGATGGCTAGGAACGAATGGCTTACGCATGTTGTTGCAATTCTGGTTTTCGAAGCGCGCCATGTTCTGGTTGCCGAAGGGTTGGTTCCCATACTACGCTGAATGGCTTCTCTCCTTCCCACGAGCACCAATGGGCAGTATCAGTATCCAAGCCTGGACACTTGCATGCGCAGCCGTCATCCTGCTTGTCAGTGATGCGCTCGTCGCAATAGCAGCTTTGGTCATGGGAGGAGTAGGAGTATCACAGAAGGGGAAGAAAGAACCCATGAAAGTCCCAGCAGAGCAGGAAAAAGCGGGTGCGAAGAAGGAGCTCTAATTTGAGCAGTGTGTTCATGCTCATAGATATGATTATGATATATGCAGTTACGATATATGAAGATTGTAGAAGATATCTCTAATTTGTCTCTCATCAATTAGACGCAAAGGCCTTCATAGCTTTCGCTGAGACCATGCAACACGAGTGAGATGACTCTTGGCAGAGTACTTGGGCTTGATCTGGGCATACTTTTTGACTGTGAGAGACCATTGAGAAAAGGGTCGCCAAAGCTTCGAAAGTGCCACGAGGGAGTAGCAGACTTGGGGGGCCGGGGAACTTAGTTTTTTGGGTGAGTAACTTTCTTGATGATAAATATCTCTTGTATTCAGAGAGAACGAATTTAATTCTCTCATATATCAAGAGGAGTCAATGCTGTTGACCGACCATAACGCAATAGCTGGTCTCAATTTTGAAGTTTTTGAATGAGGTTTGGATACTACAAAAAAATTTCGGCACGGAAAATTTATGGAAGCTTTTTGAAGCTCGCTCCACTAGCCTGCTAGATTCTCCGAATACGCTAACCAAATATGATACCGCCTTTCGTCGACAAGGGATATTCTGCCATTACCTCGATCTCAACTGTGTCCCAAAGGAACTCAACCAACCCTCCTTTATCCTCCATACCGCTCCAAATTTCAAAGCTCCCATCATGGCGATAACCTGGGGAACGTACGTATTGATTCTTTCTCTGCCAAAATCCCTGATTAAAAAGCTAACCTACTTACCCTCTTCAGAATTAAATCGCTCCTAATATTCTTCGGTCCCATCCTCCTCCCCAAAGCCCTATCCTACTACCGACGGGCACGCGCCGCCCCCTCTATCCACGGTATCCCCGTTCGCCCTGTTCCCGCGCCCGTCTCCCGCTCCCTCACTATTCTCTTCCTCGTCGCCCTCATCTTCCTCCTCAAAACACTCCCGACTTTTCTCCCTCCCAACCTCTTCTCCCTCACCTCATCGCGTCTGCAAATTCCCACCGATGTCCTCTTCAACCGCCTTTCCACTCTTTACCCCGGCGATCTCTCCCCCGTCGACGATGTCCTCCGCCAAAAATTCACCTCTCTCGAATCCCGCCTCCTATATCTCCAATTCGGCCCCGACGTCCTCGTCCACTGCACCTTCTGCTCACCTGAGGATCCGACTTCTTATTTCTACTATGCGATTCCCGCACTGCTGACACCACATTTGTTCAATCTGTGTGTTTTGGCACTCGTCACATCTGGACTGTTTACCGGCCGCGAAGGCGCTATATGGCGGACGACTGCTACGACATCTGCGGTTGGAATGGCGCTCTTAGATATATATCTCACCTCAAGCTATGCCTACCAAGCCAACTCGCGCGCTACCCGCTTGGAAGAACTTGACTTCTTCCACTGGAAAATGATTGTTTATCGGTATATTGGGCTTTCCCTCCTAGACGGGATTATCGGCTGGCTACTGTATCTCTCCTCCACGAACCGCGCATTCCTGACTCCGCCAACAACTGCAGAGAGGATTGAGCGCACTACAAAATTGTTGGAGCAGGCGAGGGGTAAGCTGGGTGCGGTGGGCTTGGTAAGGAATACGGTGGTGAGGGATAAGGAGTTGAGGGCTGTGGTGGAGGATTATTGGGTAAGGGAGGGGAATGTGACAAGGGAGGTTATGGAGGATAGAGCGGTGGTAGATGGGGTGAGGAATGCGTTGGAGAATAGGGTGGATTTGGTTGCGGTACAGAGGGAGGCGGAGAGTTTCGCAGAGGCGGTTGTAGGGGGGAAGGTGATGAGTGAGTAGGGGGCGAGGGAATGGGTATAGAGCCGACGGTGTAATGTAGATTTGGTTTGGAAAAGTAGAAATACAACACTCTAGAACCTCAATTCTGATCCAATCCAAGTGCCATATCAGATGATACTGTATATCACATAAATCATGTTTCCGTCTGTTATCAGATATTCAATTCCACAACCATTGTCTTCCAAACCCTCGGCTCATGGAAAGCACCCACCTACATACCCCGCATCAGGAATCTCCCCTGACCTCACCACATCAACCTCTATCCTCCTCTTACTGAACAGACTACTAGCTCGATACTATCTCTCCTCAATCCATTCGCCCCACCCAGCGGCTACAAGCTCGTCAGCTCTGGCCACAGATCCAAGCGCATATGATCTTCCCAGAATCTCCTCATAGTCGGTAAAAAGCTATCTTGTCAGAGGAAGGGGAATTTCGACAACGAAATATTTTTCCTTATGCCATATCTTACTTGTGCACTTAATTAGGTTGGTCGAGGAACGATGCGCACGGCTGTTGTTGGAAGAGGCGGAAGGTCTGTAGCCGGGTGCTGATGAATCTTGGGGTTAGAGAAATGTAGGAGGTTGGGTGCACGAGCTCGTGGATTGAGCTGGGGGGTGTAGTGGGGTGGTGGAGAGGGGACTGTGTTTCATGATGTGAGAGCCGCAGTGGTTGGCAAGTTTGGGGCATTTTCTTGTTAACTGAATAGAGCTGTGGGCCTGTGGGTGCAGAGGGAGGTCAGTGTGGGTGGGTATTTTGACTTCCTCATGGGCTACCTTGGGTCTTAAGATCATTATCTTCGTTGAGCAATCGAATAGTTTAGCCCTCAATGTTGAAGAATTTGGTTCCCAGACCGCATCTTTGCACAATGCGGTTATTGAGAACCGGGTTGCCTAGCTCGGTGCTGCAGTGCTTGCAGATAAGTTAGGGAATTGGTGTAAGGAACAGGCTTTGGGCAAAATGGAGCGGTAACTCTCCACGGATAGTTGGCAGTTGACTCTGCCTTGCGTGCGTGAGGATAGTTTCCTTTTGAGCTTGATAGTATCGGCACTGTTGGTATGCGGGGAAGAAAGATGAAAGATACTATACTTTCGAAATAATGGCATGGTAGACGAATTGAGCTTCCTGGATTGCATCGACTCATTTGGCCAAAGCTCGAATGTCTTCTTGCTCATTTGAAGATCTGCTCAACTAAAGGTGCACACCAATTGATATGGATTCGGGAGCTTAAGTCCTCAGTATTTTCATGTGAACCCATCCTGCTGGGAGAAAATAGAACTTGCAATTACAAGCCGTAAGATTGTATTGGTCACTGCCTGTGACCACATTCCCCGTATGTAGACGATGTGTTGTAGACCCCGGACGAACAGAGCAAACAGCCCACATAGCAATCCATCATGAACTATCAATCACGATGCTTTGGGATCAAAATATGAAGATTTGGCAGATAGACGTATAGCAAGCAATTGAATCAGATCATTGGCTTATACTCTCAGTAGAACTACTCTAAGACTGGAAAGCAGCTTCATGATCCTCACTCTTGAAGACCTAATAATCCATAGGAACGATCTAAGTTGATTGAGACGATGCATTTGTAATTACCTCAAACAAATGTGTAATAGTGCAGGATACAGGCAAACATCGTTCGTAGAATTTCATGGTGTAAAGCCTTGTCGTTGTAAAATCATTACACGGGTGGAGTTGACAGAAAGCTGGGGGACCATATCTGTCTGGACAGCCATTCATATAAGACAGGGATATGTAAAGATCTGGCTACCGTAGCGTCTGCATGCTCGGCCATCGGAAAAGCTAACGCGGCTGCGAGATCTTTCTCGACAAATAATGGAATAGCATACGCAACCAAAACAATACGTACCTACCAACACACGAGAACTGTTCAAAATAACACCGATTTTAATTACCTTATTTGTTGACTTCACAAATAATGTCAGCCGTGGCACCTCCAGATCCTTCCAATACTACTTCTTCAGGTTCGTTTGTCCGTGAACAAGTTCTATTCCATTGATAGCGGGGATATAGCTTTTTGGTTACCAGTGAACCCTACCACTAACCGGCCCAACCTCTAGCACCGAAGAAGAAGAACAACAAAAAGAAAAAGAATGCGAAATCAAAATCAAACGGAGAGATTCCCAAGGCCCCGGATGATGAGAAAGATCTCACAGTGGAAGTTGGAGATGAAGATGGAGAGGTAGAGGAATCTGTGCCCTCAACAGTGGTACGAGTGACACCTGTTCATTTGTCAACATGAAGCAAACACAAGCGCGAGCTCTGACAACGCATATAGAATAGTCCGGAAGATGCACACTTTCCAGAGAACGCGGGGTCGCAAACAAATGGGTATGAAAACGAATCTTCAAGTAATGGCCACGCCGTTGCGCCAACAGCCACAAGGGGTGATGCAGAAGGATCTATCAGCAATGCAACAGATACGACCGACGCAAGCGTTCGACTGGAAGCCATGTCTGCGGAACGTGAAGCACTTCGAGCGGAGGTCGAACGGCTGCGGAAATCTCTTGAGGATCTACAAGAGAAGCATGCCGAACCAAATTCGTCATCGGATGGTCAAGATTCGGAGAAATTGGCATTGATTGAGGAGCAACATAAAGAAGAGATTGCCACGATAAGAAGCCAACATAAGGAGGAAATATCCTCGGTCCGGACAGAATTGGAAGAGAGTGAATCTGCGAAAGAACACTGGGAATCTCAATACCATGCATTACTTGGTCGTGTCAACACAATCAAATCTAGCTTGGGAGAAAGGTTGAAAGCCGACAAGCAGGAATTGGCAGAGGCTAATGAGAAGGTTGATGAGCTGGAATCGCAAAATGAATCTCTGCAAAATACCGTCAAGACGTTGGAGGATGAAGCATCTAAATTACGAAATGAATTGAGCGAATCCTCAAAGGAGCTGTCCAGTCTACGAAATCGACATAATCTATCACAACAGAACTGGGTTCGTGAACGGGACGATCTGATCCAACAGACACGGCAATTGAAAGAAGAGGCTGATGCAGCTAAAGAAGCTATGGGAGACTGGGAAGTTTTAGCCATGGAAGAAAGATCTATAAGGGAAAATTTAGAGAGCCGAGTTTCGGAAATGGAGGAGCAATTTTCAACCCAGAAAGAAGCATATGAAGCAACAGTCACTGAACGAGATAGTCAGTCACAGGCAGTAGATGGTCTACAAAGAGCTTTGCAAGAAATCCAAGAGACCAGAAGGCGGGAGCTTCGGGAAATGGTGGAAACCTCTGAAGAACAACTTCAAACTTTGAAGAAGTTGGTGCAAGATTCCGACTCTAGATGCGCAGAGGCCGAAGCCTCGAAACAAGCTCTGCAGACGGAATTGGATCGACTTCTACCATTCGAGAAGGAAGTCAAAGAAAAGAATCTACTGATCGGCAAACTTCGTCATGAAGCTATTGTTCTCAATGATCACCTTACCAAAGCACTGCGATTCCTAAAGAAAGCAAAACCCGAGGACAGTATTGACAGGTCTGTACACTCACACCTAACCTTGCATCCCATTACTAACATCTAAATATAGGCAACTAGTCACTAATCACTTCCTCCATTTCCTCGCTCTTGACCGATCGGATCCTAAAAAGTTCCAAATCCTGCAAATTATAGCCTCCCTTCTAAATTGGACGGATGAACAGAAGGAGCAGGCAGGTCTAGCCAGACCTGGTGCATCAAGTAGTAGTCTACGTCTCCCCACATCACCGTTCCATCGAACGCCAAGCACCCCCACATTATCGACTGAATTCTTCTCCGAATCTTCTGGTAACAAAGAATCCTTGGCGGACCTGTGGACGGGGTTCTTGGAGAGAAGTGCAGAGGAGGGTTCAGTTAAGGATAGTAGGAGCGGGAGTGTCAGTAGTTCGGTGGCGAGACCTGATACCAGGAGTGGTTCTACGGGGTAGGATGACTGATTAGTCGATTGAGTGGGTGATTACTTGATTGAGTGATTGATTGGATGGTTTGACGGGATCAAATGAAGTGACAGATGGATTTAAAAATTCAGGACATGTATATTATCATCATTGCATGGGCGTTTGGGAGGCTAGGTCAGACCCAGATAAGGTATATTTGCCTATATGCAAACAGTTCGATTTGAAATACACTTTTTCTTCTTCCGCTGACGCATTTTAAGTCCGTCTTGTTTTCCTTGCAAACCAGCACGTGTATTCTAATGGTTGGGAGTTGGAGTTATGTATGCATCCGTAGTAAGTAGTCTTGCGTCCATTTCCCTTCCTCTCCCATCAAACTATCTGGGGCCTCTTTGGTGATTGGCAGCCAATGGTTACTTGTATCTATATCGTATGTATACACCAGCTGTCCTCATCGCGATGTTTGTGCTCTTCTGTCTTTACTGTCATTGTCCATCTTCCTCCATCTCATCGTGATAGATCCTTCAGTCAGCGAGCCGAGTGGACAAACTCCTAGACGACAGAGTTATATAAAATGCTCTCTTCCTCGCATGCTATCTTACCATCTACATACACATAGACACACTCAACTTCCTATCCCATTCCCCATACCAACTCCCCTCTATTATCTACATCAACCACCCTACCTCCCCCCACTCAACCACACTGCCCACCCCTCTCCCAACCAACACCTAACAATGACCTCCCCCATCACCACCCTCCGCGAAGGACCCTCCCCATCCGGGCCACCCCCTCCCCATCCCCTTCCCGATCCGCCCAAACCTCCGAAGCAAAACAAAAACAACAACAGCAACACCCTCCCCCATAACCCGTTGCCCATCCAATCCAAATCCAAACCCAAATCTACACCACAGCCACCCAAGTCCGCGAAGAAGACCCCACTCTTCCGTTCCCTATCCAATCAACCAGAACCGACTCGGCCTCCACCGCCTCCACCACCATCTTCGGGGAGGGGAGTGCGCGTTAGGAGGGATGGGTTATGTGGAGGAGATCATAGGGATGATCATGATTATGATTATGATGGGGATGCTGATAATACCGACGATGATAATGATGATGGGGGGGGCGGGGCGGGGCGAAGATAAGCCAAACAAGTCGCCTACGTAGTCGAGGCTGATATCCAGGGTTAAAGATAGATAGATAGTCGAAAGACCGGAAACCCAAAAACGGGGAACAAAAAAAAAAAAAAAAAAACGGGGATTTTAAGCGATACACTAAAGGAGAGGAGAGCTTGGAGTAACAAGTACAGTACTGTAACGAGTAAGTTAACGAATAATGAATAGCCAGCCAGCTAGCTAGCGAGCGAACGCAATGTCTGATTTTACCATTACCATATTTCCCTTCTCCCTTCGCTGCATTACATTGATCCACCATTCTTGCGCTTTGAAGGCAGATAGCAGTCAGTGATTTACGTACGCCATGAGTCTTTTGCAAGTACCGTACCTCGTGATTTATCAATGTAGACCTGACACCAGCGGACTTCAAAATCGGAGATTTTCTTTATACACACCACAGAGCCCCCGTGCAACATATATAACTGCACTTATCTAACGCCCGCAGCTCTGCTGCCACCATCTAGCTTTTCTAATTCACCTTCCGCCCTATGCCCGTACATCAGCAGACACCTCCCCGCATCAAATCCAATCTTGAATAGAACGAAGCAACCGACGGCAAGGGACACAAACTAAAAGAAGAGAACACAGACACCACCGAAGAGACGCATATAGGTATGGGTGTTCGATGATCAGAAAGCATCTTAAATAGAAATCCCACTAGGAGGCGGCTACGTTTGTGGATGTTATCATATTTGTTGTTGAACAATATATAAATGTTAAATCCACGAGTCAATCATGTTTGATATCGTAAAATCGTCATCCCATCCCTCTAGACTCCATACAGTCTTCAATCTATCTCATCTCAAAAGAATAAAGAACGCCATTTTGTTGAAATGCCACCCCATACATAACACGTTGAATGTGCCTTTCCCGTCCTATTCCTTTACCATGTTGAAACGCTGGATATAATGCTTGTAAATACAAAAATAAAAATGCCATAATTATATGCCTAGAAGAGACCATCGATCTCGCCAGTCTCGGTGTCCACATCGACGTTGAGATATCCTGGAGCGGTGGGAAGACCGGGGATGGTTTGGATGTCGGCTGCTAGTGCGTAACTGTGAAGAGTTAGTAAATTGTAGTGGAAAGGCGAGTGACAGGGGTGAAACTTACAGATAACCCGCACCAGCAGCCAGTCTGACATCCCTAATTGGAACGGTGAACCCAGTTGGGGCACCCTTGAGATCAGGGTCGTGGGATAAAGAGTATTGAGTCTTTGCAATACAAATCGGAAGGTTACCGAATCCTTGCTTGGTGTACGTGTCAACCTTCTTTTGTGCGACTTCACTGAACTCAACCTTATCCGCGCCATACATCTCTTTTCCGATGGCTTCGATTCTGGTCTGAACATCTCCATCAAGGGTGTAAAGAAGCTTGAAGTTCTTCTCTTTTTCACTTGCAGCAATGACACCCTTAGCGAGATCAACAGCACCCTTTCCACCTTCAGCCCAGTGATTAGCTGGAATGGCATCTTCGGCACCTGCAGCGATAGCTTCTTCCCGGATAACTTCGATTTCAGCATCAGTGTCAGTTTCGAATTTGTTGATCGCGACAACAACTGGAACACCATAGGATTTGGCGTTGGAAATGTGCTTCTTAAGGTTGACACAACCCTTTCGAAGAATCTCAACATTTTCCTCGCGGTAGACCTTGTCAAGGGCTGCACCAGGAGAAATTGGGGGTCCACCACCGTGAACCTTCAAGGCACGGACAGTGGCGACAACGACAACAACATCGGGTATAAGACCTGAAGATCTGCACTTAATGTTGAAAAAACGCTCACCGCCCATAGTGAAATCGAATCCGGCTTCAGTGATGACGAAACCGGTCTTCTCGTTATGGTCCTCGTCAAGTTCAGTACCAGCAAGCTTCAAAGCAAGCTTATCAGCAAGAACGGAAGAAGCACCAATACTAATATTGGCGAATGGACCAGCATGAACAAAGACAGGTGTTCCTTCTAGTGTTTGCATCAAGTTTGGCTTGATGGCATCTTTCATCAAAGCCGTCAAAGCCCCACCTGCACCAATATCATCACAAGTGACTGGGTCACCACTTCTAGATGTACCAATGACCATACGACCAAGTCTTTCTCTCATGTCATTCAGGTCATTGCTGAGGGCAAGGATCGCCATACATTCACTAGCAACAGAAATATCGAAGCCTGTTTCTCTGGTTTGACCCTTCTCGGTGGGAGCGGTTCCGACGGTGATGCCTCTGAGATGACGGTCGTTAACATCAAGAACACGCCTCCACGTGATTGTGGACGGATCGATATCTAGGCGTGCAAATCGGCGAATCTCATCTTCAGTCAGCTCATCGGGGTTTGTTTTGGTGATACCGAGTTTCTTCAGACGACGGAACATGATTGGTTGAAATTCACGCTTGCCCTTCTTTGATGGCACAAGACGCTTGTAGAGTGCTGCATCCTTTTGAGTGTTCTCATGGAACATTCTGGTCTCAATTGCGGCAGCGAGCAAGTTGTTGGCAGCAGTGATCGCATGGATATCACCAGTCAAGTGAAGGTTGAATTCATCCATAGGAATAACTTGACTGTATCCACCACCAGCTGCGCCTCCCTTAATACCAAAGGTAGGTCCTTGACTTGGTTGGCGAACATTTGCAAATGCGATACGGTTGAGGTGGCCTCCTATAGCTTGAGTGATACCCATAGTTGTCGTCGATTTACCTTCACCCAAAGGTGTAGGTGTAATACCAGTAACAACGACATAACGTCCATTGCGACGGTGCTCGAGGCGTTTCAGTAATGAAAGATCCACTTTTGCTTTGTATGCTCCATATGGCTCAAGTTCATGACCAGCAATGCCGACCTCTTGTGCAACGCGTGTAATTTGTTTAGGGTGCTGAGCTCTGGAGATAGCAATGTCCGACGGGACTGGAGTTTGGAGCTTGAGCGGTAGTGGCAGGATAGCTCTAGCCTTCTGGCGAGCGTAGTAGGAATTTGCAGAATCGACCACATTTTGAAGTAACATAGCAACTGTCATTGGACCAACCCCACCGGGAACTGGGGTAATTTGAGACGCGACCTCGGAGGCAGATGCGAAATCGACATCTCCAACAAGTCTCTGACCAGATTTCTTCGACTCGTCAGGGATAAAGTTGGTGCCGACATCGATGACGACTGCTCCTGGCTTGAGCCATTCTCCCTTGACAAAGTTGGCTTTGCCAATAGCTGCGACAAGAACATCTGCATTCTTGATATATTCCTCGAGTCCTTGGGTCTTGGAGTGGCAGACTGTCACTGTGGCATCGGCATTCTTGAGAAGATAGCTGACAGGACTTCCGACAATGTCACTCCGTCCAAGAACAACTGCATTCTTTCCCTTTAGATCAACACCACTCTCCTCGAGCAAGACCATAACACCTTTCGGTGTGCATGGCGTGAAAAGTGGGTGTCCTCCACGCTTTGCAAGCTCTCCAATGTTGGTAGCTCCAAATCCATCCACATCCTTCTCATCGGCTACAGCAGATGTAATAGCATATTCAGAAAGGTGCTTGGGGACCGGTAATTGGACAAGGATACCGTGGACCGCAGGATCGTAGTTCAGACGAGTAATGGTTTCGAGGAGCTCGGCTTCGGTAACGGATTCGGGGAATTGTAGAAGTTCACAATCGATGCTTGCCTGGCAGTTGCGTATTGTAAGCCAAAGTCGATTTAATCATAGCTCAGCACATGAGCTTACCTCTTCCGCTGCCTTCAACTTCATGCGAACGTACGTAGCTAAGGATTATCAATGAGTCACAATCACGAAGAATCCAGTCACAGAAACCTACTTGAATCAGAGCGATCACCAACTGCGAAGGATCAAATTAGTCAAGTTGCAATTACGATACTGGAAAGGGAAAACTACCTTGAATGATCTTCAACGAGGGCTTGTACCTTGGATTTGATTTCTGCGTGGCCTCAATCTCAGCATGAAGCTTCTCACGAATTTTCTTCGCGATGGCAGTACCATCAATCTTTGTAGCTGCCATAGCTGCAGAAGTAGATGAGAAGTGCCTGGTGCTGCTGCTGCTGCTGCTGCTGCTTTGAAGAGTTATGGGAGACGCCAGGGAGATTCTGGTGGGGGAAGAAAAAGTCGAGGGAGAAAATTGACCCCGCAATTCGAGGATTTGCCTAACAGCTCGGTCGGCGGAGACCGAAGGAGCCCGGGAAGTCAAGAAGGGACGAATTTGCGGAGAGAGCTGATGGATTGCTGATGCCCTTGGGGTCAAAATTGCATGAGACCGGGGCTTGGCAGAACAGCTCAGAGATGAGGCTCGCATGTACACGAGCTGAGACTGGATGCGGGATGCACCGCATGTTTGGGTTCGGTTGCCGATGAACATCTTCGGGGACTTTCCAACTGCGTGTAGTCTAACGAATGAGATTGACGTAAATGTTATACAGCACAACTTGAGCCCGTTGAATGACTACCACGAGGAGAATGGAAATATGTACAATTGAATGAGAGGAATAGAAGATTGAGAAGCAATTGATCTTTATCTTTTTCTCAAAGGGACAGCTTAGAGGGATGAGTCAACGAAACCCATAAAACCACTTGCGACGCGAAAAATCGGTAGATGCGGTGCGGTGCCTTTAGATGGACCTTCTGCGGAGTCTGGATGGAATTGCCTTGTGAATATTTTTCTTCAGCCATTTTCCCAATTCCACCTCCACCTCCCCAACCTTGCACTGCACTGCACCGCACCGCACCGCACTCCATGGCTCCTTCGTATTAATCTTTTTGGTGCTTTGCTGAGGAAAAAAGTCTCCAGCTCAAGGTTCGCGTGCATGGTCCTGTGGTAGTCACAGTCGTAGTGGATCATTTTGTTCCGAGTAAGAGTAAGTCAAGTTAGTCACTGGTATAGTCCCTGGTACGAAGTAGTCCCTGGTAGTTCAAGTCGCCCGCCTCGTCCGCATCTGGGCCTTAAATTGGGTACTCGCTTGTGATTGGCTCATCATAGCACACACTTGAAGAGTCAAATCGCCAGGCGACATCGAACTTTTTGAGGGGCACGAAACTTCTAAGCCTACTCCGTCAACAACACTTAAAGCAACCTCTCTCCTTCCCAACATCTATCTTGCGGTCCCAGTAAATTCAATACGGAATCGCAAATATGAGACCTATTCTCCTACAAGGACATGTCAGTAAAAACTGCTCTTTGTTGGCTCTAGCCGCTCCCATCACTAACAAACACACAGGAGCGGGCTCTGACCCAAATCAGGTAGACAGCAACTTTTCGGATCGTGGCGCATTAAATTTTGACTGTCAAACAGATACAATAGAGATGGCGACATCATTTTCTCCTGTGCCAAGGATCAGCACATTTGCGCCTGGTTCGCCCACAACGGAGAGAGATTAGGAACATACCACGGCCATCAGGGAGCGATATGGACTGTTGATGTGGACCCAACAACCACCATCATCGCAAGTGGAGCAGCAGATAACACAGTTCGATTATGGGATGTGAAGTCAGGAAAGTGCCTGAAGACCTGGGACTTCAACACTGCTGTCAAGCGAGTCGAATTCAACGAGGATGCCACCCAATTATTGGCTGTTACAGAACAACGTATGGGTTTCTTGGGAACCATCGTGGTTCTGGATATCAACTTGGATGTCAACGGTCCACAATCCGACGACCGTGCCATGACCATCACCTGCGCCGAGAGTAAGGCTACTGTTGCCGGATGGAGTTATATGTCGAAATATATCATTGCAGGACACGAGGATGGAAGCGTCTCGCAATACGACGGGAAGGTATGGGTATCGCCCTGAATTAGCTGGTATGATTGCTCACAGAATCATAGACTGGCGAGCAACTCGACAACTCTCAAATTCACGAACCAGATATGCCGATCACAGATCTCCAATGGTCATCAGACAGGACATACTTCATTACTGCATCAAAAGACAAGACTGCTAAGGTTGGTTTCTATGTAGGGTAGGTAGGGACAACAGTGAAAAAGCTAACATTTTCAGCTTGTCAATGCCCGGGACCTTGAGGTCATGAAGACATACGTAGCAGACACACCACTCAACAGTGCGTCCATTACACCCAAAAAGGACTTCGTCATCCTTGGAGGTGGTCAAGCTGCCATGGATGTCACCAGAACCTCAGCTCGTCAAGGTAAATTCGAAGCCAGATTCTACCACAAGATCTTCGAAGAGGAGATTGGTAGAGTTCGTGGACATTTCGGCCCTCTAAACACTGTTTCCGTGGACCCAACAGGAAAAGGATATGCAAGTGGTGGTGAGGATGGTTACGTACGTGTGCACCAGTTCGACAAGGGATATTTCGACTTCACGTATGAAGTTGAGAGACAAGCTAGACAACAGTAATTCCGTTTATTGGGCTTGTAGGAAATGTGCATTTGCGGGCGTTTGTGGATCAAATCAAAGAGGCTTGTAGAATTTAGAAGCATGATCTTCTGGAACAAGAGCCTTTAAATGAGTGAGGCTTCGTGGCTTTATTACACCCGCTAGCAGTTCTGACGGACAGATGGATAACACAACTCGTAGCCATTAGGAAAGAACAGGAGTGTGGTTACCAACAAAGATTTGAATGAACTGTATGAAGGCTACCTTTTACGACACAGAAGATCAAGCACTACGTATGAGACATAATGTGAGCACTGATTATTCAAGAGCTTGAGACAGTTATAACGACGAACGGGCACCTCATTATTCAACTGACCATGGCGATATTGCAATTGTATAATTGATGAATCTAATCTAGCAAAACCGTAGGTTAGGTATCTAGGCCCAAATTATTGTCCCAAGCGCAGCGTATTTTTTTTCTGCACACTGTAACGGCGCGGTAGATTCAAAAACCCTATCAAGCGGGACAGTTACCTTACCGCCTTCCATTCGCCTTTTTAGGTAAAGTGTCTGCCGAAGTGGACCCACTCGACAAGAAAATATTCAATTCATATCGAAGGAAGATACTCAATTGTCTTCACAACCAATTCTACTTCCCGCCAACTGTGAATCGACAGAACTCAAGATGGCGAAAGAAGCTCAAGTACAGAAGAAGCGCAAAGGTTCGTAATATGCTTTGGTAATTCAATTTATGTGAATGGTATGCTAATACAGTATGTTAATTTAGCCTCTGCAGTTTCTGCGGCACCGGCAGATGAGGTTGCGAAGTTGAAGAAGGTTAAGAAGTTGGATGCGGAAGTTAAGCAGATTCCGGAGAAGAAACGCAAAGGTACGCTGATTCTATTTTGGGCGTGGCTTGCGTGGCAATGGCTGATTGGAATTGAATGGAATTAGCTGCGGAGGAAGTTGCGCCGGTAGCTGTTAAGAAAACCAAGACTCCGCCAAAGTCCTCGAAGGACGTTGCGGCTACGGAGAAGAAGCTCAAGGCTGTCAAAGCAATTGTTGAGAAGAAATCGAAATCGAAGAAATCCAAGGAGCCTGAACCAGAACCTGAGTCGAGCGAAGACGAGGAAGAAGCAGTAGATGATTCCGCTGTGGCTGAAGCGCAGGATGATGAGGACGACGAGGACTCGGAGGAAGATGACCAAACAGAGGCTCTTCTGAAGGGCTTCGAGTCCGATGGCGATGAGGAAGAAAACGCAAAGGAGGGCGGACTTGAAGAAGGGCAACCCGTCCCCAATGCGCTCGAGAAGCTCTCAAAGAAAGAAAAGAAAGCCATCAGGAAAGCTGCAGAGAAGGCGGCTGATGAGAAACCAGGCGTCGTTTATATTGGACGTATTCCCCACGGTTTCTACGAAAACGAGATGAAAGCATATTTCTCCCAATTCGGTAACATCCTCAAAATCCGCATGTCAAGAAATAGAAAGTCTGGTGCTAGTAAGCACTATGCGTGGATACAATTCGAGAGCAAGGGTGTCGCAGAAATTGTGGCCAAAACAATGGACAATTATCTCTTGTTCAATCACATTCTCAAAGTCAAGCTCGTAGCAGATGAGCAAATCTCACCCGACCTCTTCAAAGGCGCCAACCGACGATTCAAGAAAGTCCCCTGGAACAAGATCGAAGGCCGCAAACTTGAGCAAGGTGCCAGTGAAGACCAATGGGAAAAGCGAATAGCTAAGGCGGAGAAGAAGCGCGCGAAGAAGTTGGAGAAATTACAGGCGATGGACTACGAGTTCGACGCGCCGCAACTCAAGTCCGCTAAAGGCGTAGCTAAAAAGCCGGCTGCGAAGATCACTGAAAATGGCGAGGAGGATGAGGAAACAGCAACGGCAGAGGAAGAAACTAAAGCTATCGAAGCTCCACCTGCGCCGGTAGTTGAGGAGCCAGTTAAGAAGAAGAAGAAGGTTAAGAAGACGAAGGTTGTGGAAGAACTTCCCGATGCGACAGTTGTGGCGGAAACGACTGTTACAACTGAGGAAGTTGTGGAGAAGCCAAAGGAGAAGAAAACTAAGAAGGCTAAGAAGGCCAAGGCTTGAGTAAAGCTAGTTGCAATTGTGTATTGATGTGCTGTCGCTTGTAGCTAATTGAATGATACACCTGGAGTTATGAGAGAGAAAAAGTCAACACTGTTGGTGGGAAAGAAGAAAAGGAAAGTGAGATACCGGTGGGCATGTTGCTGTATTACTTCAATGTCAGGCTCATATTGCTTTATATATCTGTGCTCATGAATGAAGATACATAGCTAGCTACAACAGACCTCAAAGTAACGTACATGTAAATCGACCATCTCTTGAGCTGATGATGATATATAATGCGTCTATCTCTAGAACAACAAACATGTTTACATTTCTATTCTTCCCAAAACTCCTTTCTCAGTACGCTTCTATAATCTAACCCAAATGTCCCCCTCCTCCTACACACACTGCGTATTACCCCCTTCATTCCTAATCATCTTCCCCACCGCCTGCAGCAAACTAATGCCCATCACTATACCTCCAAATCCTACACACGCGACCGCCATACCCGTCCTCCAACTCCTACTACTCAACCGAATATAACACAACGGTGGCAATATGTACGCCAACGCACACGCGCTCGTCGCGCCAATCAACTCAAACACCGCGCCTAAATCGCACGTCACAAGACTAATCCCCATCGCAGTAACCACCAACGCACTTGTGAAGATGAGGTGCAAATGCATGTTGAAGGGGTCTCCTGGGAACCAATAGTGGAGCATGACTTCACGGCAGACGAAAGCTTCAAGCGGGAGGGTAGTCAGCATGTTGAGGCCGAAGCATAGACGAGCAAGGTTTACGAGGGGGTTGCTGGAGGGGAAGTTGTTGAGGACGTTGCCGAGGGTGAGGGAGCCGAAGGTAAGGAAGCCGGAGAGAGCCATCAGGAGGCAGGCGAGCATGGAGATGCCGGTGCTGTAGTGGGTTACACGGGAGAATCGGTCGATGGTGGGGGTCTGGAGGGAGCCGTAGATTAGGAGGGAGTTGTGGTGGCAGACGAATGCTGGAGAGGGGGGTAGGGGTTAGTGGGGTGTTGAGAGGGGATGGGGAGAATGAGAGTAGGAGGGGTGGGCAGCTTACCAAATGATATTACGCCGATGGCTTGGAAAATTCCATCGTTGATGGTAAGGAGGGGCGTTGAGAATGTGCCCCTGCTTTCAGAGGGTACCGTAAACCCTTGAGTAACAACCGTAAATAAAATAATAAGCATGCTGATCAATGCTAACGTGCTTGCTTTTGCCAACTATATCCGTTAGCATCATGCCATAACATCTCTCTATCTTCACCTATTCAGCTCCCAAGAACTTACTTTGGCAATATCTCTATACAGACTTAACGGATAACTAATCCCCAGCACAAAAACCACAATACAACCCCTCCTATCCGCCAACAGTCCCAGCACAGGAACCTCCCTCAACCCAGGCCAAACAGCCGTCAGCACATGTGGAATTGAGTCCCCCACAATGATACAAAAGGCAATCATGCCGCCAAACGCAAACGCCCACTGCGCAACACTAATCGCAATCAGACCCGTCTTCCCAAAACAGAACTCTACCGTGCCCTGAAAGCTATCTCTCCCGCTCAACTTGCTATTTATAACAATCAGACGGATCGTCCAGTCGACGGTTATCGTCAAGCATATTAGGAGGATTACACCGGTGAGTAGACCAGCTTGTCGGAATGCGTATGGTTGGCCGATGATTCCTGCGCCGATGATCGAGTTCGCCATGTTCATGAATGCGTTGCGCAGGTTGGATTTGGGTCGGGAGCGCTCGCGCTCGGCCCACGAGTGCATGTCGTCATCGTTGGCGCCCCAGGGATTGGATGCGACAGTTACGGAGGGGGCTTCTATGCCTGTTAGGAGGGGTGTGAATTGTTGAGTGCGAGAGGAGGGGTGTGCGGCTGTGGGAGATCGAGTGACATCGTCGTAGGGTGGTGGACCGTCATTTTCGTTGCGGTCATGAGTAGGAGAGACATCGGATAGAGGTGGCAGATCGAATCGCACTCGATTGGGTGTTCGTGGTGTGTGAGGATTTGGCTCTTGGCCGGCATGAACTATGATATCCTCGTCGTCGCTGACATCTTGATCAGCTAGAAGACCACGATCTTCTTCGGCATTGTGAGCTTCTTCGCCCTCGCTATTTCGCTGGCTGCTATTAGTTTTGGCTTTTGCCATTATTGCTATCGTGGGAGCATTGTGTTTTTGCAATTGATGCTGTGGTGAGAGTTGCGTAAGGTGAGACTGCGCCGTCGCTCTGGCCACAAATCGAAGGTACTAATCCTTGTAATTGCGGATGTAAGCGGCCGCATGCGGAACGTTGTTCAAAAATAGCAAAGTTTGTTTCAAAAACTCGGGCACATCCACGTCTATGGATTTAATATATTCATGTTGTATATGGAATTGCATTCAAAGATGTCTCTTCACAGCAAACTCAAGTTTACAAATCCCCACTTGCAACTTTAAAAAGCACATCCTGCGCTTCCTCCCAAAGCATCTTCTCGTCCATCGCTCGCAAGTTCTCCCCGCCACGGGTGACTGTCAAAAAGCGATTGACAGCCAACGTCCCAATCTTACTAGCAAAAGAAACCCTTCCATGGGAAAAAATGAATTTCCGTTTCCGAGCTTGGGACAGAGAAGAAAGGTGAGGAATATCTGGACGGTCTTTTGAGAAATGCTCTTGCAATAGAATTTATCGGCAACAAGCCGGTTTTATCGACCAACGAGCCAACTTCGAAACCTTGCAACGTTTTCGGAGGGCAATATCCATGAGAAGCGCTGGTACATAAAGCGATTGACAAGAAACCAATTCTCTTCGGTGAGTAGGTTTGCTATCCCAACAACGCCTTGTTCATTCAGTGCTGATTAGCGGAGGTAACTTCAAGTTCGTTTCGTTGATGATTATTCTTGCAAAGTGGCATGGTTTTTCGGTCCAAGGTAGTCCTTGTGAACAGCTGCGTACAACTACTACTTCTTCAATGATCACCTGAGCAGTGAGACTCAATAAGCCGACAAAGGCGGCATTGTCTACACTGTACAGTATTTGACGCACCATTGTTAGGTATGTCTGAACAACGAAAAGATTCTGCCTACATGGAAAACCGACCTCGGAACTTCTATTTCATGGTCCCTATAATCATGATACTTGTATTTCAAGTTACTCAAATTTCGGTAGCCTTCCATCGCATTGATAAATTCCAGGAATTGTGAACCAAAGCAAATCCTTCAAGAATTAATCACGATTACAATCTTTATACGGATACTAGGGTAATCAAGATAACTATGGGGCCAATCTACAACCAAACTTGCGGATATTACATCAACGATACAAATGGCTCTGACAATGAGGCATCTGAATTGCCCGAAGTATACGGAGGTGTTACCCTTAGCGATATGTCGCCTTTATCGTCGTACAATGTCATCGATACAACCTACGCGATCAGCAAACTCATAGATGATATTGTCGACACTGAACAAACTCTCTTCATGGACGTAAAAGGTATCAACCTAGGCCGTTGCGGTTCAATTTCTATCCTCCAGATTCATGGCGATCTCATCTCGCAAACTTTCCTAGTTGATATCTATCGCCTTGGTGAGCAAGCATTTACCACCTATGGCAAACTGAATCCATCCAAAACTTTGGAATCGATTTTGACCTCGTCCTTAATCAAAAAAGTTTTCTTTGACATTCGTAGAGGACCAAACGCTCTCTTTAACCAGTTCAAAATCGAAGTTAAAAATGTCCGTGATGTCCAACTTATGGAATACCACACTCGCGATTTCAACGCTACCCATCTAATGGGTCTTTGGCAGTGTTTTACTTATGACATTGCGCAAAGCGAGCCAGAACGCAGGTTTCGCAAGCAAGTCAGAGATAGGGGACGGTGTCTTTTTGCGCCAAATCATGGAGGTCGTCCTGTGATTTTCAATCAAAGGCCATTGAATATCGATCTGATAATCTATATGATCCAGGAGGTAGAAGTTTTGTTTCTACTGTATCGTTGTTATCGCTTGAAACTCACAGATTGGATTAACAGATTGGTGGAAGCAGATGCAGAGAGGAAGATTATGGCGTCGCCGTCAGCACAATATCGACCATACATTAACTAACAGAATAATTGGGTTCACTAGGGTGGTAGATATTCTTACGATTCATCATTAGTATGGAGTTCATACAGCTGGCAGTGTAGCCACGATAGCTAACATTGTTAATTTTTGATAGGCGAAACTACCTCTTAATCATATAATACACTATATGCCCCCAATAGATGTAGCTAGAAACTTCCCACATAAATGGTGACTCCTCTTACCCTGTACATTTGTTCTGTATCACTTACACAGAACAGCCGCTGAGCGCTTTTTCAGTTCGTATATCAAACGAACAATACCTTTTTAATATGTTGTTCCTGATTCATTAGAACAATTAATTTTAACTCTTCATCCTTCTCTTTCAACTGAATAATCAACTACTGCCTGTTCCTCAAATCTCGTGTTTTTGTCGGCATTGCAGATCATCAATTTTAAGCGTCTCCGTGTGTTCCTTCCCATGCCTTTAGTATGTGCTTCACCCCTATCGTTAGCGAGGATAGCAAAATCGGACGCAGAGATGAATTCACTCGTGACCTTGTTCTACGTGTTTCAATGAATGATGCTACATTCGATTCAATTACTTACAAAGGACTAAAAAGAACCTCACTAGCTTCTTTATTCATATTCGAATTGATTTGGTTATAGTTGTAGCTATAAGTAGCAGAAAAGCGTATCCTGCGGCCCGGTGGCAACTCCTTTACAAGTCTTTCTTCAACCCCTCAGCTGAAGACTTTATATTCCCGTTTATGTATTGAGAACATCAGAATTTTAAATAATTACAGATCTGAAAATATGTTTGTATTTCAAAGATCATATCAGGTAAGACAAATATCTTCATAACCACAACCGTCAAATAACAATTCTGGATATATGTGAAGATGCTGGAAAATATTCCCCACGCCGAGATCTTCAAAGGAGATTTCCTTTGCTGGAATCTGTAGAGTGTAAGTACCTAATCCTACACGTCTCCATTTGCCACTCAAGGATTCATCAGGTATTAATAAAAGATATGAAACTTGGAAGTAGCCAGATAACCTAAGCTCGGAATTGGTATCTGTTTCAACAGTATAACTGTATCTCAACAATGTATTCATTGCTTTGTAAATTGTTTTTGGTAGATGATCACGATCTTCATCGAGCTCGATAATGTCATTGTTGAACTCATTTTTCTTTGATCTGTCATTCATGTTACAAACATTTGTCTCCACATCTTTGTATCTTTCGAAAATCCTCCTCGAGTCTATTTCTCGGCATTTGGCTCTGACATGGAGCTCTCCATTATCACAGTAAGTTTCTCGAAACTCAATCTGATCCTCGAAAACAGTAGTAAAGATGCTTTCTTCTGAGGTCGGGAGAGCTTTGAAGACAACAGTGCCAGTCTTTGAAGCCCAAGACCAACTTGGCTCCCCAGTCACCTGTGCACCTGGTCTGGGTCGACGGGACCAGACCAACCACTTGCACCAGTCTTGCCTCCAATGTCCATAGATATAATCATATCCTGTGCGTCTTTGTATATGATTCGCTATCCCAGATATAGCTAAAAGGATATCACTTGCTCTAGTTAATTGCCGTGAAGAGTACTGCTGAACAATTGTGTACCAAATATTCATACAATCGCGCAATGTCATTTTATCAGTGCCTAGGTTGGCCAGAATTTGTACCATTTCGTGCTCGAGTGTTTCAAACTGATTTTCGCGGAAAAATCCTGTGTACTGCGGCTTTGGCCCGCCTATGACAACCCCACTCTCACGTTCGCAGCATGTACGGCACTCCCAAAGCATCTGATCTTTTCCAAACAGCAAGAGCCGTGTTGATATCAGTCGCTCTTGGAGACACCATGCCCGGCTTGCTAGTACGGAATTCTGATATATCGACCCGATTCGTCGGCCCGGATGAAGGCGAATAGCAATATCTTCATGACCGGGAATTTTCATAGAAGAGTCATTGCGCGGAAACAAAAACCCAGAAGAGCTGGCCTCGCCATCAAGATTTGCAATCGTAACATATGCATTTCGGTAATAGTCGAGCATTTTACCACTCTCCGCCAGCCAGTCTGTTGGAGGGTTTTGATCTTGAATAATACACAGTGCGTCTATCCACAAGTACTTGACTTGTAGTTGGCGGGTGACCTTAACAGCATGTCTCAGTGTAAGAGGAAGATACTCGTCAGGTATTCCATGCCTCATGGCAGCGAGCGTAAGAGGTGTAGTTTTCAATGTAGAACCTTGACCCCAACAGTAGCTTAAAATTGTGTAAGAACCTTCTAAACCTTGGGAGTCCATCAGCACCACTTCTTCGCCTTCATCGCCTACTTTCAAAACACGACTTGGTAGTGGCAGCTGCTTGGATCGCTGACAAATTTCATGTTTGCGTTCGCAAGTTGTTATCCACGGGATTGCGACTGTCGAGATTGCTTCTACCGGATCCAAATTGATCTTCCTTCCCGAGATCCCGTCTTTGGTTGCTGAATGCCTGTCTAATTATTTCCTCAGCTTTACCCGAAAGCATGAGTGCTAGTGCTTACCATGGCAATAAAACGTTTCAAAGAATATCTCCCTCCAGTCCGGCATGCCACTCCGTCTTTCGTCCTCCGTGATGAAATACTCAAGTCGGAAGCTTTGATACTCTGCTTTAGCGTTGTATGATAAGCGCCGAATCTTAGAGATGGCATGAGATATATTCCCTAGAATCCAGGTGCATAGTATACATCCATTCAGCGATGACGCCTTGAGATCTTCGAAAGCCTTGTAATATGGAATATCATAAACACTTTCTAATTTACTACCAATGATGAGTAGTACCTTGCACAACTCACAAAGAGCATCTTCTCTACCAGAAGACATAGAATACTTTATTCGATCTTTGTTTAGAGAGGTTGAATAGATAAGACATGTAGTAGTTAGACTATTAAATTATTTGAGGTGAGTACTACTTGTAACGATCTGAGAACAATCCTTTACCGAATATGCATGACTATATATACGCTAGGCGTGCTGCAAAGAGCAAGGATATCATGTGCGCAGGCGGCACGTGTATTCCTATGGATTGCTTAAGCCAAAATCCGAAGGTAGGCTCCAAGTACACTGCGCCACGGAAATGCATCACATCCCCACCGCGCGAAGGACTACTCTACGTTGAACAATCTTATCCTATATTCCATTCTGGTCTAGAATTGTGATTTTGATTCCACGTTAATTTCTTCAGACACGAAATCCCTAGCCATTCGCAATTATGCGTCTTTTGGAGATGAAAAGCCCGGGCGAATTTAGCCTGATCCATGTTGCCACCCGTGATACCCTTCCCTACGCAATCCTTTCGCACACCTGGACAGATCAAGAGGTCACATATCAAGATCTAATAAATGTTACTGGGAAAAGCAAGTCTGGCTACGAAAAGATCAAGTTTTGTGGAGAACAAGCGGCTAAAGATGGCCTTCGATATTTCTGGGTGGACACTTGTTGTATTGACAAGTCGGATCCTGCCGAGCTTTCGAAGGCTATTAATTCTATGTTCCGCTGGTATCAAAATGCGAAGAAATGCTACGTGTACCTTATGGATGTATTGACCTCTGGCGATGACGCACACGTCCAAGCAAACCAGAGCACGTGGGAAGTGGCCTTTCGGAGTAGTAAATGGTTCACTAGAGGCTGGACACTTCAAGAACTTATTGCTCCAGCAGTAGTCGAATTCTTCTCTCAAGAACGCAAGCTACTCGGCGACAAAAGGTCACTCGAAAAGCCAATTTATGAGATTACCCAAATTCCAATTCAGGCTCTGCGAGGGAATCCTTTCTCTGAATTTAGTATTGCTGAGCGGAAAAGATGGGTAGCACAACGCCAGACAACCGAAGAAGAAGACATAGTGTACTGCCTGTTAGGCCTCTGCAAAGTATCTATGCCAACAATCTATGGCGAGGGAAAGGAGGCCGCACTTAAAAGGCTCGAAATGACAGTTAAGGGGTTCTCCACTAACGAGAGCGAGCCGAAAGATCTTAAAGGTGCGGCAGATCTAACGTGATTTGACTATACTAAATGCTATTCTATAGATAACACCGCTTCATTTATTGTCCCATTCGACAGAAATCTCAGCTTTACCGGTCGTGGAATGCAGCTTACTGAGGTGGAAGCAAAGCTATTTGTAGGTCAAGCGACAAAAGTTGCTGTCACAGGGCTCGGGGGAATAGGCAAGACCCAGCTGGTGCTTGAACTTGTCTACCGAATAAGAGATAGATATAAGGATTGCTTAGTGATCTGGATACCCGCAACCAACGCAGAAAGTCTTCATCAAGCATATCGAGAAGTTGCCCGCCAACTCAAGATCCCCGGCTCGAACGAGGATAAGGCTGATGCAAAGAAACTCGTGCAAGGTTACCTAAGCAAAGAAAGCGCAGGCCGGTGGCTCCTAGTGTTCGATAACGCTGACGATGTCAATATGTGGATCACCGTATCTGGGTCAGGATCTGGCCGTCTAATCGACTGCCTCCCACGAAGTGAGCAAGGATGTATCGTCTTCACGACGCGCGACAGGAAGACTGCCGTTAAGCTTGCACACCAAAATATCGTAGAGGTACCGGAGATGGGCGAAGACGTAGCGATACAGCTGCTCCAGAAGTGTTTAGTTGATCCAGATCTGGTTAATAATAGACCAGACACAATAGCTCTACTAAAAGAGCTCACATACCTTCCGCTTGCTATTGTTCAGGCAGCAGCATATATTAACGAGAACAGGATCGTATTCGCGGATTATCTATCCCTCCTTACAGAGCAAGAAGATGATATTATTGATCTTCTTAGCGAGGAGTTTGAAGACGATAGTAGATACGACAATATAAAGAACCCTGTAGCTACAACGTGGCTCATCTCGTTTGAACAGATTCGGTATCGCGACCCTCTTGCAGCCGACTACCTATCGTTTATAGCGTGTATAGACCCTAAGGATATTCCCCAGTCTCTTCTTCCAGTAGGAGAGTCTCGAAAAAAGGAGATAGATGCAATTGGGACACTTGACGCTTACTCGTTTATTATTAAGCGTGTAGCAGACCAAGCTCTTGATCTTCACCGACTAGTACATCTCGCAACGAGAAACTGGCTTAAGCAAAATGATCTGATCACCCAATGGACCGAAAGGGCAGTTATACGATTAGAGGAAGTGTTCCCAGACGATGACCACCAAAATAGAACTATATGGAGGACTTATTTGCCACATGTATGTTATGCGCTAATTTCTGATGAAGCTGGCAAAGATGGGGAAACCCGGATTGCTCTGTCGCAGAGGCTTGGTGCGTGTCTCTATAGTGATGGACGATATAATGAGGCTGAGGCACCGTTTATGGAAGTAATGGAGAGGAGCAAGAGAGTTTTCGGACAGGAGCATCCATATACGCTGACCAGCATAGCCGACTTAGCTTCGACATTTTGGAATCAGGGACGCTGGAGGGAGGCCGAAGACTTAAACGTACAAGTGATGGAGACGAGTTTGAGGGTATTAGGGCAGGAGCATCCAGATACACTGACCAGTATAGCCAACTTGGCTTCGACATACCGGAATCAAGGACGCTGGAAGGAGGCCGAAGACTTGGAGGTGCAAGTAATAAAGACGAGTTTGAGGGTATTAGGGCAGGAGCATCCAGATACACTGATTAGTATAACCAACTTGGCTTCGACATTTTGGTATCAGGGACGCTGGAAGGAGGCCGAAGACTTAAACGTACAAGTGATAGAGACAAGAAAGAGGGTATTAGGGCAGGAGCATCCAGATACACTGACTAGTATATCTAACTTAGCTTCGACATTTTGGAATCAGGGACGCTGGAAGGAGGCCGAAGACTTGGAGGTGCAAGTAGTAGAGACAAGAAAGAGGGTATTAGGGCAGGAGCATCCAGATACACTGATTAGTATATCTAACTTAGCTTCGACATTTTGGAATCAGGGACGCTGGAAGGAGGCCGAAGACTTGGAGGTGCAAGTAATAGAGACAAGAAAGAGGGTATTAGGGCAGGAGCATCCTTCTACACTATCTAGTATAGCCAACTTGGCTTCGACATACCGGAATCAGGGACGCTGGAAGGAGGCCGAAGACTTGAATATACAATAGAGACAAGAAAAAGAGTATTAGGACAGAAGTATCCTTCTACGCTAACTAGTATAAATAATCTTGCCTTTACATAGAAAAGCCTCGGCCGAGATATGTGAGAATGAAGCTATTCCCAGATTGAGCAACGATCTTCAAATGCCAGATGTCCAATTATCTTCTATTTGTAAGCTACAGAATGTCCTAGAATCACTAATTTTGCCACATCTTGAGGATATAAACTTCCTTCAAGCAGCTATATAGTTAGTTCTTCAGATAGATAGATTAGATCAGGCTCAAATGCAATCACCTTTCAAAGAACTCTAAATCTCACACTTTCCTTTTGAAACTGATATCGCGCGCTCTGGCTACTACAACACCGAGAATAACCTTTTAGCATCGTGATAAAACTCGGAAATATATATCTAATCGTTCTATGAGTTTAAATAGGGAAAAGAGTTTAATAGTAGTATCGCGAGTGACGAGTCGAGAAGTCCTAATATAGTATAAAAGGAGGCTCTCTATAAATTCAAGGACAACGACGACGCAATAATAACTTTCGGAAATAATAGGTCAGGAGTGTTCGGGAGAGGTATATAGTACAATTGGAAGCAAAAACAAATAAAAAAATTAACGTGCTCATAGATTCAAAGTCACTTGAATTCGAAGTACCTACGATTTGTCTCGTTACAGGGTACGCCTCGGGATATACGGACAGACGTTATAATAAGTTGATTAGTAGAAAACATAGTTCTAGTGAAATGAAGTCTACCAAGATTCTTTTTATTTGAAGTGGTTTCATATGCCGCAGGAACTGTTTTGCGGCGGCCTTCAGCGGGTAGTACACTAAGTGTAGTACTTATAGGCTTCAATGGATTTAACAATAGGTGCAATAGGTGCAAATGATAGGTACAACTGATGCTTCATTCGACTGTCTTGGTTGCTATCTACAGTGGGAAGGACTAGCTATATTTATAGGCTCTTCAGACCTATTGCCTTGGGCCCTTCAGGCCTATTGCCTTAGGCCTCTCAAGCCTATTTGTAAGCCTGATCCACAGGCTTCGCAATCCTGAAGTCATAGATTCCACAGGCATTACAAGCCTGAAGTCATAGACTTCCAAGCCTAATTAATCACTACGGGGTTCGGTTTAAGGTGGTGGGCACCTGCCCCACCTACCCCGCCTACCCCGCCTACCCCACTTTTAGTGGTTTCAACAAACTGATCTAACAAGATCCGATTACGGATCCAGTTGTAAGCAATTAGCTACGATACGGATATCTTTCCACTCCTCATTATCTAAATTATTTCATTTAATGATACGCAATACGCAGGTATAGTTCGAGAGATTTCATATTCGCAGAAGCGCAAAGATACCATCTTGAAGTGCACATCTCTGCATCAATATATAGAACAGTCGCTGGGTTCAACCAGTAGAATTAACATGCGATCTACATTAATAGGCTGTTCCTGCTTCACCATAAAAATTAAATAAACATCATAAATAATTATCGTGTACCATAGAAAAGTCAAACTGTCCAAGTAGAATATCGGAGGGATTTCCAGATATCGTCACAAGTAAACCCAAAGTGGTTTTCGACAAGCAGATTTGAGTGACCCATCCACTGTATCAGCCGACCTCACCTATCTCTTTGACTGGTCTTATACCTTTCAAATGCTTTGATAAACTCATCTTTGAAGTCTTTGACGTTGGTTACCATTGCTTTCAAGTGCTTTTTGCTCAATTTTGCACTGGTTCCATTGGCTTTTGCCTCCGCTCGTGCAAGCCCCATTGCGCTGGTCACAATATTACGAATTTGCCTGCCGTCCAACCCTAATCTTTGGACGTCTTCAGTGAGCCACTCATTTATATCTCCCATATTGGCAATGAGGCCTTTTTTTTGAAGAGATCCGAGGAATCCGTTGAAGATCGCCAGTGTTTGGGTTGGATTGAGCTCATCGTATTTGAAAGCGACGTGAATGCGGGATTTGATTGCAACATCGAATTGAGCAATTTGATTCGTAGTAAGCATAAGAATACCTTGGTAATATTCGAGTACACGTAAAAATACTATAGTCGTATGTGCTGTCAGTCGAATTTGATGATCTTACTGAGCCAACTTCAGGATCAATTACGCACCTGATACGAGGGAGTTCCTTTCCACATTACTTGCTACACCTTGCCCCCTGCTCTCGAGAAATACATCGGCTTCATCTCTACATCTCATCAGTTCTAGTTATTCATTTGAGTTGTATATATGATATGTATGCGGGAACCCACATGAGGAGAATCGCTTGCCATGAGCTGGCCAAGGAGAAAATCTTAGCGAGGTTCTTTTCCACCTTTTTCGCTTTGTCTCCAACATCCGCTATGCTGATTGAAAACAAAGGCTTACGCGCAGCGAGTGCTACAGTCTCCGCAGTAGTGGTCTTTCCTACACCGGGCGGGCCTACATCCCCAAAATATGTTGTTAGAGAAGGTTCGGATCATTGGTCGTTGTCGGGGGTGACATGTGAGGCTTACCATAAAGGAGAATAACCAGCCCTTTACCTTTGTTGGCAACAATATCATCCACATCTAGCTTTTGTTCTTGATCTCCCTCTCCCCCAGTCCCGTGACTAGACACCAAATTCAATATGATATCCTTTGTCACATTTCCATCTGCGAGTTGGAGTCTCTCGGACCACGAATTGCTGAAGGCATCCTTGGAAATGTCTGTCAGAAGGTTTACCTGTAGCTGTGCCCATTGTTTGTCACGTAGAATATATCCTAGGACTCTAGGTGGGCACAGCATGTATTGTTCATCGGACCACTTGCCCTGTTGGCTGGATTCTTCGTCGAAGCTTGTTCGGTTCTTTTCCTGTAGGCCTTTATTCTTTCGGCATGTATTACATATACATTCACCGTTATCTATCTCTCGTATGAGATTTCCAATGCGGGCATGCTCTGGTCCATATCTAAAGTAGGATTCGAAGTCGACCATAACTCGACCATCAATCTGTTCAAAGAATGAGCTTTACATAATGTGGAGGGTTCAGTAGCTTACATTAACTGGCCTTGGCTCATTTGTAACTCGGGATGATTCCGATGTAAGTGAGAAACGATGGTAAAGTCTCCTGCTGTATGTTGCTGACCGAGACTGGTCGTCATCCTAAAATCCGAGTTAGAGGTAGCCTTCTACTAAATCAGATCGAAGAATTGACAAACATCTTCATCTTCATCATAACCCTTCGAGAACCCTTTCTGCTCGAACACCGCCTGACCGTCATAACCAAACATTCGATCTGCGTGTTTTGCTGTGCAAATATCTCTGTATCTTTTCCCTCGCTTAATAGTCACTTCCTGAATAGCTTCACGATTCTCATGAAATTGGATAGGGAAGAACGGTAAAGAAGAGATAGCCTTATGACCCTCAAATTGATTGATGGCGAGGTTAACAGGAGCACGTTTGAACATTTTTCCGTCCCAATCATACATCAAACATTTAAGTACCCAAGGATCTCGCTCGGGATAAGGCCAAAGTCCATAATTATCGGCAACGAGAAATATCTGGTCCTGGCCTTGAAAAAAGCGACCATAGACGAGGGTACCAGGAGGAAAGATTGTCCAGAGGGTTTCATGTGTAATTATCCCTTGGTCGAGACTGGACTCACGGCCTTTGAAATACTTATCAAGCTTTGCATCGCCCGACCCATTACTTAACGTAGTCAGGAGAAGTTTGAGATCAGATCGCGCTTCTTTGTGGATGGGTTCTTCGACTTCTTCATCCGCGACCTCCTGAAGGTTATCCCAGTAGAGAATAAACGGTTCGTAAGGGGACTCGAGAATAACGGGTGGGCCATCGAAGGTATGTCCGTGCCAGTGGCCAAGAACATGCTTGAGCAGATTCCACAAATTCTGGTTTGTGATTTCAATCTCGCCGTAATTATCATCTTCCCGATCCTCTATAAATTTCCGCAATGTAAATGCATGAAAAACATCAGTTTTGGGAGGTGTTGAAGGCGATGGCTCATTGGGTCGCTGGTCTTTACGTTCTCCGGAGTCCCTGTCTATCCGGCTGATCAAAACATTCGCTCGCGAGGGAGGGAATTCTGGATCATTTGTCACTTTAGCCTGCATAAATCTTAGTTAAGTACTATGAGGTCAGTGGTCTCAGGCTTACTGCGACTTTCTCTGGGCCAGACTCTGTATTTGTACCAGGAGCTGCCTCCTCCGACTTATGCATTTAGTATTTGCTATCAAATTGGTTGAAAACACTGCTGGAAATAAGCATACTGGAATGGATTCCTCCTTTGTAATAGCCTCAGTCTCAACTTTTGTGATCGTTGAAGTCTTTTCCTGAAGTTGAATAAAGCGCTCCTCCAGGGCCGAGTACTTTGCTTCTAATGCACTGAACTTTTCCAAGAAAGGCTGTTCGACACAGAATCTTAGTAATATAGTTCACCATAGTATTTGAAGTGATTGGATGCATTGCTTACCAGTAAAACTTCCGGGATATCTTCCTTTCCATCTGTCGGTGGCGTAGCCATGTTGTGGTTTCTTCCTTGGCTTTGAAAATTGCCGTAAAGAGTGCAAATACTTTGCCGAGTAGAGAGTGTTGCATTTAATCTTGCTATTAGCTTTCTCCAAAGAAGTTATATAGACCCATCCCATAGGATTACGAAGCTACTTTACCAATGTTTCTTTGCGGCTCTGTAGGAATTATTGTAGTTTTCATTGCTGACACCTGCAGAGCATATCATTCTAGGCACCAAGGAATAGCATAATATCGTATCCGTCAGCAAATACAACAGTGCGTTCCATTGCATGAACTTATGACTGTAGGGGAAACCCGAGCCTCAATACTATAATAGGCTAAATTAGACTGTAGTTAGGTGGGGGAATAGTACGGTATCGACGTTTGTAACACTTTCCTTTTGAAACTGATCATACTGCTCGAAAATCTGGGAAACATACGGTATGCTGTGAAACCCGAGCCTCAATATTATAATAGGCTAAATTAAATCCCATTGAATAGTTAGACTGTAGTTAGGTGGGGGCATAGTGCGGTATCGACGTTTGTAACACTTTCTGATCATACTGCTCGAAAATATGGGAAATATACGATATGCTGTGAAACCAAATATAAGCCCAGATTGCCACTTCTCCAGAAGTGGCTTCACTTTTGGGTTTTCACATATGCTGCATACCGGCATATAAATGAATGTTGGTGGCGCTGATCATTCTTGTTTGTTTCTGCGTGCAATCTCGATGCACGGTGAGGCTGGAGGTTCAGCTGCGCAGAGCCAAAGAAGAGCGCCTCAATATCTATCCCCTTGACTGCCAACTACTCGCGACCTCACCAAAAATAAGGTGGGGAAGTCGCGGATGGCAGTCAAGGGGATATAGAATGAATTGGTGGTTAATCATCAAATCGCGATGTAAGAAAAACTATCTGTGTCCCCATACTCCGCAAATGGTATGTAAATGCCTGGAATAGAAACGGCCAGCAGTGCACCAACAATATAAATCTAGGGATAGATAGCTCTCAATACATCACCAAATTGATTCTTGGAGATTTACATGTGGTATTACAGGTCTCTGGAAAGAAAATATCTAATTGGTGGGCCTATCAAACCCACACTCGGATTTATATCGACGATTTCTTTGCGTAGACACATACAATGACGAAGGTTATTGGCTCTGCGACCGGAAAGCGATTTTCCGAACAAGATATGTAAGTATTTACATTCATCTGATAAAAAATCAACATAGATTGATTAATTTAGGGAAGTCTTCAAGAAGCTAGAAGATTCGCAGGCGCAATTCAAAGACTTCGTGTCAAACAGTAAGACGTATACTAAAATAGAGAAGGAGGCTATCGATATAGATTCGAAGGAAAGATTTGAAGCATTTTGGAAGTGCGTCAATGATGAAAAGCGAAAGTTCGACAAGAATCACCAAAAGGGTTGTGGGCTGTTCTCGAAGAGATATCAAAAAACAGGAGTTGCTGTGGAGGGTTTTATTCAGGACTTCTCACCAATACTGGATATCGTTAAGAATTTTGCGAGCCCCTATGGCAGCCTTGCATTTGGCACTATTTCAGTTCTCTTCGCTGTGAGTTTCACAACCATTGTTGACTCCAGACAGCACCTGACACAAACAATGCTTTAGGTAGCAAAGAGTAAGCATGACTTAGAAGAGCAGCTTGGGATGACCATTTCTGCGATCAAGGACAGACTACCAGGTTTGAAAGTGTACCAGCATATTTACAACGACAAAAACGAACTGGATGACGCCTTGCAGAATCAGATTGCAATCGCCTACGACAGTTTCCTTGAGTTTTGTATGTTTGCTACCCGATACTACAAGAAGAAACCAATAGGTGGGAGCAATGATGTTATCATCTGGCCGAGCAAGGGCTAACTGGGTACTGATCCTTAGTCCGATGGCTAACAACATTGGGACCCTCGAACACCTTTCGAGACAAAAAGAATGCTGTAGAGCAAAGCATAACGGAAGTGCGACAATCGTGCGAGGAGTTACTACAAAACCGGGTATTCGAGATTAAAATAATCAACGAATCAATACAGAAGGAAAACAAAGGTATATTTGTCAGTAATCTCCGATATACAGTCGACTGATTAAAATAGTACAGACTGAAAGAATTAATGAACAGATTGTGAAGATTGCTGAGCAGACTGAACTCATCAAAGGGAGGCTAGCCTTCCTATGACTTTTCAAACATCAACTAACAGATGTTATGAAATATAGAATTGCAAAAAATCAAACAAGACAACCGGGTACGAAGAGTCCAAGAATTTCTGCAGCTCGATTCATTCTCCGCAGAATCTCAAAAGGCAGAATTCAACGATTATTGCTACGCTCTGAGAACAGATCCGCAGCTCAATGCAAGGTATTTTCAGCAAATGAATAGTGGCGGGCTTCGCTATTTTAGAGCGAGCCCCATTTACTCAAAATGGAGCTCCTCGGAGGAGCCTTCTCTCCTAGCGATATGGGGATACAACAACATCGGGATCTGGAATGCCAGTCACTGCTGGTTGTCGCCAGTAGCCACATCTTTCATAGAGCAGCTTCGTCCAGATGATCTTCATGCTTATATCATCGTGAAGCAGGACGAATACGCTCACGATATCCTCGCTAAGATTGTTCTCCAGCTCCTGAGATGTAAGCCCGAAGCCCTGACTGATGAAAAGCGGTATTCGGAATTATCGCCTGACATGGTAGCGTATCAACGTATCTACAATGGAAACCAATCCTCAATGAGGACCGACGACAGGACAAAGATTGATATCATCGAAAGAATTGCTACACGAGTCATCAGCTTCTTTGAGCCTTCCGACACAGTGTACATCATAATCGATAGAGTGGATCGATGCTCGATCAAGACATCAGGAACAAATCATCGTAAAGCCTTGTTGAACGCGTTGGAAGCGATGGTCAAGATCGCGACGTGTAAGCTCAAAGTGTTGGCTATAATCAACGGATATGATTGGGGACGGGATAACTATCAAGATGATGGAGAGATCAAAGAGGGGGGGCGAATTACTCTCCATAGCCTGGAACAGGCTCTGTGTTGATACGTATACTCGACTGTTGTTTACCATTTGTTGGCGGTGTGAGGAATTGCAATAGAGAGAGATGGAAGATTACTGTACTGTAAGTAAGCTGTGACTGTGGCGCATGCAAAGTGGGGCAGAATCGTGGTTTTTACCCCGCGATCACACTTTTGCTTTGGGACATCTACTCTAGGTCATATATTGTTGTGACCGTTCATTGTCTTTCTTCCCCTCGCTTAAAATGAAGACTCTCCGCTAAAATTCGTATAAGTTATAGTATTCTACTTAATAGCCCAAGGCAACCCAACGAATCCAGACGAGCCTAAAAGCCCACCTCATCCAGCCGTCCAAAATCCCAAAAAATCAATCTCATGTATGTAAAACAAACCGTATCCATGTATGTAGTTCTGATCCTATCATATCCATACTTCGGCACCAAAACATCACATCTTTCCCATCTATTCATTCCAGTACCAGCCATAAAAGGTCTTCCTAAACTCTATAATCCAATGATATGTTTCATCCAGCATACAACCATCTCCAAATTGATGATTCCAAAGTTACCGAGTCGCATACCAATTCACTCACCAAAAGTCATTCTCCTCCCACGAACCGCCACCTCACCCATTCCAAGATCCAGCTCTCCAGGCTCTTCCCCTTCCAATCCCGATGCCATGCTTGATTTCCTCAACTGCTCTCTCCGTTCCCTTGACCTCAAGCTAACACTTCTACTCCTCACTCCATCCGTCAGATTTCCCCCGTTCTTCATCATTTCCTTCCTCTCTCTCTCCAGATCCTCCAGCCTCTGCACCTCCTTCACCACACTCTTGACTGTCTCTCGACTCAATTTACTAATTCTACTTATTCCACTACCTATACTTTCCGCTCCAAAACTTCTTATACTTCTGTTTCCGATGCTATCTCTACCCACACTAGTGTCTCTCCTTTTCCAAATACCCATTTCCCTTTCCCAATCTTTGCCATTCCAGGTCTTCACTCTGCTTTTCTCTGGTGAAGTCTTCGAACTGTCTCTTTCCATTGGACTATCTCGTCCCCTTGACCTCTGTCTTTCATCTAATTTAACTTCTTCTCCCTCCTCTTCTTCCTCAATTACATTCTCGTCGATTCGCGATCCCAACCCCGAGAGCTCCCTGACATGGACTTTTTTCGGTGCTTGAACCTCCGGAATCAAACATTCCGCATGAAAGTCCGGATCCACGTTGCCAATTAACGACTTCTCAGCAACATGTCCTCGTTTCTCGACAGGTTCACTTATAGAAATCTCACCAATCTTCCTATCTTCCACTTCGTCACCTTGATACGATGATTCGTTCATCTTGAAATCGATATCGTACGGATCCCTTGCTTTTTCTTTCTTCTTAATAGGCATTTTGTCCTTCTCCTCAAGACTCAATAAGTCATCATCATCATCGTCGTCTAAAGCATACGGATCTTCTACTTTTTTCCTCGCCATCGTGCCCTTCTTCTTAACAGGAATCTGAGGGTCCTGCGGCTCCTCGGGTCCCTGGCTAAAGATTTCCAACAAGTCTCCCACACCACCTTTACTCTTAGAAAGATCCATCGCCTCATAATGCGGCTTGATCTTCGTCTTCTGAATCTCTTCAACTCTCTTCCTCTCTGCCTCCAGGTCGTCCGCCTCCTCATCTACTACCTCGCTCGGCGGCGGTGGCACTCTCATCGGTAGCAATTCCAGCTCTGGATATTGTACTTTCCCATCCAGCGTCATGCTACCTCTGCGCCCTAGACTGCCGCTATGAAATGCATGCTTCTTATGTCCTTGCTCAATCCAGTAGTCCATCCACGCATCTTTAACACGCTGACTCAGTCGTTTATGCCACGTATCCGCTGTCAAAATGGGATCAAGTTCATCCGACGTATCGATGTTATCACTCATAGTTGCACCAGGTCTCCTCCTTCTCGCACCATAAGCATGTTCCGTCTTTCCCATCGCATCTCTATTGGGCAAAGCAAAGTCTTTTGTTTCAACTTGCTCATTCTTGCCCGCACTCTCTGCACCTCTTGCTTCCCGTTCATGACTTGGAAAGCGACACCAAGCCGGCGGAAACTGTTCAATTTGCCGAATCTTCGGCTTGCCTCGCGAGCTGAACAGACGGCTCTCGTATTTGGCGCGAGAACTGACGCCAGCGAGTTCCGCTTCCCAGTCACCGAAAATATCGTCTTCGTCTTGTTGAGTTTTGCGTACTCTGGATTTGTTTGCGACAGCACCTTTGACTGCTTTCATCCAAACGGCGGCTGAGTCATCATGACTCGTGTCTATTCTATCTCTGCTAGGAACTCGATTCTTAGCACGTGGTCCTCGCCATTTGGGCGGCTCAGATACTGGTTGTTGGCCGAAGGTTGAAGGTTGAGGTGACTGAGTTGAAGGTTGAGGTGATTCAGATGAATTCAGATGCTTATTTTTGGCAGGAGAGACAGCAAGAGCTACTGCAAGTGCTGCTTTTAGTTCTTTCTTCGCATGCCCGGGTGAGTGATGCACCAAATTATTCATGCTGATATTTAAACTGGGATGAGGCATATGAGGATGAAGCATATGAGGATGAGGTATACTCAAATGATGATGCCCCTGGTGCTCCTCGATAACAGGTGCAGCAGTCGGTGAATGTCGAAACGAACCACTGGGGGTGGGGATACCGATACGCGTCGGCCGTTTTGAGAGATTAGGTGAGGTTTGCCTTGAAGGTTGCATTTTCTCGTCTGCACTCTGAGAAGCCATAGTTGAGGTCAGTCCTAATCTATTGTCTAGAGCAGATTTCTTTCGACCTCGCTGATCTCCACCGCCTGATGATTCGGAACCACTTCTTGAAGCTGGAATGACCAGGTTTCCAGGTGCAAAGTTACCACTCCCTCTAGATCGCTGACCAGTGGAACTAGGCATTTCTTCCGGTTCGTCTAATGCACCATCAAAACCACCCATACTGGCAAGGCGCCTAATTCTCTGCAAAGCAGAAAACCTAGTCTTGACCGGAGTCTCCATAATATCACTATCACCTTCAACGGGAGTTGTGACACTTTCTTGCAGACCTTTTGTAGGCGTCGCATCAATTGGACCTTTCCCAGCAAAATTGAGTGGGGTAGTAGAGAAGCGATAGCCAAACCCCATTCGATGTGCTGGAGGAGCGAGGAGCATATCATCAGTATCCGTGTCTTCACTTCGTCTTTTGATTGACGCAAGTCTCACGAGTTTCTGAAATGGGGATCTCGATGGCTGTACTGATACTGGTAGATTAAACTCCTCGCGGAACTTGCTAGATATTGGTGTACTTGGACTACGACGTGCCTCAGACGATGCAAAGCGTGCTTGGATCTGACTAAGTTCTAACTCTCGTTCACGGAAGCTAGTAGTTTCGGACGCAAATAGTGAACTTTCGTCAATCTGTCGAGCCGAATATCGACTCAGTGGAGCGTTCAAACTGGTGGTTGATACATTGATGGTAGTTGGAGTGTCTAGGATAGTTGGTGACAGGAGGGGGGTTATCACTTCTTCCGTCACTGCAAATGTTAGCATATCCATCCCATGACCAAACATAGAATATCGCATACCCTCCGTCTCAATTTTATCCAAATGACTCTTGCTAGTGGGTATGCAAGACAATTCCAGCTTCGAACAATTTGGCGAAGGTTGTATGCTATTCACAACAGAAGGATAAAAAGAGGATGTGCCATCCGCGATCACCATTCCCCAAGTTGGCGGAACAAGTTCGCTTAGAGGAATTGAATCTGAAGTATTAGGCATACGCCGAGCGCGGATTTGGGATATGCCCGACAATTCGCGAGTCAAGCTCGATAGCTGGGGTGACGAGCAGGAACTTTGCAACAAACGTCTGTGAATGTCCATATCCTGTAAATGAACAACTGGAATATCACTTCCACTACCATCAACTCCACCAAAGCCGCTCTCGGAACGACGAGATGGAGGGAAGATCGGTTCAGCATGAGTGCTTGCCTCCGAGGGAGCTATAACTTGCGATAGCGATCGAGGTCCATGGCTCTTGAGCCATCTTGCAAGAGGCTGTGTGCCCACAGCAGTAAGGTCTATCGCCGTTGAAGGAGTTTCAAATTGCTGACTCAGTTTTCGAAGATGATGACCACGATTATTTGATGAGTATGACAGTCGCCAGCTTGAAGATGACTTTGGATCAGGAATACAAATGCTGGGTAGCCTCTGAGCCTCAATTATAGGTGTTTTTGGTAGAGTAGGAATGACACTGAGCTGTCGTCGTGATTGGTTCACATCGAATGAAGTAAGATCTAAATCTAGCGGCGGAGGACCAGGTGAGCTATATCTTCGCGGAGGGCTTGTGCTGGGTTTGAGTAGCACCGTAGTTAGTTCTGTAAGAGGTGCATCTGATCGGGATTTTGAGTGATTTGTCAAATCAGGAACCGAGATTTTGCTTGTGTCTTCTATTTTGAGAGTTGATAGCGACATCTTGCTGTCATCAATCTTGCTTGTCGACAAAGATATTTTACTCCTATCATCACCACTTGATGTTGTCGTAGATTGTGGAGTTCTTCTACGCTTGCTTAGTAACCGTCCAACAGAAGAAAAAGAAGAAGCAACTCACCTTCTAAATACCGGGAAATTCCCACTATCCTCCGGCAAAATTGATTGTCGTTTCCTCCTACTCTTTACACAAGATTCACCCGCACAATCCACTGTACTCAGACTCTGTGCATCATCATCATACTCACCCTCATGACTCAACTCCTCCTCGATTCTTTTCTGCCTCAATCTTCTTAATTCCTTTCTCCTCTCCAACTCCTCCTCACTCGTCCCCACACTACCTCTCTTTACGCTCCTCTTAGCTAGTCCTGAATCTCTCGAAAACGTCTTCTTTAATCGAATCTTCACAGCATTCAACGTTGACGAGCTCCTCATTGGCTTGACTTCGTTCTGCTCGTTAGTTTCCACTTCCCGTTTCACCTCTTCTTCAGGTCCATCTTTACCACTCTCGCCATTTACATCGACTTCCTGGACTGGCTGTCCGAAAATCGCTCTGATTGCAGCATTGTCTTCGGATTTGGAAAGTCTTGATGCCGCTGTGCTCCACGACTTGATCACTTCCTGGGGTTCCTGATGAGATATCCGTCGAGGCGTTGGGACAGGAGCAGGAGACATGATGGGCCGTGGTGAAAGGACATCCGGAGATGGAGCCTGGCGACTTGTGCAGCATGCAGAGGAGCCCATCTTCACCTCATGGGGCACAGGCTTGGGCTCAGTCGGTTAGTTAGGATATGGAGGATGTGAAGCTTGTTGTCATTTTGTTTGATATTTTTTCTGTTTTGATGCACAATTCTAACGAAAAGAAAGCAGCTGATATTTGGCAACCACTGCCGCGAGAATAGAAGGTGCGAGGAAGGGAAATACACTTACCTCTAATGTTTCAACCACTTACCTCCTCTAATGCTCACCTGTATCGTTAACTTTAACACAAGTAGGTAAGAGCCTCAACTTCGTAACTTGATAACTGAGTTGCAAGTTCAAGTCGCGCTTGCAGCTTTCTGTACTGTAGGTACACTGTAAATCAAGCACATTCTGTTCTGCACTGAACGTTGTATTGTAGTAGAAACTAAAAATTTTGAATTTGCGGGATCTATTTCAACCACAATTCTTGCACTTGCAAAGATCAGGGGAAAATCAGGCCAGTCTTCCATCATAAAGTAGATTAATGGTACTTATTGAATCTAATACGAATTTATTTCATCAAACATCTCATCGATTTGTTTACATAGTGTCGGTCATGTGACAGTTGGTTAAAGACTCAGGACCAAAATTATTTGCAGCAATTGGCCACCAATCACTAGCCACAACTACAACCTCCTTCGCTCAACCTCTCAAACAAATCCCAACTACGAAGTACAGACCTACACATATCCGGATAACCATTACCACACATTCAGACTTCGTTCTTATCTCAACCTCAGCTTGCCCCCGACCGGAATATTCCCTGTATCGGAAAATAAGTACCTATATTGTAACATGGCCGGCTTACCTGCAGGTCTTTCGCCCTGCCGCAGTTGGTTTTACTGGTTCTACTGCAACTTGCAGAGTACACCTCACATCAGCCAGCATTCAGCCAGTATGCAGCCCACATATCTACCTACTCTAATAAGTGCCTCAAATATGGGGTAATATGTATGATGGAATCATCTCGTCGTACCATCGTCACTCTCATTATCACACGTCCAATCGATTCCACCGCATTTCCCTACCTGCGCTGTCCTGTCTTACCTACCTAACCCGTCTTACCAACACACCTCCGCATGGCGTAAACCTATCGAAGGAACCACTCACAAACGAACCAGCCAGCCAAACTCATAATAGCCTTACGAAGTACTCCCGTACATATTCCCTCATACTTCTCAGCCAACCAGATCTCCTACTCCCGTACCTACTTGACCCTCCCCATTCCACACAGCAACTTGTCCAAACATCAACTTGCCCCACAAGTACCCGAGCCATAACCCGGCTCATCCGGAGACTATTCCAGCTTAATTCCCGTTCTCCACATACCACAGCCTTCCCCAGCAAGCTGACCGGCATATTCGGCATTGTTCTTGAGTCCGCAGCTCTCACACGACCTGTGCCTGCGTGTTGCATCTAACGTAGCCAGGTTATCACTTAGACCTACCCAACCCGCTGATAAATTTTGGACTTGCCTACTCGTTGCCCTATCTAGCCTGCATCACATTTTTAAGGGTCCCTACTCTGTGCATTACAAACCCTAGCTAAAAAGCACAAACTGATGCAGTAAGTTATCCCATTCAACCTGAATCTCTTCTTTTTAGCCCTCATCCTTGTTTGGACCCTTTCTTCCTCTCATCCCAACTAACTTTCTCACCCCTGGGCGATCTACCCACCCTTGCCCTACCCTGTTGCGACCATGACCTCTATCCAAGAATTCACACCGCGCCCGTCGTACGATGTTTCCTTTCACTTCTTGGCAAATGACCGTGAATGGTGCTCCATATCTGATAATCACATCTCCTCCTTCAGATACCGTATATCCCCCCTCCTACTAAAGTTCACATCAGAGTCTACATCCTCAACTGCACAGCCCGGAAACTTTCCTATTCTTGTCCATCTAGAGTTCACAGCCTTCCCACGCTCCAAGACCTTACCTACCATAACAAGCTGCGCCTAAACTCTATCTCGACCCCTTTCTCTTGACAACCTCCTCATTTCTGGATTCTCGCATCTGCCGGATCTTGGAGACCCAGTGCACCACTTGAAACCCCACTATCTCGTCTTGCCCATCCCCTGCCCTTGTCACCTCGCTGTCAAACAGCTCAAAGTGAAGGCATCGGCCTCGGCTCCATACCTGCACCCCTACTCACTGTACTTGGATAGAGTTCAGCACTAGCTCTATGATATATTTTGAGGTCAATTCAAGTCCCCAACCCTCTCCCACAAAGACTAGCTTACAATTTGCAAACTTGAGGAGACCAATTGCAGGTGCAAGTACATGACGGAGCTTGGCCAATGACCGAAGAAGTAATCAACAAAGGTAAACACACAAGCTCCTAGAATGTGACTTCTGAATCTGCAGAGTAGCTGGAAGCATATTTATCAAGTGAACAAGAACAAGAACAAGCATGTATATAAATGAGTGAGTGCATAGCAAAATAGAGAAAGTAGTTTATCTCCTCTCCTACAGCAAAGAAGTCTCCAGGTGTGTAAATCGATGGTTGACTTTGTCAAATCTGAAAACACCTTCAATCTCCACCTTAAAGGTGGCTAACCTTACCAGACATGCAAGTCCTCGCTGCTCTGGACACAAACAGGACTCTTTATTCGTACTTGCTACGAAATATCGTTCTTTTTTTCCCCTTCCCACTCACCGTAGCAAAGCACGTTAGAGAAAACTTCCAATGCGACTGCTCCACGTCTGCAAATGGCCTTGCCAAAGCACACACACCCCTTGTGCTCAGGTTTTCAAACGAATAGTCGGACTCACCGACGAGGAGACTTGTGTCGGTAATGGGCTATTCGCGGTTCCTTTCACCTATCCAGCTGGCTCGTATCGGTATTTCCGAGGCTCAAACATTGCGATCCTACTCGACATTGCGATCCATCGGTCAATCCCATCCTCATGCCATCGTCGTTCATCTCATCTTATTCAATCACCCATCCTGATCCGCATCTTCGTCGCTAAATCCTAATCTTAATTCTCACGTACGCTGCGAAACACGTCTCTAGAAGAGCCCCGTAAACAAGAACAGCAGCAGCAGAAACAAGCAAAAGCCCCACTCACCAATACCCTCTTCCCCATTACCACCTAAACACCGTCCTTACGTGCGAAAGGATGAGCCTCGCAAAACCACTCCATCCTGCACAGCTGACTAAATTCTAGTACAGCATGCGACTAACTCCGACGCTTCACATGGAGGATTGGAAATCCGATCGGATCCGATCGGATGAGGTAAGATGAGATGAGATGAGATGAGATGACACCTACCTACTTCAACACCTTTCCGGTTTCCGACTTCTACTTGACGGAGGTGTGTTGTAAATGCGGAGATAAAAAAACCCTCCATCGGGCATGAATGAATGAATGAATGACTACATCCAGGAGATGAGATAGCAATCCATCGCCGCTCGCTAACGGATGCGAAAACATACGATACGATATGTATTATCCATATGATGATTTCGTAATAGAAAGCACATATCGGACGATGAGACGAGAAAGTTGAGATGAGATGGGAAGGTGAGGCAAGGAAAGGAAAGAAAGAGTTGGTGATACAAACACAAGAAAAGGAGGACAAGAAGAATCAGAATCATATTCAAATTACCTGCTTGCTTGCTTGCTTGCATGTCTTGGGCATTGCATTGCATAGCTTTAGATGCGAAAGTAAATCACACTTGCTTTTCTTGATCGTATCCCCGCCGCGCCCAGATCTGTATAATTCTCTCACGTAGCAGCGGAGAACCACGACGCGGTTCTCATCGGTCTTGGATCGTGAAGTTTTTCTTTCTTTCCTTCCTTCTTTTGTCCCTGGACTCACCACTCCATTCCATCGCATCGCATCGCATCGCATCGCACCGCATCCCCCAACCAGGCCATCGCCATGCATCAAAGTAAACAAGGCACGAGTACTTGGCCTCCCAAAGCGAAAGAAACCACAGGCATACAGCCGCATCCAAACCATGTACATACATACAGTGCAAACCCACCTGCCCAACCCATCACATTCATGACAAACCAGAACTACATGTACGACGAAAACGGTACCTGATATACAAAGACGTTGTAACCTTACCGAAGTACCGTCCGTACCTTTTTCTCCCCGCGTAGACTCAGCCTTTCTGCATCGTTACCTACCTACCTCTTCCTCTCTTCCTCTTACTATATCCACTGACCGGACAAGACGACCTACCTATTCCATCACAATCATGACACACCGAAATGTACTCGAAAGGCCGAAGCAAACCATCCAGTACTGTATGTTCCTGCTACATACCTGATATCCCAAGAAAATAGTGCAGCATCCCCTGATACCTCCTGACCGTGGCATATACATCACATCACACCACAGCACACCAGTACAACCACAGCAGCACGTGTTCCCACTGTAGCCGTCCGTCTCGTCGCACTAAATCCAATCTAATGCCATCCGCAAAGAGTCACAGACAGCATAGCATAACCGGCCCTTCACTGCCCTTCACAGCGCAGCCAAGACCCCAACCCAACCCAACTCAGCTAACCTTTCTTTTCTTCTTCCTCCTCCTCCTTTCTTTTCCTTTCTCCCCTATCCTATCCTTCCCTTCGCTGCACAGCGCTTTCCTGCACGCGCCCGCGATGGGTAAGTCCCGTACCTAATGCGTACATACATGCTGTCTTTTCGCGCCCATCTCCTCATCCAAGTCTCCGGATACCAAACCAAGCCATGCCATACCTGACCAAACCCATAACCTACCTTACCGATCTGGATCCACCCAGATCCCAGACGGCGACCCCGAGGAGAAAAAAAAAAGAGAGAAAAAAAAAAAAAAAATATGGCAAAAATAAAATTTTGAGAAATATTGAGAAGATTGTGAACTAAACCTAGAGAGTAAGATAGATTGATAGATTGATCGATTGATTGTATCCTCCCCTCGTTGTACAGCATCGTATAGTTATTATAACATCATATCATATCATATCATAACATCGTACTACATTATACGTACGTATACGTATGAATATACTCACGATGCATACATACATAACAATCCAACACCACCCCACCCTTCACCCCTCCCCAAATAGGGAATAAATAAACAAAATAAACTTCTAGAAGCCTTCCACGGAACGCCACGAAGTCAGCCAGTCAGCCAAACTCCGGAGAAGCCGAAAAGGGAAAAACGGAAGAAGGGAGGGAAAAAGAACATGTGCGCTTTTCTAGCGTATTACTATATTGGGCTTGGTGGATTGAATTCTGCTCCCTCCCTCCCTCCCTCCTGCTCCTGCTCCTGCTTGCGACGTACATACATACAGTACGGTTCCTGCTTCTCCCATTGGTACGGTTTCGGGTTTGTTGTTACGGTGGGATAAGGAGGAGGATAGGAGTAGGATGGGATACAGTAGACAGTTACAGTAGGATAAGGATACGAGCCCCTGAGACGGAGCCTGCTGATTGATACTGTAGGATTGTAGAAGTAGGAGATTACGGAACCTCCAACGCCTGGGCGAGCGAGCGATAAAGTTACGGAAGGAAAGGAAGGGAGAGAAGAGAAGGGGAGAGGAGAGGAGGGGAGTGGCGACTTACTGTGCCTTCGTCGTAGGGGTTTGGGAATTTTTTTTATGAGAAGTGTAGATTGTTAGGATCAGTAAAGTAACTATTCCCTTACGCCATCTCCATCGTAAGTCTTGCTCGGCTTAACTTCGTTACCTAGTTGTTTTGTGCGATTGCTTTGACAGCAACAAATAAATAGTGCTAAATAGTACAGTAACAGCATTTAACAACCCCTAGCTTGGGATTAATAGCCACATAGCGTACAAAAAATTTCCCCCGTCTGTCTCCTCACAAATACACCAGTCGTACAAGTAAGACAATAATAGCCCGACTGACAACCTTACAAGACCGAAAAAGGCGAACAAGAGCCGGGCGATACGATATGGGAATAAGAAATATGGAGAAAGACTAAAGAAAGCCGCGCGCGCAAACGCAGTGTGAGATCAGAGGAGGATGGTTGTATCCATAATATTGCAATCGGAGTACATAAGGCGGCCAGCGACTGGACCTGACCTCGGCTTAAAGTAGCTTGAACCTGGTGGGTGGGTGGTGTAAGGGTGAGGGTTATGATGATTTGAAGCGTAAAAATATTCTCCGAGGGAAGCAGAAGGAGAATGCCTGTACCTGTCTATGCAATTTGATAACCATGCGATTGGAATAAAAAACGTAAGTGTCGTGATATAATTTCCCGTGACCTTCCTTCTCTGGGGCTGCCTGCCGGGGAAAACGTATTGTGTCGGAAAAAGGATGTATCGTGCCGTCTTTTGTCCAGGTGTAGGGTGTTATCTTCCCCATATCCGTCGCTAGCAGAAACACGGTGCACAATCTGGATCGTGTATAGACTTGGAGAGGGAAGAAAGGTTGAGGCCGGGGAAAGAAGATGCAGTAGCTATAGCGACCATCTGTTAATGGGAAAGATGTGTGTATCGGGTAGATGAAGGTATGAGGATCCGGACATGAGGATCCGGACGGCAGCCAGCCGGTCCGTGAAGCTTTCTTTTCTTCTTCGAGATAAGAAAAATCAAAAAGGGTACGAAAGTACAGAGACGGGAATGTCAGGGAAGGGAAAAAAGAAAGGTGCATGGACGACCCCGGAGAAAGAAGACAAGTTGAGAGAAAAGAAGCCTGCGATGATTTGCATGCTTTTTCTTTGGGAAATCTGGTTTCGGGGGATCAATCTTGCAAGTTCCCCGGCCGTGGGTTGAGACCGACGTACAGGAGGGTAATATACTGTATATTCCTTTATCCGAATCACAATCGAATGAACCTTGTGAAGTGCGTTTCGAGAGGCTGGCACTGTCGCACTGTCGTACTGTACGGACAGGATAGCCTTGTCGAGGTGGTTGTGGGAAGGGCAATGGCATAGGCTGATGTGCTAGGGGGTATATTCATCCGCGGTGACCTTCTAACAATGGTTAGGCGTTGAAGTCAAATTGGCTGGTCTTTTCATTGCATCGCGAAGATGAGAAGAACGATTAGCCAATAAATTGACGATGTTGGATATATGTTCAAAGGTATCCTGTAAGTGAGATCGAATGGAACAGCAGAGGCAATATGTCGCGCAGGGAAAGATCACCGTTATCATTCCTAATGGGATGAGATATATGATATATGATACCACAAGTGTGTGAGTTCATTTATTAGGTTGCTCCGAAGAAGCAGGATGATGCGATGGATATACATTCGAACAAGACCTGACATTGACAATACGGAGACGCGAAAGAGATACCCAATCAGGGCCAATCGATCCCGGTTTGATATGGAGAGCCGGAACTTGATGGATTAATGGCATAAGGCTTTGATACGTCGGCACTTGAACTGGACAGGATTCAGCGTGGTCCGGCAGATGACAGAACTATCTCCAAGATTCTTTCGATTTTGGGAAGGGTTCGCGTCGATACTGCTGTATTCAGAATATCGAATGTCTGCGAACGAATGATCGACAAATGCTGCCCGGGTAGGCTGATGACCACACGCTCCGTCGTGTGGGCGATGATGCTGCTAACGTCAGCGAAGTTCTCTCCCACCAGATAAGAATAACGATTGGCAGTTTGGACGCCGCCGATGGGAAATGCTCTCGGTGCGAGGACAGTATACTTCCGTACTCCCAAACTTCTAGAAGTCACTCGGACGGGCTCGGGATATCAGGGTAACACAACGGGCGTAAAGTACACGGGATTTCCCTTGCTTCTGGAATGATGGTGTTTCCCAGCAAATGCCACCATTTCAATTGTACTACAATTCACCCCCGAGGATGATAAGAGTGTTTCCGCCACATCAATGCACACATTCTTTCGATAATATAATCAACCCCTTCATGAGGAAAATACTGTATGGGGTTTGGAGGTGATAGGCTCAATGCTACTGGTAGATGCCAGGAATCCCAAGATGCAAACGCTTTTATCACGTCACTGACGGATAAGATATCATTAATTATTCAGCATCACCGATTCACAAGCACACAAGCACACAAGCACACATGCACACATGCCCACATGCCAGCATCCATAGCAGGGCCCACAACATCGCTCTTCTCTGGGAGACTCCTCTTTTTTCACACCCAACTCGGCACAACTCGGCACACGATTGGATCATTGTCGCTTTGAAATGGGAAAAAAGGTGTCTAAGAACCCATGATGGCCAAGACTTGTACTAACCGTCGTTGTGAATACTAGCCACTGTGATGTTTAAGAACCCCCTCCTAGGCAAAAGACCGGTCACAATCCATGTTTTTCGTTGAAGGAAGAATCGAAAGCTGCTTTTACATTGGCAGAGCGATGGTGGGTGTGAGCAAGGGTCTATCTATCCCTTACTAGATCGCATGCTCAAGCCCTTGCTGGAGAAGTATTGTTCTTGTTCGATACTAGACCCAGTTAAGATAGAGCACCTGTCTATCTATTTCTCATGAATCTGTGCAATGCCATTGGTGGACGGGGGAAGCGATGACAAAGAAGAATCACATCTTATTCGACGGCGACAAGGGTGGGTCGACATCTTCTAGCGCTTTTCTAGCGCGGTACGACTCCACTGTTCCCCCTGGTTCTTCCAGCGCCACTTTAATGGGTCGTGAAAAAAGAAGAGAAAGAGAAAGAGAAGAAGGAAAAGGATTTTGGAAACGGGAAGGGGATGGGGGGAAGGTGTGAGAAAAAAAAAGATCGAATCATCAATCGATTTTCCGTCTCAGATTTCCCAGGGCGAAGTCGAGCACCCTTGACTCTTGGCTCTTGGCTCTTGGCTCGTAGCTCGTAGCCCTTGCCCTTAGCTCTCAACCCTTAACCCTTACAAGTACAAGTACCTATACCAAGTGCATATATCGAACCCACTTATACCCATCACCACACGAAGTTCCAGATTCCTCTAAAAAGAGGCCCAAAGACGCAAGCGGAGAAGGGCAACGAACGAAAGATAGGGCAACCGCATCATCATCCATCGTAATCATCCTCATCGTTCGAACCACCGTTTCGCACTACGACCACCACCGCCGCCGCCGTCGCCGCCATCATACGAAGTATTCATCTCATCACATCACCATATAACAACGCAAGCACTCCTGAGCACGACGCATACCAGGCCGCCCGCCTTCACCACATACCACCAGCGATCCCTTCCAAGCGCGACCCATCTCCAGCCGGCCGTTGCCTGCCCCATTCCCTTATCCACACAGAATCCGCTGTGACCGACTTACCGAGTTGCTCGCACGGCGTACACCCAAAGTCCCAAGCATTCGCGCGCACGATTAGCTCTGCAGACCGAACAGAAAGAAAGGCCTGCCCTCCTTTGACCGGGCCTAATCCGACCTGGCCTTTCCCTACCTACCTTGCCTTGCCTTTCCCTACCTTTAGCCTCGTGGTGACTGAAGAGTCCTCCAGCGTTACTTTGTACAGAGAAGTACAAGTACGGTCTGCCCATGCTACCTCTTGCACACCCTTCACGCTGCTAGATCGCAAGAGGAAAATAGTGGGCCCGCGATCCACAATTTTCACTTTTTGTTCTGCGAATCTGCGAATCTTCCACTTCCACCCCAAGCATCCTTAACATCCCAACACCTCCACCCACCTCCACCCACCTCCACCCACCTCTCCACTTTCTCTGTCCGAGTTCCACTTCGCGCAGAGCTGCACTCGAGCACTAGAGCACTCCAAACAGCTACACCATCCAGCGCCCTTTTTCTTTTGCTCGCTCGGTGGATTATGAGATGCCCCCGACTCTCTCTCTCCCTCTCTGCCTCTGCCTCTGCCTCGACTGAATAAACCGCCATCCTAACGACATTCTTTTCCCCAGCCTCATGGGCCAAGGAAAAAACAACAACAACAATTCATCATCATCACCACCACCACCACCCATCGCCATCACCATCACCACCGGTCATTAGATAATTAGCCGTTCTCCGTCCTCTCTCGATCCCATCTCTCGTAACGGCACACACACACTCCGACTCAACACTCATAACCTTACCACCCACCACCCACCACCCACCACACACCACACACCACAAACCACAAACCACAAACCACAAACCACAAACCACACAACACACACCACAAACCACACACCACCACCATCACCAATCCAATCCATTCCAACTGATTACAGGACACTCCGAACCTTCACCTCAACCTCATCCGACACTTCGAATCATACATACGACACACATTACAAATTGTCTTGACGTCGTCGGCTTTTATATCCTCATTCAGTATTTACCGCCGAAAAAATCACCACCGACTCTTTTCTAATTTCACCTTCGAAAATACTCAAAATAATACCCATCATCGCCGCAACTTCCAAAACCTACTGCTGTCCCAGCCTCATTTAAACTTCCCATCTAGTCCAAGTCCGCATTCAGAGCCTTCCCCACTTCCAAAGACACATCACTCAAGGGGATCCCCCAATTCTAGATCTACCATTTCGTTTCGAAAGAGTCGGATTGAGGTACTCGCGACCCTCTTCATGACTTGACTGTCTGTTCTCTTCGCTTCATAATTCGCTGTTCAATTTCCTTCGACCTTGATACCCGAAGTCCCACTAGGCTTCAGCCATTCCCTTGGACGACGACGAGAAACAATTCGACTTTACCCTTTCTTTTTTCTACTCCCTTCTTCTCTTTTCTTCTTTTCTCGAAAAAGATTAATTGCACAATTCTTATTCTCAGCCTCTCCTGATTTATATAAAGGTTACATTGGTAGCACGTCGACGCCGCAACACGAGAAAAAGCCTTGGTTAGATTCAGCCTCACACCACTGCGACCTTGTTTCTGACTTTGAACACAACTTTCTCCCGAACTTCGGAGTCTCGTTTCCAGAAGAACTTCAACCGACATAGACTTCTGCCCACACCCGTCTGTGGTCCCAACATTTCATTAGAGCTATTGGGGGGGAAAAAAAAGGTTCCTGGTCATAATTCGGCACCTTGCGGATACCCGTATCTTATCACAAATCAACAATCTCGATTTCCACAACACGAGGTCCAGCGAATTGGGTTGCAGTACCTTGCAGCAAACACATCATCAACCTTTTCGACCACCTGCTTCGATTAAGTGCCTCTTGACAAATGAGTGGGCAACGATAGTCCTTGGTTTTCTCCTCTACCCGACAATATCCACGAGATAGACCTCATTGGGCGGATTCGGCATAGGCCTCCCAGGAAGGCAACTGGATCTGGGAAAGAATAAAAGACTAGACACACAACAAGTCTCTCCATGAGATACCTTCGAAGCGCAATGCGCAAGTCGAGAATAAGAAAACCTCCACCGCTATACGTTCACACATCTTCAAGAGAATCATCCCCGCGTTGCTCGTCTGTCTTGTCGGATTGTGACGCGGACGACGAAGGCTTCATGTCGTCAGGAGAGTTCCTGCCATCGAGGCCTTTAAGTCTTGCCATACCTCCAGGGCCTTATTGTCCGCGGCGACCAACACTATCAGAGGTTCTGCTAAATTCTGCACCGCCGCCATGGACCCTCAGCGCATTCATGGCATACCTTTCGCAAAACCACTGCCTAGAAACTCTGGAATTTACGATGGATGCTACGAGGTACAAGAACCACTACCAAACCGTTTTTGGTAGAGATCCACACACCCCCGTTACACCAACCCCCCAAGACTGTGAGTATGTGCGGATGTTATGGCAAAAATTACTGGACGCCTACATCGCACCCAACGGGCCACGAGAGGTAAATTTACCGTCAACTGTTCGAGATCAATTAATGTCTCTACCCAACGACTACGCCCCACCGCATCCCAACGAACTCGATCAGGCGGTCAAGATAATATATGAGTTGATGGACGAGTCAGTCTTGGTCCCGTTCCTCAACTCGGTGGCTCCAGCAACATCACGTTGTACTGAGACCAGTCCCTGGGAATCCACCGAGTCGGTGGCGGATGCCTCTATGGCTGAATCCTTGGATGAACGCACACTATCTCCTGCACGATCTCGTGCAAGGAAAGATCGCAGCCCGCCGCTTACTGGAGACTCAATTTCTCAGTCGTACAGTGGACATAGTCAGCGTTTCTCGCAGCATTCTCATCTATCTGCTGCCTTGGGTCGCGCAACCTCCGGCCGTCTCTCGGCCCATCTTTCGGGATCGTCCGGCATCTCATCTGCGGAAGGGCCTGATAGCCTTACCGATGACACCGACTCCCCTTCATCGATGGAACCCATGACTCCGCCTACGACACCGCCTACCTCAGACACTGGTTTCGCTAATGACTCACCTGGAACTAGCCCCCATTCCTCACGTGGTGAAGGGAGCTGGAAAAAGATGGGTGCAAAATTGGGCTTCAAGAAAAGTCGGTCTGCACATGGATCTAGCTCTAGCACAAGCAGCACCTGGGGTTTCGGGTCCAAGGACCTTAGCAGCGACAGTACGGGGTCTCATCCATGACGGGGACAGGTCTCGTCATCACACTCTGATACTTCTACTATTCATCCTTGCCGATCCGTCGAATCTATGGAAAGCTCCGTGTCTAGTCTCACTTCAAATGGCAAGACAGCGGGGTCTCACATGGATACGACCTTGAAATCGGCAGGAGGCTCATCTACACTGTTAGAAGCACATCCTGGTTCACCAGTTGATCTTACCGGTCGCCGGCCCTCACTGGCTTCCAGTATAGCATCGCTAGATCTTGACAGCGAAAATGATTTATCATTTGGATGTTCGATGTCCTATAAGCTGTCTAAGTCTTGGGTGAACATCGTAGAGAGTAGAAGTATTGGAGCGGGTGGCGTGGCCGCAAAATCGAGGTCCTCCTTGGAAAAATGTGAGAAGGAGAACGTTAAAGCACGAACGATGCAAGCCGCTGGCTTGCCATTCTACATTCCAGCAAAGGTACCCGAGTGTGAAGAATCTAGCAAGCCCTGTGATGAATCATCTATCGACGAAGTTTATCCTGACTTCGATTTCGAAGAAGACAATGGGACTTGGATTTCAGCAAATTCACGGAACCAATCAAGTTCGAGTCTAGCATCAATTGCTACTTCCACAAGCACACTTATTGATGAGAAATCGGGTCATGGCGATGCCCTATCAATTGACACATGTCTTGCGAACTCTGTCGCAAGTTCATCAGCAAGCTTGCATTCTTGTGTCAGTACTGGAAGTGACATCTACGGTTGGGAAGAGGAGCTGGATCGAAAGAGCAGCATTGAAACCCAGAATTCCTGGAATCAAGAAAACATGTCTAGACGCCTTCCTAGTGGTGGTAGAACAATGGGACCACGGGTGCCGCACAGTGGAAATGAAATTCGAAGCTTTTACTGCAAACGTGCGGATGAGAAACGAAAAAGTTTATTGTACAGGGTACTAAACATTTCTGGACGAAAATCTTCCGATGATGAAAGTCACCCATCATCATCATCATCATCACATCCATCGGCTATGGATAACTGTATATGAGTTACTCCCACCGAGCATTTTATTTCTTTTTATAGCTCGGCAAAACTATCGGATTATATGCATACACGTTCGGCGTTTCTGATTTCCAATCTTTTGTGGGTATAAGAGATACACCCACTTCGATTTTCTTTACAATGATCTTAAATATCCTCAAAACTAATGTTGAGCATGTATGGATTACACACAATTTTCTTTATTTATGACATGATATGGACGGCTTGACTGAACACAAATTTTGCATTTCGGGCTCTCAACTTTCACTTTACAATGCGAAAATGGGGAATATGAGGCGCATGGGAACTTTTTATTACAAGGGAAGAAAAACTTTATGCATGAAAGGCGTTGGGGGAGGTTTTCATTGGGATGGGGGGGCTGGGGAGGGAAGGGAAACTGGAATGGTTTGGGAGGACATTTGTGATTGTTTTGTCTATTGCATTGCATGGCAGGGAAAGAGGAGACCTGGGAAGGAAAGACTTGAAGGAGGAAGAAGATTACTTGTACATTTTTTTGAAAAGAACAGAGGATTGAGAGATAAGAAAGATGGGATTGATGGATATGTGCTTTGTGTATAATTGGCATTGGCTTGCATGTGATGGAATGATGATATGGAGTAATTCTGGTGGTTGAATGAAGATGAGGATCATGAGTTCAGACGATTACTTGGGGTCCAATGTCTATTATTCAAATGCTGATACCACCGACCATTTTCTTCTTGATGCCCTTCCTATCTGTGCAGTTGGTGAGTTGTGAGTCATGATAAGCTCACTCAATTTCTTCTTCTTAATCACCATTATCCGTCCTATTTCCATATATATATATATATATATACACTTTCCCTTTTTACAGTCATCTATCTATCCATCTATCTATCTATCTCTCTAGAGACCCCCTTTCTACACTTAGACGAGAGTAGACTAAAGTAGAGTAGAGTATTCTCAGCCCTATCACATACATACATACATACATAATATAACCGATGACCCGCCGCGCGGGGGAGGGGTGGAGGGGAGAGAGATGTGCAATTAATTAATTAATTAATTGATTATTTATTTATTTGGGTAGTTAGTTAGTTGTATTGTATTGTATTATATCTGTCTATCTATCTATCTATCTATCTCAGAAGTTATCTCGCAATACCAATCAAATTAAATGGAATCGTGAAATTCTTACTTATACTACTTACTGTATTTATATCCGTCTGTTTGTCTGTCTATTTGGTTGTTTATACCCGATGCGATGGATGAGCTTTTCTTTTCTACTGTGCAGTAGCTTGGCGGGGCTAGAGTATTGTATTGTAGTCTGTACGATCGATGTAGGAGGTGGTAGGTAAGTTGGTATGGATATCTTTTTTTTTTTCTTTTGCTCGCCCCGACTTACTTTACTTTAACTGTATGTTATGTTGTGTTGTGTTGTGTTGTGTAACTGCGCTGTACCTTGTTGGTCTTGTGGAATCTATGTATGTATGCATGCATGTACGTACGTATGGAGGTTTCAGAGAGAGAAAGAGATGGAGATGGAGGTAGAGGTAGAGGGTTTGGTTTCTGAGGGCAGGGGAGCTGGGTTCGATTGCATTGGACTGGATTGGATTGGATCGGATTGGGATTGGAATAGACCGGCTTAACCGCCCGCCCGGCCCGCTCGCCTGCGACATAGGCGGCAATCCTACTACTGGTGCGAGTGAGGTGTGTTTTGAGGGGGTTTGTTGGTTGGGGTGGGGTGGGGTGGTGCGCTGAATGAGGTATGATGATGATGATGATGATTAATGTGTGTTTGGATGGATATGTTTAGGTTGATGGTTGAGGGTTGGTTGGTTGGTTGGTTGGTTGCCGATGACGATGATGATGATGGTGTTTGTACATCGATGGATAGTGGGAGGGAGGAGGTGTTGTGTAAGCGCTGAGTTATGTCTCTGTGTATACATATATACGTATGGGATTGGGAGATTTTGGAGTGGTGTTGGAGGTGGAGGTGGAATTGGAGTTGGACTGCTGGTAACGAGTGATTTTGAGGAGGGTGTGTGGTTCTGAGTGTGAGTGTGAGTTTGATTGACCGCGTTGGCGACCGGGTTGGGACCGGGACTGGGAATTCATTGATGGGGAGGTGATGTTTGGGAAAGAGTTTTTACTATCGGGTGGGGAGATGGGAAGGGGGGGGAGAAGATGGCGGGGTTGGCGAGTGGAGTTCGTGAGTGGGTGAGTGATGGGGTTGATGGTCGCGGGCTTTTGGTGATGTGCAACTTGGGGTTTGGGAGGGTTTGGGAGCGGGTGTGTGTGGTTATACTTGGGTGGGTGGATGATGTAGAGGGAGGAGAGGGGAGGGGAGGGGAGGGAGGGAATGGGGGTGGAAGATAGATATAAGGCAGCAAGAAGGGAAGATGATGTGGAAATAAGGTTCGTTCCGATCTTAGATAACAAGGTGTGTAAGGTAACGTAAGGTGAGTGTCCCGCCAAGTTATATTATTTACTTGACTTATTTTGCACCATTTTCCTTATTCGTTCTACCAACACAGTTTAGGTACTCCGCAGAAGTGTAGACCAGCTATTTTTACTCATATCTCCCCCCCCCCCCCCCCCCTTTCTCCATAAATCTATCCCCTCTCCGGGCTCTCCCTTCCCCATCCCATTTCTATTCATCGAAGTGATTCGTAATCGCTTTCCGAAATAAATCGTCTCGCGCTGGTAACTAACTCCATGCGGCCGCTTTGGAGACCTCGCCTGGCCTCGGAGTAGACCGTCTATAGTGACCACGTGTGCACTCTAATTTTGATTCGAGTGGAATAGGTGAGCTGAATAGAGAGAGATGGAGAAGGTCGCGGGCTTTTTGAGATGTGCAACATTTTGCTTTTTGGGGTTTGGTGTTGATGGGATGGGATGGGATAGGATGAGATGGGATGTTGTATTTTGAGGAATTGAGTGGAGACCAGGTTAGGGCGAGATCTTTATCTTGTTGTTAGCGAGTAAAAGATTTAGGAAAGACAGAGGGGAAAAGACGGAGGGAAGGCAATACTCCTGCTTTCTTGCTTCACCTTGGTGATGAGTATCGTGCTCGTATACTAAATTTCAGACATAAAATAGAAACAACATCAACATGATTTACGGCAACCTGGCCATGACTGTTATCGCCATCGACATCATAATCATCAATCCCAGTAGCAATCCATTCCAAAAAGCTCGGGTAGGATGGATGAAGAACATTGGATCCTCCCGACCCCAAATCAGACCCAGCACTAAATATCTCCACCTGGTGACATCAAGTAGCTAATACGCAATTGGGCTTTCCTCCGCTTGAGAGAAAGGTCGCCGGCCTTTTCAGATGTGCAACAATTGTAGTTTTGATGGGAGATTGGGCATTTCCTGTGCTTTAGGGAAGGTCGGTGGCCTTTTGAGATGTGCAACATTGGTACTTCTGAGAAAGAAAGGGGAGAGGGGGAGGAGAGTCGGATGTAGTGGGGTTGGATGGTGACGATGTATCAAGGCGGGTAAGGTGTACCTTAGAATTGATGCGAGGGATCTTTTGGGAACGTCGGAAATTGATGGCGATCGCATCAGCATCGCAAAGATATACACATTCGATATACGACAGCACTCGCTTGTATCGTTGTTGATACGGTAGATAACAGGTAGAGGCTTTTTGCTTGCGATCTGAGCGCGAGGGAAATCTCCTCGACCATATGATGGGACTGGGATGCATCATTTACGCAGATGCCAATTTCTCGTTCTGACATTAAGTTTATGCAATATTGCCGTATTCGAGGTTATACAACCATCAGATATGATTTGCACAAGGTCGCTATTCAATAGTTGGACTACGCGTGCACGTGTGATTCATGCGACGACGACAAAATGGAGCCGAGGATCAGGCTCAAAACCGGATTTGCATCGTAAGCGAACGCTTTCCTCCCTTGCTGTTCCTAGATCTCCTTCCTACTTAAGCTCAAGCAGATTCTCATTCCGTGCAGGTATGCATGCTTCTTTTAACCGTCCAATCTCGAGCGCCGAATTACACGGGGAAGCTACCACGTGCACGCGCTAGCAACATCTTCAAATCAAGATTAATATCCTACACTTTCATCGTTACAAACGGGTATGGGTATTTGACATGGTGGGAGAGGTTTTATCCAATGTAAGTGCCGGATCTTGGCACGATAAACTTTCTTCGGTATTATAATACTAGCCGATATGATGAAGTATTTTGCCGGTATGTCACCTACCAAGCTGCTCTCGGGGAAGGAACCGAAATAGGGAAAGTAATTGTCTATATAAAAAAGACGATGTCGTCTCCGTAGTCTGTCAGTCAGCGGGCACTGTTATCGTGATATTCGACCTCGAACATCCGCCAGAATGAAGATCGGTCGGTTCTCTCAGCTTCTGCTTGCTGCTGCTACAGCGAGATCTGTGGACGCGAATACGATTGTGAAGAGAAATACTATCAGTGATCTCATCACTGCCATCGAGCAAGCTACTACATGTGCAGCTTGTCAGGTATGATCTTCTCACGCTGGATGGAGGAGAGTTTGCTAACAAATGGCTGAAGCCGCTTCTCCTCTTGCTTCAGACCGTTGCACATTTAGGTAACGATGCTTTCACAAATGTGATCACTGCTGTTTGCCAGGGACTGGGAGTAAGTGTCCTATGGATTCTATCTCGAGTTACATGGCTAATGAACAACCAGGTCGAAGATGCCGACGTCTGTGCAGGCGCTATCGGATTAGAAGGACCAATTCTAGCTCACGATCTACGTCAATTTACAGTGGGCACTCACACTGCTCAGCTGTTCTGCTCGACGATTTTCGGCTTGTGTGATTATCCTGCCGTTACTCCTTACACTGTCACATTCCCCAAACCAAAACCTTCAAATGCAGTTCGTCCGGCCGTCAGCGGCAAAACCCCACTTCAAATTGTCCACTACAGTGATATCCACGTTGATCTCTCATACGAGGTCGGTGCGAACTATAATTGCACCAAGAATATCTGTTGTCGTCCATATACCTCTGCTGATGAGCCAGGTGTGACGAATACTCCCGCCGGCCCATACGGCAATGTCAAATGTGACAGTCCTCTCAGTTTGGAGAAAAGCATGTACTCTGCGATCAAGAGTCTCGTGCCCAACGCCGCATTTGCTATCTTCACAGGTGACGTTGTCGAGGGTGCTGTTTGGCTTGTCAATGATACGGAAGTGACAGGTGATCTAAACAATGCTTATACTCAAATGTCTTCACTCGGCATACCAGTCTATGGTGTCGTTGGAAACCATGATGTCTCCCCGGTGAACAGCTTCCCTCCTGCAGCGATTGATACCACCATTGACAGCGATTGGGTCTACAGTACCTTGTCATCTGCTTGGTCTAAATGGATTGGTAGCACTGCAGCGGCCACCACAGATAACTACGGTGCCTACTCCGTCAACTACAGTGGAGGAAACCTGAAAATCATCTCATTCAACACCAACTTCTACTACAAGCAAAATTTCTGGCTCTACGAGAAAACGATGGAGACGGACCCCAATGGGCAACTGGCTTGGCTCGTAACTGAGCTCCAAGCAGCTGAGACCGCAGGTCAACGAGTTTGGCTAATGGGCCACATGCCCATGGGAGCGGGAGATGCTTTCCACGACGGCTCAAACTACTTCAACCAGATCGTTCAGCGCTACTCGGCAACCATTGCTGGCATGTTCTACGGACATACACACAAAGACGAGTTCGAGATCTCATACAGCGATTATACAAAACCCACTGCCAGTGGCGCAACAGCAATGTCCTACATCGCACCCGCGCTGACTCCAACATCTGGAAACCCTTCATTCAGAGTCTACTCCGTTGATCCCGTTACATTCGGTATTCTCGACGTCACAACCTATATCGCCAACATTTCCGCCTCAACATACCAATCCGGCCCTGTGTGGCAAAAGTACTACTCGGTCAAAGAAACTTACGGTCCACTCGTCACACCTCCTTTGACCTCCCAATCAGCCGAGCTCACTCCAGCGTTCTGGCACAATGTTACTGCACTTTTCGAGAACAATGATGCTGTGTTCCAGCAATATGTTGCGCGCAAGTCAAGAGGCTACGAACCCTCGACCTGTACCGGCGACTGCAAGACCAGCGAGATTTGCCAGTTGCGCGCCGCAGAGAGCCAGTACAATTGCGTGACTGTTTCACCAGGAGTTCACTTTAAACATAAGCACAAGAGAGATGTAGAGAGTGTGGCACATGTTGACAGTTGTGATGGGTCGGTGGCGGCGGCAAGTCTGGGAAGTTCAGCGGTGGATGTTACAGTGCTGAAGGCGGCGTTGGAGAAGGTGCTTGGAGCAGCTTTCTTGAATACAGTGGTTAATAGTACGGCTTCTTCTTGAGAAAATGGGAGAGGGACGAGAGACAAAAAGTTTATGAATTAAGACCTAGGTGACCAAGGACATAATGAAGGCGGAAAGCTTTTATGAGCAAGTTGATTAGCTTTACTGGTCAGAATGCACTCACTTCTTAGCGGATCTATTCTCATATATTGGCTTTGAAAATCATACATCATTGACTGCGAACCATGTCACTAAAAGTTCATAAAGATAAATTGATTCTCACAGAAGCAATCCCATTAGAGTACTTACCGCCATAGGTGGCGACCATAAGCTTATACGAATTACAAATTATCCTCGCGGCCTCCAAACCGGCCATTCCACCCCCAATAACTACAACCCAAATTTTCTTTCATCTTCGCACCTAAACGCAAAGAACATGGAAAGAGAAGGTCGCCGAGCTTCTCAGATATGCAACACGACCTTCTTTCCCTCTTCATCATTCGCCTCCTTCGTTTCTCTAGCTAGCACTTTAACCCTTTCAACTCAGCTGTACAGTACCTACTCGACCCATGCATAAAAATTTTCCTCCGTAGGCGCATCGTGCAAGTGCCGACCGCTATCGCGACCCGCGCGATGTTTTAGGAGCAAGGGTTGTAATAGGTGCGAGTGGATGTTTACTCGCTGTTGAGGTTTTCTGGTAGCCGCGAAATTTAAGAATAGAGAGAGATACTGTAGGTCGCTGGCCGGTACAGATGTGCAACTTGTGGAATTTGTTTCTGGGAGTTTCTATTTGTTGGTGTGGATTGGATATGGATGGCTGGATACGGATACTCGCCTGAGTGGATTAGGCTTGCTGTGGCCGGAGTTGAGACCCGTGTGATATTTATTGTGAGTGACTTGACTTGTGAGAGTGGGCAGTGACATGGGAATTTGCAGCTGAACTGGATGAGTGGAGGGGATTGGGATAGGATGGGAGAGTATTCCTGTCTTTTCTTAACTTGAGATGTCGCGCGGTCGCCGACCGTTTGCGATATGCAACATTTTCCTACCTTTCGCTTTTGATTCGTCTTGTACAATATTGAGCGGATATTTAAAGACGTATATAACAAGGTTATATCGCTGTCGTCGGCTGCTAGCCTTATATCAGACCTTTTCGAGGAGAGTGGATTTGGTTTTTCGCCCAAGTAGATTGAATGTTGAGTCAAAGTGTGTCTACAGAGAGGTCGCCGACCGCTTGAGATGTGCAACAGATGATTGAAAGTCTTCTGATTTGCTTGTTCTATGGTGCGAAGTCATGGTCATTGTCGCCGCCGACCCTTGGCTGTTGTCGGAATCGCCGAGTTGTCTTTCTGTCCGAGTGGATTCAGCATTTGTGGTTGGATCCATTGATTCGCCTTCTGAAAATGAAATCAGGTCGCCGACCGTTTGAGATATGCAACATTTGGCTTTTATTCAATGTTGAAAGCCTAACGCTGATGTCGCCGTCGCCGGCAGCCGGCTCTCGGCTGTCAGAAAACATGCACACTTACCTTCCCTCCCTTAAAGTGGATCCGGCAATTGAAGTTGATGGTGTGCTGAAAAGGAATTCAGGTCGCCGGTCGTTTAAGATATGCAACAAATATCTTTCTGTCCTTTGAAATGTCTCCTGTGTGTCCATATCCCCGGCAACAAATCTGACTGCCGACCTTAGCCAGGTGTATACCGCCATCTTGGTTCCTAAAGTGGGCCCAATAGAACCTCACCTCTTTTCCATCTAAGGTCACCGACCGTTTGAGATATGCAACAAATGTCTTTTAATTGTCCGAAAATGCCGGTAGTTCCTGTGCCGCGACCATCTCAGCAATTTTTACATCGATCGGGTTCATCAACCTCCACTGTGTTTTCGTATCCTTGAAGTAGTTACTTGGTCAAGGTCGCCGATAGGTTCAGATGTGCAACAGATATGACTTTTTTCTTCGGTCTTCTCTCTAGATGTCTTATGTTTACGTCAAGTCGCTTTAAAAGGAAAACCAGAACCTTTTTTGGCCACGAAGATGGAAGGGTATATTGTAGATTTTTGAGACCTTAGGTCACCGACCTTTTCAGATATGCAACAGATGGTATATTCTTTGGTGGTGCATGATTCATGATCACGTATATGCATCGAAGATTTCCATGTCCTGACATTCATAGTAACCGACTTACAATATCTGTGGCATGAGTTTTTGAGTAGACCACGATATCTACTCGTAGAAGATTCCCGGCTTGCTTGATATTGGACGAAGATTTTGCTTCTGGTCTTCTATATTCGGTTTTCCCAAGTTCCAATATTCCCGGCCGATGCTCATTCGACTTTCAATCAATCGATTTGTACCTCCTGGATCTTCAGCCGCTTCACTTCCATCAAGTGGCCAATTTGAGGTTCCTTCTCAAACATCATGATTCAGGTGGAGCATTGACCATGACCCTAGAGGTCGCCGACCTGCTCAGATATGCAATGGTTTGCACACTGACTTGATAGCTCCGATCCTTACCATTGTACCGCTCGTATACATGAATTGCGGCGCTGTTAGGTCGGGAATTGCCTCTGTTAGCTGTACCACGCGAGGCCAGTGACCATTCGAGACTTGCGACAAAAAGCTTCCCTCTTATTGACATTGATTTGCCTAAAGTCTGAATGATTTACTTCGTGCATGAGATTTGAATATCGAAAGCCTAACTTCATGGCCAACATAAGAGCTTGAAGAAAGAGTTGTTAGAATATGGCAGGGTAGGCATTTCTTCGCCCATAAGTATCTCGTGTCTACTCATTTGTTGTCCCGCACCACTGATAGCTAGCTACCTTACCATTGACAGACATTTCATCGTATTGCGTGTATCCCACCACTCGTATATATTATCTATTTGAAACGGCACTGTGTACAAATTTAATCCCTTACAATCCCAATCCATAGGTAAATAGGTAAGTACTTTGTACAAGCAGGATGCCCTATTCCTGCTCGTACACAGTATCCATAAGCGGCGAACTACAAAAATGGGAGTAAAAGCAAAAAGCATAGGTCTTGTTATGGTCGCTCATTCGGTCGGGCATTCAAAGAGAATGTCATCTGCTGATGTGGCATTGTTTTTTTGTAATGTTTTGCATACACATGCACCTCTCGTTTGCTGGGTGATAATTGATTTCCTTGGGTTGAAGACAAAGTAGAGGTGAGGTTGGTAGTTCGCGTTGCACAAATCTCTAGCTGCAGTACTCCAGCCTTCCAGAAACAAACCAGAAACAGGGATACACGATTTTACATACAGCGAGCGAGAGCAATCCGACACGGACTACCTTGCGAGCGAAGATCTTTTCAAGCCAAGAAATCTCAAAACATCAACTCAGACAATTGCAAGTCTGCCTCGCATCGAGGCACCAATCATATTCCATCTCCGTTAACCCCCAGATCTTAATCACTACTTACCTTAGCCCCCCTGAATGTGACTGACGTCGGCTTGCCTTTCTTCGGCGACCACATCAACATCACACCTCGCCTACGCACACTGCATGCAAGCCACCATCCCAAGCCCCACGATCTTAGGATCTTTTCGGCAAAATCTCCGAATGCAGCCATAACCGACTTTTCTCTCTCTCTGAAATCTGCGGGAAATGTCGGAGATGTCGGAGAGAGCAGAGATCCAGGCTCCCGGGTGAAGGAATCCCCAAAAGACGACCCTGGAACTAGTTTTCTGGGGGTAGGCTTCAAGGTATCTCCAGTCTCGATTCATTCTCACTACGTAGGATTCTTTGGTTGGAGTTTGCCCTTTTCAAAAGGAATCTTGTTGCCTATCTGACAAGACGGTCGCCGACCTGCGGTTGGGCGATGGTTGTTGTGCTTCTTACAGTATATTGGTTGTACAACACGGTGATGTGATATGATCATACAGGACATGCATAGGCCGCGGCGGGGATTTGGGTCGATATTTCGTACTGTAGTGGATTGAGGCTGAAATTGATTGATTCTCGTGATACTCACTCTACGATGTTCGGGCATGCTTCTCCTGCGTTGATTAGCTACAAGATACGAAAGATGTTCAAGCACTCACGTTTGTTGCATATCGCGATAGGTCGGCGACCTAAATGCGAATCCATTTTGAAAGCTTTGTTTGGTGTACGAGCAAGACATGTGTTGATTGAGGTGCGCATGTCGCTTGGCGATACCGTGGATAGATGAATCTCCGTCTCAGGTCAGATCCATCCCAAGCCAATTAAATACCGATGGGGGAAAGAAGAACAGGAGAATCGTTTTGTTGCATATCTCAAAAGGTCGGCGACCTTGGGTTTGGGACCAAGTCTGCTGGATTTGCCTTCTCCTACGTACTGTACAACGGTTAGGGCTGGGGGCTGGCAGGGAGGATGTTGAAGAGTGCAGCCGACGATGTCCGCATTCGGTCAACGCACGATGACCTGATCTCGCCTAACAGAACTTCTAGCCCCGACAGGAAAATCTTCGTGGCAAGATCTTATATGATAATGAAAGTTTGTAAATTGTTGCATATCTTAAAACGGTCGGCGACCTTAAATTGATTCATAATCGTACTAGCTCATAATTTCGTAAAAGGAACCTTCCATTCCATCATCCATCCCGACTATCCCAATGTAATTCCACGTCTCGACTTTTCCGCCCCCTCCACACCTCACTTCCGCTGTTCATTCCCGCTACCGAAGTCCTCAAATCCCTGCCCATATCCGCTGGTCCACTGGCTATCACTCGCGTTCTGTGCTGATCGCTTGCTCGAGTTGAGATGAAGGACTCCAGTATATCTTTCAACGCCGGTCGTTGATGGTCCAATATCTTGACATCTAGATCTAAAGCTCCTACTATACTCTTTTCCGATCTCCCATCGCCTGGATCGATATCCATTCCCTTCTCATCCATCACCGATATGTTTTCAACCGGCGCCGAATCTCCTGACTCGTTTTCATCTCCTTGGGTGACATAGATATGAATATTCAGATCGACTCCGCTCTCCTTACTCCTCCTCTTCATCTCCCGTAATTCCTTCCCAATCCACCGTATATTGCTCCTCCTCCTTACAGTCCACACGAAATCAACTGCAGCGCCCTTCATCCCCTCCTTTTTTAACGCACTTATGACAACCGGCACTGTCAACGTAACCCCCGTTCCTCCTGCAACCGCTAAAATATTCGTACTCTCCTCCTTTTCCCCCAATAATGGTTTCCCGTACGGACCGCAAATCACCACTGGGGTGCTGACCTGCCCATTCAACGCCAACTGTTTTAATCTTCCCGTTTCGCCATTCCTGCAACGGATGATGTACGTGTGATGCTGAGATTTACTGCCAGGAGAAGGAACGGACGATACAGTCAATGGATGCGACTGCCAGATGCTGAGAGCGGGAAAACACAAGTAGAAATGTTGGCCAATTGCCCATGGGGCATGCTCATGCTCGAAGTCGAGACGGATGATACCACCATCAGGATCCGGATGGTATTCGAGTGTTGCTTGAGCGGGGTGGAATTCAAGCCCTATGTTGAATCATCAGTGAAGATTCTTCTCTCTATGAAAAAGAAAGTAAAAATGGAGCCAACTCACCAATATACCCGTTCACAAACCCAGTATGAATCGCCCAAGTTCTCAATAACCTAATGCCTCTATCCAGAAAAAACAACCCCAACGAAGCGATCATCCAACACTTCAACTGCTTCCAATGACCCCAGCAAGCCCCAATATACAAACAAGCTACCACATAATGCGTCTTCCTAAAGAATTCATACCCCGTCCATTGGATAGCCCTCCGAATACTAAAAACATACAAAAAGCACAAAAACGCCAGCGCCACACATCCCCAGATGATATAAGGCTCTTTGATAAACTCCGAGTAGACTGCCGGCTGCGGCTGGTAAAAATGCCCTTCAATGAGTGTCCAGCTGAATGTGTGTACGATCGCTTGAATCAGAATGATGCGGCCGAGCCAGCGGTGCAGGAAGTTGAATGATTGGTAGGGAATACCGGTAGCGAGACTGAGGAGCGATTCGCGGGTGCTAAGGAGGACGGTAAAGGGGGTTAGGGCGTAGGCGAGGGCGCCGATGCGGTCGGAGAAGCCGCCAAGGCCAGTACGTGTGTTGTGGAGAGTAGTTTTTTTGACGGGAGTGATCCAGGTTTTGTAAACGATGCCGATGAACCTAGGAGATGTTAAGGGAGGGCGGAAAGCTGAGACGGGGAGGAGATCACTCACGAGAATACAATGAGGTAGCCGGAGAGAATGGCGAGGGTTAGGATTTGCAGTCTTGTTGTATGGCCGAATATCGAGGCGAAGCTCTCCGGTAAGAGATATCTTCTTAGTGAAGCTTGTGTGCCTCTCCACGCTCTGTAGTACCACCCGTTTGATGACCCTGTCGAGGTTTGATTCTCGGCATCTGGGGAAGCTGTGCTGCCCTTTCCGGTAGGTCTAAGGAACCGAAGAATAATGAAGATAGCAAGGAGTCCGCCAATTACAGCCCACAAGATGAATGTATATAGCATGGAGATATCATGCATCCACTGAAACCAATTAGTCGCTGGAGAGAAAATGGCTCTTTGGTGATAGGATCACATCGCAGTAAGACTTCTTGAGTCCATTGATAGGGAATGAATTTGACATACATAAACGGCATCCAGATATTCACACGAACCAGCGTCATTCGTACACGGTAACACACGATCAACGTAACCCCAATGCGGCACAAAATAAGAAGTATTATCCGCTACTTGGATATGGCGAGACTTGAGAGCGTCCATCATGGCGTTACCAGAAGCCTAAGAAATTCGATTAACGAAGAATGAGAAGTCACACAGTTTCCTAACAACGAGCTACATCGACAGAATATATTCAAACATGGGGTTATTGCCAAGCCCTTCACCACTTAAGAACGAGCAGGTTTGTGTGGGCTAGATTACCAAATTGACTACAGATTGTGCGAACTTCAGAGGGACTCCCAATGGTGAATATCTAGGATACCCGCAGTACGTTTCAGATGACAATGATTGGGCGGAAGAGATGTCGGAAGAGCTGCCAAGAGGCCAGATGGAACTATATCCGCTAAACATGACAAACTCGCTCAAATGCGCGCACTGGCAAGTTTTGTCCTTCATAGAACGGACGAATATAATAGAGAGAGAGCGAGAAACTGATGGTAAACAGACAGAAGGGTTGATACTGCAGTTTCAATATCTCGCTAGGTATTTGGGCAATTTTGAAGGAATTTGGGGCGCAGAATAGGATGTGTAGATAATTGCTTCTACCAGGAAAGTTCTCCTCGCCAAGATTTTGCTGAGGACTGCTCGCACAATTATTCTCTGGCCAGGATGTGTTGACTATATGATTGGGAAAATTTCGGGGTATTTACGCCTATTACCTGGAAGTATTGTAAGTGCAAGCAAGATATGAAGACCAACGGCAAGGTAGAGCTTCGTTTGCAATGCTATCGCATCTTATAATGCATTTTTGATGTTGGTATGAATTCCCATGCCCACCTGCACTCCTGTTATTGCAAAATATTCAAACAACGCCTGGTTTGCACCTTTTTCGGTCCTAAGACACCATTTTACTTCGACCCATTGACACCAGCGTCATTGATCTCCATCTTTTCCTTCGCCGCTTCTCCACCGACCAATGTATCTTTCGCTGGTACCATACTCTTTAATGGTGGTAGAAGACTGCGGGAGGTTTGTCGTGCTTGCTGGGCCATCAACGCATCAATTACTACTAATGCTGCCATAGCCTCTACAATTGGCACAGCGCGGGGTACAACACATGGGTCATGTCGACCCTTTGCAGCCAAAATACCAGGTCCTGAACCATCATATGTGGCGGTTTCTTGAGCCTGTCCAATCGTCGCCGGTGGCTTGAATGCCACACGGAAATAAATTGGTGCGCCATTTGTAATGCCTCCCTGGATACCTCCGGAATTGTTTGTCTTGGTGGTAAGTTTTGGTCTTGGGATGCCGTTCTTACTAGCACCTGTCTCCAGCGGGGGAACTTCGGTAGCGAGAATGAAAGGGTCGTTGTGGATCGATCCCGGAACTTCGCAGCCACCGAAACCACTACCAACTTCGAAGCCCTTCGAGGCTGGGATGCTAAGCATGGCATGTGCCAGCATAGCTTCCATCTTGTCAAAACATGGTTCACCTAGCCCACTAGGTACGTTACGGATGACGCAAGTAACTGTTCCTCCGATACTATCTTCTCTGTCGCGGAACTGTGCAATTATGTCTGCCATTTTAGCGGAGGCAGCAGCATCGGGACATCGAACTGGTACAAATTCGTCTACTTTGGAACGGGTGACTGATTGAATGAGAGATAGGAATGCTGGGTTTGTGGAAGCAGATGGATGTTCCGGCGTAGGAGGGAACATGTGGCAGTTTCCGACTGAAGAGACAAATGCAACGATCTCAATGCCATGTGCAAGCTTCAGGTACTTTTCGGCAATGGCACTGGCTGCCACTCTACCGATTGTTTCACGGGCACTGCTACGCCCGCCACCGCTGCTAGCCTTTACACCATATTTTTCGAGGTATGTCCAATCTGCGTGACTTGGGCGTGGGTATAAGTCCATCGTAGAGTTACCATAGTCGTGAGGTCGTTGATCTTGGTTGCGGACCATCATCCCAATTGGAGTGCCAAGGGTAATGCCAAACTCTGTGCCGGAGTGAATTTCGACTTTATCTTTTTCATCGCGAGGAGTAGTAAGGGCACTCTGGCCAGGACGACGGCGAGTCATTTGTGGTTGAATATCATCTTCCGTAAGTTCCATGCCCGGAGGGCAGCCATCGACTATGCATCCTACTGATCGACAATGCGATTCTCCATAACTACGGAATCATAGGGTTAGTTTTGTATAATTGACGAAGAACTCCAATTGATTAGCAACGTACGTAGTAACTCTAAAGTATTGCCCGAAAGTAGACATTTTGGCGTAGTGGAAGGTTTATTGTAGAAAGGGTCGAAGAGATAGTTTTTGAATGCGGGACAAAAAAATGTTGTTCAGCTTGATGACTCTGGCCGAGCTCGGACCCTTTGGCGGGATGATGATGTGAGGTGAGATCTAGAGTAGACCCTTGTTACTGTACATAATTTGCTCGCCTTACAGGTGCATCTCCGGAGCTTCCAATAATTGCGTTCACCACATTTGTTGTTTTACACATTCAATGCCTCCTTCAAGAGGCTCTCTTCTGCGACTGGAAATACGAATATCAACTCCAAAATGTGTCTTTGTTCCTCGACACTTTTCCACATACCGATCGAGGTTCGTCCGGGAGGCTATCAGCCCTGTTAACAAAACGCAAATCTACATCTCGAGGACGCTCGACCCTTACCTCAATCTCTCAATTGAGCATTATCTTTTGCAGAAGACGCCCGCGGAGTCAACTGTTTTATTTCTCTACACCAATCGACCGTGCATAGTTATTGGTCGGAACCAGAATCCTTGGCTCGAGGTGAATCTTGGTCTTTTGCGCGAATCTCCGATCGGAAATATTGCATTGGTTCGACGACGGTCGGGCGGAGGAACTGTCTTCCACGATGAAGGAAATGTCAATTATAGCGTCATCTGCCCTACACCGCAGTTCGATCGGAATAAGCACGCTGATATGGTGGTGAGAGCTTTGCATAAGCTTGGGGTTAAGCAAGCCATCGTCAACGAGAGGCATGATATTATATTGCAGCCGGAAACAGCAGAACAAGCGACGAAACCTTTTAAGGTGTCTGGCTCGGCATACAAACTGACTAGATTAAGATCTCTGCATCACGGAACGTGCCTATTGTCCTCACCTAATATCAGGACAATTTCACAGTATTTGAAATCACCGGCGAAACCTTTCATTAAGGCCCGCGGAGTTGATAGTGTAAGCTCTCCGGTAGCTAACGTAAATGTTTCCAATGATGCATTCGAGGAAGCAGTCATATCAGAGTTTGCAGATATGTATGATTCTGAACCGCCTAGAATCTTAACAGAGGATGCAAAAGGTGCCCCTGAAATTGCAAAGGGTTTGCATGAGCTTACAGTGCGTCATCTTGTCTGACTGGAAAGAAGTCCAAGTTAACGCAAGAATAGTCTTTGGATTGGATATATACACAAACTCCACAGTTCACGTTTTCCACACAGAAGACCACTGAAGATCGTAGAAACAGACCTCAACTTCCTGAGTACTTGCCAGCCGACGTAAGTGCCCCATGAGAAATACGGACTATGACGAATAGCTGTACTGATATGAAGTATAGTTCACAGCTAGCTTTACCGCCAGGAACGGGACCATAATAGATGCAGATATGCAATATAGAAGCAATGACAAGACTCATCAGCTACGGGATGTTCTAATGCACAAGAGAATCCACGAGATCAACTGGAAGGATCTCAATCATAGGTATCCAATAGAGGTTGCACAGTGGTTCGGAGAATTGTTTGGAGATAAGGTTCTGTAACATGCATTTTGACTCAGCAGCCAGGGGCCAGCATATGTGTGAACCACCACGTTGTCAATTGAAGGAAATCCGAAGCATAAATATCTACTAGACTCCGTGGATATCAAAGCCTAGGCCAAGGATAGTACGGGTATGAAAAGCTTTACTCGGCGAGATAGTGGCTGAAGCAGCCTGGAGCTTTAATATTGGCGGGGGTTCGTCAATTTGCTACTATGCTACAGTAAAGTTGCGTTTGCATCCTTTACTATTCAGTTGAGTTTCTCAATGACTAGTGTCTTTATTCTTGACGGGATTTTTGTTACAAATTCATGTTCTGAAACAAGCAGATGTTTGCCGTTGTAGTTCATCAGTGCGGGAGATCTGCAACTCTATGGTTCACGCAGATGCTTTGATGTTTCCAATGTGAGTTAGATTCTTATGATTCGCAACACCAATGAGGCTCTAAGCCTGGAGAAACGTCGCAAACATTTATTCTGCTTCAAGTAACCCTGTATTGTAGCAAACCAAGTTATCACTGTTCCATACGATTTCATATTATTGTGGCGAAGTCGTTACCGAAACGAATGTGATGTTCTCCTTTGGCATCATTGGCTGTATGGACAGATCGAGCAATGTGTGCTGCTGCGAATCATTCTACGACTGTCCATCCGTTCCTGGACTGATACTATCCGGCTACATTTCTTGGCAAGTCAAATATGCATCAACTTCCGTGCGAGCAAATGCAGTTGGCTACTCATATAAGTGTTAGATTTCTTCTTCTTTGATTGCTTTCCTGTTACGCTACGATACATAATCTTCTCTCGATATTCATTGCATTTATTTCTCTGCCGGCAGGTCCGTTTAATATTTCGAAGCGTTTATTCTTCAGCCATTCATAATGCAATATTCAACTCTTTTCGTATCTCTCCTTCTCTCCACTGCGGTGGCAGCTCAGAACGCATCCAAAAGTGATGAGCAGACTTGCAAGGAAATACTCAAATTGAACGCTGTTATTCAACTCGCTAATAATGAAACAACACTTGATGCCATCACCAGAAGTATGTTCATACTGCACAATCAGCTCCTCAATCAAAGCACGTTTCTGTGAGATAACACTAACACCACATTAGTGAATGCTACCAAAGTCCAAGAAATTCAAGCACAAGCTTCCCAGGCCTCGACCAAGCTCACTCAACTTCAATCCAACCAGACACTCATGACAACTTGCGCTGTTGTCGATGCTGAAATCATGACCAACAGTAGCTGCACTCAGCAGTTCATTCTCCAGAAATTCGTTGACTTCGCCGCCAACGAAACCCTCGTCACCCAAGTCGTCAACAATGACCCCACAAAAGTGGCAGACATCGAATTAAAAGCATCCATGGCAGCATCCAAGCTCCAACAACTTCAAAGCAACGCTACTTTACAGGCAGCTTGCCCTGCCGTCTTCGCTGCCGACGAGTGCAAAATGGTGAAGGCGCTTGCCAAGTTTTCCGAGCTGGCTACGGATCCGACAAAGTTGGATAAGGTGGCGAAGGGTAATACTACACGCGCGGATCAAATCAAGAGCGCAGCGGCATTGGCGGGTACTCAGGCTATGATGCTCCAGGCGAATCAGACGCTGATGGATTCTTGCAAGCAATTGGGCATTTCTACTGGTGAGTGTGTATGGTAGTGAGATATTTGGATTGTGCTAATCGTTGAACAGATGCTACGAGTAATAAGGAAATTACTGGTACTGATAAATCGACAGATAAATCGACAGATAAATCGACAGCTAAGTCTGGCAGTGTAGTTAATGGAGTGAGTGCTAGTGCACTCCTGGTTGGGGTAGTGGCCGCGGCTATGGTCATGCTATAAGGGACTCTTGGGACTTAGTTTGATGGGTAGAATAGAATAAAACACGCTATTGGCAAACTGATATTTACAGTCCTTCCCCGCCATTCTGTCTTTGAGCCTGCTCGCCTTTCATGTCTCATACTCACTGACATTCTGTTACTTCTTTCATTTCCTTTCCTTTCCTTTCCTCTCTTGACACAGTGCCATGGATCCAACCTTATCTCGCCCGGATCCATTCCTATCCCAGAACACCATTACCGCAAGCTCAACTCTCCATGTTCTTTCATCCAAGCCAACCTTCCTCCATCAGAGACCCCATACTATTCATCCTTCGTCGCAGCAGTTGCTTGCTTATACGTATATACCATCCCCTATCATGCAACGACCACATTACACAAACACTACCCCAAAGTCAACAAAGAACCACATACCAGGACATATTCCGCACTCACGCCGCTTTTAAACTACTACACCCGTCCCAGAAGTTACAGGGACTATACTCTTGGGAATTCAGGATAACGAAGAACAAAGAAATATCAATTGCACTGCTGCTTTTACGGGTTCCGTTCGTATCGCTGGCCAATGGTGATGATAGATGATATGAGGTGTGTGGGATGAGAGCTGAAATGAAGGAATGTGGTCGGGATTAGAAGTTTGTGAAAGACAGGTGCAGTAGTTGGAATCGGAAGTTGTTCGTCTAGGACATCAACTTCAGACTAGCAGGAAGCTGGATAGCGGGTAGCTATAGAGCATCAGCTCACACAATGTATAGCAAAAGGGTCCTTAATGATTACTGAGATACTCCCACCGCACTCTTTGCTAGTCTATCCACCTGATGCTATTACAGCTGCTAGGCGCTTCCAACTTTCTCATAAACTCTATTGTTAGACTGAGCAGACTCCATATACTCACGTGATACTGCAAGCTCTAGAGCTCAAAGCTTTGACCACCTCACCCACCACCAATCACCCCTCCACTACCCCGACCGACTTACACTGGACAACCTCCTCCGAATGATGCTCTCACATTGTGGCTGAGCCGTCCTCTTCTATGTGCTGTAATTGTCATTTCGTTAGCATTTCCCTTGCGCTGATGCTCTGCGCTATCTTCTTTCACTAACCTTTCTACTGCTTGCTTTATCTATGTTTTCATCTTAATATTTCACGTACGAATACACGTCATTTGATTGATTGAGCATCTGGTTTTGATAACGGATTCATGTAGCAAGTTGATGTTCTGATCTTTCAATAGGGCGATGCCCTCGAGTCTACCTGGCTGCAGGCGCAACAGGGCGTCCAGTCTTCGAAACAGCCAAAACAGATGCCGTACAAGACATGTTCATTTGTTGGAGAAAAATACTGCGTGCATAAATGCAACCACCTGCTCGTCTAGGTAGTCACGTACTGCGTTTTGGTTTGAATGGGCATGGGTGGGATATTGCCGCAGCCTTACCATGGCAAAATGAGCTTATGCTCATGAATTCTCCTTGAGATGGTCGACATTTTGTTTCTTCTCTGATTGCAACTCACGCGAGGGGATTATATAGTAACAGAAAACATTCGCTAAGAGCCTACAAGGTACGTATGATAAGATCTACGGAGCAAATCACGATGCATTGCTGACTTTTCCACAGATGGCAGGCTCCATAGGTAGAATTACTGCCGCCCTGGGCACCGTTCATAATGAAAATACAGCCTCACTAGCAACACTCAACTTCGATTTCACGCTTATCAAGCTCGAGGCACCTGTCGAATACACCGGTTTGGGACAAGCCATCTCAAAAACACGGAAAATCAATGCGGAGGAAGGTAATTTACACAAGACGGCTCGGAGGCTAGGAGCATTATTTAAAGACGTACTACCTGAGACCGAGGATTTACTCAGACCATACGGCACGAGAGTTTCAGAGATAGCTTCCATATTAGCTATCAATCCGACTGAAACTTCTCACGGAGCAGGAATATTCGACAGATATTATGGTGCAGACTCAACAAGTATATGGGCAGCCGCAACATCTGGCAGTGTTGCCATTGCAGCCCATCTTCTAGGATGTATGCTGGTTAGGATATTTTCGGGCCCAGAAGCAGTGACTATATGGGTCGAGCTAGTTCAGAAGCAAAAGGAACATATTCGCAGTAAACAAGAAAGAGTTCTGTATTCACATGAGTATACTGTACATCGGGAGTAGTAGCAGCGCAGCAGGAAATTTCTCGAGATGACCTCTCAAGTTGGGATGCCAGTGCACGAGCATGGTTACAAAGCGCCGACCAAGCAAAATCATTGCAGCATACACAAACGATGCTAATCTTGAATAATGCGGGTCTCCCTGTTAATAATATGGCAGATATATACGACAGTGTTATGAAAGCCTGGATTGCGGCTCTGGAAGCGATGAATAGTCTTGTGAGAGGTATGCCCCAGAGAGTACAAGATGGGGCTGCGTTACTTGCTTTTTCAGCATGGCACCTATATCCGGATCTAGTCGTGTATGGGGATACTTCTGTGGAGGTGAAGCAAAAAGATCCGATCTTTGCCGCAACAGCTTTGCTTACTTTGGGGCTACAAGATGCTCAAGACCATCGAGACGATATGAAGAGTGTCTACTGGTCCCTTCCACTTTCTCGTTTGAAGTACTATGGCCCTCCTGTTCAGGCGCATGGATCTGTGGGTCAAGCCAATTCGAAAATTACCTACAAACAGTTTGCGTACGTCATTATTGGCTGCCTTTTCGATGGTTGGAAGCACTATGCAAGTACCAATGATGAAGGCTTGCAATGGATAGGGCGACTAGCAACAATTCTCGAGGCCCCATCAACGAGTTCAATTGATCATTCGGAGAAAATGACGTGGTTGAAGTATCTCTTCACTGCTGCTCGGGATCTCGTGAACTGTGAAGACGTGGAGAGGAAAGAAGCACATCAGCTAATCAATCTTGGTCGGAGAAGACCTACATTTCTCAACGCACCAGGTTATATCCCACAACCTTTGTTTGGATTATCTAATCTATATGGATTTGTATCAATCCTTACGAACCATCACAACATCGTCCAGCGTCTGCGACAAATCTGCTCCCATCTCCAGCTCGGTTCGAGTTTTCTGATTAGGTACCAAATCCCAGGAACTAGCCCCGCGACCGAATATGCTAGTGTTGAGCCGCTACTTCCAGGTTCTGCGAAGAGAACTCATGAAGAACATCTAAAGGAGGACAATAACGTGCCTGGCAAACACGTACGGTGGATGACTTTAGATGTTCATCAACTAACTCTATGTTGCCGTCTGGGGAAAAAACTCTTAGATCTTCCCTCCACTATTCTGGAATTAGAAGATCTCGAAAGAGATCTCGAAACACAAAAAACGAGGCCCAAAGCACTCAAAAGAGGTGTCAGATCATAGAACTAAGGTTCATTGTCCAAATTGGTCAAAGAATGATGGAGATTGAGAATGCAGGGGAACTCTGTCTTCCTCTTATTGAGATTTTTAATCCTAATGGACTTGCTACGTTACGCGACCCAGAAATCGTTGTTAACGATCGAGAAATTCTTACCAGCACAAAACAAAACTTCCTAAGTGCTGCAAACGATCTTCGGGCGCAACTGGCTGCTGCTCGGAATAAAAAGACAAGCGCGACCCTTTTTGCTGGCGATGGAGAAAATATTGCAATAATATCACTCAACCCCGTTACTAAGAGATCAATGTATAGATATGTTTTTGAAACGAAATTCCTACAAGAAGTCTTCACATCAGATAATATTGACGCAAAGCGGCTCTATCACTACTTACAACCTTCCTCATTGGCGGCGAGCATTGACTGGGAGTTCAATGCACTACAGTCATGTGCCAAGATGGCAGAAGTCTATCAAGCTCTACCTGGGGCTAGTATCTCCACACTTGTCTTGAAACAACCCATCCACCTTGCGAAGTGGGTTCCGAAAGTCCCTTATAGGGGTGACGCCCCGGGAACTAGATCAGCTTTTAAGCTACCACCTCTTACGCTACCTAAATCATTTGCCTGCTTGGCAATGTTTGAATCTGGGACATGCAATTTAGAGCCAGAATCACTTTCAGAAGTTTTTGCGATGTCATCAGGAAACTCGCTGTATGTCGCCAGCGCGGTGCTATTTGATCCGTACGAAATGCCATATCCTAATAGGATACAACGTATGGTTGGAAATTTAGGTCGAGCTGGCATTACTTTCTTGATATCCCCTTCGGATGTGAAAGTCAGGGAATCGGACCCCGAGAAATGGATGTCTATCAACCACAACGTCTTCGACGGCAGCCTCGAGAATCACTTCGAACGAACATCCGTGCATCTTTCTTTCACTGAGTATGAGATCCCATTGCTTAGCCGGGGAGACTCCCGGCACAAGATTGACCGGGATGTTGTTCTGGTCGAGGCGCTGCTCTCAGTTTATGACGGGGCAAGTTGGGTTGCTGAAATTGACATTTTAAAAGCCTTAGAGTCTGATATAACTATTTTGCCTTCTGTATCTTTGGAGAATGGCCATTTTGTTTCAGGGCATATTAATCATGCCTCGTATGAAGAGGCCTTCCAAGATGATGAAAAGGTCTCTATGATTAGTATAGAGAATTGGGATGAGCTAATTGAGCTACCTTGTTCAGGAACACTTGTTATGCGAACTCATAAAAGCTGGATTTCAAGACTGGCTGCAATATCTGTGTGTTCAAAAATAGGATGTAGGCTATTTATATTACCTGCTGATCCTTGCTGGTCTTGCTGCGCAAAAACAGTCCGCGGACGTTGGGAGGATAGGCTAGCTCTTATATGTGGAAGTGAAAATGGTTTAAGAATACTAGCTGAGTCATCCATATCAAATATGGAAGCTAGGTATTAATGGTGAATTGAACAAAGACAAAATCACACCGGGCATGAAAGATATACAATCAAACTGCAAGATTGAAGAACTACAGGAGAGATTCACTTATATGATACCATATCGCTCTATTCTGGCCACAGGGCTCCTATCTTGTCTACATATATACCCCTTAGACAACCCTCAATAATACAGTTTTTACGCCCCCGCGTTCTCTGGGTCTATCTAATATTCCAGCATAAACGGCCATCATCACGCTCCCACAGGAACCTCTAAAACCGCCCAATTCCTATCCGTTAATCCCCTCACAAAATCCACCATATCCGTCTCATTCGTCTGAAACAAGACATGAATCTCCTGGCCCCCCAACCCCGTCTCCAACACCACACTGCCCAGCCGCGTCCCATTCCTCCCCTTTTCCGTCCCCACAACCACGCTCCGCGCCCACGTATCGTTTTCCGCCGTGCCATTCGAGATGAGTTCAATGATGGACAGATTCTGTGCCTGGAAATGAACATTTTTCGTCGGCGGAACGGCCGTGAAATCATTGATTGCGGAAATCGCGCTGTTGTGGAGGAAATCCGAATGCGTGAGCCCGGCAACCCATGTTTCTGTCGGGTGGGTAGCTGTTGCTGCGGAGCTGTTGAAATCGTACCACATCTGCTGGAGGCTTCCCTCGAGATTTTCCATCCAGACGTAAGTGATGCTGGCTCCGCGGACGGTACACTCCACGCCGCCTGCGCCGTTGGAGTTGGGGAAAGTGGCGCCTTTGAACCACGTTGTTTGGCCGTCGAGATTCCAGCCGAGCTCTTGGATGATGTTGTCGGATCGGCCGTAGTATAGGCGGATTCCAAGCCCAGAGATGTTGTAGGGTGCGCCGTACCATTCGCTGTTTACACAGGCAGAGAGGCCTACGTTTGGGGATGCAGAGACTTGGAAGTTGCCCGACCGGAGCGTGCCTTGGCTCCAGCTTTGGGTTATGTTGCTGTTGACCCAATCGGATAGGTAGTTGTCGGCAGTAACATAGAATACGTGCCACTTGAGGGCCACCACGATGTCAGTATAGTACGTTTAACAATCCCGTAAGGCCATCTCGTCGGATGACAGTCTCAGTAGGAGGATCCTGGAGGATAGCACTAATGAAATAAGAAAAGTGGTCAAGAGCTAGCTATATGAAGAACACACATCTGTCTCGAAGTATAGAAAATGGAGAGGAAACTTATGAGCCGCGATTGAGCGTAGCTCTAGACAGGGTAGGTATGATGATAAATTCGACGGACTAACCAGTAATTCATTTGCATATTCATAAGACAGCGCCATCAACGGCGTACCATTTCGAGCCACCAGCGTCTCCCCATTAAAATTTCCCAGCGCAGTGTCCAGCTCTCCTACATTAGTTACAGCAGACCAAACAGCGCTTTCATATTCGCTCCTCACAATCACCCCGTCATATCTTTGAGTATATGCCGTGATCTTAGTGGTATTGTCAAGGTCGATAGCGACTACACCACTGCCATTCATGGCACCTCGATCAAGTACCATCGCAGAGCCATTATGCTTCTGAAGACCGACGCCAAGCCCAACCCCAAGCGCAATAGCGATTGCTATAATTCCAAGAACAATAAATGTTACCCACCGTAGACGATGTCGTTTCTTGCGAGTTTGGACTTCCCCGTTGACCTGTGACGAATCCGTGGCAGTCAAGGTGCGAGAGGCACGCGGGGAGTGGTTGGTAAAACTGTTGCTGACTTCAGGTAATGACGAAGGGCCCTTCTTTCGATCGTCGATCATTGGTGGTGCGCCCTGCATGCTCTCCATTGGAACCAATTGTTTCGGAACAGTTTCCTCCATCTTCTGAGCTTGAGGCTCCTCTCTAGAACTAACAGCTCTTCCTTCAAGAACATCACCAGGCTCAGGCGGGCGGAAAATAGAATTCTCGACCTTGTTGCCAGGATCGCTGGCGGCTTTGAATCCGAAGAGTCGGCGGACGGAGGAGAGGGAGAGCATGGCCTTTTCCAGATATAATGTTTGATCTCATTTCCTTGAGAGAAAGAAGTGAAACGGATGCGGATTGAAAAAAAGAGAAGTGATGAATTGCAGAAGTTAGGCAATTGATTACAAGGGCATGATACAAGTAGTCGGGCGCAGCCTGATATATGGGAGCAAGAGAACCGACTGCGTGTAGCCTCGGCGTGCTTGGTGGCGTTGTCATCATGACGAATATGCGTTATCTTTCATAAACTTTTCCAATCATGAGCACAGCATATCTATCTACCTGTATCTTGATTGAAAACGCATGCAAGGCGCATTGAAAAGGCAGACTTGTTGAATCCTTCATACGCCCGGTTTGTTCGATAGTACGTGACATGGCCAGGTAGAGTCATGAGGGCACGTGGGCACGAAGGTCTCAAGTTCATGTACAACATCCAGCTAGACAGCACAATTTATTGTATACAGTCGCGCGTACAAGTTAGATCAAAGGAGCTTTTATTCTAGCAATATTCCATGAATTTCTTACTTATCACGTGAAATATTTTAGACCGTATCCTTCCATATATGCAGCTTTTCATCATCGTCCTGCATTTGAAAAGAAACATACTACAGCAATAACACCAATATTCAAAATGAAGTAAACCTAAATGTTCTTATATCATATTCGTAACATATCATACAAAAATTATAAATGTGATAAATAATACATATATAAAGTAATTTTCATTCGGCTCATCACATCCTCATCTCACCTCAACGTTCCATCTTCCTCTCCTTTCCCTCTCCTTCCGAAATCAATCTCTTCTTCCCTCCACTTTCCCCTCCCTCAACCTAACACCTGCCGCCGTCTATCAAACTTAGCACTACCCATGCCTAGACCAAGCACTCCGACTTCCATTCTATCATATGCTAATTGAAGAAATTATATATATATAGTAAGCAGATTCTCAGCTCAATTGAAATTGGGGGGTTGTTTTGTTTTGCTTTGTTTTCTTTCTGCTTTCGACTTGTGGCTACCATAAAACAAGAAGCTGATAGCCAGCCATCAGCTAGCACATATTCACAAAATCCATCCGCCTGGCTGTCTGTCTTTTGACACTAGCTCGCTCGGTCTTGTCCGCTCTTGTTTCGAAAAACTTCTCTCGCTTGCCGTGTCTTCTTCAGACGTGCTTAGCTCTTCTCCTCACTGAATCATCCTGCTCGCTGCACTCTCTCAAACGTCCGACTCCCCAAACTCCTATCCCATCCCATCCCATCTCGCAAAATTGCAAAACACAAGGCACAAAAAAATTACACAGCCTCCAATAAACATCAAATCATCCCACGCCGGCTGGAAGGAAAATAAGACACACCCCACCCCGACTTCCATGCAGGTCCATTCCAACGCATCGAACGTCTAAAGTGGGGAGAATAAAATAAAAAAGCATAATGACATGAATATATCGTAGCCGAGGATTATGATTTCCGTTTTCCCAGACCCTACAGTTGGGATTTGTGATTTTGCAACAATGTGCGCCCGTCCTCCTTTCATCATTCGTATTCTCCCTATCGTGATATCGAGCATGTGCGTATTCCTTGACTTCGCCTCCCTTAAGCTTCGCTGCGTGATCGTCCCAAACAGACACCCTTTGGTCCTCCACTTTGTTTTAGTGTTCAAACCAGTACATGATGGGGATATCAAAGACGCCTGAAAATGCTCGAAATAATTTTTGAAAGAGCCACCCAATGTTTTTTTTTTTTTTTTTTTTTTTTTTTTTTAGAAATACTTCAAATATCCACTGATACCTTCTTGGCAGTATCCGTACTCCCAACCGATGCATTTGTACCGCGACGACCATGTGTACCGACGAATTTAGTTTTAGGTTTCTTTCGAATCATGGTGAGACCCTCATCACTATCTGAGTCATCGTCCGCATTTATGGACATGTCCCCATCGCCATTGTAACCTTCTTCGTCCGTATCGGAATAAGGCCGGATGGCATAATGATCATCCGATGTAATAGGAGTTTCCTCCTCGACAGATGTTTCTTTGGAGACTGGCGGTGTCAAAGTATCTGGGGTATTGATGGCAGTATATACAGTTTCCAGGGGACAGACACCTGGAGCATGAAGCATATCCCCTTCCCCATCGGCAGAAACAGAAGACGCGCCAGAGACCAGAGCGGGTAATGATGGCACAGATGGAAAGATTTGTTCTTGTGAACCGAGGGCAACCGAAGAAATGGGCGAATTGGTATCTGAAGGTGAGGTGGTTGGAGATAGAACACTTGTTGAATTAACCGAGCTGTACGAACGAGCACGTTTGGCTGCCTCTTCTTGTTGTTGGGCAAATTCATCGTCATCGGGAGATGGAGGACAGTCCTTATGCGCAAAGGTTTCGACTTTCAGGTTCGAACTTTGAAATTCAAGTCTTTTCGCATTGGCATCTGCTTCAATTTTTCTCCTTCTGTCCAATTGTTCTTGAGCTCTCTGAAATGATTCAGGTGTACTTGCGCCGTAGGCTCGGGGCGTGGGGGTCTTTCCTTCCGGAGTTCGGTTGGCCGTGGCGGGCCTATCGTCAAGAATTGATGCAGCATATTGGGTACTAGTTACATTAGGCGTCGATGCTGACGAAAGAGAGAAATGCTTCTCGACCATGTATGGCTGGAAGAACAGGGGTGACGGTAAGGGTTTATCGTAATCAGCATGGGTTGGACTGGTATCTATGGAGCGGGACGGACGGGGATGCTCAAAGTGACCCGGTGCCACTGCTGTACTCATGGCAACGCTAGCGGCTGCATGCTTATCTTCCGCAGCAAATAATCCTCTGTCGACCGATCTAGCCCTCGATGCTGTCCCTTCATCAATCTCCATCAAGTATTCTCGACCTCTCGGCTTCCAGAAACTACCGCCAAGAATGTGTCCCATGTGGTCAGTGAATGGGCCCGGCGTTTTAGGGCATTCATCTTCGGTAGGGGGGCTGCTTGAGAACATGTGGTTCACCGACCGCGAGTATGAGTGGCCTCTATGAACGACTGTCGCAATTGACGCAGTCCCCGACGTCGTACGCTCCGGTGGACCTGGTCTCGCATCAAAACCTGATGCAGCTGAAACGGATCCGATACGTTTTTTGGGGGTGGCTCCTACCGTGGAAGAATCTAGGGAAAACTCGGCCGAGAATGGGTTGTTTGGCGCCGAGTCTGGGCTAGCTGTTTGACTTTGTGCTAAGGGATGCCCCGTTGGCTCTTTGTGATGGTCATTGTGGTTATCGGTGAAGGAGGAGAAGGAGGAGAAGTATGATTCGTCTCCCCTAAGACTGGCTCGACGGACGAGATCGCGTAGCACAGGAGTCAGAGGAGGGAAGCTGCTTGAATTTTCTGCTCCAGAACTTGTAGCATTACTCGTAGCCCTCTTTCGTGGAATGTCAGTCCGCTCGCTTCGATCGCTTCTCATTACGCTGGTGACTTTGCCCAAAGTCTTCTTCAATGTCGATCGAGCTCGTTCTAAGAATGTGATAGGCACGACGGCCCGTTCTAATTCGCTCTTATCAACTTCAATTCTGCGTCCAGCTGTCTTGCGTGATGGATCGGTATCATCGAGCCATCCAATAATATTCTCAATGCCACGGATTGTCCATGGATGTCGCTTGACTTCTCGAAGCTTCATGCGCTCAGCGGGGTCCTTCATTAGCATTCTTCTCAATAGATCGTATAGCTCCTCATCGATTTCCTCGTACGCGAGATCGGTTTCACCTCTATATGGTCCATCCCATGGTCCCATCCGCTTGCTGAAGTTTGCAGTTGGTGTTGCAGGATCAACGGCCCTGAGACGTTTCCTTGGAATATAGACATCTTCTTTTGCGATAGCCTTGAAAAGCTGGTACTCGTCCTCCGCCATGAATGGAATACGAGCGTAGATCAAACAGTAGAGGGTGATGCCAAGAGACCAAACGTCAATCTGCTCGGTGATCCTGGGCTGCTCGATGTCGAGGTCCGTGTAGCATAGTTCCGGCGCGAAGAAGGCAGGCGTTCCAACTGTCTTGGCTAGCTCGAGGTCATCATCAAAGTCGGTAGCGTCAGCTTCGGAAATGTTCTCCTCTGCCTCACCTTCCCTGATAGGTCTGCCGAAGTATGAGACACCAAAGTCCGAGATTTTTACGCGGTGATCCTTCGTCCAGAGGAGGTTAGCAGGTTTGATGTCTCGGTGAACGATACCTTCGTAGTGTAGATATTCCAAACCTAGAACAGTATCTCTGAATGCAGATCTCGCTTGGTCGAGGGTAAAGCATGGAACATAAGAATAATCATCTTCGAAAGCGTCGTGTTGAGCCAAACCATCTACTGAAGACATATGGGAGATAATGCTATCAGCCATGCTTGGAGATCGACCTCGAAAATGTGGATCTTCTAGGTAAGAGCCATACATTGTCCCCTCAAGAGCAGTAGACGATGGATTAGAAGAGAGCGGTTGCAAATGATTAACATCATCATCTTCGTTGTCGCTGTCGATCGGGGGGATGTCAAACTCGGTAGGCAATGGGGTATGAGCACGGGAACTGGGCGCTGTTCGAGCTCGAGAGGTAGCTCTGGAGCCTCTTTGTGATCCAGGGGTTGAACGAGCTAATGACGTATGCGTGTGGGCTTGAGAGACGTAGGATTCCCGCGTGGTTTGCCGCGATATGCCAGACATTTCAGGGTCCTCTTCATCGTTGCCATGTTCCAAGCTCCAATAGTCAGGGTGACCTTGTGCAAGTTGAGACAGTTTCGCTTTCTTCATCTCCTTCAGTCGCCGGCGTCGCTCTATCATGTTGTAGTATTTTTCGTCGTTGCCTGTATCCTCCTCCCCCCTCATCTCTCGTTCAATCCTCCGTCGCTCATACAGACATATCTTTGGAATACCTTTTCTGCGCCAGACGATCTCTCCTAATTCCACATGCTCCAGCACCATGTATATCTTCTTCAGTTCTGGATCATCAATAACCTCTATTAAACCGACGACGTTGGGATGCCGAATCTTCTTTAAAATAGCAATTTCCCTCTTTGTCTTATCCTCGGGCGAGACGGTGACTCTCCCAAGTCTCCGTTTCTTTGAGAATCGCTGTATGATCTTGATCGCAACATACTCCTGAGTCTGCAAACTCCGTGCAAGTTTGACTTTTCCATGTACACCGCGCCCAATTTCGTCGATGATCTCGTATTGATTGATAAGTTTCCGCCCAGTTATGAAATCCTGTTCGACCTGTGCTTTGTGTGTCCTGTAGGTAAGAAAAACAAGTCAGTTATTTAGGCATTGCAAGAAATTGGTTGTTTCAGAGGGCAGTGAAGAGAATCCAAGTATCAAATCAAACTGAACGGATAAGACGATCGTGTACTCCAGGCTGCGAAGATGTCGCACAAGATAGAACATCCAAAATAGTAAACCGACCCATTGAAATCGCTGCGAACACAGCAATCAAGCGAGCCAAAGATCCACTTACTCTCGAACTCTATGCATCTGCAGAGGATGCAGATAGGGGCTGGGGTGAGGAGTTCCATCAGAAATAGATGGGGATTGGTGACGATGTAGATTGGGGGGACTGAACAGTCCCGGGCTCGACGCCGGAGTGCTCCCCGCAGTTCTTGGAAGATTTGACAGATCCATTGTTGTTGAGTAGTAGTAAGTCGAGTGCCGACATGTTTGGTAAAGAAGGTGCCAATCTTTGCCTCAAATGAGTCGGAATCAAGTTATGACGCTTATCAGCACGACATAATTCGTTGTCGTAGTGGTTGCGGAGGAGGGCGGGAGAGGATAGGTCGGTCGTGATTTGAAGCGGTGATGTGATTGATATATACTATGCGAATTGTGGATGATGATTGAGAGTCGGATGTTGTTGGGAGGAGGCAGTGATGAGGTCGGTGTATGTGGGCGGAGGTGGTCGTCTGGTCGTCTGGTCGGTCGGCGTTGGGGTTGGGGGGTTGTATGGGGGAGGCCGTGTATCCTTTGTATTTGGTTGATTGAAGTACCGCAGATGATGGACGTCAAAAAAAGGTGGTGGTGAGGGTAGCGAGGAGATGATAGATTATGGGATCCTTAGTGGGTATGGGAAGGGTAAGTCCTTTTGGTGGAGAAGGCAAGACTAAACAGTCATGGTGGGCTCGGTTGCTCGGTGGCTCGGGTGGGTTGGGCCTGCGCGGTGACTGATTCGACTGATTCGATTATCGATTGTCCGTGCTCCTTTTTTCCTCGACTTCGTAGAGAAGAGAATGGATGGAGGGATGGATTGATGGGTTGATGGGTGGATGCGTGGATGCGTGGATGCGTGGATGGGGAGAGGGAGGGATGTGCCGGAAGAAAGGTGTCACACTCTTTTCTTTCTGGTCCCTCGATTTCTCTTTCTTTTTCGCTTTCCCTTTGCCTGCCCTTTGCCTTTCCCTTTCCCTTTTCCAAATTCGATAACCTTACCCTTACTAGCCGAGTCTGGCCGGCCCCGGCGGTTGTTTGGTGCCTTTTGGTGAAACCCTTCCAAAGTGGTGAGAGTAAGAACTACGACTACCTGGGTAGTAGATGTGAGAAAGGTTGCGCGAGGAAAATGACTGGGTCCCGCTTCGAGTCAAGAAGGTGCAAGGTAAATGCCGTCCGTGGTACAGCACAGTACGTATTTCTTTTGCGCTTCTCCCAGCCGATGATGATGATGATGATGATGATGATGATGATGATGATGGATCTATGGTCATAACCTTGATATATGGGTCGCTCAATCTAGATTTTCGTGAAGCTATTCAGACGAGATGTTGACTTTGACCAACAGAAAGGTTAACTTTAAATGAACCAAAGAAAGAATGGGAGAAGTGGTCGGATAACATGGTGGTAAAGAGGAAATACCATTCAAAGAAGAGAATCGACCACTCATCTTCCCTCCTCTCCTCTCCTTTCTCCTTCTTTCTCTTCTTTGGGCTCATACTCTTGCAGATGCAGATACAGATACAGATACAGATACAAAACACAAAATGCTACTTTGATGCGTGACGCGATTGCAAGGAAATACGTCTTTAGCGCAGCACACGCTTTCCATTCTCCGAATCTTCTTTTGCATGCAATAATTCTGATGCCGCAGGAACAATATCCATATCCATATCCATATCCATATCGATATTAATTCTTACAGCCGTACTCATGCTCCCGCTCCCTCCCTCATCCTCGCCCTCAGACTCGGAAGCGTCTCAATATCATGCATCCTCAATCGAACCTTAAACAGCACGCCAGAATTCCCCTCTGGATTAATTCCCTCAATTCTGATGCATCTGAGTGGTCGTGAGTTAGTTGCAGTGTATGCCCAGATGTCCTTTTAAGCTAACTTTTTGATACTGGCGAAGCTGCTGATGAAAGGAAACAGTTCGCCGGAATAATCGACCAATGATCGGTTTCCTTGCCATTCAATAAAATTGATTTGTCGATCTGCTGCTCAGATACTTTGTATTAACCACTTACGCTGCCCGGATAATCTCATCATTGGTACAAGCAGACTTTCGAATTAAGCGTGGATATCTCCGTCAAAAGAAATGCATTCAAACTGTATGTCGTATGTTTTAGCCCTCACACGCTTCTAACCTCTCTTGAAGATGCATGGCTGATATGTGGCTTGGAATGAGGGTGCAGGTTACGCTGGACTCACGAATTCGGCTCCAACCGCAACGCAGATCTCTCTTCGTCGTGTAGCGATATTCATCATCAAGCAAAAAAGACAAAGGATTGCTTTCATTTTTCCTTCCCGTCTCTCCTCTGCTACCTTTGCACGATCCCGTTTCATGACTAAGTCAAAGTCAAGTGTCTTGGTAAGTAAGACCACAATTAGAGAGCCCTAGAAAGGTACCTACCTACCCTACTGCGACTGTAGGTCGATCTTCCAGGTTGTCTTTAATGCAAGCATGATGCAAGAAATAAGTCTTTTCTTTTCTTTTTTCCCTTGCCCGGAAACTCCTAACCAACGATCTTCTTCATGAACTCCGTCCTATCTTAATGTCTTGACTGCACGTGTCAGAAAGGAGATGCCGGACTTTCTGCGCTTAGTATCATTGCCGTTTATCAATATCAAATTTTGCCTATTCAACTATATCGCCATTTCGAAAGGTTGCACAGATATTCAAAGGAGAAAGAAGACCTTGAGGCAACGTCAAAAAATGGTTTTCTTACATAGCCGCAATAAGAAATCGAAAAAGACTGGTTTTAAGCTTCTCATCCCTCCCTACCTTCCTTAGTATCCATCCATCCCCCCCATACATCGCATCGGCTGTCGTGCGACCCCCTTCTAAGACGGCACATCACCACATCGCCCAACAAAGGGAAACGAGCCCAGCAACGCATCCTTTTTTTCAAGCCCCTCCTCCCGTCTTTGGAAAAATGCGGAGAAGAAGAAGAAGCGAAACCCGATCCTCTGCAATTCTTAGCTGCTCCTGCTCCTGCTCCTGCTCCTGATGCACTTCCCGTGTCACCAATCCGAGTACTGTAACCTCCTAAGTATTTTTTTTACCTACCTATCCTATCCTATCTAGATCGAGTTTGGCAAACCTTTCCCCTACTCCGTACAATACCATATTCCCCCATAAATTTGCAGAATCCTCCAATCCATACGAAGTACAATAGCTGTGGCTGCAAACCCCAAACTGGTGCGAAGCTGGCGCCATGCAGAACAAGCTACTACGCCACGCCGGTTCACCGGGCACATTTTGAATTGGATTGACCAATTGCAGATATCATGCATTCTCTTTATTCCCTACCCTTGACCCATCCTACGGCAATAAAAACCGAGAAAGTTAACAGTAAGAGAGAAAAATGAACAGTCGTTAAATTATGATGATGCTTTCGAATATGAGATGGTGCGAGAAACAAATCGTACGACTTGTATACAGGACATCACCTTACTCACTTACGACGCTGTGTCCTCGTCCTTTGTGCTTGTTCATGGAGGGGTAAAATAGTCATGGTCAGGTCACTGCCCAGCAATCTTATGGTTGACTAGGTATGCACTGCGCTGCACTACACCCATTTTCCTTTGATAACTAAGTAAAGTCTGACGTAGTAATTCTCCAATCCTCCAATCAATCAACCAATCAACCAATCAACCAATCCCCCTCTTGTGAAAGATTGCTCTCCCAAACCACTAAGTAAACGAGAAGTGGCATCCGCTTTCGCTCTGGCCATCCGCTTTCGCTCTCGCCATACTTCGTATGCAAATTCGAATCGAGTTGCATTCGGCCCTCCATCGTCCCTTGCTCTTCTTACCTGCACAAAGAATAAGAACGCACCCGAGCTTCCTTGACCATTATCATGCAGGATCGCTTTACGGCCCGAGTGCAACTCCTTGGATCTTGGAAACCCTCCGTTTCTTTTTCTCTCGCCTCTGCATCGCATCATCTATCCTTCACACACAAAATCATTAACCTGATTTATCCAAACAGATCTCGTTTTAGAGTTTCCAGCCACAGACCAAAAATCAAAATAAAATGCACGGTTGCGGTAGCGGTCGCGGTTGCGGTTGCGTTTGCGGTTGATATCGGCTACTACATGCGCTGGGTGATGGATGAATCTGCGTCTGCATATGGCTTTTTACCTCCTGTAAAGTAATTACAGCAGTAGGGATCTTGAAAGGCGATGAACCCAACGCAGTCCAAAAAGTATCGTGAATCGTCGAATTTACCTCGAATCGAATCGGGATATATTGGGAGCGGAGGGGAAGGGGTCAATCTGACTTGTATTTGGTATATTTCCCCGACGTCAAAGTGGAGGCTATTCCGTCATGCACGACTTCACGATACTGTACAGGGAGATCGATAGCTTACTGTATTGGTCTCGGGTTTGGAATAAATTCACGCAGTTACTATCTATGTACGTATATGGAGCAGGCCATAATGACGGCGCTACTGTATGTACGCTGCATTCGATATTTTTATTCTCCTAATCAGATGAGATTGCATTTTACCAGTTTGGTTAGGTGATTGGTCTCTCCATATTCACTTCCTCCCCCTATTTCCCAATTACCCAATTCGTTCATCGTCAATATCTACGACTGTCAACGTCCATTTTACAGCTATCATCCATTTCTATCCAACTTATGTGCATCCTTCTCTCCTTCTACCCCATCTGCATCTGACTATCCTCCCTCTCCCTCATGTTTCCCAAGTAAAATATTTCGCCTCCGCACTCCTTCCACATACATCTCCGAACTTGCCCGTCGTCCTACACGATACATCATATTTTCCTGCTTCCGCTTCCACCCATTTTCCCTTTTTCTTTTCCCTTTTTCTCCGATACTGTTCACAACACCCATGGTCTACAATATTACTTGCTATATTACTCTTACATAAACCAACTACCCCTAGTACTTGTACTATGACTAGACTAGAACAAGTAGATACCGATCATCGCACCCATTTTGATACACCACATCTAACATGCACATGCATACTACACGCTACCGTGCTTTTCCTCCTCGCCATGCGCGCAGCGGCTTGACGGCGACGGCGACGGCGACGGCTCTGTTTCGGGGGTGATGGTTGTATAATAAACAGACAGCAAGCATACTGTGGCATACCAATACCAATACCATTACCGTACGTAGGCAGGTAGGTAGGTAGCACAGCGAATAACGCACCCACGGGGTTCAGAGCGCGATGATGATGCCATTCTACTGTATGCATGTGACTCACTTAACCCATACAGTAAGTAAGTAGTATGCACATCTCAAAATGCATACTAACTTTAACTTGCAGCGAGCACTCACTTTGACAATGACCCCCCCTACGGTAAGTAAGTGAGTGAGTGAGTGAGTGGTAGAACTACAGTAATTTGGAGTCAAAAGATAAAAACCTATGTACAGTATGCATCAAGGGCACACAAAAAGGAGTTTGGGTCTAGGGTCCAGCTAGGGGTGCTTTCTTTCTTTTCTTTTGTTTTGTTTTGTTTTCTTCTCTCATCTTGTACAAGTGACGGTTTTTTTCTCTCTTGGTAAGTTAGAATACAAGTACGTATATGTAGCTTTATGTCACTATTCCCAGATTACTGCAACTACAACTGCGACTACAACTGCAACTACAACTGCAATGCAGTACGTACTTGTACTATAGGAAGAGGCAGAGGGAGAAAAAGAGGAGCACGTACAGCGGGGCAAAGGAAGAAAAGGAAAAATTAAAAAAACGGGTATGCATGCATAAGCAGGGTCTATCTGCCTATCTACCCGTCTAGAGTATCTCTTTACAGTACAGTAGCAAGTACTATAACCTGGAAGAAAGTGGAAAAAAGAAAAAAGAAAAAAAGAGTGGTCTGAGATGACGTCAATGAAGCTATTTTGTTTTTGGATAACTATGGGTCTCTCTCTCTCTCTCACTCTCTCTCTTTTTTGCTTTCTTGCAATCCAGGATGGAGAAAAAGAGAGACTGAATGCGATGCGATGTGCTGTGATGTGATGTGATGTGATGTGAGTGAAATAAGCTGCATTTTCTGGGGTAAAATTTGGGGTGCTGTCTGTGTGTGTGCGTGCACCACTTACTTACTGATTGATAGATAGATATTAGGGGACTGACTGCTGACTGCTGACTTGCACGTTACGCTTCGCTGTCGATGTATCTATCTATCATATTATTTATATTTATGAAGGTGGAATAAAAAGAGATCTATCATATTCAAACGTGCAACCTCCCTCTCATGGCACATCTATCTTCCTCTAGAAGTCATCCGACAGAAACCATCTCTACCCTTTCTCTTCCTTCTTTTGTGCATCCATTTCCATCCACGCACGGGTTCAGTTCGCCTCCCTCCTAATCTACTTCGTACCCGTAGAACTATTTCCGTCTTGTACGGAAAATGTCCATGCGCAAGTATGCTTGCTTATCTTTTCACATGTCAACACCAACCAATTTGGACTGGGATTTCCACAGAGCCTGAGACATTTGTCTCGGATTTTTTTACAACCTCAAGTGTGGCTTGTACGGGGTGTTTTTCTAGAAAATGGTGTATGGATGGATGGATGAGAAAGGAAAAGGGAAGGGAAGGGAAGGAGAGGAGAGGAAAGGAGAGGAAAGGAAAGGAGAGGAAAGGAAAGGAAAGGAAAAGATGATATTCCGAGAAATAATTTTGCACGGGGAGAGAGAGTAGTATGGGCTCGCAAGGAGCAGGGGAAGGGATCAACCTTACACCCAAGTTATCTCCCTTTCTATCCAACTGCCCGTTCTTCCTTCGTTATGCTGATAGATAGAACTAGCCAAATTCCCACTCAACTCCATATCCCTATGTCCAGTCCAGTACGACCATCAACCCCTCCCTCTTTCATCTCTCAGACTCACTCACTCACTCAGCCCACCCTACCCCACCCTGCCTAGTCGTACGTGTGTGAGTGCGAAAATGTATACGCAAAAGAGTGAAACATATCCCGTCATACCACCCCTCCTCCCTCTCCATTCCTCAAAAGTATAAGAAAAAAACATCTAGAAAACTTCCTTTTCCAGCGCGCTGCATAATACATTTGTGCAGACTTTCGGACGAAATGAGTCACCCGCTACCTACACAGCATAGCACATGGACGCTACCATCTTGTGTAAACAGAGCCGCGGATCGGGATTGGAGTATCCGGTTGGTTGGTTGGGAATGGATGGACGGGTGGAGATGGGCGGAAATACGGGTTTGCTTGGGTTTGGATTTGCGTGCAGACTGAGACATGTATATATGGTTGAGACTTCGTGGCAATCGTTTCTGATCTGCTTGCTACTGTATGTGAAGATCATTTTCTTTGGTGTGGGGATGGGATGGGATGGGATGGGATGGATGTCTTCTATTCTTTTATTCGTACGCAATATGCTCGGAGGGGCGAGGAGCCGGGGAGCATGTCTTAACGGCGGTAGGGAATGCAGAGCAAGTTCCCGAGTGGCACGGTTGGGTTTGATGGCGTTGATCAGGAGGCTGAGGAGCGGTTTAGCTTGCTGTGTTTGGAGAGAGTGGCGGGGCAGAACGGGGTGAGGAGATGGACAGATCAAGCAAGACGTATGTATGTATGTATGTATGGGATACTCTTTTCACTTCCAGATGTATGTATCAAACAGAACCACCGACGAGCGAGCATACGGAAGCATAGCAATCCAAAGTACCGAGTGGCAACGAGCTGGTGACAAGTGGTGAAACATATGGTAGTTTTTCCCCCAAAAAATGATTAATTCCAAACGTCAGTTGGAGTTATATACTTGTATCAGCGTCTGGATGCGGATGGAGATATTGACATTCCAGTGCTGCGTCTGATCGAAACTATAACAGCATAAGAATGACAGTATTCATGATGAGATCAAGTACATCATCCCCCTGTTTTCATCCATCTACGTCACTTCCATAGTTCCTATCTAAATTTGGATTTCTGAGTTGTACTGTAAATAACACTCTCACGAATACCAAGGCGTCAATACACCTCATCACCTCGCCTTTCATGCCTACCGGGTGCTCATTTATATCCCTTCTCCTTGAATAAGTAGATCTCGAGTGAGAGAATATCCGCAGCAGGAGCCAGTTAATCTACTTATTGACGACGTCTGAGAAAGTCCTCAAGAGTCATATGCATGATGTGAGGATATTTCATGTCATACTGTACAAGTCTGTCTCTCTTCAAGCAGACTTCTTCTTTTCAACTCCAGCTCCAACAGCCTCTCTTCTCTTCGAAAACATCAACCTCGTATCTTTCTTGCCACCAAGCTGTGAAATCTTTTCTGGGGACTTATATCATCAAGTCATGTTGGAAAAGCAAGGAGGTGGTGAAACTCCAAGCAGTAATATCAGCAGGCTGTTCCTGCAAACCTCCAGTGTAAGTCCCTTTATAAACCCAAGTTATGGGGAGTCAGATCTATAACCAACCACAGACCTAGGGAGAATATATCCACGATTTTCACGAAGCTTCCACACAGTCTCTGAAGACGATTCTCTGCGTCAATCAAAGTCAGTACACGCTCCCTCCTCCCCCCCCCCCCCCCCCCCCTCGGCCAAACAGCAACCTACTCAACAAACGCCGCAGCAGCTGGCACTGTACCTCCATCCACACACTGCTCAACCCCAGCCAGCCTCAACAACCATCCCATTCCATCCTACCCATCCCCCGGCCCCCGCAGCCCGCTGTATTCCCAACATCGATTCCCGCATCTCATATCTCGCTAATACGAAAAAGTCCTTTTGACCTCGAAACTCGCCGACCCCAGCACATTTCCATCCACACCTCGATGTGCAGATGCGCTCACCTCACTCCCTGGGTATGTTTTTCTTCCTAGATCCTCCTATGATCGATATCCCATCTTTACACATACACAAATCATTTTTTTTATACAGCGCACGAGCACAGCATGTATCAATGCGGTTAAGCCCCTGTGATCAGCAACAGACCAAGTAAGTCGCTGGGGAATATATTGTGGGGGGGGTTTACCGCAGTGTGTATATATGTCGATCAGATGTTTTTGGCCCATGTACATGCATGCAAGGGTGAAGTGTCCCCTAGAACCATGTAGCCATAAATCAATCACTATTTCGATGACAGCTACGGGTGTGCTTGGTCCACGCGACGGGGGAAGGCGATGCGATGAAGGCTGAGATATGAGAGGAAGGAAGTATGTTGGTGTCTCGATAGAGGAGGCTATGGATAGAGACTAGATGCTAATAACTATACAATGAGCGAGCGAGTGAACATTCCAGTGAAGCAAGAAGGCAGGAATAGACAAGGATCGAAAGAAATATCAATGAAAGAGCGATATTATACAAACCAGCAAGCAAGCAAGCAGACTTGATCATCGAGATATATATAACTTAATGTGATACCAACCAATTTAAAAAAAAAAAAAAAAAACCTCAACTTGAGCATCCATCACAGATGCGATGCCCTTTTTATACTTAAAATCATATCACATCACCACCGACCTCAAGCTCTCAATTCCTTTCTTTCTTTCTTTCTTTCTTTCTTTCTTTCTTTCCATACCACATCACCACCTACCACATCACCACCTACCACATCACCACCTACCACATCACCACCTACCATACATATCAAACCATACCACATATCCCTCCCTCCCTCCCCACACCACATATCCCTCCCTCAATCTCAACCAGCCCGCTCCAAATTCCAATCCCTCCCTCCCCACAGCTCTCTCTCTCTCTCTCTCTCTCTCTCTCTCTCTCTCTCTCTCTCTCTCTCTCTCTCTCTCTGTGCACTCACTACATACATACATACCACCAGTTCTACCAAGACAAGCTTTAATTTCCAATTTCCAATTCCTTCTTCTTCTTAGTTTTACCTAACTTAACTTAGTATAAGTAAGTAAGTAGATAGATAAATGAATGCCATTGCTCTGGTAGTCTTGAATCATCATCCCCGTATGTATGTATGTATGGCGGGAGCTATATATGTATATATGCTCTTCTTCGTGCAGTATAATCATCTTTGCCCCCCCCCCCCCCCCCCCCGGGCTCGATCGTTTTCCACTCCAAAATGTATACAGTACTCCTTTTTCTCCACCACTGCCGCTATCCCCTATCCCCCCCTTTCTTCATCTCTAGCTCAAAAAGTGTTCTGCTGACTTGAAGTGGCTTGGTGGTATATATACAAGTGCGGATAAACTTTAATACGCAGTTCGATCTTATTCCATTGAACCAGCTGCTTATTAAATTTCCTATTTCACAGCTTCTCTTTTTCACCCATTTAAACAGAAACATTATCAAGTATTACAATCTTCATTATTATTCCATTTGCTATCTCACATTGCTCATTAGATACCTAAAAGTATCCTTACAATATACATTTTTCATCCCCCCCCCCCGACACCATTCATGCATCCTTTTTTCATCTCTCATTCCATTCCATTACATCCTCATTCAATCAATCATCCATCCATCCATCCACCATCCCCTAGTGTATTACCATGTTTATGGCGTAGTAGTATGTATGACCAAGTCCAGAAGACTCCAAAGCCGAAGATCCGTCCGTCATAAAATGCATCAAGTCGTATCGTCCATCATAAAAGAGAGAAAAGAAGATAGAAAAAAAATTAACACAAAATCAAAATATGAGCAAAGAATTGAATAAGCAAGGGTATAGAGTTCACCCGCCATCATCGTTCATTCCATCTCGCATCCATTACATCCCAAACATCATAACTTTTCCAAAAAGGAAAGAAGAATTATGTCGATCTGTTTACAAAAGGAGAGCGGCGAGACCAGCAGCGGCCATCAAACCAGTGGCTGCAGTTGGGAGAGCACCAACGCCGGAGGATGTTGTGGAAGTAGCAGATCCAGCAGCGGATGAGGCAGCAGCTGAAGCTGAAGAGGCGGCAGAGGAAACTTTGCTGCTGGCGCTAGAGGCGATGGAAGAGAGTGCGTTGGAAGCAGATGAAACGGCGGAACCGACAGATGAGCTCACAGAGGATGCGGCACCAGATGCGCTTGAAGCGGCAGATCCAGCGGCGGAAGTGATACTGGAACCAGCAGATCCTGCAGCGGAGGTAGCGCCAACACCAACAATTCCGCCAATACCAGAAAGGGTAGAGGATCCAACGGTGGTCTCGAAAGTGGAAGAATCGCTGGTGACAGTGGAAACAATGGCGGATGTAGTGACAGCGGAAGGAGAAACTCCACCTACACCAGAGATGGTGGTTGAGCCAACAGTGGTAGTGATGACTGAAGAGTCAGAGGTGAGGGTTGAGACGATAGCGGCAGTGGTGATGGCAGAGGCAGTTTCCTGTAGATGTTTAGTAACTATTCTATGAGGAGAGTCGAAAGTTAAGATAACTTACAGTTCCATTGGCAGAGCTGACAATGACTGCAGTGGTGGTCGAGGTGAACAAGGTGGTTGGGCTGCTGGTAGCAGATCCAGAAGCTGAGCCGGAGGCTGACGAACCGGAGCCGGTGGCAGATGCGCAGTAAGCACTGCCATATGCGATCACAGGAGCAGCGGAGTCGGCACCACCACAAGCGGCAACAGAGCAATCACGGATACCGTAACCAAAGTTCACGTTGGAGCAAAGGCAGGAAGCATCTGGGAGGCCATTAACATATGGGCATCCGAGAGCCACGGATTGTGCAAGCATGTTGCTGATGCAAGTTTGCTGCAGACAGATATATTAGCCATTGAACCATTTCAATTGATGATATGTTAACTATCGCAGAGCAGAGCTGTATAGTTACATTGCGGTGTGAAGGTGATTGAAGGTAAAACTTACACCACATGATGGGAGATCGCTAACGGAGCCTTGGGCGAGGGCTGAGGCGGCGAATGCGCTGATGGCGGCGATGACTGAGGACTTCATTTTGAAGAGGTTGGTTGAGAGAAATTAATGTTGTAGTAGAATTACACGTCCTAAAAAGGTGGTTGTAGATGTGTATTGCTTGTTGCTTGTTGCTTGAGAGATGCGAGAAGAGATGGTGGGAAGGTTTTATTATTGGATTATGAGAGGATTGACGAGCGGGTGATGAGATGGATGAGATGGATGAGATGATGTAGAGATGATGCAGAGATAATGTCAAGAGTGAATTCTCTTTGTTTGGGATGTTTGTTTGGGATGTTGATGTGAGGTGGAAGGAGAATATTGAAGAGGTGGGAAGCGGGAACCTTATTATAATGTACAAACTCGCAAGGGAAGTTGAAAGGTGAAAGGTGAAAGGTGAAAGGTGAAAGGTGAAAGGTGAAAGGTGAAAGGTGAAAGGTGAGGTGAGGTGAGGTGAGGTGAGGGTGACAAGGACTGTGTTGTGCCAAGTAGTCGCGGTAGTGTAGAAGAAGCTGCCCGTTGAGCGAGGAAACGGAAAAGAGAGTGACGATAGATGTGGCCTAATCGGGTTAAGTCAGGTACCTTTCTTTTGAAGACTCAACCACCGACCATCATCTATTTACCCACCCCCTCCACTTGGCCCGCCCGCCGCAACTGGACTACACGCAGCTTTTTTACCCTACTATGTACTTCCTTGGAAAGTTCCCATTGACCCATTCCCAATTGGAAGAAAAGGTTCTCGACTCTCGATTCTCGATTCTCAATTCTGAATTCTCAATTCTGAATTCTTCTCATGTGCAAGTATCACATTGTCAATCGTTCAATCTACAAGACAGTCCATGGCCCGCGGTTGTCATCTTGATTCACCCCAAGCGAGCATGGACCAATGCGATAGTAGCGATGCGATCGATTGTCCCAACTTCTCGTGGCACAATCAATGGAGCTCTTTGATCATGTTTTTCCGCAAACAGGTTAGGTTTCTGAGATCTTGCCAACATTCGATGCCACGTTGGTCATGGTCTCCGAAAAAAAAGGTTGGAAAGAGGAAGGCTGGCCTCACCGATAGTGTAACTTTTTCTTTCTTTCTTTCCGCTTGATAGATAGCTTGGTCCGGTACAGCACAGGCATGCCGTTAGCTCGGCCTTATGGTTCATTGGCTATCGAAGAAGGCTATCGAGGGGTTTCTAGCCCTTGCGGCCAGCCACAAAAGATGCGGAAGTGGAAGTGTGAGATGCGTATGCAAGTCGATGTGTTCATGAAAGATGGCTGGTTGTCGAGCAAGATTTGGCGTTGTGACCAAGAAATTATCTCATCAGGTACCCAACCAATGACATTGACGAATGAGAGGCACTCCGGCAAGCGATCGGCAAGGTGAATGGGCACATCTTTCATGGATACCCTTGACCCTTGCTCTCTGTATCTGGTATGCGAGACTTGACATCACAAATTGTGGCTGGTAATATGCGGTAATATGCAATTGAATTAAGATTTCCGCCACACACGGCAAAGGTGTGGTGTATCTGCCAGCCAGCTCTGTCCAGGTCTGCTTTCTCTGGCAGATGCGATGAACCGAACTTTACCTTTTCCTCTTCCCCCGCTCCAAGGGCCACATGGACTGCGAGAGAAAAAAGGATGCGAGAATTGGGAGATGATCCTAATTTCCTGCCCGTCTGTGTACGGAAATTGGCGATCAAGCATTGCACCACACACCACGCAGTACAAACCACAGATCACAAACCACAAACCACAAACCACAAACCACCATACCACACCACACCAAGCAAGCAAAAACGGCCATGAATAATAAACCACCTGGACACTCATTCCTCCTCGCCTGGGCGTGCTAGCTAAGAAACTGTGTTACTCAAAGACAATTACAATCACCATTACCCTCGCCCTCCTCCATCGTCCCGTCTCAGTCAGTCATGGCACCATTATGACTTCAGCACCGAGTTGTCTCCCAGTATCCATTCATACATACTTTCGTACGTCTTTGTTAATTCAAGCTTTCCATCCATGCTTCGCTGGCAGAAAAGTGGAAACACATGCCATTTTGGGGGGGGTTTCCGTCTCCTTCACCAGGTAGGCCATCTTTTCGTCCTTTCATCATACCCTTTCACCCACCAAGTTTTTCCCAACTCCCAGCCAGAAATCCAGCCAGAAACCCAGCCAGAAACCCAGCCAGAAACCCAGCCAGAAACCCAGCCAGAAACCCAGCCAGAAACCCAGCCAGAAACCCAGCCAGGCCAACAACTCTACTCCGTAGAAGAAAGTACTCGACCTATCGTGTCGTGACGTCGCCCCATGCAGACGTCTCCCATGCAGACGTGCCTGTATGCAGATCCGAATGGAAAAGTCGAGAAACCTGTGAAATCTGCTTCCTCTTCCTCTTCCTGACCGGTACGAGATCCAAGCTCTTACCCACCGCCGAACATGATTTTCCAAGATTTCTCTCCCGTCGCTTCAAGGGGTCCATAAAGTGCCTGGGTGGGCAGTTTTCCACCAATCGGGCTCTGTCAGGCTACGCTACAGTAGGTTACGTGATATGCATGAGCTAATCCAAATAGAAATCAGAGTTCCCCAGGAAACAAGATATCAGATATTGATCCTTGTACCATGAGACATATGTGTGTGTGTGTGTGTGTGTATGTGTATTGTTCCTTGCTGAGCTGAATCTTGATATGGTTTTGTTGGAATTTGGAATGAATGAAGAGGTTGGGTGCCGGTGCTGGTGTTTGGAGGGGTGGAGGGGTGTGAGTGAAATACACATTTGTTTGTTGCGGTTTTTCATTGGCGGGGAGGAAGATTGATCTTGAGGTTAGAATTTGCGACGAGGTACTTACTTCCTTTACTGTATGTACATAGCGATTTGCTGCCTGTTCGACTCTCGACTTTACGATAGGCTATTACAATGGCAATAGTTCCTTTCTCTTAATCTCACCTATCTCACCTACCATCCTATCGCATCACCTACCTACAAAGTACCATGGTCCAGTAATCCAAAAAGTCACGTGACTAACTACCATGCCGACAATCACCTAAGAGTACAGCAGAGCACACACAGTCCTTGAACCAGTAAAAGAAGCTATCGAATCTCTAATCTCAATTCTCAATCTCTAATCTCCATTTCCCAAATCCAACTTCCACTTCAATATAAACGTCCCAAAGGGTCCATGTCCATTTTGCCCAGCAACATCCTAGCGCAGATTACTACAACCGAGACAAATTTCATGCTTTACCTACTGTACTGTACTCAACCCGTCTCCGCTGATCAAGGATCCTTCGTTCTCTGAACCGTTTGTTTCTCAGCCACTGCAATTTCGGCTTTTTCTGGCTGATTGTTGCAGAAAGAGGTGCGGGGAAGGGGGGGGGGTGCTTACAGTATGGTTATGTATGTGGTTGTGTCGAGTTGGGAAATGTTGAGATGAGATGAGATGAGATGTGGTGCGGTGCTGCGCGTTCAATGAATGAATGAATGGATGAATGGTCTTGGGTTTGGAAAGTTCGTATACATATACACATATATATACATGATCGGCGAGCTAGGTGTCGCTGTCTTGGTTGTTGATTTTTTTTTTTTCTTTTTTCTTTTTTTTCCTCTTTTTTTTTTTTTGGAAGGGGGGGGAGGGGGGTGTTTGCTGTGTGATGGATGGATGTTACACCAAATCTTTGCTTTGCGCACAAATAAGTTAACTAGGATAAGTTATAATAGAAGTGTCTACTGTGCTGGGTCTAAGGGTTGTTCTATGGAAATTAACTATCAAAGCTCCTCCCCTCACCTCACCTCACCTCGCCCCATCCCCCACTCTGCTCAGTCTCTCTCTCTCTCTTCGCCTCACTAACTTGCTTCATCGAACAGCAAATCCTTGCTATCTAACTATCGATAAGGAAGATGAGGTAAAGTATGAATCTGAGCTGGATATGTATCCACCACACGACGAAACGATCGTTACCAGCGCAGCTCGGTGCGTGTGGAGCGGGAGAGGGAGAGGGAGACGAAGACGTGGCTTGGCTTGGCTTGGCTCACCGCTTAAGATGGGAATTTCATCTTACATTACGCACCACGTGGCATGCCTGGTATTCCACTCTACTCTGCTCTACACTAAGGGAAGGGAAAACTTGATCGTTTGATCCGGTAGCGGGGCTTGTCGCGAGATGGTGCGGTAGAGAAGCGAGGTGGGAGGGGGGTACTGAGAGCATTGCTATGCCGGGGTTTGCGAGTGCTTGATATCGGGTGTTGTCTGTGTGAGAGGCATAGGAATAGGAACAGCGCTGTAGGTGTTGGATTGGAGTGCTTGTTGGGTTTTTGGTGGATGGGAAGTCGATGCGCGCGCGTTATTTGGGGGCTTGGGGTACTAGGACTGCGACTACGACTACGACTACGACTGCGGTCACAGGGTTGAGATGGTGTTGGGTATCTTTCATTATTTTCTTGGGTGAGGGTTGAGAGATAAAGAAAATATGTTTCTCTATTCTTACGGTGCAGGTAGGGTGTTGATCGTGCTTGGGATGGATGGCGATGGTTAGGCAAAGTGGTGTTCAATTTCGTTTGGTGCGCCCTGCTTGGAAGGCGTCAGGCTATGGATGGTGTGTGTAGACCCAAGAAGTACTTGGATTTATAACCGTTAGCTGAAGTGGGTTATTTTTTGAGGCCGCCTCTGCCCAACCGATTGGATTTTTGCCTTTTCGGAGGATATTGAACTGGATATCCCCATGGCCACAACATAAGGTAAGCACCGAGAAATCTGATGGTTGTGGCGATATGATATTCTGGTATCGATGAATATTCACCCTGAAACTATGATTGCATCGATTTCTCTACAACGAGGACTTGTTGAATCAATGCATATTCTCACAGCTAGTAGAGTATATTCTGGATCGACGACTCGGAGTTCTGGCAGAAGGAAAGAGTATCTAACGGTGCTAGTGCATCAATGAGTAGATTAATTAGTCGTCCAGAACATTTCCATTCACTGCGAGGGGAAAAATTCTATCTAATTCCGGCTGCGATAATTTACTTTCCTTTACTTCAATATCACAAGGAAGGAAGCTCGTGTTGTGGTGCGATGCAGTGTATGCAGGCTTGTATGGTATTATATCTTCGTTATCCTATCTGTAAATCACCTAGAAGAAGAGGATGGAGATGCAATATAACAGATAACAGAATGTACTACTGTACGTACCGAACTCCGTGATCTGATATATCTGCACAGCTTTTTGGTTTTCCTTCTTTTATTTTGGTCCGGGAGGGGGGGGGGGGCAGACTTACTCAGATCACTTACTGGCGTATATGTCCATAACATGACATGACATGACACAATATACTCCTTCCCAACTTGCTAGCTGCTCTCGAGTTGCCACGGACGGGACGCACATATATAAAGATCGAGTCAACTTGGTGGCATAGATACAATAAAATTACAATCTATAACGAAGTAGATCTTGATCTTCTGCTCGTACGAGAAAGCAAGCAAGTAAGCAAGTAGCCTACATATGACATGATAGACATTTTTTCTTCTGTACACTTATTCATTCATTCATTCATTCATTCATTCATTAACCCCCCGGGCTGTTAAAAAAAAATATAGAAGGAGGTGCATCAGGCAGGCAGGGCGAACTTGTAAGGTAAAAGCACGCACGCACGCGGGTTTGTATGGTAGAGTAGACTCCCTAGATTAAGTTAAGTTATGTTATGCTATTTGATGCTTCATATCATCAATTCAGTTATTCATTGGCCAAGTTAGCCGGCATAGCATCTCAGGAGCGGGGGCGGCGCGAAGGGGGGAGGTTAGATTGTTCGTTCTATTCTGATGATCGGCTTGTTTCGTGCAGATACGATGTAGCTTCTTTGTGACTTGGCTTGGCTTGGTTTGTCTGTTTGTTCGCTATTTTGTGTGTGTGTGTGAGAGAGAGAGAGAGAGAGAGACATGAGTCTAGATCCGTGATCAGCAAAAGTAATTTTACAAACCAGACTGAGATGACGAGTCAAGCAAACACCGGTGAATTTGCTTTACTGAGTTTGGTGAAAGAGTAGAGTAGTAGTAGTTAGCTGGCGATGGGAATTTAATGATGTGTGTGACGAGGAGTAGGTAGAAATTAGGGACTGGGTACAGTGGATTTTGTGAATGGGTGTTTGAAAATTAGTGTGATGTGGGATATATAGGGGATGAGATGGGGTGAGATGAGGGGAGAAGAGGGGTGGGATGGGCTGGGGTAACGGGTTACTTATATAGGTGAGTGAATGAGTGCAGGAGTAATATATTAAGGGGGTGGAATAAGGATGGGAAATTGCGGTAGTGATAGGATAGGATAGGATAGGATAGGATAGGAGCTAGATACTATATGTTTAATTGCAAGACTGGCTTATTATATATATCTGAGTACGAATGTTCAGTCATCCTTTTTTGAATGATGATGCAGAGGTGGATGGATGGATGGATATTCTAATGTAGTCTGTGGCCTATTTCGTAAGATGGAATAGAATAGATAGATACATACGTTTTCATGAATCATAACCCCCAGTTGTCTGGAGCTTGTAAGATTGATCGTTTTTTTTGCAATCTTAGCTCACCTATCATGATCGCGTCCCTGTTCGCTCCCCTCTTACCGTGTTATACCTTTCTTTCTCTTTCCTTTGCACAGTCGATACTTCAAAGGGAGAACTCAACAAGGAGATCGGTATAGTGATCATTCCATATACAAGTTTCTACTCTTCGCGCCTTCAATATCCCCCACTTCATTCCATGTATAGACCTTCCTCTACGATCCATACCTTCACCCCTTCGCTAACCAAGCCATTTAATGCCTTCTGGATCTCCTCTTTCACATTCCCATCTTTTTCTCCTATCCTCCCTGCAACTTCTCTCACCACTTCCCTAACCCTCGAACTACTTATCCCAGTCCCCCTTCCCTCCAAATCAGCCATTTCAATCCCCGCTTGCCCTTCTCCCTCCCTGAACCACCCCCGACTCCCTCCCATCTCTTCCACCCGGCCTTTCATATTCCGAACCCACTCCTCTTGTCTCTCCCTACTCCACTCCTCCTCACCCTCCGTATCCCTCCACGCTACGCGCAATCCATGCTTCCCCAAAAACGGCACCAAAGGACTAAGATCCCCTTCGCTATAGTATTTTGGGTTGAGCACGCGGATCAGCGTGTCAAAACCGGTTAGGTGGATGTGGATTGTTTCTTCTGGGTAGGGACTAGGAGAGGTGGATATAGAGAGGGACTTTTGGTGAAAGAAAGGTTGTGAAGTCAGGGCTATGTCGATTGGAATTGCTATCTTTTGATCGCGAGACGTGGATGATGGGAATTGGGGTTGAGGGGATAAGGAAGAGGAGGGAGAGGTCAGGCTAGAAAATAAATCCTTGGCAAAAAGCTCGATTCCAACGAGACGTTGTGGGAGAGTGGTGGAAGGATGACCGGATCCTTTGTCGGCATTCAGGGTGGAGAGAAGCAGGAGGAGACGTGGGGTTGGGGATGGCGATGGCGATGGCGATGGGATTGGGCGATGGGAGTGTAGGGCTGAGAGACATAGGTGCATATGTGCGAGGGTAGGAGGGTTAAATGATGAATCGAGGATATAGAGGGCTAGTGGCTGCTGGGATATGGAGGAGGAGGAGGAGGAGGGAGGAGAGGGGATGGAATGGAGGATGCGGAAGCTGGAGGGGGGTGAGGAGTGCAGGAAGGAGTGGAGATGGGTCGTGTAGACTGTGAAGGGGATTAGTGAGAATTTATGCAGTTGGTGATACAAAGGCAAAAGGGTGATACAGTGGGAAAGCGGATGAGGCGGATAAGGCAAGAGAGTAGACTTTTATGATATCACCAGATTTGGATAGGTAATCTAGAATAAGACTTACATTGTAGACGACTAGCATAGTAAGAAGATGAAGGTGAAGGTGGCATCTTCACGATACATTCACAGTGAATGTTGATTTGTGCTCTCAATGTGATTAAAAATGGTGAGGTTATTCCACTCAGTATGCGAGGCTACACCCCAGAACGCAATTTGATTGGGTGACCTATGCAAAGCTACTACAGTACAACGACAATAAACATCACAAACGGAAAGGTACAGTACAGTACCGGAAGCGAAATGGTAGGTGACATCATAGAAAACACTCGATTCAAATAAAATCACTCACATCCAAATCTCCTTTGCATTTTGTTCAGTAATCATTAGATCGCGAAAATGGTTCTTGTTGAGAATTGGATGCCACCTTCGAGGGAGAATTGGGAGACGATTGTGTGGTGGTTTCAGTTCTTCCCGCTGGTTTGTGTTCCCGCCGAGACATCTCCTCACCAGCACACAATCTCGATCTGGACGTTAAATGAGCGGGGGAAATGATAGGGATCTTTAGCTAATCACGCATCATGTAGGTTACGATTCTTCAATGGGCTCAGCCGTGGTATGGAGCGGGCAAAACCTCGTCGAGTAGCCGATTCAACATTCCTGGAAAGATAGGATGGATTACGATGGAGACGCCGGGTATGCTGACGATGCTGTACATCATGTACACATTGCCCGCGCAGGTGGGAATGGCGGAGATACCATGGGAGAATAAGCTGATGGCTGTGCTTTATGTGAGGTTTTCGCACGTGGTACAGATACGCGTAGGATGTGGACTGATGGTGACATAGGTCGGCCATTATGTTTATCGGGCGGTTCTCGGTCCTCTTATGACACCTTCCATATCTCCTATCCATCCGATAGTCTGGGTGGCGGCTATGGCTTTTCAGATCACGAATGCTACGTCTTTGGCAGGTTATTTCGGTGGTTATGGTCCTGTTACGAGGGAAGACTGGTATGTAGTTCTATACTTTCATCTCTCCATAAAGATTCCATACTGACTAGTGGTTACAGGAAGCCGAAAAGTGGAAATCCATACGTTAACGGCGCGCGCATTGAACTGGGCTTGATGTTGTTCTTCTTGGGCTTCTTAGGAAATATGTACCATGATGACGAACTTCGTGAAATACGGCGCGCTGCGATGCGCCGACAGGCCAAAGAAGCAGAGCAAGCTGATCCTTCGACTGGAAAGAAGAAGGGGATGGCAAATGTCGATAAGGTCTACATGATCCCGCAAAATGGACTCTTCAACTTCATACTCTACCCCCACTACTTTTGCGAATGGATAGAGTGGGCTGGATTCTTTATCATGGCAGGACCCGACTGTGTACCGGCAAGAAATTTTCTTATTAATGAAGTGACTACTATGTTACCTCGGGCGGTGCAGGGAAAGGCCTGGTATTTGAAGAAGTTTGGTAAAGAGCAGGTTGGGAACAAAAAAGCGGTATTCCCGGGAATCTGGTGAGCGATTTGGTGGCGGTAGACATAGATGGCAAGAAAGTTTCTCATGAGCTTTAGATGAGTACTTTCTGTTTAATTTTGTTACTATGTACCAATTTCGGCAGATAGACTTGGGCTGGCAGGACGGAGAAGGGGGATGAGCAGCGGGATTACTAATCTAAGGACTAAGCAGAAGGCAATTCGGAGCACGATCTACATGAATAAGGGCTCACAGACCTGATGGTGGAGCATTAAAATATCATCTTAGGCGTGATTGCGTCTTGAAATGAACCCCGAAAAACATCCTTATGATATGATCGACCAATGAGGAGATGATCATCCTAAGCGAGTATCCGAAACCTCCTCGAGACTTCGTCCTCATCTATGTAACATCACGGACTCATCAAAAGACGACGAAGTTTCGCCGTCCTTTACTTTATCGGACATCAAGAAGAAGGCGAAAAGCGTCATTATATGTTATTTCATCCGTTCATATCAAGTTGCATGAATTGTGTATGCATTAAAGCGGAGTCCGTTGGGATATACCTCTTTCAAAACTCCAAGCATGAACTTCTAATTGAAGCACAAAGAGTGATCAATCTCCAAAACGGTACGAATGTATCCGATTTCTAGCTCTAATGTCATGACCCACTCGAATTCATCCTGGATCGAAGGCGAGAGGAAAAGCAAAAGCACAAATTTTCATTGGAGAGCTCTTCAAAATTTTGATCCCAATCATCGTCTTGAAACGTGCATAGTTCGCCGTTGATAAGTCCGGGCTAGGTGACAGCAAGGTTCATCCCCCACGTCCTCCCCTTATCACAGTCCCTTCATTCCAACCTCTCGCCAGCCTTTATATCTATCTCTCTCTTTTTTCCCTTGTGATCTACGTCATTGCGGCTGATTTGCAAACAATTTTTGGGTCTTTTAGTCCCCACTCTGTTCTGGTGGGAGTGAGGAGAACGAGAGATAGATTAAGACCACGTTATTGTGCATTGATGTGCACATGGAAGTTCCTGTCACTTTTTGAAGCCGCCACTTTCTGATCACCGGTTTGAATGCCCCTATACGAGGCTGAGTACTTGGTAGTATGGGGTGATACTACCATTCTCCGAGCATGTTCCCCACATTGTCTTGGGAAGGGAGGCCTCGTAGAGAAAGAATCTGCTCATACGTAGGTGGCTAGGAGGAGATTTGGAACAAGGAAGAATGTAATTGGATGTCAAGGTTGATACAAATAATGTTAGATGATGGTGGCTTGGTAAGAGATGGAAGTGGTTGGTGAAAGTTGGATATATCTATTTCGACTTAATCCAGCAGTATCTCTTCCTTCTCACTTGCTATTCCAAACCATACTTAATACATTCCTTATTCCCAAGCTTACAGCCACCATCAAAAAGGTGCGGCTGGATCATCAATTCAGTCTGGAAATAAGAAGACCATCACGCAAACGTCCATCCAACATCTACATCCCGCATCAAAATCTTCCCTTCCCTTCTCTACATATTGAAACCGATCAAATCATCATGTCAGGAGAAGGCGCAGCCGAGCAACTTCCCACATCCCCTCCCAAATCCTTTCAAAAGGATAATCTCTGGTCCCCAGGTCTATCATCCCACCCCACTCCAGTCGAAAGCCAACATCCCATCTTCTCCAATGAAGATCTCACCCGTCCCACAACCGGTCTCCGTCGCAGACCTAGTCATCCCCCTCGCCGCTACTCCGGCGGCGACTACGATCTCAAACCGTCTTTCAGCTCCGAGACCCGTCGTCCGCTGCGCACCCGTGACGATCTCTTCTACGAGTCCGACCGCAGCGATATGCCGCCCTCTAGCCGGCTCACCCGCCGCGACGAATATGTCGCGGCGCCGCACCCAGATGCCTATGAGCGCTCGCGTCCTCCGCGTACTTATCGCAATGTAGAGGGGTGGGAGCGCGGTCCATCTACCAGCTCTAGACCGTTTTTTGATGAGACGAGAAGCGAGTTCACGAAAGAGAGGGATTTGGAAAAGGGGCCTGCACCGGAATGGATCAGTGGAGAGAGATTACATAGGAGGAAGAGTGCAGATGAGAGTATTGATGGGTATAATTATGACGCGCATAAGAGAAGACGCACGAAGGGGGGGATGCTTGATTTGAATAATTTGACCCCGGAGGAGAGGGCGATGGTTATGAGGTTGCCATGGACGCACTGGATGAATAGCGAGTTCAAGAATCGTGAGTTGTTCCCCAATACTATTCCACCATTGCATCTCAACAAATTTCATCCCTTTACTATCACAATATTCCACTCATTCAACCTCCTCCCCTTTTCCTAATCCCACCTAACAACCCCGACCTAGACTTCGTCGCCACAATCGGTGAATTTGTCGGCACAACCATGTTTCTCTTCTTCGCTTTCGCCGGCACCCAAGTCGCCAACATCGACAGCAGCACCTCCAACACCACCACCGGCGGCGCCACCGGCTTCAACGTCTCCGTCGAACTCTACATCGCCATCATTTTCGGTTTCTCCCTCATGGTCAACGTCTGGATCTTCTTCCGCATCAGTGGCGGGCTCTTCAACCCCGCCGTCACCCTCGGCATGGTCCTCGTCGGCGCTCTCCCCATCGTCCGCGCTATCTGTCTTTTCTTCGCGCAGATCATCGGCGGCATAACCGCTTCTGCAATGGTGCTGGGTCTTTTCCCTACCACGTTTAATGTGAGGACTACGTTGGGGCCGGGGACAAGTACGGTCAGGGGGGTGTTTATTGAGGCCATTTTGACGGCGGAATTGGTGTTTACTATCTTTATGCTGGCGAAAGAGAAGCACAAGGCGACTTTTATCGCGCCAGTCGGGATTGGATTAGCGCTCTTTATCGCGGAGATGGTGGGTGTTTTCTACACGGGAGGGAGTTTGAACCCGGCGAGGAGTTTTGGGCCGTGTGTGGTTAGTGGGGATTTCGATAAGGAACATTGGATTTACTGTAAGTTCTCCTCTTTCTCTGCTCTTCCCTGTTACCCCTCACCCTACTCCCTTGTTCCACTATCCACCTCTCACCTCACCTCTCCTATTCTATCCTTCCATCCCTACTAACACACTACATCCAGGGATTGGCCCCATCGTCGGCACCTGTATCGCAGTATTCTTCTACAAGTTCATCAAAATCCTCGAGTACGAGATGGCGAACCCGGGGCAAGACGGAGACGCAAAGAACGATCCGACACAGAATGAGTTCAAGCGACAGCAGATTCTTGAGGAGAGACAGCATCGTTTCGAGAAGAGACATAAGAACGGCGAGGGAAGTATCAGTCAGGGTGCGGGTGGGAGTGTGATGGGCAGGCCGACGAGTCGGTTGAGTTAGTTAAGGAGACGGAGGGAAATAGGAGGAGGGACAGAGTATGGTAATGAGTCATGAGATACGATTGGGACGTTTAATGTGGTTGTGGATGAGAGAATGAACAAACGAACAAACGAATGAATGGTATACTCTGAGACAGGAAGGACAGAAAAAAGGGAATAGAAGGTTCTGATTTATTTACATACAGCTAGCTACTCACACAAGAATAAAAAGATCAAACGCAGATATGTGTACATTCTTCATATTGTGTTTTATACCGATCTCCTTACTTTTTTTTTATCCATCATGCTACACTACGCTACGCTACGCAATTCGCATCTTGTATCTGCTATTATGTATTTTTTACTGCAACGGAGGACCAAAAGGATAGAGAAAGTTAATGAGCTAGGCTAGAGAGCATAAGAACGAATATACTTTACTTCTCCCCTTTCCCCATCTCCCCTCCCTCTTCCTACCTTGTTCACTACACGCACGCACGTACTCTCCCCTCCCATGAACAAAGGTTAAACTTTTCTGCGTATTGCCACCTAAAAAATTAACCTTTGTTCATGGGAGGGGAGAGTGAGTATCTTCCATACCCAACGCCCCCGCCCCCTGATAAAATCCACCAAGCATGCCATGTATTATACCCAAACCCTCCCCTACCTACCTATCTATTCTCTACAGTACCTATCCCTCATAGCATAAACACTGACGTCACAAAAAGGAACACCTACCCACATCCCTCCATCCCTCCAACGCATAAACCAGTCCTATCCACCAGTACGCCGAAGCGTTTCAGACACCGAAACGCGGGGTGTGATATGTTTTCCTAAACTACATCTATTTGGGGTAACTTGTTCATCATAAGTTATGATGTCATTGCCATTGTCATTTCCTACCTCCTTACATCTATCTATCTATCTGGGGGACTTTGTGTACCAGATCAGACTGCTACTCCCCCAAACTAATTATGCTTGGCATATAAATAACTCACACACTTGCTCATTCACTCACTCACTCATTCATGTACATACTTCGTTATAAGGATATTCAATCAGACAAGTTGATATACATGTGTGATTTCATTTTCATAATCCCCCTCCTCCCTCAATCTCTCACGCTTGCTCGGTAGCATCTCACTCTCGTTCCCATCTATTCCCCCTCCCTGCCTCCTTCCTTCCTTAAAACCATTAATATCATATATCCACGTATAGTATTTATATCCCATCTCATTTCCATCCCAGTTTAGTTCTCCTTCCTATCCTTCCCATCACTCATCCAACACATTTCAAAAACCACCTTCCCCTCATCACAAACACAGAAAAAGACACAATGGCGCGCCTCTCCATGCATATAATATCATACCAGACCCTTACTCTCTGGCTACCCAAACAAACAAGCAAGCAATTAGCCCATCATACAACTCTATGTATATATACGCAAACCCAATCAAACCCATCCCATCCATCATAAGCCCATTGCCATCCCATTGCCATCCCGACCCAAGCCAGCCCAATATGTAACAAAAGAAGTAAATTCCCATTCACCCATTCTTTCCATTGAAAGCAAAAAGCCAAGTACATCTCAATGCAAGCCGATTGAAATGATTAAAATGTATCTTTTCCTTTTCTTTTCTCTAGAAAAAGGTCCCGGAACTCTCCTGATGTCCATCCATCCCTGAAAATAGAATACGCTCTTGTTTATGAAAGCACCTACCAACTTCAAAAGTTTCTTCTCGCGCTTATGAAGTCCAATACAATTCAAACACCCCATCAATATCAAACATTTTCTTTCCCCCAACTTTCCACCGCCAGTCATCCTTCTTCCGGATATACGTCTGACGAACCGTATCATCATCTATAATTTCCGCTTCAGCCAAATCCCACGAGACCTTGCGTCCCGTCTCACGAAGCGGGATGCGCTGTGGCCCAAACATGAAATCGAGGTTCCATCCGGTTCCGTCGTCGCCGAGGGCATTGAACGTTCGTTCCATTTGGTGGAGGTTAAAATCGATGCCTTTGGGGTAATGCGCAATGGACCATCCATTGGTGATAATAAAATCGTCCTTGGTGTGGTATCGTTGAAGGAAACAGTCTTCTCCGCAAACCTGTTGGATTTTGGTTGACTCGTAAACTTTTGCTTCGTGCCACATTCCTCCCTTGAAGTGGTGAAGTGACAATGGTTTTATGCCCGACTCGTAGAATCCTGATGGGTCACCGGCGATGTCGAGTTGCCAAATATCATGAAGAACAGTAAGACGAACTTCAGTATTTTCGTAAACGCATTTTCTGAGGAGGATGTCACCTTGCGGCCCCCATCCGGAATTTGCTTCTTCAATCTTTTGCTTGGTGCTGCATTGAGGGAAAAGGTCGGTGATCTGTGCGGCCAATGGAATGGAGAAGAAGACGCCCGCTCCCCCATAGGCTTGAGACCCGTGGCGCGCAAGACTTCCAACATCTTCTGAAAGATTTCCAATATAAAGATCTTCACTCGCATCGTACGTATCGAGCTTCTTCTTCAGAGCATCCATACTTGGGAAGAAGGTATCGTCGTCGCACATCACTAGCCATTTCCGGTATTTTCGTGAACTATCTTTGTAGAGTGCCGGTAGAAGAGATAAATATCGTTCCGCCATTTCAATAGAACTGTCTGCCGTATAAACTTTGGCGTCTATTCCCAAAGTTTTCAACATCTTTTTGGTTTCTTCAATTTCCTTCTCGGACGCATCCACCAATCGTAAGATCAATCCTCCTCCATTCGAATTGCCATGACCATCACTCAACCAATGTGACCAATCTAACATGGGGTTGATCTTTGGGTCTGTCAATCTCTTATAAGTAGTCGAGATTCCGAATAGGAAATCCGTAGCATTCACCTCGGAGGGAAACGCAGACCTTGTGACTGGGACATCGAGCGTCTTCAAGCATTTCGCGCTTGGATCGGGGTCTTTCGCAATGTGAATTGTATCAAGGTAGCGGGGGAAAAGGGTCTCATCTAGTTTTGTGATAGACTCTCGTTTGATGTTTTTTCGATGAAATTTGATTTTTCTAGCAGCATATTCGATCTTGTCGTCCAGACCGAACTGCTCTTTCAGCCGTTGTAGGTGGGTGGAGTTGACTCCACATTGCGGAGAACCATCCTTTGTAGTGAGGATATCTTGAGCAGTACTCGAGATTTTCGATTGGATCTCATGGATTCGTTCCTGCGACGGCCTTCCAGTAAAGAATAGGATTGTTAAACAAATGAGTGTGAAGATTGCGATGCGCGAAAAGGAACTGCGGGGGTGTATCAACCTGTTGGATGATATAGAGACACCGCCCATTTTGAATGGGTTGCTTTTGTGTAATTGAGGGAGTTACACGCGACACGACAGGATGTAGGTATCGAAGGTGATGAGGGGTGGGAGAGGGTTGAGAAATGAGGTGGCACACAAGAAGAAAATGACAGGGCTTGAAAGGAAACGACAGAGAATTACAGAACAATCGAGGAACTGTAACGATGAAGATGTACCCGAGAGGTGAGGAAGATGAGAGGAGAGAAGGCTGGAAAGCTTCTTCGCGGATTGTTGTTTTTCGACCTGGGGAAGGAAGGAAAGAATGAAAGAATGAAAGAATGAAAGAAGAGGCTGATAAAAGAGGAGATGAATATACAAGTCCCCTAATGATTAAGCTGCATTGGAAACTGGAATACAACACAACACTACTTACTATTACTACTCTTGAGCTAGTGGAAGGAACCTTGGATTGAGTGTGAACCAATACCCTCCGGAATCCATGTTGCCATCCATGATCCATGATTTCCCTCTTCTCTCTTCTCTCTTCTCTCTTCTCTCTCCTCTTTCGACATTGGGTCGTTCCAAGACGGATGGGTGTATCCAGATCCTTTCCTACCTGGAAAGGATTGGGTCATGGATTTTGCTCGGATAATGTGCTTTTCACGGGGAGATATCGCCAGTGGCCACGGCATCTGATTCGTTCATTCGTCGATTATTCAGATATTTCCCCGATGGCTTGACAAAGCCCTGGAACATGCATACGCAATAAGCACTTAAGCTACGGCAAATCCGTAACTAAAGTGTAAAGTCAACAGATTAGCGGCGGAAAGGTACCCCTGGTCGGTCCACAGTTCATATGGCCCAAGTCGAAACGGGCGAGACGGGCATCGAAATTCAGATAAGATTACAAGATGTCTGTTTATGGACTCGATACAACCTTGGTACAGACAGTACTTTAGTTGAGCTTCTAGATGTTGTAGATGTTGTAGATGTTGTAGATGTTGACTACCTACAAACCAGACAATTCCAATACCGATGGATAGGTATGAACAGCAACCAAATGAGCCGAATATTCTTGTCGAAACCAAGAGATGAAGAAAAGCCTATCCTCGGACGCTTCTCCGCTTTAAAACGATCTCCAGACAAATCTACGAAATACTCTCTCTGTACCTAGCGTTACTGTCCACTGCCGAGAGATCGTCGTATGCACCAACCTCTCGAACGAAACAATGACATCGTCCAGACAGGATTTGCATTTGAGAGCTCCATGGCCAGTACAGCAGTCGTTTTGAATTGGCTATCCTATCCTTGTTTCTCTTTCATGCTTCTCAGTAAAGAATGTTTTTCCTGGGTTATGCAGCTCAAAACCGGATGTTTAGGCCTTTCGAGGTTGCATGCAAAGTAGTAAGGGGCCTAAGATGACAAGTAAAGGGGCGACCGACGATCTACAAGTTGGAGTAGTTTAGTGTACTTGTGTACTTATATAGCCTTACCTCAACGTCCAGCCAACCTGCTTCTCCAACCCTTTCATCCAGGTTTATTTACCAAAAGATAAAAATCCATCCCGGGTCGGTCGTTTTGGAATGTTGCAGATATGGTGATCGGTGTCTTGAATGTCCCCCACAATGGCCTAACTTTCATCTCAGTAGTCTAGCACTGCAAAGCCGTCAACCGTTGCGTCTCACTGTTTGACTTGAAGGAGACAGCAGGTCTATCATCAAACAAAGGTTTGAATCGTACAAATGTAAGCCCCTGATGAACATCACGGGTACTGGAGTGGCATTATGATCTAATTTTGCAAGACTTTTGGTTATGGTCTCAATTGGTAAAAAGCCATCTCGACTTTTATATTCTCATCCCACACTTCAATTCTCTTGTTGGAAAATATTCTTCCACGGAAGCTCTCCTCCCCCTTCTGGAAGCCCTTATGGTTTCCAAAGTACGAGTATAGTGTGCCTTGTAGCCTTAATTCATGCCTTGTGACCTCATTCTCCACCCCGCTGGCGCATCAAAATGTTGCCCGCAATGTTCATGATTCGGTGTAAGAGGGTGTCAAGAATTACCTAGGAAGACAACGCCACATCCAGGACCTATCATGTCTAGGCAAGTAGGGCTTTACCGTCGCACTGCTGATATTCTCTTCAATACTCATAGCTAACATTTCACACAGCAATATTCTCTTCCTACCATTTCGGAAGGCGACAAGCCTACCATTATCAGATGCGATAAAACAATATATCTCCAGCAAATATGACCAACATCCGGATATGTTCAAGCAAGACCTTGAAGTCATTGATGCGTTACGATCATCTGCGATTCATGTTAAGGAACCACATGTCAGTGGGATAAAGAAGATAGCTGCATATGCAGGACAACTTACTTGGCTGGGAGGGAAATTCCCAATAGATGTATGGAGCTGCCACAGCCCCCGACAGCTGAACCTACACTAATATTGGCAGATTGGTGTAGAGTTCTCATGGTACCAAGCTTTAGGATACCATACCGATCGACCCGTTATCCAAAATAATCTCAAATTCGAGCTGGCCAATATCGTCTTCAACCTCGCAGCTCTCTATTCACAGCTCGCCATGTCATCGAATCGCGGAACTACAGAAGGACTGAAAGCGGCGTGTAACTACTTTTCTCTATCTGCGGGGGTTCTCAAGCACCTAAAAGTTAACATCATTCCTGAATTACGGACGGCTCCACCAGAAGATATGGACGACCACACACTCGAATCTTTACAATATCTCATGTTAGCACAAGCCCAGGAATGCTTTTGGCAAAAAGCTGTGATGGATGGATATAAGGATGCGTCGATAGCGAAGTTGGCAGCTAAGGTTTCTGATTTATATGCTGAAGCAGGTGATTGGGGGGTGAAAAGTGATGCGATTAGTTCAGAATGGATACATCATTCGACTGCAAAACATCACCATTTTGCTGCCGCTGCGCAATACCGTCAAGCTTGCGATTGTTTGGAGAAAAGGAAATATGGAGAAGAGGTTGCGAGACTGCGGGATAGCATCGCTTGCATCAATGAAGCTTTGAAGGAGCAAAGATATATCAACAAGATAGTCTTAGCTGATCTGAATGGGCTGAAGAATAAGATCACTGAAGATTTAAAGACAGCGGAGAAGGATAATGATTTGATCTATCTCAGTAAGACCCATGTATCACTAAGCTGGACACTGCTAACATTGTAGATCCTGTACCACCAAAAACGGATCTGAAAATCCTCGAGCGTGCGAATATGGCTGTTGCAAAGGTACCAAAGGAATTATCAGAGCCGATGACTTTCCTAGGGGACCACAAAGAATTCGGGCCACCGCTCTTCTCCAAACTTGTGCCATTCGCGGTTCATGTTGCAGCTAGTATATATGAAGAACGAAGAGATAGAATCGTGAATAATAACATCATCGATGAGCTGGAAATTCTGACGACTCTAATACACGATACTCTACGTTCACTTAACCTACCAGGATCACTACAAGCCCTAGAGAAACCGTTAGGACTCCCACCCACACTTCTTTCACACGCAGAAGAACTCCGTCAAGCAGACGCTGTGGGGAGAATCCACCGAGCCATCTCCGACGCGGCAAAACTGAAGGCTTCCGACGAAAGTATATTCTTTGAAGGCAAGGAACTCCTCCAGTCCGAAGCGTCTGAAAACGAACGCCTTCTGATGAAATACGGCACCGACCGCTGGACGCGCCCCGATTCCCGTACCGCCGCCCCAAAACTTTACAAGCAAGTCGACGAAATCGACGGATACTTCCAAAGCGCCGCCAGTAGCGACCAAGTGGTGATTGACAAATTCCGCGAATACGAAGGCATGCTTCGCATCCTCTCGAGCTCGGACCGTGACATCGGCAACTTCGTACCCAGCTCGCGCCGCGTGACTATCCCACCAAAACTCGAGGGCGAAGTGTCGAAGCTGCGAAACTCGCTGAATGAGATTAGCCGTCTGGAGTCGCGGCGGCGGAGGAAGATCGAAGCCATAAGAGAGAAGCAGAAGAAGGATGATATTAATAATAGTATCTTAGCAGAAGCTGCCCGTCTGGAACGCGAATATCCATCTACACCGATCGTGCCGGCGCACTTTGAAGATTTCTTTGATCAGCGCCTCGCTAAATACGATACGGATCTCGATGCGCTAAAGGCGGAAAAAGAAGAGCAGGAGAGGTTGCTTGCGCAGCTTGAACAGGCCAATAATTCCTTTGTGGCGGCAAGAAAGGGGGATACGTCGACGAGGGAAAGGGAACAGGCGCTGCAGAGACTGGAGATGGCGTATTTCAAGTACAAGGAAATCGTTAATAATGTCGATGGCGGCAGGAAGTTCTATAACGATTTAGCGAAGATCGTAACGCGCTTCAGGGATCAAGTAAGAGGGTTCGTAGCGCAGCGAAGAGAAGAGGCGGAGCGCGCGGAGAGCGAGCTGCAGGGCCCATTGAGACCGGTTAGTAGGCTGGTTTTGGAGGCAGGCGCGGGAGCTGCTGGGAGAGGTGTAGGTGTGGAGGGATTGGGCCAGGGGATGGGTATTGGGAGGGGACTGGATGGGATGGGTAGTGGAGTTACGCAACATCATGCGCCGCCGCCGCCGCAGCCAGTTATTCCGGTTAATGATAATTTGCAGAGGGAGACGATGGATTATGAGTATGAGAAGGAACATGGTATTCAGGCGCCGGTGCCGCAGAGAGCAGGTTTGCAGCATGGGGGTGGAGGAGGAGGTGGTGGGACGCCGGTTGCGAGTGCTGGTGTGGGAGGGTTTGGGGCGGGGGGTGGAATGGGGAGTGGAATGGGAGGGGGTATGGGTGCGCCGGGTACCGCGTGGAGTCCGGATATGGGGATCAAGTTTGGGGGTGCGGGTGCGGGTGGGCAGGCTTTGGGGAATGGTGGGGCTAGTGGGATGGGGAGTGGGCAAGCGGCACATGCACAAGTACACGGACAGCCACAGGTACAGGGACAGCCACAGGGTCAGCCACAGGCACAGAAGCAAACGACTTGGGATCCGAGTGCGGGGTTGAGATTTGGTTGATGTGGAGATGGAATAGGATGGGATGAGATGGGGTATGCGATGGGTGAGGTAAGGTGAGGTGAGGTGAGTGGATATAGTGAAGTTGAGTTGAATGTTAGCTTGGAAAGGAGAAGTGAGTGGTGGATGAATAACAAACGAGTAAATAAATAAATCAGTAAGTGAGATGTGTGTATAGATAGATAGGTAGATGGATGAATGCATGAATGAATGAAAACACATAACTTATCCACACACACACACACACGCACGCAAAATAGAATAGGAATGGAATGGAATAGAAAGTACAGATAAGGTAGCCAAGTTAGTTAAGCTAGTTAGTTGGTGTAGAATTCGAAGTTATGGTCTGTCTGGTTTGGTTTGGTTTGGTTTGGTTTGGTTTGGTCATGGCTTATCTGGGGAGGTTGGGTAGATTCAAGTCCAGTCAAGTAATGTAGTATTTATTGTATACTACTCTAAAGACGTAAATAAATAAATAACTTAGATGGAGTGCTGTTATGTGCTATATTCTGTTGTTGCTATTATGTGCTGTACTGTACTCTGTTCTATTGTGTGCGCTGGGGTAGTATATACATACTATTAATAGTAGATAATTATATCCATCATCTACCATCTCTCATTTCTCATCTATCCCTCAACCCGGCCTTCCTCCTCTTCTCTAGCAAAACACCAGCAGCTCGGGATCTATCTATCCATCATCCATCCAAATAGATGAACCCACACATACACACACGCATGCAACCAAGAAACAAAAAAAGCACAACAAATAGAAGATATTCATAACGTATATCCATCCGATCCCAACCTAACCTAACCTAACCCAACCCAAGCCAACCCAAACTCATCGTAAAATTCAAGCCAAATTCAAAGCCAAGCAATACATAAGGTATCCTGACCACGAACCTCATCCTATTCGCCATTCTCCTATCCCTAACCATAATCGCTGGATCCTGCTAACAAACAAACAAAAACAAGAAAAAAAAAAAAAAAAAAAAATCCGCCTTGCACGAATCCAAGACGCCGATCCGTGATTGATAAAAAAGAAAAATGATACCCAAGTAAATACAGCATGGTGGGATGAAGCGATACCATATCATCCACTGCAATCGAATCCGATTGATAAATGATAATATCTCTCCGACGCTGACTCTGTTCCCTGATTCTTCCGCAGTAGGTAGCTTGGAGAAGAGCAGACGAAAAAGAAGATATCAAGGCAAAAGACTGCTGCAGAAACGCCAAAACACTGCGCATACCCATATCATCCCATCCCATCCCCTCCTGCCCTTCCATCACCTCCAAACCGCTTGCATCCCCTTCACACACAACCTACTCCGCAGCAACCTTCCCCTCCACAACCTCATACCACATCCCATGACTCTCCCTATCCACCCTCCCCACCCTGCTCAGAACATCCACTACTCCCCCAATCCTCTCCACAAACTCCGGCATTCCCAGTCCCGCCATCCCCATCCCCTCCCCCGCATTCCCTTTAACATTCAACTGACCATTTTCCTTGGCCAATCTCCCCACCAAATACCCCTTCAATCTCGTCATCAGCAATCTCATAACGGGTTCATTCAACTCCCGATGACTTTCCGCACTCGCATCATCCTGGCTCACTTCTGCATTTCCCACAACTGCCGCCGCCCCAACAATCTTCCTTACAAGTTCCCGAATATGAGTCTTCGTCGCCATCGGCATACTGCGACTCGATTCCAGCGCCGCCGTAATGCCTTGTTCCGCACTCTCGACACTCTTCGCCATCTCCAACACCGAGTAGATTCTCTGGGCCTCAGTCTTCCACTGCGAGCGCACATCTCTCTTGAGTATATTCTTCGATTGGAGGAGAATCGCTGAGGTGGTAACGATGCGTAGGATATCGGTGCGGACTGATTCAATGCGTTTCGTGTCTAGCTGTAGTGTTTCCGGGATCGGAGTGGAAGAAGTAGAGGTGGAAATATCGACCAGCATCTGGATGTATATTTTCTCCGGAGTGGGTCTGTTACGCGCGAGATTGATATTCTCGGGGTCGCGACGAGACGCCTCTGCGTAGATTTTAGTACGGGCGTCGCGCCAAGCGTTGATAGTATGGGTGAGGTCATTATTGGTTTGTTCCATGATTTCGGAGAACCGCTTAGTTTCGTAGGGGGAGGCGTGTTTGATGAGTTCGGGGGCAGATTGTTGGAGCATGAAGTTGGCGTAGTCGAGTTGCATTAAGTCTATGAAATGCATTAATGCTTGGAGACGATCAACGAAATCGCCCTTTTTGAGGGTAGTCTCGACGAGAACTTTGACTTCTGCGTCGCGGAATGGTGCGCATAGACGTGGTAGGATATTGCCCATGAAGTTGAAGAAAGTTTCGTACGAAAATCGTCCATGCTGAAGCTCTGTCGCCACAAGATCTGTATCTAGAGAACCCTCAATGAGTTTATACATCGAGTTTCCAGGTTTCAAAAGTCGTTGAAGTTTGCCCTTGATATTGTCAGCCATGGCGAGGACCCAGGCGTCACTATTTCCAGCTGCAACTTCTTGTCTCATCGCATCGAAAATGAGTTGATTAACGACGTCCCGTTGTTGAAGACAATCTTCCATTGAGATCCGATATTCCCGGTTGATGGCCAATTCATGGACTAGAACTCGATTATCTGGAAGAATCGAGTTTACATTCCTCAAGTTATCAGCATGAGTAGTCGACTTCTGTTCTCGTCCCTTGACAGGCGTCGCCGGTGGTGTAAGAGTCTGTAGATGAGAGGTAACAGCACTATCAGATGTGTTGAAATCCTCGAGCACAGGAGAAGCTGCTTCTGGCTCGGCGGCACGGGGTTTGGAATCTCCAGTAGGTTTCTTTGCCTGGTTTGCCTTTCTAGCTTCTCGAATAGCATTCGTGATCAGACGTTTTCCTTGAACAGGACCCGCGAGTCTCTTAATCCTAACCATCAACTTCAGCTGATTCTCCCTGATGCCATCACGATATGAATTAGTGACAGCCTCTTCCGTACTATCCTTGACCGTCTGCCAGATCGAATCGAGCTCCACAAACTGCAAGACCATCATATCGATAAGCGTGCTCGAATCCCTCGCCTTCCACGCAATGAAAGCATTAAAGAAGGCCGCATAAACCTCCGACAATGTTGAAAGCTGTGCAGGAGGCGGAGTATAGTTATTCGCTGCAGTCAATCTCGACAAAACATTCTCAAAAGAAATAAGGAGATCTCGGGCCTTTGCAACAAGATCCTGTAATTGTGGATTAGCCAGATCGTCCCTCTTAATTGGCAGCGCTCCTACCTGTTCCTGTTCTCCGCTGTCACCTTTACTACTCAGAACCTGAGTTGGGTGACCTAGGATAAGGAAAGCGCTAAGAAATGTTCGGACTGCAGTCATTTCGTTGACTGAGCCGCTTTCTCCTTCTTTCAATCCACATATCCTCAAAATATGTGCTGTGCTGACTAGAACCTTTTCCTGTGCAAGCAAATCAACCACCTTCTCGAATGATGTTCCGCGAACCCCATCAATTGTAAGACCTAACTCTGCAAAATCATGTAACGCCTTCCAGCGTCTGTGAATTCTCCATCTTTGTTGAATTTTCTTGGCCGCTACCGGTTCACTAAGAGTCTTCTTGATAGCCGTTGTAGGACTAGGACTCGAGCTTTTTCTCATATTACTTAGGCTTCTCCCCCTCTTAGTCGCATTCGTCCGACTCAACAATTCCTCTCTTCTCTTTTCCGCCTCCGCAAGCTTCTCCTCCATCTCTTTTCTCAATCTCTTCCCCTCCAACTCCCTCCTCTCCTTCATACTTTCCGCGACCCCCTTCGCCCTCTTCACTTCCTCCGCACAATTTGCGACAATCTCCGCCAAATTCTTCTCTCTAGCCTGCTGCGCAGCCAGCGCTCTCTCCTCCGTATTCGTCGTACTTCTTGGCGCCGCCTTTGCCAACGCCGCTCTTAATCTCACTTTCTCCGCATGCGCAGCCCGATCCGCCAATCGGGCTTTGCGATCCTCAAGGATACTGGCTCGGCGCAAATGCTGCGCGATATAATTGCTCTGCGACCCGCCCAGGCTGCCATGACGACTCGAAGTATGCGAATGAGCAGATGATATCGAGTTACGTCTGGACGACGCGGCGGATGATTTGCGACGATTATTTGTGGGGCGGTAGAATCGGGCAGCGATGCGTGGTGGAGGCGTGTGTATCCTGTTCTCGGACATCTCTTCGGATATGAGATCCAAGTCTGCGGCTTCTTCTGAGATGCCCGCAGATTCAATGAGATTGCGATCGGGTTCGCTGAGGTCTTCAGCTACGCGGCGCATTGTGTGTGAATATTTGTGTGGTGGGTGGGTGGTTTATGTGGACAAATGGATGCGATCTAGGAATTTCCTAGGATTCTCAGCGGGGCGGTGGGTTTGTCGAAGCTGCAGATGTTCTGCAGATGGTTCAATGAAGGGTTTTAATGATCGGGGTGCGATATCCAAGTGCGAACGAAGACAATGGTTTTATGGTTCTTTGACGTAAATGAATGGCGTAATACATTCGTCCGCTGACAATCTAAAAGATTGTAGAATTGGTAAATACAGTAAGCGCTTTTCCCACCGGGATGAGCAAGTAAGTGGTGATGTGAATCTGGGAGGGTGATTAATAGCAATGAAGTTCTTCTATTCTGCGAAGCATTGGGAGAATTGTATGAAGAGAAGGTAGTAGCTTGTTCCTTCACTCGAGATCAATTAATTGAGGAGGTTGGAGCAGGAGGTTGAAAACGTCGAAATGCGAGCAAAGTCGATGTATCCGGGCGAAATTAAGGATATGATGGGGTTTTGGAATTTGGGGTAGGTTCAAGAGCAGAGCAGCGCAGAGCAGAGCAGAGCAGCCAAGGGTAAGAATGATACAGAAACCGAAATCCGCGGGCTGCTAGCAGAACAAGAGCGGCTTTTGCTTGGTGATGAAATGGAAGCAGAGGCGGGAAGAAGCACATGGAAGAAGACAGTTGCCATACGACGTTCCCGGTGTCTCGTACTGTGTTGTGTTTCTCGTTTCTCGTTTCTCGCTTCTCGTCTCTCGTTTCTCATCATTTCTAATCATTTCTATAGCCGCTACTTGCGATATGCTTCAGTCAGTGCTGGGCTATATGATAAGCTATAAGGTATAAGGTACAAGTTCCAAGTTCCAAGGTATGACATGGCTCTCCCACTTCACAGTCCAGCCCTATCCACTACTCGATGCTCGTGGACCCTTCGTTCGTGCATCGCCACATCTACACAAGTACCTACTCCAACCTACTGCATCTGGTGCACAAGTCTTCTTTGTATCCCAACTTTTCTGCCCGCCCAAATTCCTCCCTCTACGTCGTGCCTCATTGCAGCAGTGCGCACATGCACGCGCACACGCATGGATACATGCATCAGAATGTCTCAAGTCAATTGAATCAATTGAATGTCTTACTGTACGTGAAGTACATACATACACTACGGTACACTTCGCCTTACTTACTTGATCCACCCCCCACGCCGACCCGACATCCCCCATCCACCTCCTCTCCGTCATTCCGATACACGGCCAAAAGAAGTTCTTTATCTCCGGGAATTGTTGCAGCACGGCACAGTAACCTTATATCCTCATTTCATTTCATTTCATTTCATTTCGTCTTGTTTTGTCTTTACAGGCCAAGAATGTTTCATATGAATTTGCTTTTGCTTGCGATTAAGTAAGTTAAAGGGTGGGTGGCGTTGCCTAGATACAAGAGGTTTGTTCGTATAGTGAGTACTAATGAAGAGGATGGTTGACAAATCGAAGGAATCGCGCAGTGCAGTGTAGAGCTAACACGGAGGAAGGAAGAAACCGATGAATCACTCCCGCAACTTGCTAACTCTGTATACGAAATCCGACACGACTGTACAGTTAAGTTCGTTCGTTGAGTACAAGATCCTGTGAGCATCTAATCTGAAGGATGCGAGATCGTGCGCGGGAGGATGGATGAGTGGCGCAAATTAGAGTGCCTACTTACTTACTGTACTTCGGATTGCGTGCGGTGCGACGCTGAGTTAATAAAGTTATAAGAAAGCGATCGTGAATGCTGTTTGTTTGGTAATCAATTTGATCGATGGACGATGGATGATGGATGGATCAAAGCTGTGTATATGAAGTAAAGCGAATGTAAATTCATAAAGTCATTTGCGTAACAGGTCATAAAACGAAGCTCTGAATCATGCAGACAAAATATCATTCATCACTGCCGTAACTTTTGCAGGATATACAAATGATCTCGAACCTTCATAAAACATAAGATAGACTCATAGATAAATCCAAAGTTACTGCACAAGAATATAAGGATATTTGTATCTTTTTTTGTTTTTTTTTTTTGTATAGTTTTATTTTCATCTCATTGATATCAAAAAAATAATGTCTTCCCTAAATCGAACAATCAATCCAAAATTTACACGAAACCCCATCTTTTCTCCGCTCCCAGAACAGAGCTATCTATCTCCAAAACCCAATCCATGATATCCTCCGAAGGTTATAAAAGCATGCGCACAGTTGAACAAAGGAAACCACTACATCTAATACTTCATCAAACGACCATCGCTTTCATGACGGACGTTGTTGTTTTTGTTTCATTTACAACTTGATGGGGGAAGCAGTGCCAGTGGGTCTGGTCTTGGAGATGAATCCAGAGGATGAGCATGGCTTCTTGATGGTAGAGGTAGCGACAGTTCCGTTTCCGTAGAAGGGGATGCTGGAAACGGCGGCGGTGGTGGCTGCGATTGGGACAACGGTGGCAGTGCTGACGGAGACACCTTCGGCAGATGAGGCAGCGGCGGAAGCGGGAGCAGAGGTAGCAACAACTGCAGAGACGATAGAGGAGATAGCGCCAGTGGCCTCAGATCCAGCGGTCTAGGGAAAAAACATTAGAGGTTGACCAAGAGAAAATTCATTCAATAGAAACTTACCACAGTGACGGTGGAGGCAGCAACGGTGACAGTGGAGGCAGCAGCGGTGACAGTGACGGTGGCAGCTGAGCCAGCGCAAGCGCACTCCTCACCAGAGGATGAGCCAGCTGATCCAGAGCCGGATCCAGAGCTGGATCCAGATGAACCTGAACCAGATCCAGATGAGCTAGATCCAGATGAGCTAGATCCAGATCCAGATGAACCGGAGCTGGAGCCGGATGAACCAGATGAGATTCCGGATGAAGCACCAGCAGAGGCGACAGCGGATGGAACAGCTGAAACGGTGATGTAGTGGGTGGATGTGGAGGTACCGTAGATGGTGGTGGTGAGGGAGGTGGTGGATTGACCTTCAGAAACACCTGCAGCACCTGAAGAAACGGCTTGGTTGTTTCCAGATCCAGAAGAGGCACCGGCAGTGATAGTTGGGGTGACGGTAGCGTAGATGGTCTATTTAAATTAGTGATAATTCAGTGATAAAAGATGGGAATGATAACTTACGGATTGGGTGGTCTCGTAGATGGTGGTGGTAACAACGGTGGTGGAGGTACCAGATCCGAGAGTGTAGGTCAAAGTGTGGGAGGTGGCAGCAGCGACAGTGGAGATAGCGCTAACAACACCAGTGCCAAGAGGAACTGAAACTGGGGCAGATCCAGATGGAGCAGCAACACCAGCGACGGAAGATGGAACAGTGACACCGAGAGCGCTAGATGCGCCGGCTACGGAAGATGAGACTGATCCAGATGGGGCGGCTCCAGATGGGGCGGCACCAGATGGACCGACAACGCCGGAAGCGACGGAAGATGGAGCAGTGACACCGAGAGCGCTAGATGCGCCGGCTACGGAAGATGAGACTGATCCAGATGGGACAGCACCAGATGGGCCAACAACACCGGAAGCGACAGATGATGCACCTGGAACGTAGACAGATGGAAGAGCAGCAGATGAAGCAGCGATGCCCGAGGCAGTTGTAACAGCTCCTGTTCCAACAGCAGATCCGGTAAGGGATGCAACGGACGAGGAGGCAGTTGGGGTGACCTCGATTCCGAGAGCCGATGAGGCAGAGGAGGCAGATGCAATGCTCTCAGAGAAAGAGGACATAGCAGAGGACAAGTGCTTGCTGGTGATAGCGGAGCTAGCAGACTCAGCAGCAGTCACTGGGCAAACAGTGGTAGCCAAAGTGATGGTGTCAGTGACAACAACGGCGCTAACACCCTCAGCGGAGCTGGTGGTTCGGGCTGGGCAGTTGGTGACGGTAGCAGCGCAGCTGATGACGGTTCGGACGGTGGTAGCGAAGACGGTCAAGGTGGTCTGGGGCTCAGCGGTGGTGGTGCTGTTGCTCAAATGACGCTTGAGATGCATGTGGGCAGGAGCCTTAGGAGAGGCCATGGCAGCGCCGGCCATGAGGGCCAAAGAGAGGGTGGGGAAATGCATTTTTGCAGGAATCGGTCTGTCTAGATATGATTGAAAAGTCGTAAATTCCTCGTACGCGGTATCAAGCAATCAATGCTCTTGTCTCGAAAGCCCCTATGCTACACGGAAATGAATGCTATGTACCCAAGATGCGAATTTGTATGTGCGGATGGATCGTCAAAGTGATGGTTCGAGGAGCGAGTCGGTTGATAAAATGAGCGAAAGTCGATTCCGCCGAGAGTGTAGCTTTCAATGTTTTAAAGAATGACTGTAGAGTTGGAATAAGAGAAAGAGACTCTTTGGTGTAAAAGGGACTTTGTGGTAAGGACTGTGAGTGATCAAAAGAGAAGATATCTCGAGAGGAGGGAGGGAAGGGAAACTTTTAAAGAAAATGAGATGACGGGGCAAACGGCAAAAGCGAGCGTACAGCAGGCACCACAAGAAAAGTGGAACAACGGGTGGAAATTTTTTATGAAGTGAACCGGGATGACTTTGGAGCACAAGGCCATGTTTGATTCGTCCAGGGCTCATGTAATTGGAGTAGAGGCTTCCATTCTGGTTCGCTGCTCGTGCTTCCCTACCACTTTTCTTTCGCTCTTGGAGGGGGTGGGCGCACATGGGTCCATGCAGGTACAGAGGGGATTCACCGCAAAGTGACCACACCAGCTCGACCAGGTAATCTGTAAGCGGCGACGGCGGCGGGTTGACGGACCTGGTCCTGCAGCAAAACGCTTGGAGGATCGATGGAAGCACACAAGCTTGTTGTCTTATTCAGGGGTAAGCGGTGGCATTAGTACTTGATTAGGGCTTAGTGGTGGTTGCATTTCCCTCGGCATCTGCCAATGGGAAGCGATTGCTAAAGGGGTACCTGGAAAGCGCCCAGGGACCAGTGGATCCTCCCGGATTGAAATGGAGTTGATCTGATGTTGTGAATGGTCAGAGAAAGCGCTCGCATCAAGCAAATTGGAGATTTAGGGAACAAAAGACTGTTTCAAAGGATTCGGTTGGCTTGACTGATTGGCTGGTGAAACCGTGGCAGATGTCTATTCATCTCCATCTCTGTTCCGGGTGCAAACAGCGGATGGGATATGGGATAAGCTTCAATAAGCACAGTGTACTTTGTAAATGCTTGTATTCTTTCTTCTGTTCTCTTTCTCTCAAACAACTGTTGTAGGAGAATTAAAGGCTGAGGGGACGAAAAAGAATCGTTCGTCCGCTGTTCTGTGTTCTGTGCTCTGCGCATAGAACGATGTTCAAGCCCCATGTTTCCTCTTTATGAGGTGCCCACTGCCCACTGCCCACCCACAACTATGTGAGAGGGAAGGTTTTCTAGACGACATTTATGAAAGTGGATCACTCAATGTATATATGCGCGCACTTACATAGTAACTGTACATACCTAAACCGTGTACGATATAATACGAGCGTGTAAGTTATTGTTTTTCCTTTTCCCAATGTAATCAATCGCTCTTAGCAAGACCACGTATTACCCAGCATCTTGATGACGACTTTGTACATTTCCCCCGTAGAACCAATCGGAAATTAAAAGGGTCAAATTACTGTCTATCTTGTGTTTGTCCAAACATCGCCTTACCGGTTACTCTTTGCTGGTGAAAGGAAAGACACGAAAGGCAAGAAAAGACAATTCCGACGGGAAAGCCAAGCCAAGGAGGCCAAGCTTTGAATGATGAACCGACCATTGGACGGTCAAGGCAAGACACACCAGGCCTAATTCTAAAAGTCGTTGGAAAAGGCTCGAAAGCGGCACATGAGTTGCGCTGTGCAAATAATTTCCATCTCGCCATACAAATAATTTCCATCTCCCCAATACAGTACACACACAATACCCAGTCCCCAGTCCCCAGTCCGTGTCAAGATGCCAAGACGTCGAGGATAGCGATAGCATGACTCTTTGCCCCTACCAAACTGCCACCGTACATAACTCATAACTTCTCCAGTTTGGGGCTTAGAGAAAAGCTGCCGTGCTGCTACTGAATGCATTTCCTGATCTTCACGACACCAAACCACATGGTCCCGAGACCCGAACAGAAGTGTCCAGAGGCCCGAACAGAAACGTGCAACCATTTTTATCGTGGCTTCGCATTTGGGCTGTGCTGAGGTTTGAGAACTAGGGCCTGTCCGGTCCCCTCGGGAGTTCCCCTATGACACAAGACAAGACCGTTTTGTCTTTCTTTCTGTCTGTCTGTCGGTCTTTCTTTCTCATTCTTACCATTCTTACCCTTCTCCTTTCTCCTCCAAGCGAGGAGCAAGACTCAGCCACTTATCCGACGGTACTCGAGTCGGAGATATGTTTTAGAGGAGGACTTCGCCGCTCATGCGAATAACCTCAAGTCTAAGCTGGAAGCTGGAAGCTTGAATCCCGAGTCTTGCCTCTTAAATGGTTCATTATTGCCGTGCCGTGAGACGAAGCACATCTTTTCATCTCATTTGGCGTTTCCGTCACCCAGCGCAACCAAATCCAGCGGCAACCCCAGCGCCAAATAGTCCGAAGAGTCCAAATAAACCAAGAACCACCGGACGCCCAATCCAATGGAACCCAGTAACCTTAGAATTCAACTGCACATACAAAGTGCTTCCCGTACACACACCTCTCTCTCTTTCAGCCCAGTCGCTCACTCACTGTGCACAATCGTTCGTCCGTTCTCTCGTCCCTTCATGAAACTTGGCTATTTTGCATAAAATCGTAATTTCTCATTCCTTCATTCCACCCAACCCATAACCCCTGCCGAGATCTCGTCGCGAGATGGAAACTAGTCCAGTCCAAGTCTAGTCCAAGTCTAGTCCAGTCCATACTATCTATGCTCTTTACGCAAATCCGTTCTAGATTCTCTCCGTCAACGCTCTCTCACTCTTTGTTACGCGCCTCTCCACAATTCTTTTTCCATCTTTTCTCCTCTGTGTGCTTAGCCCTCTGTGTGCTTAGTACCATCGCATCGTATCGTGTATCGACCGCGAATATGATCTCTCCGGCCAGGCTGAGCGAACGGGCGGGTCTGGGTAGCGAGCTAGCTGGGCTTGATTACTGGAGACCTCGTACAGGAACATGAACTATGGGGATGAAGATGATGGTTATGGTTGTGGCCATGGTTGTGGCCATGGTTGTGGCCATGGTTATGGCTCTGTATGGGCAGATTTCCAAGTTAGGAAATCATCCCTCCATTCTCATCATCCTCGTTCTCCTGCTCGCCCGCCCCTTCCATTCTCTTCCCTTTCCCCCTCCCTGATATCGGTACCAAAAAATCATATCCCTTACTACACATAGAACTATCCACACCCATATCCAAAGTCTCACCTTAATTCCATCCTCATATAATTAATTTCCATATCTAACTTACCGGCCGACATCAGTGAGAAGTCAACCTTTTCGTCAGCCGTTTCCGGCATGTAATCTCAGCGCTTCTACGAAATATCAATCTATACTTACCTATACTTACACACTAATTCTAGCTGTATGTCTACTATAAGGTTAAGGCGAAGCGCCCACTTGTGAGATTCATGCCCATTTTACCTCGCTGCACCCTATCCATCCATCCATCCATCCATCCATCCATCTTCACAACCCATCGTCGTCATCCTCATCAAAAATAGCCAAGCAAACCAAACCATCCACCCGAAGACCGCAGGCCGCAGCCAGATTCTAGGCTCACTCCTACCCAACTCAATTGATCCTTCCTTTTCTTTTCCCGCATGAAAGAAACCCCACTCTCTTTGACATACCGACACAGACAAGCCACCCAGCTCCTCAATCTCGCTTCGTCTTGGCGCCCGCGCCCGCGAGCGGTATTTTTTGGGGATAAAAGAGAGAGGGATGGGTTTCCTTGTTTGGTGTGCGTGGAGGGAGGGAGCGAGGGAGCGAGGGAGGAAAGTGGAATTGAATGGAATATTTTGGGTTTTTTATTATATGAAGTGGTAAGTCGAATTGAAGGAGAAGAAAAGGACGGAAAAGAAACGGAAAGAGAGGTTAAACTTGTTTTATACACAATGAGTTAGTTAACTTATGCTTTGCATTTATCTCAGAGTACTGTACTGTACTTGCAGGTAGGATAATTGAGAGGCCTTGGAGAATCTATAAAATATAACTGGCGCAACAGACAGGTACGAGCTATGAATAGAACGGAATTCCGGTATAGATTGCTAGCTGAAGGCACAGCAAGATAGGTCGCTTTGATATGCGTATCCGATCGTACTTCGTGCAGTCAACTTGTTGATGTTCCGGTGGAACGACCATGGATGAAGGCTAGGTACGCTACAATATGCGTTTGGGGCGCTCGTCGTGAGGTTTGAACTTCTTAAACCTCGCAGCATAGTTGCTTGTGATTTGCTATCTATCTATCTATCCCATCGCTTTGTGCTTTTGCTTTTGCTCTTCGAGGTTTGAGTGGTTGTTACAGCTTTCTGTATGTAATATCCTTTCTTCTCATGTTTTCAATTTCGATTGATTCGTCCGAAAGAACTGGAACTTCATAGAACAGTGGAAAGCTCCACCGGTGGTTCGTCTTCCCTGGTCCTTTTGGCTTTCATGCGGACTGTCTCTCTCGTCTCGTCTCGTCTCGTCTCTCCTCGTGTCTGTCATCTCCGCTTCTCTTCTGTATCGGCCAGCCCCACGACGAACTCATTCTAGAGCGACCGTGGAACAATAAAGTCTTACGAGCTTGGTGGACTTTCACCTTGATGTATCCATACATATCTTTGTGCATGCTCGGATAGTTTCTGGGTCGACTCTAGTTATGATTCGTCTCATCTCGTGTGTCGCGATGGTACCGATCTCTAAGATCCACCTCGTGTAAGTCAGCGGGTGTGCTGTGTGCTGTGGGTCGTGTAGGGTTGGGTCGACGAGTTTAAATATTGCTGGAGGAATGGAAGGCTTGAAGAGATCTAAAAGGTGCAGAAAAGAATCCCTTTTATCTTTCTTCTTCTACGCAGCCTGCCTTTGATGGTTGTAAAAAGGGGGTGCTTGAACTCAAGGACTGTAGCTCTGTATTGGAGTGAGGGTTCAAATATGCCCAGAGGATGATCGAACCATGGACTACTTGGATACACTGAGGACCATCAGGAAAATGATGGTCCATAGATTTCTGCATGCTCGTACCACCATATGAGATTTATTTTTCACACAATCTCAACCACAGCAACTTGTTACCTCGGATATCTAGGTAATACCTCTTCCAGCGTCTAAACGAACGTTGCGATACTCTATTTCTTATGCTTATGAGCGTGCGATATGAGATGGGCGACGCGAATCTGACCTGAGTCCATCGAGCAATCTTCAACTAGCATGATCGTTGGTGTCGGCATTGAAGATAGCGACTGTTGTGCTTATGGGGTCTCACTTATTATTCCACAGCCACTACGCATCATTGAGACTTGGTGATGGTGCAAGCGAATGAGTTGTTGATTGCGATATTGTAAGGTACTTGAAGTGGGAGTATGTACGTCCCAGTAGCACGTGTAGAAGGAGATCCGGTGGGTAGTCACTCTGTACTACACCGTATAGGCCATAAAAGAAGGGGGGGGGAAGCGGTCTGATTTTTCTAGAATACGTGGGAACCAGTCCCTTATACAATATAATCTATCTAAGTAACTTACACTAACCCAAAAGAAGGGATATTACACGCCCACAATATATGTATAGCGATATAGCGTGATGCATCTATTATGTCGTCAAGCCCGGCTACACATGACCTAAAAGCATACGATTCTTCGAAATCCTACGTCCATGGGTATATCATCTATTAACAACCAGCATAATCAATTCTGAACTTTCACCAACTTATTGATACTCGTTCCATCACTCAAAATCTCCATCTCTTCCTCAATCCTGTATCCATACCACTTTGGCAGCGCAACAAAGTTTATATACCACGCCAGCACACCAAATAAAATGCTACCGAGATCAGTCAGCATCATTAATACATATCGAAAAATGCACAACTTACATTCCAATCCCTACAATCGCATAAGTAGCATAAAAGAAGCCAACATCCGCCTGGCCATCCTTCGGTGGAAAGAACGGTCCCGCAATCAGCGCTAAACATACCACAATCCGTAAGTATACAGCAGGCAGCCATGCCTTGAATGGACGTTTCAAGTCACTGCGCGTTCTTCGCAACCAGAGGAGGCCGAGAGATGTAGCCAGGACGGCGAATTGGCCCGGATAGCCTTCGACGTCTAGAATGAAATTATAGACGTCTCCGCGTGGCGGGATTGCGATGACGAGAAATGAGGGAATATAGTGGACTATCAGGCCGCCGAGAGGTGCGCCGAAAGGTTTCGAAGAGGAGAGATATTGGGAATAGGGGAGGAAGCCTTGACGGGCGATTTCTTGGTTCAGACGCGCCTGTTTACGGTTAGTTGATACGGGGATATGTTGTATTCTTGGGGGGTGGGTGCTTACAAGTGCAAATGTAACAACCATGACGTTGCCTGCGGCGGAAAGCGCAATTGCAAGCGGTAGTAATATCCTTCCCACGTGCTGTCCAAAGACTCTTTCAAAGAACAAAGCAGCGATAAGTTGACCGCTTTCTTTCACTTCTTCGAGTGGAACTACCGACAAATATGCAATGTTGGCCAGGGGATACAACGCACAAGCTGTAGCCAGTGCTGCCGGAGCGACTGTTTTCAACGTCCGTACAGGATTCTTAACCTCATTCAGAACATTATTCAAGTTCTGCAGTCCTGCATATGAATACGAAACTTTGAAAACAGAAGTAGTAATAGTTCCCCATCCCCAGTTTGAACCCTCCCACAACCCATCCCAAGACATTCGACTCCTCCCATCAGCCCCTAGGGTCTGGGATGGATCATCCGGAAGCTTCACTCCAAACAGCACTACGAATATTCCCGTCAACGCCATGAACAATACCAACCCAACTTTGATCCATCCCAACGCATTCTGGATCCTGATGCCCGTCTTCAAAAAACACCCATGCACAACCGTAATGGCAGTTAACAAGCCCAACGCAATGCTCTTCTGCCCTACCTCGGTGCCTTTTGCCCCAAAGGCAAAAAGCACATACTCTCCAAAGATAATGCAATTGCTCGCGGTGAAACCCAACAGGACCGCCTGCACGGCGACCAGCGTGCTCGCCAAGAACCGCGGTTTCGGATACGTGAACTCGAGGTAGACTTTTTCGCCGCCGGAGCGCGGCAGCATGCAGCCGTATTCGAGGGAGACGATCATGCCGCAGTAGGCGAGGGCGGCGCCGGCGATCCAGAGGAGGAAGGCGAGCCCGATGGAGCCGGTGGAGCGGAGGATGGGCCCGGGAGTGGCGAAGATGCCGGAGCCGATTACGCGGGAGATGACGAGGATGTAGGCGCTGGACCAGGTGAGGTTGCGGCCGATGGGCGAGGAGGTGGGGAGGGTGGTATCTTGGAGTTCGGGGGCGGGTTTGAGAAGGGGAGGTGCGAGGGATGTTGGGGATGAGGAGGGTGAGGGAGAATGGGAAGAGAGAAGTGGCGAGGAGGCGGTTGGAGAGTGAGGGCGGGGATGGGGTGGGTAGCTTGAGGCCATGGTGAAAGGAGGGAGACTGTAGCCAAGCTCTGCTGTGCTGTCTTCTTGCATTAGGTGTCGAGAATGCTATACGACGACAGCATCTGTCTACTAGTAGGAGTGATAGATGCAGAGTACGACGAAGTTGCGCAGAAAGAATTGCAAACAGTAAATGAACATATGAAAATATATTTGGAGCGTATATCTGCAGTTGGCTGGAGATGTCGCCGCCAACAAAGATAGCACAATCTATCTTATTCAAGTACGCTTATACTGTCATTTGAGCAACATGCACACAAAGGTTGGTGATTATCAGTGAGACAGTTTGTCCTTCCTGTGATGTCTCCAATAACCAATAACATATCTGGATATGGCCAGCATGATTACCAAGCCCCCACGAGATTCTGGTATCAAGAACCATGCGGATGACACCATAAGTAATATTTCAAGAGTGCTGTTTCAGTAGGTGTGTGGTACCAGACGCGACACTGTACGATGACATTCGACGCGACAATTGCGTGCTCATCCTTTCTTATCATGGGCCGGAACTCGGCCGAACAACCTGTCTATCAGACACGCGGCAGAGTCTTTGAAATCAAAAACACCTCGATCAGAATACCATAACCAGTGGTTCCTGTTAGAGTTCGATAGTATGGGGAAGGGGGGTTTGGGTTGCGCCTTTCCCGATGCATGTTGGACATGTTCGGCGCGCCGTGGAGGAGGGAACGGTCGAATTGATTGCGCCATTACCTTGCAAAGATGCGGGGTTGACTACAAGTAATCATGTGAAGTCCGCTGGTGCTTTGAAATCAGGTTAGATTAGTAATTAATTGTGCTGGGTTGAGGTCAGTACGCATAATGAAGTTGTCGTTCAACTATTTATATGGCTGTATCCGTCGCTTGGGGGGGGATCCATCAGATGAGCTACATTAAGAGCATCATTAAGAGCACCATATCTATTCATTAATTCTCGAGTGTTTGACCAAAAATTATTTGATATCGAAGCGAAGATGACGTCCACACTTACCGAACAAGTTCAGACCACAGCTCCATTAACCAGTGGTAGTCTTAAGGTCACACAAACCACCGGTCCTCGCGACGTTAAGACAATCCTTCATTATTTCAAAGACAACGAAGATGGCAGTCCGCCAGAACCTAACTATGTCAACAAACCAGCCTCATATAACAGACCTACTGAACCAAAACCAGCCACGATCCATGACGTTCGCGGGTCTGAGGACCAATACACCCTCGACGGTAATGGTTTCCAATTCGTGAACCATGTCAGCCAGGAGAAGGATTTCGTAGATGAGGATCAGATAAAAACCAGATATTATGCTGAAACCGAGGAGCTATTGAAGAAGGTGTAAGTGCAAGCTGGGAAGCTTTACGGGTCAATGACTAACCAGAACTCAGAACTGGAGCTTCGAAGGTCTTCATATTTGACCACACAATCCGGCGCGAAGTACAGGATAAACGCACCCCTGCTTCAGATGCACCTGCAGTTCCTGCTCTCCGTGGCCCTGTCCAACGGGTTCATATCGACCAGTCCTACGCAGCCGCTCCCAACCGCGTAACCTATCATCTCCCTGATGAAGCATCCACGCTCCTAGCCGGACGCTTTCAGATCATCAATGTCTGGCGACCTATTCGTACCGTTCTCAAAGACCCCCTAGGAGTTGCTGACGCCCACTCCGTCGACGATAAAGACCTCGTACCAATCAAGCTCATCTACCCAAATCGAGAAGGAGAGACATTGGCAGTAAGAGCAAACCCAGGACATAAGTGGCATTACTTGTTCAAGCAGACTCCGGAGGAGGTCATGCTGATCAAATGCTTTGATTCGAAGGTTGATGGAAGGGCAAGAAGGGTGCCGCATTCGGCGTTTGTGGATGAAGAGCTTGAGGGTGAAAGGAAGAGGGAGAGTATCGAGATTAGGGCACTTGTATTTCATCCGGATGATAAGGAGTGAGCAGTTGAGGGCTAGCATAGAATGATTCCAGTTTGCTAAGTTATTCTCTGGATTCAAGGGAGTCGAATAAATTGCAAGACACTTTGAGATTCATGAATGTTGTAATGACAAGTTTGCTTCATCAGTTGAGTGTTGAGTGCTGGCCGGACCCCGCTTCAGTGACTGCATTATGTCGGCGTACACCAAAACTTAACGGTGAGAAGACGTAGATGTTCTTGGTACACGGCCTTGGCAGATATCCTCCGAATGCCTGATTTACAGACACCTTCCCTCTTTACATTTAATACCCCGTTCCATTAACATAATTGCCGCCACGGAGATGTTCCGTAATTGTATCTCGTAAAGCTTCCATTGAATCAGGATGAATTTCCCCTAATGAATAGCAAATATTATGGATTTAGGGGGTTCTCCGGATAGTCCAGCGAAAGCTAATGGTATTCGCCAAGAACATGTTCCCATTAAGGTACAATGCTCGACATCAGATATGGGCTGACTATACTTCTGGGTGCCTCTATTTTCAAAATCCTTCTTGATGAGCTGAGTTTGTTGTGCGACGAGAGCGGTCAGTTTCAAGGGGCGGACAACAAAACGGTCTTGTGAATTTGGGAACGAACAAACGACGTCGCCAACACATGTTGAAGGAGGGACTCCAATATACTCACCACTTCCAAGCAAAGCTATATGATCTATTTCTGGCTCTCCTTTCGTATACGCGGCATTTATCAATGATGTAAGGTTCATAATACTAATTGCAGCCAGACGTCTGTGGAATTGTTTGTCGTTCAGATCGAAGTGCTGGAACTCATCAAGCATGGATTCGAAGCGACGAAAGAGATGCATATTGTATGAATGATCCATCATATTGCCGAAGTCAAATTGCTGGAGATCTTTAGAGTAGCCAAGAGAAAGCATATCTTTGTGGTAGGCTATCAGGGTATCTAATGTTCTTTGAACTCCATGTTGATTGGTAGAACTCATCATCCAGGAAAGAAGCTGCCTCTCAATCTGTAACTTGCGAACCTTCGCATCCCAGACCCGGTGGCGGTGATGACTCGTCAAAACCAACAGATGAGCCTCCCAACCCCAATCAGGTCAGATTTCGGAACGATAGCTGTAACTATCCCACTCCTCATACCAAAAGCTGCTAGAACGCCTGGTACGGCAAAAGATTTCACGGAAGACTGGAAGAAATCTGAAGCGGCTTCTCCGTCTGATCGTCTTCGTATTTTCCCTTCCGGTATCTGTATCACGGTTCTTTGGCTCCACTCTACTCTCCACTGTACTGTCCAGTCTGGGACCCATGAACAGAGTCCATTTGGACAATTGCGATTAGCCGAATACTCTACGTTTAGAAGCATCTTGGAGACAGGAATGTGATCCATCATGTATATTGCAACCTCCATGAACAACTGCTCAAACGACTTGCGATAATCGACATTCAACGTAGGCGGCCGGTGAGAAGTCGTTGGCTCCTTCGACTGGTTTCCTGAAATATCTGTTTTGACGCCAGCCATTCCGATGTGTGCATATATCATATCCCTAGGATCAGTGACCCCTAGACCCCTTCTTGAGGTCAGGAGTCCAAACAAAGTCTGCTGAGGTGAAATCTGGCCGCCTGTGTGCTATTAGCAATCGCACGTACCCCAAAATTCGATGCCGTATAATTTCAACCAGGTTGCCAACCAAGCAACAAACACTTTCAAGAGTTTCAATAGGCGCAACTCACCTTCTGAGGTTACGTGCTCGTTCTGAATGTACCGTTGACGTGTAATCCACATGTCATATAAGCGCCATATATTGCTACCTTCCGGGTTCGGTGAATTTACAAGCTCAGGACAGAAGTTTTTCCATGCGATGCGGTGAAGGCCGCATTGAATCCATGGATTTGGAGATAGCACACGCTCTTGGAGTACCCATACTCTCTTATGTGCTTTATTCAGCACAATACTTGTACAGCCAAGAAAAGTTAACAGCACCGACTTACCCCAAACCAAGGTCTAGATAGAAGAGAGGTCTCCACAATTTTTTTAATGCCCCCCATCTTCTCCCTGAAAGATGAGAGCTCTGTAGGATCGAGCGTATTCGGTGGAGGAGAAGCCAATGTTTTAAAGACATAATCGCATTCTGCAAAGCCTTTTCCCAAAAATATGATTGTATGCTGCGCGAGTGAATAAATATTACCCATCCGAGCAACCTATTGGGAACGGTCCTCATCACTAGACTGGTCGACGCAGATTCCATCTGCCCAAATTCGCAACACATTGCTGTCATCTCTAACATACCGAAGGGCGCACTCCAACGAGGCGGTTATGAAGAAAGGCTTCTCGTCGATATATATCATGCGTATATCGGTTTGGTCTCCCCAGACATATGAAAGCGCGATGTAGTGGTTGACGATATCATATTCACATTCCTTCAGAGTCGTATATGTCAGAGAGCATTTGACAACGTCAAGCACATCCGTACCAGGCTGAAGCAGAAGAAGACGAATCTCCCCAGCTGCAGCAATTTTGGAGTATTGATAGAATCCGTCACTATCCATCGCGACTTTTTCCGTACTTTGAAATCAAGAACATTAAATAAATGAGTGACGAGACTTGACTTTTAGATAAGGAACGAGAGAGGTCAGGCAACAAATGTGTAAGAATTAATCTTGGCCGATGAAAGTCTAAGGCACGTGAAGTTTCCCCACCTTTAACCTTAGTGAAGGGCATGCCTTCAGCTGCGAAATTCCACACTAAGTCGTCACATCGACAGACAGCATTGAACAGATAAATTCCCACCAAGTCTGCGGAACGTTATGGATTATGTCTTGAGGTAAAACTAACATCTTCCCGGGTCAAGGAATGTCATTGGCAGCTGGTGGGATAACTGCCTAGTCTATACTAGGTTTTGGCATTGGACTCGAGTGCAAGGAACGCAGCCGCGACTGAAGAATAGAAGAAGTCTTAATCTTCCGGAGTTCAGTAAGATCTTGAACGACAGCGCGCCATTTCTTTCTTGATGACTCAAAATACTCCATACTTCCAATCTCAGGGGTTTGTATGACTCGTGCCTCATAATACGTCGGCGCCAGAAGGCAAGATAAATACCCGTCCAAAATATGAATATGCCTTGTCCCACAGCCTATGGCGGTAGATACAATATAGTATTATCCAACGGTAGCATGGAGAAAACGGATGATAACACCTTTTCGATTGTAACTGCATACCCAACTGTTGGTGGTGATATGCGATATGTGGTATTAGTCACCCGGATATAACCCTGACCACATCTGTTGTGGCTCTTGTCCTTCTTATTGCCCTCTCATACATCTATAGAAGATTTGCTTCTGAAAGAGCAGTAATAAGGTCTGCAGATCATCATGAGTGTGAACAATGCCCCAAATACCCTCACAATCTTGAGTCGGAACTGCTCAAAGCACGAATCAAGCCACGAAAAATGGCACGTTAATGGGCTTATACATGGTTCATTTCGATATTTATGGCAAAACATGGGAGGAAAATCTCTTGGGTGCAGTATTAATCAACACCATGGAAGCAAGGAATGCGCAGCAAGTCACCGCAACGGCTTTCCAGGACTGGGGGAAGGTATCCACCACACATTCTTCGCCTTTCTTCGGCCAAGGGATCCTTTTTATGAATGGTGCCGAATGGCGGCATGCTCGAAAGCTCGTGGTACCAACTTTCTTCAAAGCAGAAGTCTCGTCGGATGTTGAATCCATGGCACGACATATGGATAGATTCATCGGCATGATTCCTCGGGATGGAAGCACAACTGATCTTCAACTTCCTCTGCGTAAATTGGTATGGCTTCTCCCTTTCTTCATAATCCTAGGAAGAATCACTAATTTAGACTTTTGAATAGTTTCTTGATTCGTCTACCGAATTTCTACTTGGCGAGTCGATAGATTCACAGGTCGAAGGCGATCCGAATCAATCAGCGGATATCCTTCAGGCATTTGACGTTGCGTTGGCGGGTGCAGAAAAGCGAAGGTTACTGACAAAATTTCAACGATTTAGGCACGATTTTGATAAGAGCTGGAAATCTGCCTGCAGAACAGTCCATGCATACATCGATCTTCATGTCGAGCATGCCTTGAAAGAAGTACTACCCCCCTTGAAAAGGCAGATCACCGATCTCAACCACGCTACATCCTTCTCCACGAAATGGCCAAACAGATCCGCGACCTTATTGCTCTGCGCTTTCAGATTCTTAACGTTTTCATACCAGCTCGCGATACCACTGCTGTCATGTTGAGCAACGTACTCTTTCATCTCGCGCGCAACCCGGATATCTGGACACAGCTACGAGCCGAGAGTGTAGCGCTGGTCGATCGGCTCCTGACTTTTGACGTACTGCGATCCACTGTGATACAATTCTTCCGACCGGCGGTGGCACAGATGGAAAATCTCCAGTCTTTGTCAAGAAGGGAACAGTTGTCGCTCTAAATCTTTGGGGTATCCATCACGATAAAGAGGACGTCTGGGGAGAAGATGCCGATAAATTCAATCCACAGCGATGGTACAACACTCAAAAACACTCTCAATGGCAGTTCATACCGTTTCTTGGGGGAACGAGAATTTGCCCTGCGCAGCAGCAGGTCCTAACACAAGCCGTGTATCTTTTGGTAAGATTGACTCGCGAGTTTAAGAGAATTGAGAATAGAGACCCGGTGAAGAACATGTGGGATTGCTAAAAGCTTTGGCGGAAAGTAAGAACGGGGTGAAGGTCGCTTTTTCTTCTTAATCTCCAGCTTCGGAATCTTCGTAGCATGAAGATTATTGATGCGTTGAAAATCTTGTGTCTAAAGTTACAAAAAGCAATCATCAGTGAATACTTCGATATAACATACCGTCTTTCTATATTTCAGGTGACACAATAATTCAATACTCTGGAATGACGGCCATGAATGTCTGGCAAGATGGAATGAGAGTGACAGCGAGTTACCCTCTGAGCAGAGCAGGGAGTCTGAAGCAATCTGCGACAGCTCGTTGACAACGAACAAATTTTCTTAAGAGAACAAACAGATTAGGCCACAGGGAAAGAATTTGAAAATCTGCATCTGTAAATTATGCAAATTTGAACGAGATGCGTGGTGACGTTGTGACCCTTCCTGGAGAAATTCGAGTTGATATCCGGTTGGCTTCTGGACTGGGGTATATAGCAACGCAGGTCGAACCCGAATAAGAAAGGCCATCCGTTACACCTAGTAAGAACCAGTGGCTTCATTCGCTCCAATTAGACTCGTATATTCTCTTCATAGAATTATTTCTCATTCTTGGCCGCGTTGGGATAGCTTTAATAGTCGTAGCATTTATCCATACATATGTTCAAATCATGTCTCCATCCCTTACCTCAAAAACGTGCCTACTTCATGATCTATTGAGATTCAGAAAGCGTACTGAAACGGAATACTATGTCTACCACATCGCATCAAGGACTGCTTGCTCTTAGCCATCTCAATCGCTCTGCGTTTTTACTCACGTAATTTCCAGAAAGTATCACTGAAGATAGACGATTGGATAATGATACCATGTCTTGTACGTTCAATGAATCGGACTGATCTTTTTTTTTTACATAGCAGACTGCCATGATCCAAAGCATGACTGACTTTCTTGTTTCTACACAGCTAGGACTTGCCGGAACAACTGGTACTGTATTTTATGGTAAGTTAATGCACCCATTGAACATGAAATGATGCTTACATCCCATTCGAAGGCATTCAGAAAAAAGCCATCGGATATTCGACGCCGACAAATCTAAAACTTGTGGTTGAGACTGCAGCAATGACAACGAAGGTATTGCTCTCTCATCTGCCCTACCATATACTCATTGATTAAATCCATCCAAAGATCTACCTAGCATTTGACTTCTGCTGCATATTCACGCTCGGCTGTGTTAAGATCAGCGCTCTGTTCTTCTACTTCCGAATCTTCTGCACAGCGGGATGACGCAATATCTTCCGAATTCTTGTCATTATCAGCGTTGTGCTGTGCTGTTTCTGGACTATGGCTTTCACTATCTTGGTGGGATTATCGTGCGGCACTCACTTCTCGGCACTTTGGTCTAGCAAAGCAGCGTACTTGAAATATTGTGGGCAAACGCCACACGGATTTTTGCTCAGCATGTCGATATCAGATTTCTTACTAGACTTCTGAATCATACCTCTACCAATTCCACAAGACTCCCAATCCCCGGCACATTTCGTATGCTGATCGTTTTAGATCTTGAGAATCGAGACTACTATAGCTAGGAGAGTTGCAATAGTGGCAGTGTTCCTCCTCGCATTGGTGTTAGTGTCCCTGCATACTTGATGCACAGAGAGATTACCTTGCGCACGAACATTGCTGATCATGAACAGAAGATTTGGAGCTTGCATCGCAAGACTGGCTGTCTTTGTCCAGCTCAACAACAGTACGTTTTTGCTCCTTTCGATGACACTGAGTGGCTAGCATCAGCAGCTAACTAATAACACTAATTCCTGCTGGACAAAAAGTTGACTCTAGACGTAAGAAAGTCCCCTACCTACCAAAGTAATCAAGCTCGACTAACTACTCTTAGTAGAAGACACGAAATCATTGTTCCTTAGCGTCCTTGAAGTGGGTCTAATCTGTATCGCCGTGGACCTTTCATCGCTATATTACTTGACCTCTCAGTCCAGAGAACGTACTCCGAAGCATCCGCAGTATCACCTCGCTCCGATCTGTTGGCTTCCAGGAGCCACAGAGGACCAAGTCATACAGCAAGTCAAAGGGGAGCAAGGAGCAGAGTGTGACAAGTCAGTCGTTATCGAACTTGAAGCCGGATGACACCATGGCAATTGAGCCGCATACTGTGTATGATTTGGGAAATGCAGGCCATCTCTCAATCTCGGATCATGTTCATGCCACAAAGATGATATCCCAATCATCACAAAAAAGTTAGGAGGCGAGGGAAAGGTGCCATCGTAAATTCTCGGGATGAACTGGTGAGCCTCGAGGCGCTGTGCATAGTGCATCTATATAGTTAGCTTAGATCTCCAACTCAGTTGGAAGAATCAGACTCAATTCAACCGCACTTATATCCCCATAGTGTGATACGGTAGTGCGGGGAATTGAAGTCGTTCCAACATTGATTTTTCATGTTCCAGAATGGAAAAAGTTATTGATCAAAACATCCAGTCCACGTGGTCCAAATGACTTCTTGGTTCCACGCACCCAGTCAAGACTCCAATTCCTATTCCAATTTCAAGCCCCATATCTTTTCACATTAAAGTCTGTCCAATTCAGAAATCGACCTGGTGTGGTGTGGAGCTTCAACAGCCATCACAGTTCATATTCAAGCAAGGTAGAAATATATCAAACAGCGCTTCGATACACATCAAGCATACAATGCCGTGGACCAATTTCACTACAAAGTCAGTGAATGTCAACGGTATATTACCACTGGTATCCATAAATCGTGGTGGGCATCTCATGAAGCGATCAACCTAAGGGTGAGGTAGTGACTTATTAGTGGCCATGAGTCCAGTGTACGATGCCAGTAGAAGATTGACTAGGAAAAAAATCACATAATCTAGAATTTCATGTCTACACTCAACTGGATATGATGTATTTGGAGAATGAGTGGTTTTATTAATCAATCTCACGATTCTCGAACAGTGTTTGATCCCTACCTGACTTCATCAACCACAGGTTACGATTTCCCCAACTTCTCATGCCCCTCCAAGACTTATAGTTTCAAATACTTGCTCACATTATATTCCAAATACTTGCTCACATTATATTCCTCAATCTCCTCACCTGTCCACCTGATACACTCACCGCCTCTTCTTAACATCATACGGTCGATCGATCGATCACAAAACTAACCACCTCCTCGAAGTACCTTATCCGTCCATATACCCGTCCTCAAATATACTTCCCATCCCGCTCTCATCTACTTCCCACCCACTCACTATACACATATATCAAATAATCACTTCTTTGATATTCACGTCATCAACTCTATAATCAACCCATCGTTCCACATCTTTTCACAGCACAGCACAGCCACTTACCTTCCCATTGCATTACATATCTCAGACGACCTCTCCATACACCAAGAGCCAGCCGCTTGAAATTCCAGCCAATTGAATATTCCAATATCTAATTAGCCGTTTAAGTGTTTCAGTAACCCAGCCAACCGTTTAATCATCGCAGCCGCTGTTCCAGACAAACGGTTCTGTTCCTGGGTTCGTCTATACTCTTGTGTATTATAGCTGTATTAAGATATTACTGTGCGAGGATGAGGCTGTAATTAAGTTATGTCAATATCAACGTCAATAATTGTCTGTCAGTGCCAGTGTCAGTGCCAGTGTCAGTGCCAGTGCCAGTGCCAGTGCCAGTGTCAGTGTCAATGTCAGTATCAGCGTCCGTGCTACTTACATCAACCTTCCTCTCACTTCATCGTCTTACCTACCTATCAACCACCTATCACTTACCTGCCTGCCTGCCTACCTGCCTACCTGCCGATCTGTCTGTCCCTCTAACCGTGCAACAGCAAACTCTCTTAATTCTCCTTCTTATTCTTCCATCCTACTCTCCCTCATCAACCCACTCTTTGCTAACCCCCCACCCTCCTCCATATCAATCAAAGCACGCCCAAAACCATCCTATCCCTCTCATTATATCTCCCCAACCCCCAACCACCAAACATCGCACAGACTTCCCAAATTCACCCGCGCCAAACAAAGCACACCGCAAACCGAGTTTTAACCCTCTAGACTATATTGCTGATTGGTTCACGCCAAAACAGTGCATGAATCTCACGAGGGACGAGCACCCGGTCAGTGCGGCACGTTGCGGTGCGCTGCGGGAAAGGTGGGAGTCAAAATCCATCAACGAATAAATCAGCCGGTTTAAGAAATGATTGATCTATTAATTGATTGTTGTTTGAAAGTGATGTTTTGATTGAAGGCTATATAATATAGTTATAAGATACATGTTGTGGGGTGTATTTATCCCTGAGTGTGCGCACACAACATAGGGTTACAATGAAAGAAACAAAGAGAGAAGGAAAGGGATATCTAGAGTAAGGAAACAAATCGACTTCCCTGCAAGCAAACTAAGCTGTACATACATACCACTGCTGCAATTGATGAATATCATACCGTACCACATCACATCACATCACATCCAAACACCTCCCCACCTCCTCACTCATACATACATCGGCGAAAACCCCACTTCACTTCACCGCATTCTGTTCCAGGGTGCGACACACCTATACATTGCCCATTATATCACATCACATCATATCATACCACATCGGTCCTACCCTACGCTTTTACGTATTGTTGTATGCATACATGCATTGCATACGCATGTCCATAGGGCCGAGCCCTCTATCATACTGCAGATAGTGCTATAATGCCATATAATACCATATAATATGATATGAACAATGCATAATATCTGCATACCTGCCTACGATAGACAGATCATCAGAAACTCAAACCTTGGTGCCGGGGCTAGATTCCATCATGTGACGCATCTTGCATCGCCATCCTAGGACTTCCTGCCCGCGGAAGCATTCGCGTCTGCCCGGCAGTAGGAGAATAATAGAATAGAAAAAACGTGTTGACTTACAATATCGATTGAACAATTGCCGCGATATATAACAGAAGATCTGACTCGTGAGCGAACGAATGAGGGATCAGACCAAGGGAAACAAGAGAAATGCCGAGGATATGCTGTTTTACTTGGGATGCTACAAGTAAAGCAGAATTATCTCCTTATCTTTCTATCGATCTGCAGAAGACAAGAACAAGAACACACACAAGAAAGGAGAAGGAAAATCTAGCTCTTTGTTGTCCCATTGTGATTTCATGCTATACAAGGAATAAGAACTTTGACCTCTCATTCGGCTCGCTCCCGTGTGTAGAAAATTTTTTTCCCAGAAACTTAACATAATACCTTATAAACTTAATGCATAAGACCGCACAGCGGAAATGTACATCGTGCGCCACCCCGCACGGAGCCTGTCTGCATAGAGGACGTACTTCGACCTCGACACGGGGTTATTGAGATATGATATCTCTGTGACCATGTGATAGGGTAATTGTTTGCTACTCTCCCCTCCCATGTAACTTTTTAGGTGGCAAGACGCACAAAAATTTAACCTTTGTTTATGGGAGGGGAGAGTAATGATAAATGGACTTCAGTCAAATGGAGAGAGGATTGATTGTACGGAAAGTGTTGATTCTGTGGCACTTCACTTGGCAAGCGGTAATGAGTGATTGATTGACGGATGAGATCGTCATATGAAGAATATATTGACTCTGTAGTAACGGTTACAATGCAAATGGTGCGCTAACCTCAAGGATGCGGCTGAAAGAAAGTTCGATTTTATTTGTTGAGGCTGTGTATGGCTGTCCAATATCGACATCATCAAAACTAGGGTTGCATACAAATACAGCTAAAAGGATGATTAGTGGAGAATGCTTGTGGGAGAGCTTGCTTGCTAATAGAGATTTTCTCTGATATAGTTACATTATATGCGAGTATATGACCTTATGCACGGGATGCAAATCTGGTGTAGAATGCGGGTCATGAATGTACCTGAACTGCATGGCGTATACACCCATTGCCTGTAGAGAGCTTCTTAGTATGTAACTAATTCATCAATAATGCTATGATGGGGATCGATTTTTGAAGGGTTGATGATTTTCAATGAATAGCTCTTACGCTGGCGATGATGTCACTACAGTAGCTGAATATCACTTGAGATTCAGATCTTTACCAGCTGCCGTAAGGCTCACACAAGAAAGTCATTGTACCTGAATCGCATCGAAAACAGGATGGCAAAAAGATTCCCATAACCCTACGTAGGTAAATTGATCTGGTGGCAAGCTCGTTCACCCGTAGGTGGACCCCACTAGAGTAAGTCCACATAATCCTCTTGGCCAGACTTCTGACCGGGGCTCGGGGATAGCTTCCGCATCAGATAGTTCGTGATCGAACTCTGCTCTCGCCTCGAAAAAGATTCCCGTCTTCTAAGCAAGATCGTCAAGCTTACGGTAAGCAATTTTGCCAAACCGTGCTCCGCAACGGCTCCCTATTCCGATGCTACATGGCGTATTACTGGGAAGACTATTCTGACTCCGCGGAGGTATGATGTCGGCTGAGGTGCCCAAAGGGGAAGTACGGCTTGATGTTAGAGTTTCTGTGTTTTGCTCATTGTCTACACCGTGCTTCTCTCGATCTTGTATTCCCTAACTTTAGTTACTTTAGACTTTCCCGAGACTTGGGAAGATGGATATGAGTTGCGAGACTCGACGCTGAAAGTGGAGCAGCGTTCTCTTCCGAAGTCGTTGCGACTTTTCATATTCTGATAACACTCGGAGACAAGGCTTGGTATACCCGCAGTAAGCAGTAATGGACGTTGTTATGTTCGTTGGTGTCTTCGGAAGCTTTCATTGGGATAAATCCCGAACCAGCCTTGTTGATGCGACGACTCGATGTAACGGTGATGGCTTTCATCGTTCCGCTAAGCTGTACGTAACTGACTAAGGAGAGTAAGTTCTCGTCTCCTAACTTTGCAATTTTTGGGTTGACAGGGTGCGCGAAACCCGTTCCGTATTTTGGTTCCGCTAGAACGCTGGACCTAATTTAAATTTAGTTAAGGAGATTTTTATTTTAGGGGCGTTCCTCCGCGACAACGCCAAATCATGTCGTCGGATGAACGATTCCCGAAGCAAGATGATGACTGGATTTGATGCTTTGCTTTTTCATGTCGTAGGTGGGTGTGTCGACTCTGCATGTGCTTGATTGTGGTTGTAGATGCATACATAGATCTAGAACATGAGGGTGTGTGTGTGTCAGTCAGTGAGACTGTTCTTAGGGGGTATGTTGTGAGAGTGAGCACTGGTGGGTGTAGGCTGTTGGCCCAAACTCAGGGACAGGACAAGACAGCAGCGTAGAGCTAGGATCGGGGAACACGAACAGGATTTGTTGCGTAATAAGATAAATCTAGGTGATCTACGGATGAGACGTGCTGGAAATATCGGTGAGAAGAAGATATACGACATTTTGGAGCAGGTACAAACCCCAGGTCGTGGATATGTTACAGTTGGTGGAATTCAGAGAACCCGGGTTCTGGAAATTCCGGACCTAGAAGACAGACGTCTGTTGGCGGCGCGGGGTGAATCTCCGTCCCATGCTCTTGAAGGATTCGCTATGACGATGATGGCTCCGACCGGCGACCTCTTCCTTGAACTTGTACTGCCTGTCCCGAAATTTCGAGCCAGTCACATGTTTTGTTCTGTTGTTGTTCGGGGGCTTATGCTGTGATTAACGATTTATGCGAGGTGATAATGCTTCTCGACCATTATGGACGATCTGATTGTGCTGTACTTGTTTGATTGGCCTTGTATAAGAAGTGCGGATCTTCATAAAGGTTGCCATCACCTTAATATTCAATACTTTTGGTAATTGTCGTGACTTGCGCGCATCAACGGAGGGAGCCATGTCGGATCTCTCGGAACTTGATTTCGTATTTGATTGATCGGACATCCTGTTTCCTGCATATTTGCGGGATTAAGGTTAAGCAGTTGCTTGGACCAAGAGCAACTGCAGCTTTGGCAAATACCTAGTACTGTCTGTACAAGTGCAAGACTGGAATCCTGACGACAGATCACCGTTCGCGGTCCATTCAATCCATGTGTAAGTGATACTGCACGAGTCGGGCTCCAAGGCGAGTACCGTGAGACTGCCGATAAGGTGAACTCCGTGAGGTGCTTAAGCGTAAATCGGGCGGTGTGCAGTCTCCATAAGTTTACCCATAGGAATAGAAGATCGCTCTCCACAATGATGTAGATTTTGGCTAAAGCCGTGACTAGAACCTATGAGGCCACTCCAAACAAGAAGCACTACAGAGTGTGTTCATGAAGAGCCTGGCTGGTGTCTCGTAATGTAAGTGATTGAGTGAGGGATGAGGGATGAGGGATGAGGCGTTTTGGTTAGGCTCGACTCTCGCCTCCCGATGCTATTTTCCCACCCGCTGTCAGAGGTACCGTCAATCTTTGGCTCAGTGCTATATTACTTTTATATTAAAGACTGCGGGATGAAGTAACAATTCGCACGTGTCTGGTTCGCACTCGATCTCTTCAGCATGCAACATGCGAAAAGACGACGTGAGGTATACGGGAGTACGGCTCATGATGCCGTGTAACGGCTTCGGGCAGTTATCAGCTCTCGGCAGCAGCAGTTCGAAGGTTACGTTGAAGAAAGGGTACTACTGTAAAAGCATTGCATTGCACCGGAGCCAGTCGGAATTGGTGGATCTTCGAGCGGAGAGTGACCAGATACAACTTACTCACCCAACCATCAGATGGAGTAGACTTTATCGACCCGAACCGCACCGTTGCAGTGCTATGTTGTTATGTATGTACTTGTGAAAAGCTCATCTCAAGGCTATTGGATGATTTCCTAAGGCCAGAAGAGCAAGCCCGAAATACTTTTGGGAACGTGCACTGCGCAGGTCCAGAATTGGCTGCATCGAGGCTGCATAGAGCGGGTGATGGTCCAAGTCAGGGGTCCCTTGACGTGTCTCATAAAGGAAAAGAAGACCCTCACACTCTATACTGTAGTTAGGAGCAGGAAACCCCACGCGCAAACTAGTTTAGTTCGTAGGGTCGGCAGGCTGAAAATGCTCTGCGATGGAATTGGAATTCCCTTTCAAGGAAACCCGTACGAAAAGCCTGAGATTGCCCAACGGTTGGAGAACGGGGGAGATTTCTAGCAAGCCAGCAGCTTTCGACAGTCGAGGTTCAACCGCGCGCTCTGGTCGCCGAAATTCAGGAGATGCTGTGGGACTCCACAACGCTATACACTCTGTACAATGGAAACCAGGCAGAAAAAGAGAAGCGCGAGCGCCAGCAAGAAAATGACGACTATCGCAACCAGCCAACCATCGGGCTCGATGTAACGCTATGGTGATGGAGAAATGGACAAGACGAGATTGATGGATAATTCCCCAGTCAATCGATTTATTGAAAAGAAGAAGAAAAAAAAAAAAAAAAAAAAAAAAAAAAAAAATATGAATGCTGCAGTAACCACCATCTCGAATCTGATTTGTTCACTCTTGCAAAATGGGCCTTTTGGGCAGATGTAAGACTACTTCCGGCTTCCGGCTTATCAATGCTACCGTGAGGTGAACTTTGATACCACGTTCCCAATGTAAGTGCAAGCCGTCAATGACGCGGGTCAATGAAGCTGCATGTATCCATCCTATCGCAAACATGAAAGGACTCAATGGCAGCAGCATGTATGCCACCCCCACCCATCCTGCTTTGCTTGCGTTCTGCTGCATCTTTCCACGATCTCGCGCACTGCATGCTCGTTCACCCGCTGTCCTCATTTCCCACAATTGGGATAGCATCCACATTCATAGTGCTCGCCGTCCAAAATGATAACCATCTCCACTTGACTCGAGAGCCAAGGGCAGCGCGCGAAGGAGGTCTTCCCATATCCTGGAAACATCCGAAAGAGGAAGCAGGATGCGGTAAATTAAAATTATTACTACCAATCAGGGTGGGCGGATGATGGCTGGAGGCTCGCGATCACCCCTTGAGAATTGCCGGAAAGGGAAGAATCTATGACTGCTGATAGGCTGTCGTGGTAGCCCCTCCTCATGGAGTACTTTGTATGTACAGTATGTACAGTATGTACATAGTAGACAACTTTGTATGTAATCTTACATAGTAGACAACTTCGTACGTAGACGTCACGTATTGTCCGAAGCATACAAGCATACCTTTGTACTTGGTACCATTTCCACCGCTACCTGTTGTCTAGCTTGTCTCTTGGTGGCAAAGTCGGCGTGTCTACGGTCCTAGACATGGCAATTTGTAAACTCCCAAGGTTTGTAACCTCCCAAGGTTTGTAACCTCCCAAGGTTTGTAACCTCCCAAGGTTTGTAACCTCCCAAGGTGCTGGTAACCCCTATGAGCCTTGGAATTAATCTTCCCAGGTCTCACCGTACCGAGAGCTTCCTTTTTCTATTCTTGCTTCTATCTAACTATCAATAGCTTGGCCATTTGGCTAGGCGATAACCCAACTGAAACAAGAATTAATCCGGTGTACGAAAGACTGTAGCGACCTCGCAGACTTCTTCATACGAGTGAGCAGAATCAATATATCGACGGCCATCGTTTGTTCAGCCTCCTTCCTGTCCGCGCGGCTGGCAAAGCTTCCCACCCACCAATCTTCCTTTCGACCCTATCCCCCCTCTCCCCTCTCCCCCCCTCCCCCCTCCTCCCCCTCCTCCTCCTCCCCTCCCCAATGACTATTTACTCTTCGCATACTTCGTAGAACATTGTCCACCAGCTGCGAAGTATTGCCAGAAAGCAACACACTCTGGTGGTGCACTGAGCTGTCATTGGTTTGTGCGGCCGTTTCGTCACTCCCTCTTTCGGCAAAGCCATGGAGAACAGCGATCCTTGGTATGCTTGTTATCCTTGAACGCTCTCCAAGACTGTCTGCCCCTTGCATCTTCAATTTTTCTTCTCCATCACCTCTTGCATTAGTCAATATTGGACCCTGTTAATGGATGAATGTGAACGGTTTTCGACCACGAAGTACCCTTGACGCACTGCCTTCGGAGTACCACAAGTTCGCACCTCTTGCTCCACACATTCCTCGAGACTTTGGATCCAGAACCAGGGCCACAGTACAAGTCCCAGAATTGCTGGACAACAAGGTCCCTATTAACGACCCGGGAAAGACACCCAAATTGACCTTCTTTTTCCCATCTGCTCAAGAAATCTCTGTTGAATCTTCCAAACCACGGAAAGCACGAAGGAAGGACGCATTTACGCATTCACGCATTCACGCACGCATTTACACATTTCTCCGGCCTCTTCCTATCCATTCTAGCAAACACGCCGGTTCGCTTCCGCAGAGAGAAAGAGGCATTGTCATTGTAGGAAGTCGAAAGTTGGGAAAGCCGAAGTCGCGAGAAGTCGCGAGAAGTCGAATCAACATCAAATCAACATCAAATCCCACCCACCTTATTGATCGTCACCACACCACCAGGAAATACCCATCCAATCCGCACCCAATACCACCTCCCGCCCACCCATAAGGTCCATAACACATACCACACACATCACATCAATCACACTCTCACCAGCTTTCGGTCTTTCGTACATACTGCGCACAGGAGAAACAGCCATCCATGGTCCAGCTTCTTTCGACATACATATCAAAACCCTGGAAAAACGAAGATCGAAATCCAAATACGTTCAACCTCAATTCACATCACCTCACCCCATTTTCTCTTCCAACAAAGTCCTTGCGGTAACAAGGAAATTTGGTCGCATGCGAAGGAGGAGAAGTGATCGACCGTGTCAATTGGAGAAATACTGCGACCCTTGCTTACTTCTCCATCTGTGCGAACCATTTATTATCTCGAGCAAGGTACAACAGTAAGTACTTCAGCATCTGCATTGCGCCCAGAGCACCAGACGGGGGTGTAAGGTGCTTGTCTCTTCTCCAGTCTCGATCCCTCGATATTCTGCACTTCCTTTTACACTTCGAGTTTCAACGCATTGATTCCTCGTGTTTGAAGCATCACGAAAACCATTACCACACCACTGCATCCGAGACCTCGGCGTATTGACGAATTCACTCGCTCAACTCAGCACTTGATACACCAAATGCTTTGCCGTTAAATTTTGCCAGAACTTGCAAGCATCCCGACCGAACTTCCTCGTGGCATAACGGTTATTACGGTTCCTAGACTAAATTTTTTTTGGACCGGACTTCCTGGTCAAGGCACGATAACGAGTACTATCAAAGCGGATGTTTAAGAGTCACTGACACTACACAATCTCTCCCCACAAACCAAACAACATAAGGAAAATAGTCGCTTTTACCCAAAAGAAAGTTCTTTTCTGACTCGTCAATTGGCGAACCTTCGTCCGAGGATCTAGATTCAGCCCATTTTGGTACGTATACAGTTCATTGTATTTGGCTGAGATCCGCGACATTCCAAACTTCCCACTCTCCATTCCTCTCTCAACCACAACAAGCGAAATACTTTTCAGGCCTCTCTTGCTAACCCTCTCCACCAGGTTGCGTATAAACCGTGGCGAATACATACAATTGAAGAAGCACGAACCGTCAACGAGAAATAAAACAACATATACAATCCTTCTCGTTTTATTCAATCGATCACGAATCGTTTCCCCACACCCGCTTAACTTTAGAAAAACAGGTGGAGCTCAATTTGGAATATCGAGATTCTCTTGACTTGACTCCATTGACAGTTACTTATACTTGGTTTTGATACCCATGGTATCATCTTTAGGCAGTTCATCATGGTGATGGAGTCTGAGCATTTGAAGCGAACGAGTGCCCAGGTCGCACCCCTCACAATACATAAGACTCGACCTTCTGTTAGCAGCAGTGGATCAAGCCACAGAAGGAATGCCTCATCACGGAGTAGTAACAAGACTACTTCTACTAGCAACCAATCGCAGATAACACCACCAGCTACGCCTAATGGTTCGCAGGAAGACCTGAATCAAATGGACGTCTCTCAGCCCGTATTTCACAACTTTCTCCGAGCTTTTTATCCTTTCCACCCAACATATCTCATTTCTGATACCACAGTCACGCTTCCATTGAATGAAGGGGACGTGATTTTAATACATTCTATACACACCAATGGCTGGGCTGATGGTACACTTCTTATGTCCGGGGCGCGTGGATGGCTGCCAACCAACTACTGCGAAGCATATGATCCGGATTCAATGGCAAATCTTTTAAAAGCTTTACTGAACTTCTGGGACTTACTTCGAAGTGGTTTAACGACAGACAGCGAGATTTTTGGGAACCAGGATTTCATGAGAGGCATCATTGCTGGTGTTCGGTATCTATTGGTGAGGATCATTACTCTATTCGTTTCATGCTCAAATGCTGACTGTTACTTAGGAAAAATCAAACTGTCTGACTAGGGAATCTCCAATCGTACAAGGCAATGAGACTCTTCGAAGAAATAGGAAGGCGCTCTTATCAGACCTATCATCTCTTGTCAAGACAGCAAAGCGATTGCAGGACTTCGCTACCAATGCTCTAGCAGATATTGATGCGGATAATATTAATGATATCATCGATGAGATGATCCTTAAGGCTTTCAAAATAGTTGTTAGGGGAGTTAGATTTCTGGACACCTTGGAAGACGATATCAAATCACGACAAGCAGTTCACAAGGCCATGGCAACCGTTACTGAAGAATCCTACATCCCCCCAACTCCTCCTGCAGACTCGACGTCATTCAAGGATGTATCGCATACCGGTCCTGCAAACGACGCGACCTCTCACGGGAACTCCACCCGAAGCTCGGCAAGTGGCGTACCTAGCTCATTGCGACCGGAGGACCAAGGCAAGCGACAGTCATACAAACGGCTGTCGACTGCCTGTCCGGCGGTAAAGTCACGTCCGATGTCAATTTCTTCTACCCAGCCTCAGAGACATTCCATTTCCCACCGTGTTTCCCTCATCGCTTCAGCACAGGACCGTCAAAACCTTGTTTCTGAAAAATTAAGCCAGAGCCATGATACCTTTCTTTCATACCTTGGATCATTTATCGGTCGCCTTCACCTTCAAAGCCAGTCATCAGCAGATCTTCTTACTACAGTGCGGCAATCAGTGACAGCTGGTCGAGGCTTGCTTACAGTTGTCGAAGCGGTATGTGCACATGACAGCCAAAGTGCTGACTCTCTAGGGAATGCACGAAATGCCATGTATGACAAAATCAACAAGCTTGTAATTGCCGCCCGAGAAATCATTAACTCGTCAGGAATTGCTGAGGATGATGTTGTAATGGCGCAACAAAACGGCGGTCTACTCATGGCCGCTACGAGCTGTGTAAAAGCCGCTGGAGAGTGTGTAGCGAAGACGAAATTTGTGATAGAACGAATTGGCGACTTTGAATTTGGTCAGGTGGAAGGTCTCGGAATCAATATAGCCTCGATAGGTGCTGTTTCGGGGCAAGCAGAGCAGCACAATCAGGAAGCACGATATGACGAACCAACGCCAGAAGAACCTTTAGCCCGTCCTCCACCTCCACCTCTGGTAATACCGAACACCTACGAAAAGCCACTACCAGAAGTACCCGCAGGATCACCATCGGAGACTGATGCAAACCGCATGTCGACCACATCTCTTTTACCTCCACTCCCGAAAACGACCACGCCCTTGATGGGCCATGATGATTATAGTCCGTCGGATCGATCTTCCACAAATGATGGAGAGTTTCACTCCTACAGGTCTGGCAGCATTGCAGTATCTAGCACAGGTACTAGCAGCTCATACATGCGTGATTCTGAATCGAGTATACTTTCTCGCACCTCTACTCGAGCAACCACACCTGACCTCGCATCCTCTGAACCTCGGAATCAGCCATCTCTATCTGACATTAGTATGAGCGATGGGAATTCGATGCACGCTGATGATCCTGATGATTTTGAGTCGAAGATGCTCGAGAAAACGTTTGCTCACGAGCTTTTACATAACAAGGAAGGCCATATTACCGGCGGATCACTTCCAGCCCTTGTTGAAAGACTTACTACACACGACTCAAGACCTGATTCTATGTTTGTATCCACGTTCTATCTGACCTTTCGATTGTTTGCATCTCCCATTGAGCTTGCGAATGCTTTGGTAGATCGATTCGACTACGTTGCCCAGAGTCCCCATATTGCATCGCCTGTAAGATTACGTGTCTATAATGTGTTCAAAAGCTGGCTTGAGTCTCACTGGCGAAACATGTCTGATTTTGAGGCTCTTCCCATCATCTCATCCTTTGCCCATGGAAAGCTCACGGTTGTTCTCCCAGCATTTGGCAAGAGATTGTACGATCTGGTGCAAAAGGTTTCTGCAAACGATGGTCCTCTGGTGCCACGACTCGTGTCATCTATGGGCAAGACTAGTACATCTATGGGTCAGTATATACCTGCAGATTTGCCAGTTCCTCCCGTCATCATGACCAAAAGTCAAGCATCGCTTTTGAGAAACTGGAAGATGGGTGGAAGCAATCCCACCATTCTCGAATTCGACCCTCTTGAGCTGGCTCGCCAGCTCACCATCAAAAAGATGAATATCTTTTGCTCTATCATGCCAGAAGAGCTTCTCGGTTCTGAATGGACGAAGCGGGCTGCATCCAACGCAGTGAATGTACGAGCTATGTCCACCCTGTCGACTGATCTCTCGAACCTTGTAGCCGACACTATTCTGCAATACGACGATGCCAAGAAGCGAGCAACGATCATCAAGCACTGGATCAAGATTGCTGGCAGATGTCTAGAGCTCAACAATTATGATTCCTTGATGGCTATCATCTGCTCTCTGAATTCTTCCACCATTGTCAGGTTAAAGAAGACGTGGGACATGGTGTCCCAAAAACGCAAAGACATGCTCGGAGGACTCCAAGCTGTTGTTGAGCCGGAGAAGAACTACGCAGTACTTCGTCGAAGACTTCATGATCATGTTCCTCCATGTCTTCCTTTCGTTGGCACCTATCTTACCGATTTGACATTCGTCGATGCTGGCAACCCAGCCACAAAGCAGTTACCTGGATGTAGCTCCAGCGAGAGCATGTCCGTCATCAACTTTGATAAACATACGCGAACTGCTAAAATTATTGGTGAGCTGCAACGGTTCCAGATCCCATACCGACTCGTAGAAGTACCAGAGCTTCAAGAGTGGCTACAAGCACAAATCGTTCGAGTTAAATCATCCTCGGACCACGAAAACGTACAGCAATACTACAGAAAATCTCTATTGCTGGAGCCCCGAGATACCTTGCATGCTAAACCAAGTCCTGTGGACTCGGCAGCCTCAGTAAACTCCTCTCACCAGAGGGAGAAGTTCGATCTCTTTGGGTGGACACATTCTTCCAAAGATAAAACACCGATTTGAACCACTTTACCGCCCTCCTCAATTACCACTTACTCCGAAACACCTACAACACGCATGTCTTCATGATCGTCCGTTGATTTGATACCCACTTTGAATAGCGTTTTAGCGATTGGTTTTTCAGGCTCTCCTTACATATGAGAGCTTTTGGCGTTTTAAGTTACGATGTTCTCATCAGCTTCCTGGAAGCTGCTCTTAATTGTTTTTTTTACGACGCATACGGACATTTGCGTATTGAATACCATTAGTTGGGAATCGACCGCTTTGCGGGTTGAAGTTGAATGAGTCCTAGGACGAAAAAAGCATTTTACTGATAATTGTATACTGATCGAACCGGATTGTACATCATATCTTCCAATTCTTTTCTTTTTTTTCTTCTCTTTTTCTTTTGTATTTTTTGTACGGCTTGTAGCACATTTCGATTTGCTGACGAAGAAGAATATTCGTTGACCATCTGCAAAAGAGGTCCGGTTGGCTATGAAAGATAGGATTATGCCTTTGGGCAAAAGCTTTTTGCATTTATTTAGTATGTGGGCTTTGGATGAAAGCGATTATGATAGTGAAGGGAGCGCTATTCTGGCTGGCTGCATACACACACAAAAAAGTATTTGGTACACGAAAGAGCTCGCGCTTGAATAATTCATAAGTTATTATTTAGGTGTTCTGACTGGAAGGGGATGGAGGGACAACGGCATGCTAGGAGTGGGGTGTTTGCTTATGTGGGTTGCTAGTCAGGTCAGGGGCAGGATGTCTGGGATGGAATTGGAGGAGGGGAAAAGGCAGGCTTATCAGGATAAGATACGGGGTAGGATGGGAAGGATCAAATGGAAAAATAGCTAGCTAGCCCGGCTTGTACCCATAAGGGCAAATAAATGTTAATGAAGATTATGACAACCAAGACATCGTGCTTGCTTCTTGTTCACCAGTGGGTGCACTAACTCATTCAACAGCCGAGTCATAACCACAAAAATCTCACCAAATTTGAGAACTTCAAATATTTATTAGAATCTGAGATTTTGAGATTATACTTCCAAACTTATATGATCTTTTATTTAAGCATTAGAGAGTCTTCGTCTTTTTTCTAGAAATCGAACTCTCAAAAGTACAGATTTTAGCTTTTTTTTATTAGAGTGAAATTTTCATCTTTAAATAACTTTATCAATAAAAATATTAAAAATCTTAGGAAAGCTATTTGAGATTATCTCGGAGTAAGAAATCATTTAACTCAACATTTGAATCATAATCTCAATAATTGGTTTTTTGATAAATTTCTAAAGTGCTCAAATTTGGGTGTGTTTTCAAGAAGTGTTGAATGAGTTAGTACACCCACTGGTGGTTTTAATGTTTGGGTGATGTGTCCTCGCATCGCATCGTGTGTATCTTTCTGCATTCGCATGAGTCGAACGTAAGTTTAAAGTGGTTGGTCGCTATAGAGGGGATACAGAATAGAGGAGGGATAAGCATGAAGGGAGAATCAGGATCTCGCTAATTCGGACTCCGAGCGAGGGTGAGGCTGGGCTGGTGTGGGGCCGGGTGTCGGAGTGGTAGGAGGTGTCGGTGGTTGGGTTAGATATCCAGAGTACAGAGTGAGTTAAGGTAGAGGATTTTCGAAGGCAAGGACTGAGAAGGAGGCGAGCTGGGATACAGACAGGAGACAGGATTGTGAGGGAACTGCAATTGGCAAAAGGAAGATATCGACGACAGATACTTCATATTCGTTCATCTACCCGCCAACCCATGTTGCCCAGTGACAGGACCCTTCTTGTCGGCCTCCAAATGCTCCACGTTGGAAAATCTCTGCAGAACAGACCACCTGAGTAAAAGAAAGAAAAGTATCGATCACGTGGCGAGTCTTTATCTCTTTGCCTGGACAACTGCAATATTCGCCATACCTTATTCTCGGCGCTAGTCCTAGGCGGGGTTCAGTCCATGCAAGCCACCCCCTCCTCCCACATATCTTAGTCCCTCAATTTTTTTAAGCTCCCAACACCACACGACACACAAACTCTGCCTCCTCCAACACAACACACCGCTTCCCATCTTACTTCTTCTCACTCCTCATACAAATACCTCTTCCTCTCCTCCATCCTTCCTCCATCCTTCCTTTGAATCCTTTCATAGAGTGTTGAATCTTCTTCCGCTTTTCATCAAATAGGTTCTTCCATTCGAAAAAGTCTTTTCAAGGTCTCCGACTTCGGTGTCTGGATCCTTTTCATCACGCAATCGTTCGTTGGTACGATTCAATTGTCGACAGTTTCTTCGTCCCTCTTCACAACTCCTACATACCGCAAATATGGTTCAATCGTGAGTACATCTTCTATGGCAGACACATAAGAGCCTACTAATCATAATGATCACAGATCTATCCTTGGTTTCCCTCGGATGGGAGCTCTTAGAGAGCTGAAGAAAGCTACTGGTAAGATTTAGCTCCTCGACTTTTTACCCCACATTGTGTACTGATTTTCCCTCTCAATAGAGGCATACTGGGGTGGTAAGCTCTCCCAAGATGACCTCCTTACTGAAGCAAAGAGACTTCGTATCGAGCACTGGAACATCCAAAAGAAAGCCGGTGTCGACATCATTCCCAGCAATGACTTCGCTCTCTACGATCAAGTCCTCACACACATTCAAGACTTTGGCGTAAGCATTTCCATTTCTTAATAAGCTCGATGCAGCTTGCTGACGTGTTATTTTGCACAGGCCACACCAGAGCGATACACCAAATACAACCTCAACCCAGTCGATGAATACTTTGCCATGGGACGTGGCCTCCAACGTGACGGTGTCGATGTTCCGAGTTTGGAGATGGTAAAGTGGTTCGACTCGAACTACCATTACGTCAAGCCAACTCTTCAAGACAACCAAACCTTCAAGCTCACCTCCAAGCCGAAGGCTGTTGCTGAGTTCCTCGAGGCCAAGGAGGCTGGCATCGCTACCCGACCAGTCTTGGTTGGTCCAGTTTCATTCCTTCACCTTGGAAAGCCAGACCGTGGACAAAGTGTTGACCCAATCGACCTCTTGGAGAAGCTTCTCCCAGTTTACGAAGAGCTTCTTACCCAGCTCAAGGAAGCTGGTGCCGAGACTGTTCAAATTGATGAGCCGACCCTCGTCTTCGATCTCCCATCCAAGACCAAGGCTGCCTTCAAGCCAACATACGAGAGATTCGCCAAGTTGGGTGATAAAATCCCTAAACTTGTTTTCGCCACCTACTTCGGTGACATCGTTCACAACATTGATGCTCTTCCATCGGACATCTATGCTGTCCACGTTGATTTGGTCCGCAACCCAGAGCAATTAGAAACTGTTATCTCTGCTTTGGGCTCAAAGACTATCTTGTCTGCCGGTGTTGTTGATGGTCGTAACATCTGGAAGACCAACCTTAAGCGTGCTATTGAGACTGTTGAGGCCGCTGTTCAAAAGCTCGGCAAGGACCGCGTCATCGTTGCCACCTCCAGCTCTCTCCTTCACACCCCTCATACTCTTGCAAGCGAGAAGAACCTTGATCCGGAAATTGCTGACTGGTTCTCCTTCGCATGCGAAAAGGCTGTTGAGGTTTCCATCATCGCTAAGGCCGTTACTGAAGGACCAGCATCTGTCCGTTCCGAGCTCGAGGCTAATGCCAAGTCCATCCAATCTCGTGCCAGCTCCAAGCGAACCAACGACCCTAAGGTCAAGGACCGTCAATCCAAGGTTACTGAGAAGGACTACAACAGAATCTCCGAGTTCCCTATCCGTATCGCTCAACAACAAAAGAATTTGGGTCTCCCACTTTTCCCAACCACCACCATCGGTTCTTTCCCCCAGACCAAGGAAATCCGTATTCAACGTAACAAGTTCACCAAGGGTGAGATTACTGCTGAGGAGTACGAGAAGTTCATTGAGAAGGAGATCCAAGAGGTCGTCAAGATCCAAGAGGAGCTTGATCTTGATGTCTACGTCCACGGTGAGCCAGAGCGTAACGACATGGTCCAATACTTCGGTGAGCGTCTTGACGGTTATGCCTTCACCACTCACGCATGGGTCCAATCCTACGGTTCTCGATGCGTTCGTCCTCCTATCATTGTTGGTGACATCTCTCGTCCCGCGCCAATGACTGTCAAGGAGTCCAAATATGCCGTCTCCATCTCCAAGAAGCCAATGAAGGGTATGTTGACCGGACCAATCACCTGTCTCAGATGGTCCTTCCCTCGTGACGACGTTCACCAATCTGTCCAAGCTGAGCAACTTGCTTTGGCTCTTCGTGATGAAGTTGTTGACCTTGAGGCTGCCGGTGTTTACGTCATTCAAGTCGACGAGCCAGCTCTTCGTGAGGGTCTTCCTCTCCGCTCCGGTAAGGAACGTGAGGCTTATCTTGACTGGGCTGTCAAGTCTTTCCGTCTCTCCGTCTCCGGTGTTCAAGATTCTACCCAGATCCACTCTCATTTCTGTTACTCCGAGTTCCAGGACTTCTTCCACGCCATTGCTGCTCTTGACGCTGATGTTCTCTCCATTGAGAACAGCAAGTCTGATGCTAAGCTCCTCAAGGTCTTCGTTGATGAGGCTTACCCACGTCACATCGGCCCTGGTGTCTACGACATCCACTCTCCTCGTGTCCCAAGTGAGCAAGAGATCAAGGACAGAATTGAGGAGATGTTGCAATTCCTCAAGCCAGAACAACTTTGGATCGATCCTGACTGTGGTCTCAAGACTCGTCAATGGGCTGAGACCAAGGCTGCTTTGACCAACATGGTTAACGCTGCCAAGTTCTATCGTCAAAAGTATGCTGACAAGGCATAAATCTACTTCATGTGAATTTTTTAATACTGGGGTTACGATTTGAGGATGACTTAAAAATGGCATTTTTTCTTACTCTCAATTTATCTCTCTGTTTTTTTGCCTCGCACTGGAGACGACTTCAACATCGGCGTTTCTGGCTGGGGCATATGAAAGACAAAAGCGTTTATTATTTTCAATTTCATGAGCGTTGCTTGGGAGTTTGTTTCAACAGCATAAATAGCGGTCGTGGGTAAAAGGTGATCCATCAACCGGACATCTGGGTGGCGTATGATGATGACATCCAAGGAAAGGGAATATGGAAATGGGGCAAAGGGCATCTCTTGTGTAGTTAAACCTTTTCTCTCATTAATTTGAAGATCAAAAGGACTCACAAGTTGAAATTGTAGTAGATAGATTGGGTGGATAAAGATAGATAAAATATACCCTCTTCAACCGGGAGTTGATGGTTTTGTGCTTGTTTTTATGTCATGGTGTCTGGTGAGTGTGGTAATTTTATCAGTATTTTGTTATGCACGGTGATGTGGGAGGAGCTACAGTTACCAGGTTCAAGTGAACAGCAACGCTAACACTACAAGCTCTCCGTAATCAAGCAATGCGCGCTGTGCAGATAACGGTGAGAACTGTGGTAAGGCGATTTGGTTGTAATGACAATGATGACGATGACGACAACGACAACGACAAGGACAATACAGGTATACAGCACAGTACGTCGACTACTCATCAATAAATATATCTGAATACAGACTGCAACTGTCAAAGCTGGGAGATGACTTAATTATGAGTAGTTGGTTGATTAGCTGTACAAGTGAGTGAGTGAGTGAGTGAGTGCTCAGTTTTTATTTTTATTTTTTATATTGCTGTTACTATTGCTGTTGCTGTTGCTGTTGCTGTTGCTGTTGCTGTTGCTGTTGCTGTTGCTGTTGCTGTTGCTGTTGCTGTTGCTGTTCGTTCCTTCCTAGAGAGGGAGGGAGCATAGAGGCGTAGGGTGGGTAGGGTAAGTGATGGTTTATTTGCTGTCTAGGCCTTCCCATGAAGTGAACATAGCGAGGTCCTATTGTCTCCGATTAAAAGTCTTGTATTCTGGCTTCCATTGTAACAGGTAAGTAATAGAAGAGAAAGATGTTGTAAGAGGGAAGTAATAGAAGATAAAGAAACTACTGGAAGCTAATCAATACTGTGAATAATAAATTAGATATCGCTTATTCACTAGGCCTTCAGAGGTGGAGAGTTTGAATGCGGGAATGTGTATATGGTGGAGTGAATAGTGGGTTGAGGTTTTAGCAGTGTGTAAGTAACACTGCTTGATCTGTTCATATTCAAGTGAATAATCATGGCATTCAATCTTATTCTTGATACGAGACGCTGTTGTGTGTATATAAGAAGGTGTCTTATCTTAAGAGCCAGAATACTACAGGTGTGCAGTAATTTCACGTTCAGTAAGGTCTATATGGTTCGAGGAATTTTACTTCGTGCCATTTTTGATGAAGCAAGTGGGAGAAGTTACAACCATTTGAAATATATCTGAAAATACCTTTACACATGTAAACTAGAAACGGAGACAGAATTAGTGGATAGTCTCGATTATATTCCACATGAGTCGTTTTTGCAGAACGTTTGTGTTTTTATTAACGCCATTATCGATGCCGAACAAGGAAGTTCGAGGTTATTCCTAGCATCTCATTTCACCAGACCTCTAAATGCACCTCCTACTCACCCTTGTATTCATCCCATGTTTTCTCGAGTTCTCAGACTGAGTGTAGTTGTTACGCGCGGGAGGTGTTAGGATTTGACGAAAAGAACGGGTTGGTGTTGGTGTTGGTGCTGCTGCGGTTAGGCACATCAATGGCCAAGGATCCGAATTGCATTTTTTTGAAGCATAAAGTTGTTGATATTCTCTCGCTCGATTTCGTTAAACTTGCTTCTACTTTAATTGATATATGTTTATTTAATTCTTATAATATATTTGTTGACTGTTCAGTATAGAGTGACGTCAAGTCCTCACATTTGCTATTCTCTGAATCGTCGTACGTCACAACATTTTGTAGATTCACGAAGATCTCCAATCGTATTTATAAGATTCAATTTTGAAACTCACTTGTTTCCCGTGTCTGGGTCTTCCATACGAAAATTCATAGCCACTGGACCATGGCAGTAAAGTTGCTGTGTCGTCAACCGCCGAATAAAAATGGATATCTCTCGGTCACAGGGGATGCGGATCAGAAGACAGGGACGCATATAAAAATGCATCATGATGCTGAAAGATCTCACTTAAGAGACTACGACAGTTATGGTGATAAATTGAGCATGGAAATGGAGAAGGAGAGCTTGTTGGAGCTTGATAGATTGCGTACGCTTGAAGTCTTCCATCTACACTTACGGCTCATAACTAATTTACTGTTCGTATGAAGCAAGTTGGCAGCAGTGGGTGCACTCAAGCGTCTCAAGGATGTGGATATATGTGCTGAGAACTTCTAGGGACAACAGATATATACTCACAGGCTACCGGTTAGTCTCCTTTTCCGAGTTCCTGCTCATGAAACGTCAACTAACACAGCGCAGACCTGCTTCGGGATCTCTTTTAAGCTGTTTGCAAAGCATAACGAGCATACACAATGAAACCAGTCAGACTTCATCTTCTTCATCAGCTATCATCGCTAACTGCTACAGTAAATATTCACACCCATCTCCTCGGCTCAATTCTTTTCTTCGCCCTTCCCATCGCCATATACACACGTCTCACTCCTCGCTATGAAAAAGCAACTACAGCTGATATAGTTGTCTTCTCGACATTCTTTTTCGGTGTTGCTATTTGCTTTCTGCTTTCCGCTACGTACGCCTTTCCATCCAACCCAATCTCATTCGACTTATCTGCCACTCATTTGCCAGTGCACTCATACTGATAATCGAACACAGATTCCATACTCTAAACAATCATAGCCAAGAAACTGCTGCTTTTGCCAACCAGCTCGATTATCTCGGAATAGTGATCCTAATTTGGGGATCCACTATCCCAACTGTATATTACGGGTTCTATTGTGACGAGGCGGTTAGAGATATGTATTGGATGATGGTACGTCTCGTTTTCCCGAACTGAACATCAACCCCCCGCTGCAACTACTATATGTATGAAAACCCTATACTTACTCTCTTCCACTATAGATTTCCGTCCTAGCAACCGCCTGCGCTATCACAACCCTGCATCCTAAATTCCGCCACCCTACACTCCGTCCCTACCGAGCCCTCATGTACGCCTGTCTCGGTCTCTCAGCTAGCGTTTTCATCGCCCACGGTCTCATCATGCATGGATGGGAAACGCAAAAGGCTAGGATGAGTATAGATTGGATGGGCCTAATGGCTATCTTGAATCTCGTCGGCGCATTCATATATGCACTTCGCGTACGTTCTTCCTTTGCATCTTCCCCTGCCGAAGATATCACGCTAACAATTTCCCAGATCCCAGAGAAATGGTATCCTAACCAGCATGACCTCTTCGGGTCTAGCCACCAGATCTTTCATGTTATGGTTGTACTTGCGGGGCTGGCGCATATGTTTGGACTGTTGCGCGCATTTGATCATGTGCACTCTTCTGGGTTTGGCTGTACATCTTCTTGAGATCTTATATCTTAGATATAGACCTTCTTTCTCATTCGCTGTTTTTGAATAATAGACTTTACCGACTTCCTTATCTCGCTGATGTATGTTTCTGTCGGTACGTACTGCATGAGACTGCTTCCTAACTTTAATATCATCTTCTCAGACCAGTAGAAGTTCAAGATGGTTAAGAAGATATTGTTCGCAACGATATACACACCTGCTAGCCAGACCGGCAACTCCAGACCACTAGCACCAGCAACGGTACGAGTATGCAGAGCCAAGAAGCCAAAAACGTCTATTTCCACTTTCCCCCTCGCATCGCCAACCTTTTTATTTCCCAGAACTCCATAATCAGCATCAGAGCTCCAAGCCGCAGTCCACACATCCGTATACAAATTCGCAAACTAAGATTCGACCCAAACCACACGACATGAGAAGAAAATGGTGAGGATAAGTATGCCATTGTAGTCCGGCATTGGCACTGGCATTCTCAAATGAGGGAGCATGCGTTCTATTGTTTACTATGCTCAGCTTTTCAGTCGCACAGGACTCAAGATGAAAGCCCTAGAATTACAGTCCCTGACGAAGTTCACTGTGAAAAATCAAGGCATTATTCGGATTGCTGACGCCAGGTCCCGAGAGTTGGATCATGTACAATGAGTGGACCGTGTGACGATTCCACCTTTTTGGTGCTATGTCATATGACCTCGCTTATTCAGGCACGTGACCCACATTCTGTATATAGTTATCTCTCGGCTATTTCTGGCCTCATTAGCTCAAAATTCTAAGAATGATCCAAATCGTCACAGACCGGGCCCCAAGAAACAACTTGGTAACATCTGTTCCATCCTCAGAATCCGTTGAATGATCATCCTAAAAGTAATCCAGCCATATCCTTATTTTCGATTTAACGGTGAAGAGAATCGTGAAGCCTGCAGAATGCAATCCGTAGATGAACTTTTGCCGTAGATCCAAAAGGTTCGGTGATGTGCCTTCGTGGAAATACTTAGTTGTGAGGCGGTGACGGTCTTGTTCATGACTTACTCAATATATTTACGTGATTGTATCCAAGCCGCGGCCGCTGCCTGAGATTTTGCTGGTGCAACTTCGGGTGGCAGATGTGGATATATACGAAGTATTACAAAGTCAATCGCGTTGAATTAAAGTGCTACTCAGAATCCCCTGCTAGTGTCGTCAATCCAATTATTCCCCGATAAAGAGGCTCTAGGTGAGTGCATTTCTAGGCAACACTAGGCAACACTAGGCATCACCACGTGATTACTGCGTGATTATCACGTGGCCAGTCTAAGTATAATTCGTCACAGAAAGATACAAGCACTTCGGTGAGTGCTATAAATATTTTATAAAATCCACCTTCTGTGCCTTATTCTTGTAATCATCTCGTAGCAGAACAAAATGGCTCTCGATACCCTCCCCAACGAGATCATCTATAGCATTCTATCATATATATCTCCCAACCGCAAGGACTTATGGAGTTGCAGTCTCGTCTCTCATAATCTGTGGGATGTTGCGACGTCGATATTATATCACGATATTAATTTCGACATCAAAACTGAATCACACGACAGAGTATGGCACGTGCAAAAGGAAAAGGAGACTATTCTATTAAATACTCTGGCTTCGTAAATATCCCACATCCCACCATTCATATAAGATCGTTAGATTAACCTCAACTCAGAAACCCAACCATAGGCGCCAAAGTCCGCACCTTAAGCCTCCGCTTCAGAGACTACAGTACTGCAGACAGAGATGAACATCTGACATTCGGCCAAGAGCAAGGCGATCAAGCAGCACGTAATATGCCACATTTGACAAGACTTACATTATCGGAGTGCGGGCTCGCTCGCCATATCATTGCGAACATCCCCTCGTACTCTCAACTCGTGGAACTCAACCTTCGGCTTGGTCCTGAGCCTAGTCAATGGGGCCACAAACACATGTTGCTCGAGAGGCTCAAGTGGGAAGTCCCCTATGATTACGCCGACGAAGACGGCGGCACTATCAATTCTTGGAATACAGCTGCGCATGTTCTGTCGATTGCTGGTGCTGTGTTCCCAGAGATAAAAGAGCTTAAAATAAAGAATACCTACAGGAAGGGTTTTGATGCGGCTCCTCATCCCCTTCCCCAAGAAGCAAATGAGGATATGCAAAATGTATCGCTTCCAGGGCTATGTGACTTTCGTTACGTGGGTGGTGTTCACAGTGGAGATCGTGAATTAATGTTACGTTTTCTTCAGAGGAATTCGGACTCGTTAAAATCACTTGCGATGGCCTTTGGTTTCGAGTCTTTCAGTCGAGATATGAGGGATTACCTTACACAAGTCATTTCAGCAGCGCCAAAACTGAAGTCTTTGACGATACCCGGATATGAAAGACCGCGATGGCAAAGTCACAAACTTCCAGTTTGGTCCGATTCGGCCCCTTCATCTGCGAATCCCGTGGATGGAATCGAGTTCTTCGAGATGTGGAATATTGGATGTCCCTTTTCGGCAGAAATTGGAGCATTCTTTTCCGGATGGAGCCGCCTTCGGGTTTTAAAAATCGGTGTTCCGCTATATGAAGAACACGACCACGATGGCCGGCCGCACTTTGATGTCGTTGCACCTGTAAGAGAACTTCCTAATTACCACACCAATATACAACACCAGATTAATTCTCACTCACGCTACGCAGGAAATCCTAAGTTTCGTCAGAAAACTGCCCCACTCAATCGAAGAGCTCTACATCGAGCTCGACAACAGCCAAGTCGTCTGTGACGAAGACGAAGATTTCGATCCGATTGAAGAAATCGCGCCCGAAATATTCAGAACACTTCCTCGTCTGCACACTCTAGACATCAACGCCTGGATAGCCGACGTTGATGTGTCCACTGGATATATTCCCGAAAAAGCCATATTCTGCCGCCGCCGACCCAGCAAAGATGCAGATTCCGGAACTCAAAAGAAGAAAATCGTCTGGGTCTCGCGGTTAGCTTGCATGTATCAGGAATCATATGCCGGCGTGGAGAATAACATGGAAGAGGTGGAGGGGGATTTTGAAGGGAGAGATGCGGAGGAGCCGTGGTTGGGCGGGAAAAGGTCGACGGTTATGGTGACCAAAAAATATTGGGTGGATGGGAAGTATCTTTTGGGTGTAGACGAAGATCCTGACAGTGAGGAAGAGGAGGAATATTAGAAAGACTATTCCTCAACCGTCTTTCCAGAACTACTTTCCACAATCTCGCAAAATAGCTTGAGTTGGATAATCTTCACTTGTCAGACATTGAAGCCAAAGCTACCCAAGAGGCTTTCGAAGTAATTCAATTATCTTCAGATCCGGACGACTAACTCCTCATAAAAGTCCAATCCTCACATCTCAAATCCGGGGTATAACATTTTCGTCACAGAAAAATGCTGCAATGCTAGTAGAAGTACATGCGAGTTTGATGGAAAGGAAAAATCATAGTTTTGCCTGGACATTACTTGCACTTGCGCTTGCTTCCTTGTTAACAACCACATCGCCACTCTTCTCGCCATTGCCGAAGAAGATCACCTCAACTGTTAAATCATCACTAAAAAAAAAGTTGTTAGTCTGCACCTAAGAAGGAGAGTTGAGTGTACCTACCGATATCTTCGAGAATATGGCGCCGGAAGCGTCAACAACGCGCAAACCATATCCTTATCTTTACCTCCTAACGCATTGCGCACTAAATGAGTAGCGACGTTCTTATCTTCAACCACGAACCGATCACTTTCCTTTACACCCCACTGTCGTTGTCTAATAGGAGTCTTCTGTCCATCGTTATCACTCTTATCCTTACTTGCTTCTACCGGGAGACCCTTCTGTTGCGATGTGAACATCTTAGCCCACGAGCTTGCAGAGTTTCCGTTGGCATCAGCAGCATGTTTATCAATCCATTGACCAACAAGCCCAACGACTTCTTCGTTAGAAAGCATTTCCCACAGTCCATCTGTTGCCATTACGACGAAATCTCCTCTTTCGGGTTGAATCTTAGTAGTAGTAACCACTGGCTCGGCGGTGACATATGGAGGAGTTTTCAAGAGATTCGAAGGAGTCCTGCCAAAGAATGATTCCTTCAGCCGCTCCGAAACCTGGCGAGACCATTTGTATGTTGCATCACCGAAAGCACGTGTAGGCTCAAGACCACCAAGAACACGGCCATTGCGAATGACATTCTCCTCTCCAGGATGTAGCTTCCTCATTCTAGCTACCTCATCAGGGTTGCTACCGGTCTGATCTGCTGATAAAGCTGTTGCTGCCCATTTCCCATTTACAGTTCGTCTTCCCAAAATCGCCCGAGAATCTCCTGTACATGCAACACGTAATAATTTTGTATTCGTATCGTAGAATGAGAGAAGTGCGCATGATCCAGACAGCGCCGGAGCCAACAATTCTGCAGCAACTAGTTTTGAGTTCCCTTTCATGACCTTCTGTGCGCTCTCATGTACAATTTCGTGATCTAGTCGAGTGAAACCCATCTTGATGGCTGCTTCGACGGCTTCCGAGGATGGTGTAGGTGATGCTTTGTAAGTATTGTTGAGTTCGCGCGCAACGTAGTTGATCAAGACTTGCCGTAGCTTTGCGGAAGTAGTCCAGCCACTATGTGAGCAGTCAGTATGTGATGCGCGGAAAGTGAAAAGATACATACGAGTGCCCATCGAATACACCCCAGAACATCCAATCAGGAACTGCGCTCGCTGGTTCTGCGCCAGCCTGTGGTAATTCAATGATCTTCTCTGAATGATCATCTTCGATTGGATTATTGCTTGGGATTTGAACCACATCATACCGCACAACACCTTTCCCACGACCAATTAAGTATGATTCTTCATTCCGTCGCAAGATTTCGGTAGCTTGCGCCGGCGTCAACATCTCCAGGACCCTCCTACCAGCGCCGTCCGTCTCTTTTGTAATCGGCCCTTCAATAGTGTCAGTATAAAGAGCGTCTGTGCCGACTATGACAGCTTTTCTTTCATCAACGGTTTCTTTTGGTCCTATCGGAGTGGGATAGGTAGTGCTGGTGCTCAGCCCGCGCGCTTGTTGTGCAGACGAAATTGAACCCGAGCCGTAAGCCAAATCTGTTGATGATGGACCCTTGTACGAATACCATGCGCCATAACCAACGAGACCGGACACAACAGCCAAGGCGATTCTTCGAAAATGCATTGACGTCGAGCTTTGCAGTGGTTCAGAAAATGCTGATGCGAATGCTGATGTTGTTGCAGATGCTGATGATTTGGGGACAGAGGCTCTACCGGAGAAAAATCGAGCGCCTAGAACATGACTCGAGGATCCAAATATGCTACCGCGGGTGCTGCAGAGAGCAGGTAATTGTCGCGCAGTGCGGACTGCTCGGAGTGCTACTTGACGCATTGAAATTGAAGATTCTTCCACGAAGAATCCAAGGATATGGCCGAGATTGGATTTAGCTAAGCTGCCCTCGTGCCCGTCTCTAAATGGCGCTTTGATGCTAATTTCAGGAAGGATGGATCTCAGTTGCACCAGAGGGCCGTTGTATCAGTTTCAGAAAGGGATAACGAATCGGAAAATTATGTCAAAGAAACGAAGGCGCAGATATTATCTCATAACTAAAAACCATGAGAACGGGAGTCAAAGCTGTTTGCTGTGGAGGGACGAGATGGAGTTAAGTCAACTAACAGCACAGGACACCAAACGGTGAGTGTTAGGTGAATGCGGGCCCCGTACCGCTTCCCAAATTTTGGTGGATTGTCCAAGTGCTGCCCCTCACTAAGGCCGTCGAGTGCGTCATTGGCCGGTGAAATCTAAGTCCCAAAAACTGTGCATATTTATTTGGCCATCTCCCTTACTGAATCCGCCGATTCTATTTCATACCCTCTCTTGCATTTCGCGTTAATCTAACGATTCAAACGAAAATCTACCTTTGAAATGTCTAGTAGACAGCTCCGAAAATTACGGCAGCAGCGTGAGCTGGAGGAGCAAAGCAAATTGCGGGCCCAGGAAGAAGAAGAAGAGGAATCTGATGACGACCCTTTACCTGTCCAGTCAAAGCCGAGCCTCTTTGCCAACCTTGCGACCCTCAAAAACGAGAACGATGAAGACGACGCAAAAGACAGTGATCATGAAGAACAGCCAGATGACGAAGGATTGAATGAACCGACTCCTCCTCCCGCCCCAACCGCAAACAAACCCAAGAAGTCGAAGAAGAAGAAGAAGGCAAAGAACAAGACTAAGGATATCAAGAAAGATCCTGAGGACACGTCTCAGAATGGGCTTGATGAAATTGACGAAGCCCTTAAAGAGTTGAATTTGAAGCGATCAACTGGCGCCAATGCCAATGATACTGTACAGAAGGATGAAGGATTTGAGAGAGTATGTACTCTGCTAGGTATTAATACACAACATCTAAAGGTTGCAAATGAAATGCGAAGCTTGTTTGGATCTGCCGCTATCGGAAATCACGATGATGACGAGGCTGGTGCTGGTGGGAGGGGGCATCGACGAAGGCAGCGCATGCAACAAATGGACTTGGAAACAGTTCTCAAAGGACATCATAAACCGGGAAAGGGTCTTTCGGAATTGACTCTCAGACGCAATTTCTTCATACAAGGGAAGGAAGAATGGCCCAAGTCGAGCTCAGGTGGATTGAGTATGGCCGTCCTAGACGATCAAACTGCAATTGATGGTACTGTTGAATACAAATACGTTCACGATCAAACATACCAAGCACTACAGCAAAGCTTCTATGCCTACGTTGAAATGGGTAACCCGGAGAATTTGGTTGGTCTCCTGGCGCGGAATCGTAAGTCTAAATGCTCAGAAATTCGTTCTTGGAATGACAGTGCTGATACAAATCCAGCATACCATATTTCATTATTGCTCCAGGTTAGCAAGATCGCTAAAGATCAAGGAGACCATTCGTTGTCATCTGATCTCGTGGAGAGAGCTCTGTTCACGTTCGGCAGAGTTGCCCTATCTTCATTCAGCACAAAGTTGTCTCAGGGCAAGGCGCGTTTGGACTTTGCCAGACCGGAGAATAGGGAACTCTGGCTTGCAGGTTACCATTACATAAAGTCTCTCATCATGAAGGGTACATATCGAACGGCATTTGAATGGTCAAAACTTCTGCTGAGCTTGGATCCCGAAGAAGATCCATATTGTATGCGTTGGATGATACATCACCTTGCACTACGCGCGCATGCATTCCATTGGCTCTTGGACTTTGCCGATACTCATGTCGTGGAGGCTTGGGATTCAACCATACAATATGCAGTGCCTTCCTTCGTTCTCGCTGCATTACAACTTAAAGACGGAGCAAGAAGCAGAAGTTTATTACAGCAGAGCATGGAACAAGTACCTTGGCTCTTCTGTCGACTGTTCAAAGAGCTGGGACTCGAGACTCCCCCGTCAATCTGGGGTAAGGAGCCACGAACCGAAGCCGAAACTCTATTTACGGAATTGTATGTGCTTCAAGCGCACGATTTGTGGAATACCCCGGAGGCTACTTCCTTGCTTATGGAGATAGCGCATATTCTAGATAAGATAGATGTCTCGACACTTCCCATTTTGAGCAACGAAGTGATGACTCTTGATGTTGTCAGATTCATCTACTTGGACAACAGACCAGCGTTGATGGCACTCGCACCGTCCCATCTACTCCACCGTAGTAACAATTCCGATGCCGACCCTTTACCCCCAGATACAAATGTTATCTCTTATGCCAGCCAGCAGATACATTTGGAGCGTTCAGAGGGTGGCGCTGTAGATGGATATGATGACCCTATTGCAGCGCTTGCACGACTCATACCAAATTTCCCTGGTCTTGAGGCCTTACGGAATGGTTGGAATAATGGCAACAATAATGAGGCAGCTGTTGATAGCGATGAGGATTTTAATCGCTTACGAGACGATCTAACAAATGCCATTCAAACCGAAGAGACGACCGAAGGAGAAGCTGGGGCGGAGAGACCAGTACGAGCACCGATATCACTCGCAAACGCAACAGAAATTCTCAATCGTCTGATGTTCTGGCGAGCTCCAGCCTATGCCGATCCATCGGATTCAGGTACAGATACGGAGGCCGAAGAGACTAACTCTAGGCCGGCCAGTGAAGGAGAGCATGGGGAGGCTCGTGCTAATGAAGATGACGATGACATACCTTCAGTACATTAGAATTGTAGATACTTGAACCATTATATCATTAGATTAAGGGTCAAAAATAGATCTTTTGTCCCACCAGAATGATCTAAATAATCACATGCCACGAACGCTTTCACTGTACCTGCATCCGCATCTGCATTTTGCGTATGCTGCTATCTGTGCACAAGACCTCATCCATCTCGTTCAATACCACCCAAAGGCAATAAAAACAACCCACAAATTGTTACACGAGCTCTATGTACGAATTTACAATACCTTGTAAAACTTGCTCAAATATCAATAAATCAGATTCCTAATACTCACCGGGAATGGCGCCAACAACTCCAAGCCCACGGTGATTGTTGAGTGATCTGTTCTGAGCAAGTTTCATCCTTGTTCGGGGTTGATTTCTAAGCGAGACAGGATTATGGTGTCTGATTGTCCGATTAGAAACGCAGCTGCGGCACCCCTCTTCGGACTTTCCTTTGAGTTGATAAATACCTCTCATCGCACGCCATTTCAAGATAGAACTTCATACCAATACATAACTCGAACACTTGAATTTGCGCAAATACAAAAATTTCCATCTTTTGAATCGCAACCACACCACAAGCACTTTAGTCAAGGAATAAAGAAAATATCAAAATGGCAGACACCGCAGATAACGTCGCACCAACCCCTGCCCCTCTCGTCGCGGAAGAGGGTGAGCACACGTACAAGTTTGGCATTACGATGTCTTGTGGTGGATGCTCGGGAGCTGTTGATCGTGTTTTGAAGAAACTTGATGGTTTGTCTTTCCCTTGCACTTTTCTCTTCTGCTTTCTCTTCTCTTGAATGCTCTTCAGCACCTCTCTTCTCAGTCTCCCTCCAACTGCCCCGATCCTTCTACCTAACTCTCCCCCCCCCCCGGAGCAACTCCCCCAAAGCTCATCAACGGAACCCATGCTAACAATACCCACAACCAACAGGCGTCAAAGCCCACGAAGTCGACCTGAAAGGCCAAACTGCGACAGTCATCGGCAAGTCAGAGCTAGACTACGAGACGGTGTTGAAGACGATTGCAAAGACGGGAAAGAAGGTCAACACCGGAGAGGCAGATGGCGTGGAGAAGAGCGTTGAGATTCCTGCTTAGATATGTGGATGAAAATTTTTGATCGATTGGTTGGGCGTTCTCTTGAGCGGATTTTGCGATTAAGTTGGCGCTGGGCTGGACATACAGAGACAGGCAGAGACAGAGACAGAGGCAGAGGCAGAGGGAGGGGAAGAGAAACGTGCGGGTGCAAGCGGAGAGATATAGCATGAGCTTTGCGAATTATAAATAATTGATAGCTACGGCAGAATGAGAGTTGCAATGTCCATGCTTCGGGGTGATAGCAAATTATCGAGTGCTGCAGGCCGAGTCTGGCTCCATACGAAATGGTAAAATCTGATGTTATTCGCTCACAAGATATCAATCGCCTCCAAATTACCCAGCACTATCATAGAGGAAGCGGGCAGTTAGTACTGCATTCAGCTTGGCACCTTGAGACGTTGCTTCCTGAACTCGTGAGAATTGAAGTTCATCGTTTTCCTTATTTACCCACGTCTATGCTCCACTTACATGACGCTTCGTGAATCCCATTATATATTTATTATATGCGATACCATAAGTAAAGGCTTGACGTTAGCGCCAGTGCGGGTGCGGTCAGGTGAGTGTTTGTAGGAGATCTTTCCGAAAGTTTCTGGGTCTTGTCCTGGATTATTTATGATCTACAGATATACATTGCATGCATAACTGCTGTACCAGTCTACAGGGATATAAAATCAGAGTATTATTCAGCGATTACATACACAAGAACATCCCTATTGCTTAACATCTCTCTTAAACATACTATTCGACGCTCTACCTACTCCGGCCAACCCAAAATGCCCCCCCCCCCCCCCCAACAAAACTCAGAATCAACCTCCTACTCAAAGGTCATCCTTGTCCTTCCCCCCGTCGCCCTTCTCCGCCGTCAAAACCTTAACATCAACCCAAGCCTGCCTAACCTTCTCCTTCGTCTCCTCATCAAACAAGCTCCCCGCATGTTTGACCGTCAACTCTGCAAACACCCCAAAAGTCTTCTTCGTATCCACCCCCTTCAGACTCTTGTCCGTCAACGCCGCATACCAGACCTTGCCAGCCTTCTCCCAACTATACCCCCCTAGCGCCACACTCGCCAGATAAAACGCATGATTTGGAATCCCCGAGTTCGTATGCACTCCACCGCCATCGTCCGACTCGTCTTGATCCACATACCCGTCCATTGTTGCCGGCTGCGTGTCTTTCCCGACCTTCGGATTATTATACGCGGTGCCGGGAGCTTTCATGCTGCGCAGAGCGGGGGCGTTTTCGACTGTGGGCAGGAAGATTCCTTCGCCAATGAGCCAGTCGGCGTCGGCGGCTTTGGTTTTGGGGAAGTATTGCTTGATCATGCTGCCGAAGACGTCGGAGATGGATTCGTTGAGCGCGCCGGATTGGTACTCGTATTCGAGGTCGGCGGTCAGTTGGGTGACGCCGTGGGTGAGCTCGTGGCCGATGACGTCGAGATTCTTGGTGAAGGAGCCAAAGATCTCGCCGTCGCCATCGCCGAAGGCCATTTCCTATTGATGGTTATTAGTCTCGTGAGTCGTTCAGGGGTATGAGATTTGCTCGTGTGACAGGGGTGGGTCAGGTGATTATTGGCTGGGCTGGTGGGTGGGGGAACGTCATGGCTAGGGGATGCGCTTATGGTTGCATAGATGACTTACACTGCCATCCCAAAATGCGTTATCATAGTGTTCATCATAATGGACGCTGCCTTTCATGTGGAGACCTTTGTTATCGATGGAGTCACGGTTAAAAACCTGGTGATCTGATCAGCTTTCAATTCTTCCGAAAATGGTACTTACTGCTTCCTCGATAGTGCTGATACCCAGAGTCGGTGAATTATCAAGGAAGGATAAAATACACGTACCTCACTATAGAACTGGTATGTATTCCCGAAAAAGCCATAAACACGGCTAGCATCTGCATCCTTGGCCACGACCGCTTCAGCCGCACCTTCCTCGAAAAGAAGTTTCTTTTCAAGCTGTTCGGTCTCCTCAGAACTATAAATCTCTCTATAGACATGTTTGGTGCTAGGTTCCTTGGCCTCTGAGCTGCTGTCAGTACGCTGACTTTGAATCTTAGCCAGTTGTTGTTTTGCCTGATCCTTGGCTTCCGGCGACGTATCTTCGGAAACAGCCATAGCTTGAAACACTTGGGGAGGGATGATGCCACCAGGAGCAGCAGTGCGACGAGGAGCCTCGCGAATGTATAGTTTCTGACATCGCTTCACGTGGAGTGCGCAGACGTGGTCGTGGGTTTTCTCGATGACGGCCTTAGTCTGAGCGGATGTCGAAGGGTTATCCAAGATGTGTTTGAGGAGATGTGGAGGTATGATAGAGCAGATTGGCGCCATTTTTGACGTGGTGACGGATGAACGTGTCCGAAGATTGAATGAGATGAAGGTAAATGCGGGAAGCAGGATGAGAAATAATCATTTTGAAAGAGAACGATGTTGAGCTTTATAGATCAGGGCGACCAGCAGGTGGTGGAGGGTTCGCAGGCAGCTGAGCAGTATCGTGGCTGTCGGTATCATATCAACTAAACAGGTTTTGATGTCACCACACCCTCCCACGATTCATCCCCCACACAAATTATAAGGCTTGGCGAAATTCCAGGCCGTGTTGAAGCTACCTCAATGAGGCAGGTGTATGGTCCAGAAAGTTGGTAGTGTATGATATGAAACTCCATTTAACGAATCGATATTGACATGGGATTTTCGAACATGGATTCGTGCCAATCATTACACAGATAACGTACCGACTCCAAGAAAATGACCCTGACACCTTGATCACTCCCACACACAGAGGTAGCACAAATCAAAAAGTCAAATGCATAGCGCTTAGTGAGGCTTTCTTCTTCACTTGCTTTTGCCGCAGAAACCAGACCATAGCGCGGAACTACCCGCTGAGACTATTCGGATGTCTCTGATGGTGTTCAGCTGTGTTGGGGGAGAATCATTATGACGATTGAAAGACGAAGCTAAAAGAGCGGGACCCTCCGCTATGAACGCGCGTCGCCACAGCAATGTTTATCAAGACATCGATAACTTATTGCGGAGACGCATATCTTTTGTTTTGACAGCTGACAATCATGTCTGAGAGCTTCAATAAGTTGACCAATTTCTAATAGGAGATCTGCTTTACCGACGGAGGAAATATGACTGCTGGAAAATAAAAATGTTGAGTCACCTTGGTTCCTTCGTAGGATGCGATCCGAGACGATTGATGGTTTTTGGGTGCCCTTAGAACATATTCAGCTCCCGATCGACTCAATCGCGATCAAATGAGAATGGTGGGTAGCAATTCGCCCTATTTATCCATAAACAGATGGTAAGGCGCACATAACGATAAGATTCGTTGATGCTTGGCCAACTGAACTGTAAAAAGGGACCTTTCAGGCAATGGCGAGTACATCTCAGCCAGCCATATCGTTGAACATATGCAAAATGCCTTGTACTGCAACCGACTTGAATTTGTGCTCGTCGTCAGATGTCTGTCGGATAATCGCGACGCTCCGATAGACGTGAACGTATAGACCATGGCCAGGAGACGAGTGATCACGCTTGAGGAGCGTCAGTGATGACCTTGAACATCTCCATCAGTCGGAATACAAGTGCCATAGAACCAGACGTCAGCAGCAAAATAAAGAACACCAGACTACCGACAAAAATATGACTGGCTCCATGGTAGTATTTGGTTGTAGCCAATAGGGGCAGGGTCGTTGTCGTAAGAACGATCGGCTCTGATCCAACAAGAATCACAGTTCCTTTTTAGATGGCCCATTTATGAAACCGAACTGTTCTTTCTGTTACGACATGGTGTGTTGCAATGGTTTGAAACACTGGATGATGGAGTTAGTTCGTAGGACATATGTCATGTACTGATCCATAATTGATCATTTTCCCACATCACCACATCACCACATCACCACGGAAACCCATGTGGCCAAGCTTCACCGGGGAGTAGTGTCTGAATTAACCATCCGCGCAGTTGACGGGATGAAGCCGAGCAAGGCGAAGGAGACGGTGGCCACTTGTAATAGGAACTCGCAGCGTTCGAGCATCTCGATTGAGAAGCGCATTCCACTACAAGTTTCGAGGGAAAACATAGCGTCGCGACCAGCCAAAGTCCAGGACAGATAAATACGGATGGTGATGGAGAGACCTCTGGAAAGCTTTGGCACGAACAACGAAGAAAGACGGTGAAATAGACTTGTACCTGGGAAAGTCTCATGTACTTAAAAGAAAGACTCGATGTATTTAATACCGTCCACTAGCAATCCAGGAACGCCGTTTATAATTGTTGTTATGCTCAATGCTGTATATTGTACGTACATCATAACGTACATCATAAGCATCTTATCTCGTACTCGCTTTCACATGCCGGCCTGGGCCTCGCGGGGTACTTGGTAGGTATCTGGCTAACCCTGAATAGTTCTAGTCTAAACCCGAATTGTCTACTTAGTCATCCAACACTTCAGCTCGCGATGTTTTGCCGTTTTCTTCAAGCCTGGTTTTTTCTTTCACCTGGCCACTTATTTCCTGCATAACATTGTATTACGAAGCTGGCCCGGGACTCCTTCTCCTGCGCTTGTTTCTATCCGTTGAGCCTTCTCTTTTTCGAGTCTTCTCTTCGCGGTGCTTGTGCTCGCGTCATCACCTGGTTATCTCCTGGGAACCAATCTCAGTGTTTGGTCTTGCTTCATTTGTTGTATCTCGCTGTCTTGATTTAGGTAAATGGTGGTATGATGCCTCTTCATAGACTGTCACCCATTTGGCGCAATTTGAGAGTTGCTTGGGCGTGAAAAACTCGTAACACGGTCGAGCATGGATGTGAGTTCCACAAGTCTCATTGCTTATGATTTCGAAACACTTTTGTACAGTCGCAAAAACCTTTTGGCAATATCTTTGGGCTTCATGAAGGGCTTCGGAGTTGAATATCCCCAAAATTAATTCCATGCCGTCTGCTGTTGCATTAGACTGGACATCATGACATGAAAGGCCATGAAGTCGAGGTCTGAGAAAGGGGTTACTCACAGTGTGTTACTCGTCTTTCTCGAATAGTATCGTCATCGACAATATTGAGAATGCTATAATCTAGCTCCGCTTTCTCTTCCTTCCTTGCTATGTTAGGGTCGGCGTAAGATCTTACTTGGCTATCCTCCCAGAGAAGGTCTCGGACGATGTTCCGCATTGCACGTTTGTTGCCATCTTTCCATCGGGTGGCGGTTTTACTATCTAGTTTGGTTGCATCATAACTCTCATCAAATGCGTATTTTTCCCTTAAGTATTGTTGAACATCCTTCCCCGGGCACAGAATCGCCGCGATTTCAGAGAATTTAGGCAGCAAAACAGTCTCGATCTCGATTCCAAAGGATATAACAATTCTGGATCTCTTAGGTGAATTTGCACGTACTTCTTCCTTGCTACTGGATGGCTTGTTCGGTTTCTTTTTTCCCTTGTCTGCTTTCTTCTGTTCATCCGCTAGTTGCTTCGATCTTTGAATATAATAGAGGGGCCAGGTGTTTGCTTTTTATAGCCTCAGCATCGTGTATGTCTGTGTTGTACATAAATGGGCCCCTCCGTGTAAAACTTTGTATTCTGAAACTGGCAATGAACCGAGATTTTTCTATCATGACCTACTTGGCCATACGCACGATTACTACTGGCAGTTTCGTTTTCTTGTTTCTATTTTTAGAAAAATATACCTTGAGACGACATCGTCTTCATCCGACCGGCCGCAGTAACCGCCTATAGATCTTGGAGACCTAGAAGTCTCCGCTTCTGAACCTTCGGCATCGCCTAACTCTGCGCCTGAAAGGATTAGCCGGCAAATTGAAATTGAAATTTCATCCTAATTAAGCAGCGTCAATCGGGTCGCTAGGTGGGTAGCCGCCAGGTCACCCATTTGACGCAACTCGAGAGTATAATGATGAACAGTTAGGCTGAACTGCTCAACTGAATAGGTCACAATACTACAATTGATTTTCTTGTTGAGTATCTCGACATGAGCATTCCCATTTCTGTCTTTAGACTCGAGCTGTTGCTGCCATAGCATGAGCTGTGAGTGAGCCAAACCTGAGGTTGGCTGAGCATGTGGACCAAGGAAGTGAGCCCATAGTGACCCATTTGCGTTTCCCGGCCACGAATGCTGCCGGATAAAAGTGGGAAAAGTAAGTTAAGGGTTCTTTCGGGACTACAGTAGTTTTGATTTCCTGTTACTGAGAGCTGTACTAGCGACTTAATGAAGTTTCGTAAAATTCAACTTCAAAGCGTATGCAAGTGTATACTGATCTAGGCAAGACATTGTTCATGCAGATACGAAATCAAACCAGGGCCCAGGGGGCGATTCATACTAAGATTCCGTCTGCCCGAGGAGCGGAGAATTTCATGTAAGCAAGGTAATGCAAGCAGAGGCATTTCGACGACTGAGCTGCATCGATAGAAGGTTGCTGTGCGCCCGTTGTTTATCCAAGTCGCATTCAACCTCATTCGTGATCTTGTACTTTCAAAGTGCATAACGACTGATACCACGTGGTAAAATTCCATAAACCTGCATTATGAATGGTCGCGAGGCTATTTTCGCAGAGCGGGAAGGAAACATGGGGCAGTGCAGGAAGTATCTTTCACGTAGTCTACGAATGAGCGAGCGGGAAGAGCTGTCCGAAGGGAAGGCGGGGGTATCAATTACTTATACGAGCGTAGGGGATGGAAGGAGAAAGTGCTAGTGGGCAAGAGAGCATATCAGCCTCGAATCAAATTTCTCGCAAGTTGATCATGCCTCAACCTGCCAGCATACCAATCTATAGTTTGTACACTGATCTACAACTGCTTCCATCAATCAACACGAGGAAGATTCCCCTGGCCTGCCGCCAACTCCACGTCACCATCCTGAAGGTCTCGATTTCGCTTGCCTGGACCGTATTCAGCACTGTATTTTCAGGATCCAACAGGGTTCACATACGTTTACACATCTCCCGCCAATGCACCAAGAAAGGCGTGCTGAGGGTTGCAACAAGACCTGCCACCCCAAAGACGATGCTCACGACGGGGTTACTGACGATGGTGATGGAAGAAGCGGCAGCTGGCTTGAGAGTGGATTGGATATTCGGGGCGATGGTGAAGGCAAGAACCTCGGAGGTGGTGAGCGTTCCTTATGGGACATTAGTTAGAATCCAAATGGGAGATGGCAAGGAGAGTACCGCTGAGGGTCATTTTGGTAGAGATATTGAGATTGCACTTTAGCAGCATAAAAGTAATTAAGTTGCGTTATATCTGCTGGAGTGGCGGTGATCGCAATGAAGAGCTATCATAGAAGTGGCCATTGATGGTTCCAATAGTCTGACTTTTATATACACTGGCTGGGACGATTAGAATTTCTAAATCGAGGCACGACGAATGCTGGAGTAAGTAGTGAACTGCAAACCGATGTGAGGAATTTCGCAATCAGGAAGCCTCGCAAAGAAGTTTCATTATGATGAAGCTACAGTACGATGACCATTGGCATGATTGTTATGAAATCCCTGCATCTGAAAAGTCGTAACTAGGCACAGATCCTCATTGGGCCGCAGTCCATCCCGTTGTTGAACTGCTATTGGCTTATGGGAACAGGGAGCAGGAATGATATCAGTGGACACCGATTCCTAAATAGGCTTTGTACTACAGTAAGACAAAGGCTTGCCAACAAGGGTCTTTGGGGTTTCTGCTGGAAATTAAAACGCCTCCGCGAAACGGTCCTTCTGGCCAGTCAATTTGTGATCTAAAAAACCACATTTTCAAAATGTGGTTTTTTAGCGCACATATATTTTTCTTACCTACATTGTCCAATCTATTTTCCATTTTCTTCTGCACAAACACAAGAAGACAATATGAATGAGAACGAATTTTTATCTCGTTGTAAGGGAAACGTCCATTACTGCTCTATGAAGCAGCAAGAAGAGAGTTTGGAAAGGTCTCTAAGACATCATATTTCTTTAACAACGATCACTTATGTTCATTTGTTTATCCAATCTGGACCTCACAACGCCGCATTTGTGTCATGATATGCTAAGGCGGAGCCTCCATTTGCGTACGGCCTTGCTGGCGCTGGAATCGATAGGATGGCCCGGTTTCTGTGGAGGGCGAGGAGGGGGTGTGGGCAACTACAGTACTGTACTGTGAGGCGAAATTCCCGGCAAAAAGTAGTGCGATTCCTCAATTCCTCAAGTATTACAGCCAATAATAATCCCTGTGTACTATACGGAACACAAGCGTTTATTTGGGCTAATTCCTCAAGTATCTTTAATTCCTCAAGTAAGTTATCTCTAACTTAATTGCTCAAGTATCTTAATTGCTGCAGGAAAAAGAAAACGTTCCCTGTTAATTCCTCGCGACCTATCGACTGCACTCAAGTCAACCCTAGCAGAGCAGCCACAGCCATGCACCCGTCAGCTTTCAGACGAGGAATCAAAGCATCAGCTGCCATTTTCCCTGAGCGGCAGCCCTCCCACGAAAACCATAAAAGGTCACCTCCTCCTTGAATCTGGCTGCCAAGCAGCAGCAGCAGCAATCCAACCCCAACTGAGGGCATCATGTCAACCTTTTCCGAAGGAGATCCCAATTCTGCGAAACCTTTTTTCAACTATATAAAATATCTCGGCAAGTACGTATTCTCACACTCCGTCTCACTCGCACGCACCCTCTCACTTCTTTCTAAGAGCTTCTCCTACTTTTCGCTGCTGACAGTATTTAGTTATCAGGTGGATGGCGGCTCGTCCACAGGCGACGGATATTTTGAATGGGCGCTCCGTAGCGTCCAACCTGCCTTCACTGTTGAGGAACATAACTCCACTGTTGAGGATTTCTACTCAACTCCTAGTGTTGAGGTCCGAATTGAGAGCGAAGGTTTACAAGAACTTTTCCGCCGAGCTTTGCAACGTCAGGACCTCTCTTATACATTTAACCTCGCGACTCTCCTCCCATATTACAGAGTCCTAAAGTCGTTTCTTGCATTGGAAGAGCAACGCCATGCAGAAAATGAACAATGCGGAGAAGCGCCAGACTTAAATATCCTAGAGCTGAGATTATTCGTCCGCAACTTCCTTCTAGATCGTACTATATTTAGGGGCTTCGGGCTTAAAGATCGGCAGGACTTCCCCTCCCCTACCCATTGGCAGGATATGCAGCAGTGGTCCACACAGAGAGACCTTGATGGCCTTGATTCCTTATTTGTAGAGGAGGGCACTTCACATCTCCGTACTCCTCACTACTTCCGGTTGACGTCATATCCTACATTTACATACCAGAGAGTTGAGACTCTTCTGCAAGATGAGCTTTTGTTTCGGAAATTTGAGCAGCTTAGGCTTCGGAGTCTCAAGCAGCTGGAATTCGAGATACAGAAAATCCAGCAGCAGGAATCCTATTTTTATGATCAATTTAGCTGTCTGGAACGCGAGCATCGTCAAAAAAATCGAGCGTAAGAAACTAGAGCACCTCCTACGTAAGTCCTTGGAAAAATTTTGTCCAACATTCCTGGAAAAACTTCGCATTTTACCTATACCTCCGTCCGAAAATTTTATGTGGTATGGAGAATCATCACCGACGGTCCAAGATGTATGGAACGAAGGCATGAGAACAATTCGCGCATTGTTCAGAAATCGCCTCCCTCGAACCTTGAAAGAGGTATGTACTTGCCTACTGGTAGCTAATGCAATGAGGGAAGCAGGAGAGGAAGGTTTAGACTTGGGAGATACAAAGCCACTATTTTGTAATATGGAGGAGTATGTTCCTGAGGCCGGTAATGTCGGCATATAATGATGGCACAAGCTAATCTCGTGGACAGATTCCTTGTTGACCTTGATCGTTGGAGATTGATAGTCAACGAGGGAGACAAGCCGCTATATGACGATATTGTCTATGCCCTTTGGAAGAAAACAAAATCCGACTCCTCACCCTACACTGATAAGCCCTATATAATTTACTTTCAGGAACTCTTCCAAAATTTGATAGACATGACGGGCGTGCATGATGCTCCTCAGTACGGTCATAAAAATCTCCGCTCCATCCATACGCAATATACGGACGCCTCTTATCTAGTATCTCCGCCTATGAACAATCAGGATCACGGCGGAGAAATTCCAGAAATACACAAGGAAAGGTGGAAAGTTATAATGCTGGCGGCAACGGCCATATTTGGTGCCGTCATTGCATTCCTATTATGTAAGTACACATGACAAAGTCCAGATGCCAAAGTTCTAACAAAGCCTTAGTCCTCCGTTATGCCGATGATGTACAGCGGGCGTTGGTAATGATTGCAGTTCATAAAAACGAGAGATCTGACTGGGGTTGGATTGTTTTGCGTAACTGCCTCGTTCTTGCGGTATATCTTGGTTTATTAGAGATTAAGATCTAATCCGATGTTTCGAAGCTGAGCGAAACTAGTGTGAAGCCCTAGTATGTGTTTCCATCGCCTCTACTATGATGCTTGCTTACACATGTCCAACAAAGTTTGTAGCACAGTGTTTCGTCTTCCAAATAGACTTAGGGATATCCGACTGTCTCCAACTCAAATCAGAAGTGGCAATGTCAATATTGCGACAAAAGCTTCTGCAGTAATAGTAGTCTCGGAGAGCACATGAGGAGCGGCTGCAGGATTGTGTCAGAAGACCAATACTGGTGTCAACATTGTAGGAAAGGCTTCAAAAAGAAGTGGAATCTCCTTCGCCACGAGGAAAAATGTGGTTTGGCGCGTAGCAGGCTAGGGAACAGAGTCAAGAAGAGTCAAGATTACAAAAAAAGTGGATATGAACGGATCAAGAGATGTGAAAACCCAAAAGTGACGCCACTTCTGGAGAAGTGACAACCTAGGCCTATATTTGGTTTCACAAGAGACGGATTTCCAAAGATGAAGGCTCAAGGATCCTAGGTGCTTCGTGTGGAATGGACATTTGGGGAAAAGAGGCTTAGAGAACTTTGTAGGAAATTGGCAACCCTAGAGATGTTGATATTTGTAAAAGCAGCCAGGCCTATTACTATATTTTAAGAAAAGATATACTACTTGCGAATTACTTTCACTCATTTGAATTAGAGAGATAATCTCAGATCTCGCTAGAGATCTCAACACACTTTCAAGACTAGTTATATACTCTTGGGACTATTATTTCACTAGCAAGTAAAAGCACTTCTTAATAGTTATTTAACATTAGACTTTAGATTCAATAGCAAATTTAACAGATAATAAATTTTTAACTTGATTTCAAAAAAGGGACGTCTCTATAGATGCTGGGCTCAGACGTGCTTCCGAATACTGGCTCAAGCCAAGGGTTCAAAGAATCGAGGTTTCTTGATTCATTTGTCGCTCCTATCACTGATCTTTAACTGCTCTTTTGGATCCAACTATGACATCTAACCCTCAAAGCTTGACCGGTTAAACTCCTCGCCAGCTTTGCGAAAGGTTAGATAATCGCTTAAGGTATAAAATATCGCAATCGAATCGAATCCATGCCGAGCCAGCAATACTGCTTGTCGTACAGTACCATGGGCTTTGAGAAGTCTTTTTTTGAGGTTTGGTGTAGGTAGAAAGGAGGGGCGGTGATATCTGATTCTTGAAGCGCTAGAATTTACAGTATCGAATTCTCCCTCGATGATTCTGGGACAGATATTGTAAACTACCGTATCTTAATGCAGACCTCAAAAGGGAGTTTTGATATATTCCCGCCATCCCCGTCTCTCGTCTAATGGTAGTTCTAGCCATCAACCTCGGCTCGTTCTCCCCCCGCATTAAGCTTACCCGAACTCCATGTGGAACATAAAGCATATTAAACTTACTCCACACTCCACAGTTTCCATCAACAACTACATTTGTATATTATCTGTTTCCTATCGTGACTCTGTCTATATTGAATTACCCCATAAAATACCATCCGCCAAAATGGTTATCAAACCCAATGCACCATGCTACGTCTTAGGCGTCGGTATGACCAAATTTATCAAGCCCAGGGGTAAAGTCGATTACACCGAACTCGGTTTCGAAGCCGGTATCAAAGCTATGCTTGATGCGCAAATCAATTACGATGATGTTGACCAAGGAGTTGCGTGTTATTGTTATGGCGATTCTACCTGCGGACAACGTGTCTTTTATCAATTTGGAATGACCAAAATCCCGATCTATAATGTGAACAACAATTGTTCGACTGGCTCAACGGGCTTGGCTTTGGCGAGGAACGTCATCAGCCATGGAGCTGCAGATTGTGTACTGGTAGTTGGATTCGAAAAGATGAATCCTGGGTCACTCCAGAGCTTTTGGAATGATCGAAGTAATCCAACTGGTACTTCGGGAGAAATGATGGCGAAGACGAGAGGCGTCACGAACGCGCCTGGCGCAGCACAAATGTTTGGAAATGGTGGCCGGGAATACATGGAGAAGTATGGAGCACCACCCCCATCTTACAATTTCACTGCCATACTAACCTGTAGCTGCTGTCAGGTATGGTGCTAAGAACGAGGATTTCGCTGAGATTGCACGAATAAACCACGAACATTCACAACGAAACCCATACTCCCAATTCCAAGACGTTTATACACTCGAACAAATTATGAAAGCCCCAATGATTCACGAACCTCTCACAAAACTACAGTGTTGTCCTACATCAGATGGCGGAGCAGCAGCAGTACTCGTCTCGCAAGATTTCCTCGACGCGCGTCCACATTTGAAAGAACAAGCCGTCCTCATCGCAGGCCAATGCATGGCAACTGATGCGCCCTCTCTATTTTCCAAATCTGCCATCGACCTCTTGGGATTCGAAATGACCAAGTATGCAGCTAAGACCGCGATGGAAGAAGCCAAGATTACACCGGCAGATGTTAAAGTCTGCGAGTTACATGATTGTTTCTCTGCAAATGAGATGCTCGTAATTGATGCTATGGGTCTCTCGCCGCCTGGAAAGGCGCACGAGATGGTCCGAGCGGGAGACATCACGTACGGCGGCAAGATGGTGATCAATCCCTCAGGTGGACTGATCTCGAAAGGGCACCCATTGGGTGCTTCAGGAATCGCACAGTGTGCGGAACTTGTCTGGCATCTCCGTGGCTGGGCAAACAACCGATTAGTGGATAATACAACAGTAGCTTTGCAGCACAATTTGGGACTTGGCGGTGCCGTTGTAGTGACGGTCTACAAACGTGCCGATGGCAAGCCCAGTAAACCAGTCGATTCGGCCGAAGTAGGAAAGAAGAACAAGCTTGGATATAATCCAGCAGTTGAAGCTAAGGGTTTTACGAAGGAGCAGGCTACAAGTGTAAGGAGTAAGACGAACACTAGTGCTTGGGCTTTAGGTGACACGGAGAAGAAGGTGGAGGCGAGATTTTAGTGTTTGTTCCTGATGTATATATCCTGTCATTTACCTTGACTTAATTCACAAATTCATTCATTCGTAAACTGATATTTGGTTGGGGATAATTTGTAGGAACACGGGTGCATTTGCTCTATGCGCGCTTGGACTACCCAGCACCTGTCACAATCTCCGTTTTTGGAGAGGTCAGATTTTCAGAAACTCTGCTGCCTTGGAATTCTACCTGGCCACATTTGTACGCCGCTGCCTCCAGTAGAGGAGTCAGGCGTATGGTGACCGCTGATCATGCACATTTGGCGCTTAGTGTAGGCGCGGTGCACTTTTCCACGCTGAGTTCTACCTTGCATCAAAAGGCTTTATTCCCAGTTGTGACGTTGCCGTATCATTTATGCACAAAACAGATCCGATACAAGGGATATCATGACCTCATCTTCTATTATAATGCTACACACCTATCCGCTCGTTGAACAGTTTCGTTTTGTAACACTGCAATTAATGTTGCCACTTCCGGCCTCCTAGCTGGCCGGAAAATCGACCTTACTGGGATGACTACCTAAAGGGGTACATCTGCCTGCTCCTAATATAGAAATCACAAATCAAGAGGTTACCAGCTTTCAATCTGGGGCATAAATAAGATTACAATTTCCATCATCCCAAAGTTGTTGGGATTAAGAACACCTAACTTTTTGTATATCATTGTATACTTCTAGTTAAGAGTTGTGGCTTTCTTAAATATAATATCCACTTGGATAGATTACCACGGAAACTTTGGATGTTCTGTGTTGTCATAGCAGTCAGTAACAAATAACGACGGAGCAAAAAGCTAAAGATAAAAAAATAAAATGGGTTGAGGAGAATTGGACCAAAGACCAGATTCCCACTGTTGTCTTCACGACTGAGTTCTGAAAATTATCTGCTCGTCAAATCGTCGCTTGTGGGATAGTCTCGCACGGCGGAGGTACCGAAGCAGAAAGGTGGGATGTAACTTCGTCAATCGGTAAAATAAACCAGGCTTGGAAGGATGGTATAACACCCTGCGATTGGGATTTTGAACGTAGCGGTAGGTCCAATGAGGAACGGAAGATTATCAAAGACCGCATCGATTTCAATATACGGGCGCTTGTCGGTAATCGCGCCACAGCCCAAAGAACAGGGAAACCAGAAGTTGTAGCCAGCTGCGAAGAGAATCTCGAGAAGCTGGCCCAGAGTATCAAAGAGGACATGAAGGTGATACTACCACAATCGATTACTTCTGCAAACGTTGGAGAAGGTTCATCTAAGAGACATCGAAGAGAATCGACGAGAGATGAGAGTAGCACCGCCGGCGCAGGCGCTTCTGGGCACAGAAAGGCAAAGAAACCAAAACAGAAAGAAAATAGCACCAACGATGCCAGAGCGATGACGGAAGGGTTGTCTTGATCAAGAAGTCTAACGAGTTACCTCGACGATAAATTTGAGAAGAAACAAAGACCCGCATCAAACGCCCCGAGTCCGTCAAATCAAGCTGGTTCTAGCACCCACAAACAAGCTGTCCCAATCAGTAAGCTGCTGAATTCGAAACCAGCAGACCCTCTGCCTGCACCTATCCCGACGAGGCATCACAAAAGCCCTGTTGTTCAAAGGTTGATCGACACAAAGACTCCCACATCCGAAAGTGAAGACCGCCGCACTCACCAAGAACGCCGACCAAATAATAGAACAGCTCGATCAGACGCTCCCTCACCAGTCGATCACCATAGTAACCACAAACGTAGCGAATCAGGAGGTCGGCATCGTCGCAACCACGGAGATCACGAGAGCAGACCTCAGGAGAACCAACACGGTACCAGTGGTCATCACCACAGTCTCTCAATCACAGACATCATCATCAGCAAGCGGTTGTCCCGCCTTATCCAGAAAATAATTCTCTTATCCCTCAAATTGGAGGCGGGGCACCTCAGGGTAGGTCTAGGTCGAGAGATCGGCACAAGCGAGCTCCTATTGCGCTTGATAGACCACCTCCTGCTGGATCTGATGCAGCAACACTTCGCACCTAGGCGGATAAAAGTGGTAAGATTATTAGCGAAGCTTCAGATCAGCGAAGGCGTGGTGGTGGCTAGCTTTCAGGAGAGTATTTATAGCGGATGACGATGGAGCACTTACCCAGAGCAGGATAGTTAGTGGTAGCTTATAGGAAAAGTACTCTGTTTGTTGATAATATGTTAGAAGTTTCAAGAAAGGAGTCTGGCGTGAGATCAGATGAGGGTTACACTGGCGTAATTTGGATTTAGTGCTGGAAATTCTGGTATACAAATAAATCACAGTAGAAATTCTGGTGTTAATTTTGAAAAATGATATGATATGCGCAATAAAATTCGCTTAGATCCCGGTGATGAACTATGGGGCACTGCCTAGATCTAGCTGATGATGAGATGTGTTGTACGCAGTGAGACTGAAAAGACTATCGAATCACATTATGAGTCAAAAACAGTGTGCTTTACATTCCGGTATTGAACCCTTGAAATACTCAGCTCATGGCATAAAAGTATGGTATAATAGGATGTTTCCAGTAATATATCAATAGATCAGGAGTTACATACTTGAACAGTGGTTGCGAAAATCGACCACCGCTGCTCACAATGCCCTGAATGGTGAATTTTCTCCAGACATGCTGTAACAAATGGATTTGAATGATTCATGCAAAGTCTAAAAATATTGGTTCTAAAGAGGATAACTTATAATGCCAAAGTGTCAATTGATGAGATATTTTTGTTCGATTGTGTGTTGATTTGCTAGCCCTTTCATCAATTTGTCTAACCCATAACTTGTTATACATACGAAGGTGACATATAGGCAAAAGAGAAGTACAAGCCCAAACAACTTCTATCTTTCAATATGATTATTTTTCCACCTAACAGTGGCTCAATTGAAGGACAAAAAAGTAGTAGTCATAGAGCAGTCAGCGCTGTGGGGAAGAAAATCATTCCTTCAAAGTTAGCTTCCTTTTTTATGGATGTTACTTAATTATAGATCACTTCCCACTGACTGCTCATAACAAAAGTGATTAGAAGATTTGCTGCTAATTAAATGTAAAATATTTTACACGCTGACTGGCCTGAATGTATAATTGCTTATTTCCAAGATGCAATCCTCAAATTCGGTATGGATTTGGCGAGTTGTAGAGATCCAGATCTTGGAGCGGCACAGTACGCCACAACACGCGCTAAATAGGCGACTGACCTTCCCACTTCTGTGTGCATATGCATACTACATTGCTAGCATATCAATGCCAGACAATCCGAAAGCGCAAATCTGTGCCTGAAAGATTGGCCAAGCCGTCGAAAATAAAATCATCGGAGAAGCTCTCCATTGCAACCATCAACCAATCAGAGTCTTGATGTGTATATTAAAGACGCACTGAAGGCAGCTTTTTGCTGTTTACACCTCTATATTGCTTTCCATGGAGGGCGCTCGTACGAGTGCCCCTTTATAAGAAGCAGGAGACATCAGCCTCAACTAATCATACTTTGTACAGATGGCGGGCTGGAATCGATTTCAGTACCCTATCGTCACAGTGGTACGGTACTAATCTATTTTTAAACCAATGGCTTAAAATGTTTTGTCTGGAACGTTCTGCTCCTTGAACATCCATGTTTTCAGCCACTGGATAATGCTTCTTTCAGTGTTATCTCTGGAGCAGTAAGGATATCCATGACGACGGCGGCATATATCACACTCTACACGTGGCTAGAATATGAAGTATCCTTTCAAATTGAGTCTGTTGCAGGGACGAAGATGCTGGGTAAGTATGTTGAGGCCGATAGATTTTTCGATTCACAGTTAGAAGATTAGCAGTATCTCGTCTCTTAGAAGCAGCAGCTGAAAGGCCCAAATATTGCGCCTCAAGAGTCGAGAACTTCAATTTTGTGGTGCCGGGTCATATCAGGGGTGTAAGATAAAAAGGTAAGAAAATCCTCTCTAGTTTAGGTGGAATCCTATCATACAAAATCACATCACTTTATCTTTATAGCCGATATAACCTCTAACAGTCGTCAATCCAAAATGTATCTTGTTCAAATCTCCACCATCGCATCTATTGCAGCTACGTTTGTAATGGCGATGCCATCCCCAACCACTGTTGACCTTCCAAAGAGAGCAGCGAGTCAATTTTGCACAGACGTTGTATTTAATAAGCCATACTGCAGTGTTTCTATAGGGGTTAATGTAAATGGGATTAGTGCCGCGCAGGGTTGCGTGGGTAAGTACATACCTTTCTTTCATACTCTTTCTCTACACTGTAAGAGACATGGCTGATTATCTTCACAGATGTTCCAGGAGGGGACAGTATCACGTCGATTTCAGACTACTATGCAGCCTGCGCTAGTATAGGAAAGATGCCACTCTGTTGCGAACGTGTTGTATGTAGTTTCTTTTTCTTTTTGCCATGTGCTTCTCAAGTCATTATAGTTCCCTGAAATTGTGTGTATAGGTCGGTGGTATTGGAACTTGCAGCACGACAGTTCAAAACTCATGATTGCGCATCCATCACAAGGTTATGGCGATTTGCATGAGTAATTCAACATACTCATGAATAGGCGAAAATTGAAAGGTTCTAGACGCCTAAACGATGAAGGAGTTAGTTCGCAGAGCATGCTTCAGAAGTACATGATTACTGTTAGTTCGAACACGCAAATAAATAACGCCGAGTCGAAGGGCATATTCTACGAAGCCACCACAGCAACTCGCTCGTTTTGTCTTTCCTATTTCTGATTAGTTACCAGTGCGTGAATCTACCTATCTACTTATGCGCATACTGATAATTTTTCTTATGAATGGTGTTTATAAAATCCCACAAACCAACTTCGTTCGTGTGTTTCCTCTATATAGTTGCATTTAGGTATATATAAGAAGCTGGAGCTCTTGGAGGAGTGATAGCATTGAAATCGAATAAACTTGATTGATCTATCTATCTGCTGAACTAACTATATAGCTGTTTGAAGGAGATTTAAATCCTCAAACTATAGCAAATCAACAATTTTAATATATTCTATAAAAAATCACCGTGTTATCAAGTCGCCTCCACTGGTACATATATTCCTTCCCGGAAGAACTCCCTATCCTCAAGCCGTATCGCCTATCTTACCGACGGTAGTTTTCAAATGGCCCAATATCCGTGATCTCGTAGCCTGTGTATTCACATTCTTGCACACGTCTATCCAGATTAGCAGGCTCCGAGAGCCAAGCTATGGAACACAGAAACTCTGACATAGCCTCATGCGCCTCGCTTGCTCTCAATTGGGCATCGTCCCAAGTAGCTTCCAGATGAAGAACTTCGCCTTTAAGAAGTGTAGGAAACCATACGATACCCAAGTCAGTTCGGCCCAGGCACTCAAGAATTTCCATCAGCTGAGGCTTTTCAGGTCCTTCTTGGTTCATTGGCCTAGTGGAAGGAAGCCAGTCATATATCTGTCGCTGGAGGATGTCCTTGACAGCTCTCACGTCCGCTTCGCCGTTTACCGGGTCCATTGCTAGTCTATCAAGAATAGCAGCAATAGGAGTATGCGAGTAGAGATCAATATCACGCTGCTCGTCTCTGATTCTGATGAGGAACTGTCGCACAGTCTCATCTGGTAGAACTCGAATTCGGTTAATTGTCTCAGTCATGGTTGGTCCATCAATTGTTAACGGATTGATGGACCTGCCCTCGTATTCGTTATCCTCGACTAATGGCCATGAACGGCCCGACTCAACACTGACAAAAACTGCCTCTTCTGCACCTGTCTTATAGAGATTAAACATCGCGCACGCAGCTTTGGTAACAATAGGAGGTGAGATCTCGTATTTTAACCTCAAATCGAGAATTTTCGGAACATGGATCGTGCGGTTGGAACCCATGGTCCCGCAACTCTTGTCCCCATCCAGCAAGACTCGCTCACTAGGTTGGCCGGGCGTTCCATTAGGGTGCATCCAGCCCCAGTCGGCTCCTTTCAGCCATCCAGGCGCTTTTTGAATAGGCCAGAGGGTTGTTCCTGAGGATGCAATTCCTTGAAGTCTCTTAGCGTGGAATTCAACTCCCTTCTGTGCCAATTCTCCATGTCGGCGAGTATAGTAGGTTTCGGCAAAGTCTCGAAACGGATGGAAAGGAAGTGCACTTGATTCGTGGTTGAGGAGATCAATGAGTTCTGCATACCACCGCTTGATTATCAGACCATCAAAAATCGCGTGATGCCAGTGAAGAATAAGCCCTATCTCGGAAGAGCGATGAAGAGGTAAGATGGTAGCCTTGAAAAGTGGACCAGCTGGTGAGACATAATCCCATTCCACATCGTTCAACCTATACGTTAGTAAACAGTCTGCACTTTCCACCTCCTCGCCATCAATAAGCTGATGTTGGATCCAGTTGTCACAAGCTTTCATTACCAGATAAAAGTCTATGTCCGTACCATCTGATACAGTGGTCGTGCGCATCAGTGGATGCCTCTGAACCCAGGTCTGGAGAATAGATTTCAATTCCAAATATGTGGTCGACTTGATAACAATTGTATGCCGATGATTCCAAGCATTGGGTCGCATACCTCGCGACATTAGCGTCATAGTATCTGTCATAGGAACTACATCTTCCACGTCGTCCCAGCTCAGTCCTAGGGGAGCAAGTCTTGCAGAGGTGCACTGCTTAATTGCTTCGATGCGGTTCTCATTACCCAGCACTTGTAGCAAGGTCTGCAAAGGAAACTTTGCTGTATCACCTTGACTATGCACAGCAGACATTGAGGTGTTTCGTTCTCTATTTTCAAGAAGCTTAACCTGCATTCTTATCGTGTTGAAATCTTTAAGCTCCCTGATTGTGATATCCTTTTGAAGTTTCTCGCGAACTAGGGCACAAAATTGAATTAACATCATGCTGTCGGTAAACGTTTGAACAGGCACATCCGCCGATAGATTTGCAGCATCGAGGCCCGACAAAGCAGCCCAAAACCTCGTTAGTTGCGACTCTAAAGTGTTATTTGATGGGATAACTTGAGTTGTATCGGTATTACTAAGGTATTCCAAGACCCACTGTCGAAGGACAGTCTTTTGAACCTTTCCAGAGACCGTGGTTGGAAAGCTCTTCTTCTTGAGGTCCTCTTGCAAGTCCAGAACCATGGAGGGCGCAAACCCGGGGCCTAACTCCGAGAGTACTGTTCTCTGAATCTCCTCGTGGGACACTTTCGTGTGTCCACTTTGTGTCAGAACTGCAACAGGTATCTCTCCTGCAAGCTTGTCCGGAACTCCTATTACTTGGGCCTATTTATCTCTTTAGAAAATGAAGATTAGAAAATTATCAAACTACTCACTAAGACACCAACTGATTTTCCCAAGCACTGCTCAATTCTCAGCGGGGAGATATTCTCTCCGCCACGGATTATAAGATCCTTATATCTTCCAAGGATATAGACATGACCTGCATCATCCATATATGCTTGATCACCGGTTGCGATGAATCTCAAGCCGTCTTCTTCGTAAGTGGTCTCATGATTCAGGTCCAGGTAGCCATTGAAGACTGGAAAACCGCCCTGGTGTAATTCGCCTATCTGTCCTCGACGAAGAGGCACACGGCTACTGGGAGCACAGATTCGGACTTTCGCCCCCGAAAGTACCTGACCCACAGAAACATCACCGTTGCTAGAGGGCCTGGCAGAATCTGCATCCATCACATTCAAAAGTGTTACAACACCCTCACTCAATCCGTAACCCACGGCGATACGTTTCGAGCCTAAACCCTTGACAATTTCCAGTACCTCTGGCAAGACTGGCGCTCCTCCGAGGGTAACGCAGTTCAATGAATCAAACCTCTTTGGTCGGAAGGTATGTGCTGCTATGGCTTGGGCCATCAATGGAACACATGGAAGGTGGACATTCTGGCACTCCTCAATCGCCTTGATACTGCTTCCAGGGTCAAATGACGGGCTGGGGTAGACGACTGTCCCACCTGTTAACCAGAAGGCAAGGGTCGTGACGACACTGGAGATGTGAAATGCTGGCAAATGCTGGCAAAGGCTGTGGCCAGGTCCCACGAGCAATTTCTTCGCATAACCGAAAGCGGGTGAGCAGATGTTAACTCCACTCAGCGGACAAGCTTTGGGAAGTGAGGTGGTACCACTTGTAAAAAACATAATGGCAGGATCCCCCGGTTGTGTGACGAGTGCAGGTAGTGAAATATTATCTGAGATTGCCATTTCTTCGAATAGTGTCTTCCATCCAGACGGTATAGTTTCTCCATGGTTCCGCGAGGCTATGCAGCGAAACGGTGAGGATACCTTCCATGCCGACATAACTTCATCTACCTTTATCGCCAGTTTTTCTGTAGCTACCACGATCGCGGATACTTTCACTCTTCCAAGAAGATATTTAGCATCTTCACTTCGTTCTAGACTTCGCGGGTCCAACGGAACGAATTGACATCCGAGATGTGCTGTGGCCCAGAAGAAGAGGCACCATTGGGCCTGATTGAAGAGAACAGTGATTACACTGCTTCCAGCTGTCACTCCATGCGAAGAAAGACAACGGGCTAGCCTGACACTCTCCTGCTGTAGCTGTGAATATGTCCAGCATAATGGCCCCCCGGCATCTGTTGATATATTTTTGGAGAGGAGTATGTCTGAGGACTGATGGAGAGAAATTAGAGCATTTTGATCTGGATATTTAGTAGCAACTTTGCTTAAAAGTGTGCTCAGGTTCTCCGTAGGCGATTCCGAGTCTGTATCCCATGCTTCAGCCAGGGCCGGTTGAGGTTGTGATGAGAACACCATTGTCATTGCAGTTGTTGAACAATAGGGCAAAGTGAGAATGCGTATGCCTCTCGATAGGACAGTGCGAGCCCAAGGAATAGAAGAACAACGAATGATATTACAATAATAAGCACAAGAACAAAGCTGCAAAGATATAGAAAAAAAATTCTATTAAACAGCTTAGCCTCTGCGAGTGGAATCAAAAAGATCTATTTATACTAAACTTTGGAATTCTATACTCGATTAGAGGTTGTGTTAGAGTACCTAGGACCCCACTTTCCTCATAGTGTCTCAAACACTAGAGACTTTCATGTTTGGTCATTGCATTGATAGAATAGGATTCTCTTATGCTAACTCACCGTCCTCTTGGTCATCTGGCTCCACCCTCTCCCATATGATATTTCAGACACTATCGCTTGTCCTGGTTCATGACTCAGTTAATATAAAGTTCAATTAACGACAGGGTTTAAACGAGATACTAATGCATTTCATTGCCCAGAGAATATTCAATCGTGTTCAAGGCAAGTAATCTTTATCTAGAACAAAGAGATAGTCGGTAACCAGAATTTAGGTACTGTTGGGCTTGGCAATAGTCTGTATCAGCTTACTCTACTGCACGAATAAGGGGGCCGACCCGTGATGCCAGCCATACTTAACCACGTGTTAGAGTATTGTTCTGACCATACTGCAGATCTTGTAGATCTGGTAGATCAGATCTTGTAAATTCTGTTGATCCTGTAGATTTGTTGATCCTGTCATCGCATATCAGCAACCTGGAATATATAGATACACGTCAGGATCACATACAGGTGACATGATGATTGAGGTGCGATATTTATTCTCTATGAAGATAAAGAAATTTATTATATTTATATTTACATTTTTCGGCTTTTTGGCGAGCATTAATATTGTTCTCTTCAATTAAGAAGCGACTGTATATTGTTAGCTAAAATGTTGAGAGTATCCCTATTTGTTCTAGGCTTTCAATAGAAGGCGGTAACTAGACCCACATCGGGGATTCCATCAGACGACATTTGGGCTACGGAATGTCCACTACAGTAATAGATACTGTATGCTGTACAAATACGACACCCCGTATCCCAGCCCAACATGTGGATGGACTATACTTTGTTCTATGATCACACAAACAATAGAAAAAATTTCTTGACACGACATATCACAGGTATTTTATTTACCTGAATCGCCTGGCCATCATCAATAACGGTATGAAGACACAGTCATCGAGCATGTCACACCGACTTTCTGAAGATGCCAGAATACAGAAGGGGCAGATTTCAGTGAATCATCAGTCAGACAGCAAGGAAAATTTGAAGAGCTCAGATGAATGTTCCGGGCTGCCATGTTCGCCTAACTTGGTACGTTAGAATGAAAATAATATCTTCTCTTTTTGAAGTCACGATAATGGATCATTAGGCTAATAGAATTTGATGAAAGATCACTTGGCAGGATAGCTCAGATGTTTCTAACCCTCAAAACTGGAGCGAGGCAAAGAAGTTTAAAGTTATATTCATAGTATCACTCTTATCAAGCGTCTCACCACTGGCATCGAGCATGACTGCTCCTGCTCTGCCTCATATGGATCGCGATCTTGGTATACAATCGCAGGCTGAATCTCAATTTACCCTGTCTATATTTGCTTTGGGTTATGCGGTTGGCCCTCTCTGTCTTGCACCCTTGTCGGAGATATTTGGTCGTGTACTGTTGCTACAGTTTTGCAACCTCTGGTTCTTCGTCTTCAATACAGCCTGCGGATTCTCTCGCACAGGTGGACAGATTTTGGCCTTTAGGTTTCTTTCTGGCCTTGGCAGTTCAACCTCTATAAGTATTGGAGCAGGAGTTCTAGGAGACTGTTATCAGCCGAGTAATCTTGGCACCGCTGCAGCTATTTATAGTGTGATGCCTGTCCTGGGGGCAGTTATAGGTCCTATCGTGGGCGGTTTTGTCTCTCAGAATACAACCTGGCGTTGGATCTTCTGGGCGGTGTCTATTTGGGATGCGGTAGTCCAGATCCTCGCTCTTTTCGTACTGCATGAATCATTCGCACCAAAGATTTTAGACAAGAAACTGAAGAAGATTCAAAGGGAAACTGGAAACCTTGAATTATACACCGAACACAACTCAGACCGGACCCTTCGTGCCATTCTTGCCAGATCGGCAGGCCGTCCACTCAGGTTTTTAGGTACACAGATTCTGGTCCAAGCTCTTGCGCTCTATATGGCTTTCTTAAGTGGAGTTTTATACATTGTGGAATCAACCTTTCCAACACTGTGGATTTCGAAATATGGACAGCCAGCCTCATTTGGTAGTTTGAATTATATAGCGCTCGGTCTAGGAGCTATTATCGGAGCGCAGGTCTGCTCGTACGCCAATGATAAGGTAAACTTGCCTACTTAAGATTGGCCTAAAATCCTGCTAATTAATCTAAATAGATTTATGGTATCCTCTTAGCGCGGAACAATGGTGTTGACTCACCAGACTTCCGACTCCCCACGATGCTCTTTGGTGCGCTGCTCGCCCCTATTGGCATGTTCTGGTATGGCTGGTCAGCTGAGAACGCCGTACATTGGGCAATGACCGATGTGGGAGGTTCGATATACTGTGCGGGATATATCATGAGCTTGATCAACGTTCACATGTACGTAATTGACTACTACGGCTCCAACTCGGCGTCGGCAATAGCAGCTGTTACCTTTGTGCAATCCCTCTTCGGTGGAATTTTTCCGTTGTTTGGGCCCAAACTTTACAATACTTTTGGTTATGGATGGGGTAATAGCATGATGGGCTTCATAGCCCTAGCAATAGGTGTTCCTGCTATAGGGTTATTGTGGAGGTTTGGGGCCCGTGTAAGAAGCAAGAGCAAGTACGCCGCGAAAGCTGACGTGTAGAGGTTTATGACAGTCTATACTAAATAATTTCTAATTTATATGTATATATAGAAGCCGGTAGAATCCCATTTCAAGCCCACACACGGCACAAGTGGCCATCGGACTGGCCCTTGCGTCTGAGCTCAGGGCCGCAAGCCTGTAAGCCTACATGTTGAGGGTACAGCAGGTTGACACGTAGAATAGTGCCTGTAGGCTTGGTAGGGACTTAAAAGTCGAAGTAAGAATAGTAATTTAGGATTAAATATACTTGATTCAACTGTTCTACTCTGTTTTACAGTAATTATGACGATTCGGACTCCCCGCCTTAGCGAATGCGAATTTAGACTCGTGATAACGGCCAGATGTACCAACGCAACGGAAAAGTCTAACGATGAAAAACGAGACCTGTTGTCAAATCGGGGCGTAAGGTGTTAGCACAAGTTCTTTTGTTTAGAAAAGTGAAAGAAACCATGCCTAAAGTGTACATCTATGAAGATAGTCCGGGCATTGAGGGTATAGATGCAGAGTAAGTCTCTTGTAAGACGAAACCTACTTATATCACGTGCATGAGTGGGATTGGATGAGACTTTGATTAATAATCTGAGCATTGTCGTATTAATAATTCGGATTTTATGCACGTCAAAATGAAATTCCGCTCGACTCTCGTGACCAACTGTTAATTTTCTAGAAGCTGGGCTGAGCTCTCCCCATCGCCCTACGAAAACTCAGAGTAATATTTTTTGGGCAGCATTTTTATATTACTTCCTAGCATTCCAAGCGGCATCATGGTGACCGAGGCTGCGAATACCGAATTCGCTTTCGTACAGGTGGGTACGAATGGAAGAGTAACCGACAAAAAAGACCTACGAACCGTACGCAAGCACATTATGAAAGATATTGGCATATCACGTCGGATAAAGAAACATCCTGCTTCTCGGGCCAGTGCCAAAGGAAACCATAATGCACTCCAGAGTGAGCGGCTACATCAAGGATATTTGGACGAGAATCTGACCGTTTCAATTCACACACTTGGATTACCTGGCGCTGGACGTATGAATCCATTCATCAGTTATCCTGTTGCACTAGAACCGGATACCTTGTTTTTACTAGACCATGTGTACAGCTGGTCGGATCCTCATCTTATACCAATCCGCGATACCTGGCTTCCCCTTGGTCTCACTGACCCTGCACTTTTCTACGAAGTATTATCACAGATTGCCGCTAACGTCTTCATGCTTCGTAACGGCGATGAAAATATTGGTGATGATCCACAATCGATTGTTCTGCATTCACGGGCAATCAATTCAGTGCGGAGGAGATTGCTTGATCCGGTGGAGGGTATAAGCGACGGTATCATTGGTGCAATCCTAGCGTTTGCATGCTTTAGTCATGGAACGAGTAACTGGGCTGACTACGATATTCATATGGATGCTCTTTACAAAATCATTCAGGCTAGACGTGGTATCTCCTGTCTTTCTACCAACCCTGTCTTGAGACAACTTGTCTCGGGTATCGATTTGGCTGTGACATGCTTCCTCGAGAAGCCCACAACCCGTTTTCCTCTCACAGGGATGTCAGAAAGTTGCGACGTAGATGCAAGTAGACCATGGCCGGTACCGCCAACGAGATCTGTCACTCAGAGCATATGGAAACATTCTTTTGGAAGTAGGTCTCCTCTCCTGGCCATCTTCCACGATACTACAAACTTCTTAATGGTGTTGAAATCCGATTTGGTGAGGAGCCACCATCATTCAGACGTCCCTATGTGCATCGATTACAGCACATTGATCTCGCTAGTAAACAGGCTGGATGCTATCTCGATCCCTGTTTCTGCTGTCACCGAGGACAATCTTCTAGAAGAGTGCTCAAGGCTAGGGGCTAGTCTGTTGCTTGGAGAGATCTCGATTCACTTCAGTAGATCTGTCTGCCGAGATACGCAAAGGGATTTTCACCATAACAGGGCCACCAACCTCTGCGCACTCCACGATATCCTCGTAGTAAATTCACTTTACAGAAAATGGTTACTTTTTAAACCACTCCTCAACTGGTGTGCCTGTCTTGCTTCAGCATTAACGCCTCAGGAAAGTATGCGGCATGACTTTTTGCACCTGTCGGTTTATGCTAGCAAATTGATGGGTTTGGAAAATTGGGACGAATCGCTAGTAGCAGCCGGGAATATGTTATGGATAGGAGAAATTCTCAACGATGCATTCCGCAATGTTACGCAAGGGGTGTCATGGGATAGTTTCTGATCATTAAATTGCTTATAATCTATGATAATGCAACCTGTAATTCATTTCATTGTTACTGCTTTCCTAGGTATCGAGCCAAGGAGACCTCCAAACTCTCTGGATGAATTTCCGGGAACTTGTCATGGTCCCACGGCTTTGGAACTTCCTCGCCATCCGCATCACCTATCACAGCCTTCAGCGAGTATGCTAGCTCATTCTCAACATCACCTTCGCGTGCGTATTTCTCCGCTAGGGCCAGAGCTTCCTCTGTTGCATGATATGTGCGCGAGTAGCTTTTGCCTTGCAGCCGAGAGATTATTTCGATGACGTCGTCCCACTTGTGATTTGCCGTTGGGATGCGGAAAGTACGGCACTGTTCCGTAGTGCTTGGCGAAGAATCCAACATAAGGACGGACGCAGCTGTGTACTTGGCAACGCTATCAACACTAGTTAGCAGCTCCTCGCGAGTGAATTCGCTCAGGCCACCACAACTTACTCTCTCACTCCTGTAAATGGTGATTCTTTGTTCTTCGGTCCATAGAACTCGAAAGTTCCTTTCTCAACGTCCACACCAAATTGAGGGGAAGCCGCGAACTCTGCAAAACCAGAGGTGATGATAAAGGTGTAACCGAACTGGGGATGATCCTTAGCCACTTTTTTCAAGTGCTCACGGGTGAGGTGCTTGTCCCTGTAGTAACGGTTGGTGAGATATGGTCCTTGGGAAATGTCGCAACCGAACTCGGAAGGATAGAAGTTGGTTACACCTCCAGAAATTGCGGCGTCTATGATTGCGGGTTGGCGGATCATTGCGTGGTCGCCGACCATGCATATGACCGTGGTGAATCCTGTTTCTCAGTGAGTGAATAGGTCATAAACTCATAGCACGTAATGCCACGCATGATGTACTTGACTGAAAATAAAGGATGGGGTCATACCATTGAATGAGCTAGGCTCGAGAAAGCTCCCGACGACGATTTCCATTCCTTGTTGTGAGACCTCCGCAAATTTATCTACCTTAGAGGGATCGGCGAGAATTGCAACGCGTGCGAATTTGGATTTTTGAGCAAGAAACTCTTGGGTCATGTAACGTCCGAGAAAACCGCTTGCCCCAATGAGAAGAACTGATTGAGAAGACATCTTGATTCTTGACTTGAGAAGGTGATGATAGACTCGAAGAGTTTGTAAGTTTAAATTAATGAGATGCCTGTGTAAAGATGGAGCTCTGCCCAAACAGCTTAAGTCTTTATATATACAGATGTTGAAGTTATGCCTGATTCTAGATGAGCAGATTATCCACGCTACGCCCAGAATGTTCAGAGGTCCCTATCAAGCTCCCGAGTTTGGTGGAGAAAAGCCATCATGCATTGCATAAGACTTTTCGTGATAGCATTACGAGCAGGAATTTCCGGAGTCAGGGGAACGATCATCGAGCTGACATTGTAAACTGAGGAGATGCCATTTGGGATTGCGGGTCGAAACGAACAGGGGGGACCTCTGACCCGAGTTGGACTAGTGTCATCCGGGCCACCACAACGTCAAGGTTTCTTCCAGTGAGTAAAACTTTGTGCTTGTTGATCAACTATGAATCTGCGGGAGCAGAGCATGAATTTTAGATTCAAAAAGAGGATCCTCGTCGAAAATCGAGTCCTTATGGCTTGAGTTTATGGCATGTCCCAAACTAATGTAAGAAGGTGGAACGCTCAAACGGCCACAGGAAATGTAGGATATTAGTAAGCACGGGGTGGTCTGGGAATGCAGAGAGGAACTTTTTTATTTGAATTGAGCGGCAGGTATGTTTTCCTGATAGCTGAGAAAGCGGGGCCTTTATGCTTGTTTTGCATTGCATCGGGAATACTTGGTCATTAAGTGAAATTAAGTAAAAAAAAATAGCAAAGAAGTCTGAGGCACATTTCAAATTCGAATCCCTTCTATGCATGCTTATGCTTCCTTTCTTCCCGAGATTTGTGAAAATGTCCGAGGCCTTCAACTTCTAAAAATTTCAGTCCTGTGCAAGGCGTCCAGTCTTTTCCCACTTTGTATGGTCTGGTCGGGTCTTGGAGCTGTCGAGCATCGCCCTTGGGTCAATATCATAAATTGATATTATAGTGGTGGACGATAAACACTTACATATATTCTCTGCCGTGCGATATTCATCATATGTTGAGATAGAACCCCAGCAAGGCTTGCGTCACTACCTAGGAGAAGAATGAAAGAATCATATTCGTGAAAACCCCCATCACATACATACTTATCAATTCCTCCGTCGGAAACAATGGCAGCCAATACGCCGTGATAGCTACCACTGCTGACCAGTTTCTGGCTTGGAGGTGAATAAGGAAACAAACTCTGCACCACCATTTCATCAAAGTTCTGAAAGGAATCGGTGGTTCCCAATTTGACAGCTTCCAGAACCACTTCCAAGGCCCGTTAGGATTCCAATCCGGCCGGTATGTGGCCATCCATGCTCGGTGCACAAACGCATTTAAGGCAATCTCCACCCAATGAAGTTTCTTGAACGTGTATAAGCTGTAAAATATGTAGAAGAGTGTGCTCATGGAGTTTTCGTCACCCCAGATTGCTCTGAGCAAGTAGCGCTCTCCCATACTCAGTGTACCGCAAATGGCCTGACCGATGACTATCAGCCTGTCTGAATATTGTTCTGGGTTTTGAGGACGCGAAATGTTTGGGCCTTGTGGCTCGTAATTCCGCTCAATGATGAAGTCACCGTACATTCTGACCGCACCACATTCGTGTTGGGGGTTATTTCGAGCATCGCTAGAACTTTCTGAGTCGTCAACCTCAGTCAGGCGGAGAGGGCAGTCAAAGTGAAGAAAGTACTTGTCGCCAACAACTCGGTTGATCAAAAGTCGTGCTCCTCTTGTGAGCGTTTCACCGTTGATTACAACACACCATAAACTTGCGGATGAAGTAGGTCGATACTCACCCGATCTCTGTAATGCTTCAACATTGTACATTTTATCTTTAGCGTCTTTATCGTTTGGTAATAGAAGCCGAAAGCGATTCGATCGAGGCGCGGATGATAGCAAATATAACTTTAGAGCTTGGCAGCCTTTTTTGGTCGTGAAGGTGAAACCAGTTGAGCCAAGTTTGAGAGTGTGCTCGCCCTTAAAAGTTTCAGGGGCTATCTCACGTGGTATCCAAGCATCCACAGTACACCGGCCCAGCCTGGCGCAATCAGAAAAGAGAAGTTCGGTTGGAAGTGACTCGAGGCCGTAAAAGAGTTGCTTCATCCTTGCATCAATTGTTTTACTTTTTGATATGAAATTTCCATTCATGCAAGACATATTCATCAAAATAAGCGGAATGTCATCGACTTGAGTTGTGGTTCTCGACTGCAGTAGTGAGTGAGCTTTCACAAATCTGGCTGCTCTGTCAGCCTGCCTGGTGTCAGTCAATAACACTACTCTCAAGAATCGTCAAGACCACCTACTGCTGTTCGTGCGTAGTTTCTATATTCTTCGACATGTAAAGCTTTCGTCATATGCCCAAAGATTTGACGCCGCACCGACTCACGGAATGGCTCAGATTTGTCTCGTACATGATTGATGACCTTAGTTTTAGATTTTCTCCTTCGCGGAAGAAAATCACGAACTGATCGCCTAAAGTCCTCCGGAATTCTAGTCACGAGATATTCCAAGAATCCACTAGTATCATCGTCGTGATGCGGCCGTAACAACTTTAGGTATGCTAGCGACCCGTGGAGTGGAACAACAATATGTCCTGACAAGATGCCCTCTTGTAAAGTCCAAGCTCTCCCCATCCAGTTTGAAGCATATATAGATGCCACAACATCTAGTAAGTGTTCGTCATGAGGACTATAGTATGTTGGACGTCCACCATGCACAAGCGAAGCCGCGCGACGACCAGCATCTAAGGCCTGTAAGCCCTTATCGAAGACAAAGGTGTGAGATGCCGCAGCGTAAATCAAATTCATTGACTGGATGGCTTTACTTCGAAGGTCGGTGTATTCGACAGCTTGAGGTATACAGAAACTGTCCAACCAGAAGTATTCATATACACGACTTGGCGGGGCGATCTCGCCTGGCGGAGAAGAACAAAAATTTGTGACCCATTCGCGCAATCCCCACTGGTTCGCATCGGTGGGTAAACTCAAAAGCACTTCTTCAAGGTATTGTACTTGGCATTTTGGTAGACAGTTCTGGGCAGATCCGAATTGCTGATCAGCCCAGACGTGAGATATTGCGATGAATCTGGAGGACGGCGTATATGGAACGACCTGGAGCTCAGTCTTGCCAAGCGGCGACCGCGCAATCCTAACCAAAGGAATGCCCCCAGAATTCACGATGCTATTTACCCTGTCGATGGGAACTGTAATGTCTTCACAAAGACATTCCTCAGTGCGATGGTGAGGCTTGGACAACTTGCTGATAACAAGACATCTCTCGCTATTACAGTTCGAGTGATCTTCGGCATTAATACGTGGTGGCTTGAGTGACGATAGGAAGTAAAATGCTGGATAAAACATTGGAGAAGCATCCAGAAAGTTCAGCCTCTTCATACACCATCCATTTCTGGCCATTCTGCGCTTCAGTAGTTTTGTCGTCGCTAATCCTGTAATCGCCTTGGTGACTCTAAGCGTATTAGAATCGAGCACTTGCGCTACAAGATACAAGATCATGTGCACTGATAGGAGAACCTCTGTAATCTTATCGACGTTCAGTCCATTCGATAGATATTCCATGTAAATGACGAATATTAATGCGCTCTCGTACTTCTTTTTCAACTCAGTCCTCTTAGCTTCAAAATCTATAGCCGTGAGGTTCTCATCTAGTTCATCCCACCGAGCTCTGAGCTCCCGCCAGTACCATACCGGAATGCGAAGATCAATGGAAGGATGAGGCTCACCAAGCTCAGCGCATGCGAATTCCTCATGTCGGATGTTTCGACCTAGTGCTTCAGATGCTATACCGAAGAAAAGCCATGACTGAATGACCGAAGCCAGCGAGTCGCTTACCAACAAGCCAGTGCTCTCCTGTGTATCAGATTTCGAGGAATTGATATTTTCCTTTTCTGCGTCGACCGCAATCGAGAAAAAGTCTCCAAAATTGGTTTGTCCCTCTATCGAGTATTGGGTTCGCGCGACCAGGGGTACTCGAATTGATTCCACATCCGTGTCTCGCGGATACGGGAAGCAGAACATTTTCCAAAAATCGCATGTCAAATGGTTGAGCAAAACAATTGAATGTCTAAAGGTAAAAAGATAACTCTTAATCTCCGGTCAAGAGGCACAAGAGCTCTTTGTACTGAATGCTGCATCCACTTCAATGTCGTAGTTCAAGCAAGCTCAAGCACGGGTATCACCAGGTCAGGCGTCCATCTACTTCGGGGCGGGCGGCTGGAGTCAGCCACAGCAAGGATTATGTAGGCTGCAGTATTTCGCCCTATAGGCTAAGTGGATTATAGAATCGAGAACAATAATGAGAGGATGGCTTGGGAGAAATAACTTGAATGTTAACTAGAGAAAATATATTACCAAAGAAATCTTCCACAGCGAATTCACAGCTGTTCCGGTCCGGTACCGAACCATACTAGAACTTTCGTCTACTTCGTCAGGAGGTAACCACCACTGTTGTAACTGTTGTAGCTGTGTAGGAAAATTAATTATCTTCCCTTAGAATCGAGCCAGAATGTGCAGCTTGCGCAGTGGATCTTTTCTCGACTGAGTAACGACAAGCCTTGCGAACTCCGCAGTCAAGTATCCTGAAATACCTACTCATCATTATGCAGCAGGGCGAAATTAATCTTACCCATCCACAGAATAGTAACCAACTAATGGTTTTGCACTTGTTTCCTTCAAGCTTTTACTCTCTCAAACAACAAATCCCTCAACGAATCTGTCGAGTTGTTGATGCTATACGCAATATTCGGATATCTCGGCCCCTTATCTTTCTGCTTTATACAGAACCTCCGCAGAATATTAATCACGATCAGCTTGATCTCGTTGGCTGCAAAAACTGGCCTGGATAAGCATGTATCCCGATACCGAAGCCTAGCACGTCTGTCCCAAGCGTCACAAACTGGTGCTCCAGCCTCCTCCTCTTTCTTTCTCTTGTTGTAGAGTTTATACGGGTCGAAAGTACGTGCGTTCTTGTAGATATTGGGATCGTGGTAGATCAATCGGGGCCTCAATGAATGCGTCTGGAGGGATGCACGAGTGTTACGTCGTCGACCTCCTAGTCACGTAGAAGTGGTAGAAGGCAGCAGGGTTCTCCTATGGTCTGCTGACCATTGAGCGTAAGGTCCCTGGTCTTACACGTGACGGCTGTCGTAACAACAAGCCGTCGGGAGATTGATGCCTTTCATGGTCATGTGAGTGATGCTAGTGATGTCCAATGGGTTCATGCACTTACTTTCCTTTATGATGCTGTCGAGTAGCTTCATATTGTACAATTTTCTGCTGGTCAACAAGTCATCGTGCTTTGTCAGGATATTCTCTAGAACTATCTTCGCTTGCAATGTATAAATAAGACCCGGAACAGTCACCAGATTATAGAGCCTGCAGATGTTGTCAGTACCCTAAATTCTAGCTTTTGTATGTTTGGATATCTTCCCATGTTTACTGGAATACCTATAAAGCTGGAGTCATTGTTTACGTGGTGTGAATAGCTGCAGGACTGAGATGCAGCTGCATCTGCGTAATACAATTGTCGTAATTTATCAATGGCCATTTGCCTACCTTGTTTATCGTCCACTGCAACGGACCATCAGGTGCAACATAATCCGGTTTCAATATGGCGACTCTAAACTCTCGAATGATTGGCCGCAGAAATTTCCAAGCCCGTATTTGATAGTGTGAAACCAAATATAAGCCCAAATTGTCACTTCTCTAGAAGTGGCGTCATTTTTGGAGTTTTGATAGATAGGCATTGATTCCGTGATAATGTTAAATGACCCACTTTGCGATATATCTCAACCAAGATGGTATTGCAGCCAAAATGAAGACAAAGGGGAAATCATCTATGGTGTATCCTATGGAAAGTGAGATTTATTCCTCGTTTCGGGAATGATCAGGACCGAGGAAGATGTATCCAGGCACGATTGCTATGATTCAGACGAGTATATCGTTCACGTTGTGTGCGGTCCATTCATCACATATCCGCACTCCTGTTCTCACGGCTTCTTCAGCAGCAACCCCTAGTCGAGGGGCTATTCTTTCTGTCTAGTTCGTCAGCATCTGATTTTATTCAGAAGTCCGGGGACAGGTCTACTGGAGGCTTAGACCTACTCAAGGAAATTGTGAGGTCCAATTTGATGAGGTGATTCATCATTTCACTAGTTGAGTTAACACATGTCTATTTCTTTTGGACCAGCTTTTATGAGAGCTGTGATTATCTGAAGTGTAGCAAGGTTAGATGTGTAGACTACCTACGATATTAAGGGCAGCAAGATTATTGTCTTCATTAATTTTCCTCGACTTGAACAACTTGATGTCAACCAGAAACTTTGGAGAAATCTGGTCATGATCACCTAGAACTGGATAGTCAGCAGCTATGCAGAACAGGCTGAAAGTTTAATTTACTATCCAGAGTTTATACGCGCCAGATTGATTTATTCTGCGACGCATGTTAATTGACTATGGTTGGCAAGAGGCGGGGTAAATTTGTTACCTCGCCTTTTCGATATATTTCCCGAAACATGACTTTCGAATAATACGACATCTATTTCAACCGGCTCCTTCTACTTTCTAGGTCTGCACCTGCAAGTGAAATGTGGCTTAAATCATGGCCCCTCAAGGCAATAAATTGGAGCAGATATGCAAGGAAGATTGCGACCTCCATTTATTCGGCTTTCCAAATGCTAGATAAATACTTTCTGATCTTAATCTTCGTTTTTGCATCTGGGCTCAGAGAAAAACGAAAGAGAGTTAGAGAAAACTTTTCATATTTTCACACCCTAGAGGAATCTTGATTGATAAGAGGTTAATTGTGATCATTCGCATTTTGCTATCACCCTTGTGTGACTCAGACCCAGAACATAAGTATTGCCGAGTATTCGAAGCCAATCGATCGAAACCTAAAGCGAGTTGTTTCTAAGGGACTGAAATGATATTCGGGTTGATATATAACTGGGAGACATTTGGGGAAGTCTGCCAGTTTGTTTTGGTGAGCTATTGAAATCCTCTAAGACATATAGAGCGAGCTTGAATAGTGATTAAGCGCTATTGAATTAACATCTAATACTTCAAATTGGCTAGTAACCAGTGTTGTCAGTAGTGCAAACTGTGAAAACTAGCGCCGTTTAGAAGGACCTCAAATTCTACAACACGTACATGTAAAAAGTAGGAAATTTTATAGGCAGCAGTAAATACAAACGGCTTTTCATGGGCAGTGCAGTATTTCAACACCATGATAAGGATATACTCACCTACTTATGATCTAATTGCCTGTCTAGGAAGTATACGTAATATGAAAAGCCAGTGCATAGTACTATATAACCTTTATAACTCCGCTATTCAGTTCAGATAGTGCACTGCTAGTTCATTTAGCTCTGAGGATATAAAAATGAGGCCGTTAGCCATATGGAAAGCTTGAACGATACATATCCACTATGGCACTACTATAGACTACGGGGCGTGCGCTATTGAACGGGCGTACCACTGACAACACTGCTGGTAGCTGATCGTTTGGTTCCTTGCAAAGGTGATCCCTCGGTGGCGTCTTCAATATACATCGGTTCTGCCACCTGCCCTGCCTTCTTCACTGGCCACGCGTGAGATGTTTGACTGGGATCTGCAGTAGTTTTGGAACTGTCTGGTGCTACTCCTCCATCTACTTCTTCATAAGCATCATGCCCCTCGATGGGTGAGACATGAGCTCTCTCAATAAAACCAGTAGCTGAGCCTAAGAAAATATCGTGACGCTCTACTGTGGGAGACGTCCCAATGATCTCGTCTGGTTCATTATGATAGACTTGATTCCCAGGTATTATGGGCGCTGCTTCTGTGAACGCTTGTTGATTGATCTCAGTCTTCTCTAGAGGCTTAGACCAACTGACATTCCGTTTTGGTGGGTCCCAAACGCTCTGTGGGTGTTCCTTGTATGTTTCCATATTGCGAATACCGTTAGTCTCAATCTCAGTCGAAATTTCTGCTTCCAAGCCTGACGGTTTTGGTTTTGTAGCTTTCTCATGAGCTTCTTCGTTCGATTCCTCATCAGGTGGATCGGGAACTTCCATGCGTGTACGTGGCGCCTTGTAGGTCCTGCCTGCATATTCTAAGTGTGCCATTGTAGAATTCCCACGAATCATATCTGCAGCTGGTGTTTCCTTTTTTCGTGAGCTTTTTTTCTTATTTTTGGTGGTGAAATGCCCCGTATCGCGCGTTGCGGAACTACTTCGGCCGGTATAAGAACTCTGGTCTTGTTCGTTCGCTATTATAGATCAAACATGTTAGCCTAGAATTCCAGGAGATCAACACAGCCATTAACTGCTGTTTTAGCTTACCATAAACCTCGGTTCTTTTCCCAGTTCGCTGTGTTTCTTGAGGTAGTTGTTGAGAAAAACTTTCATTGGGTAGATTGTTTTCAGTCGGCCCCTCAACCCCACACTCCTGCGATTTTGTTTCATCATCCCCAGCTGGAGTGAATTCCAGTAGTAGTTGCCGCATGATCTCTGAATCTTCATACTTGTCCCTCACGTATGGGTTGAAAGATCGTCCATCGTAAAACTCAGGGTATGGAAGCTTTATCCTCTCGTCTGGGATTGCTTGCAAGGTGAATGAAGTTATTTCTGGTGCTGTTACAGTTGGCCTTCGATATGGTAGTGCCGGCATTAAAGACTGATGGTAGTCTGGATATGGTGGGATGACGTTAGTATTGTACATTGATGGTGCAGAGGGATAAACGGCATGATGAGGCGTAGGATACGCGTCAGTCGGATTAGCAGGTGTTCCTGAAGAGGATATCGCATGTTGCAAATCTGAATTGGTATAGTTTGTACCCATCTGAGGAACCACTGGTGTTTTGTCCCGTGAATAGCTCTTCGGGCTATTGTTATGTGTACTAGTAAGCTTTTTTCCATACACATTGACAGTTGGAAGATTTTGAGGACCTGTGTTCTCAGTTGCAAGCTTTTCTACAGGTCTGTCTCGGTAAGAGGAATCTTGATGACCGGTATCTGATGCGATTTTGCTTTCGGCACTGGTTTCTGGTTGCTTATTGATCCCACTCTCCTCCAGTTGTACAGTGATCTGCGGACCAGTCTCGACTACGTTTGATGTATATTCGTCTCGCATGTAGGGCTTAGACATAGCTGTGCCAATAGATGTATCGATCGCGTTACTGCTGACTACAGTCTTGTCCGATGAACCTTCACAGGGTTCCCCAACTAGATAAACCGTCATGGAACGAACGATTTTTTCATTCGGCGGGTCATGATATAGAATATCTAACTGAGCCAGTTTCCATTGCGTTTTTTTATCGCCACCATTACTGGAGTTGATGATTATTCCTATTTGTTCCCGTTGTAGCCTATCAAGACTTGCCTGCTTCGCTATGACCGACTCTCCTATTTTGTTGAGCTCTCCTATTCGTCTGATTATCTCGCTCGTCGCGAAGGACTGCCGGTCAATGTGAGCCCATAACCAATCTGTCTTTTGACCCGAGCTGGCTCTCATCTTAGGATGAACCGAAAACGCGGCGTATTTCAAATTTTCCTGATATTTCGAAATAGACACTCCATCAGAATAAAGGTTATGCGAATCACTTAACGCGAAGTGAGTGTTGTCTGGTATCGTGATTGAATCAAGTTGGCCTGATGGTTCATTTATGATAATAGCAACCAATGCTTTCCTTGACCTAGTCCAAGATTTCATCAAGAAACTAATCCTTTTGACTTGTTTTAGCTGCACTAGCGTTTTCCGAAATCCGTTTCTTGCTATCATAATTCTATTCACGTTTGCAATCTCATCCATCTCTAAGAAACAAAAATCTTTCCACCAATCCGGGCCACGACCTTTGCAGATTATAGCTTCCAAATGAGACCTCCTAAGTCGAAAGTGCCCAGGACATGGAATCTGAAAATGTTCTGTACCTTTGATGCAGAAGGCAGTGACGAAAGAGCCGGGCAAGAACATTTGTTCTAGATCTAGAGCGGTGAAATAGTCCCGAAGAAAAAGCTTTCTCAAACTTTTTTTAAGAGTTGTATGTCTCATAGGGTAAGTACTATCCTCGTGAATTTTTGAGGTGCCTCCAATTTCACTGCCGATTGGTACACTGCTTTCAGCTCCAGAATCCAGTTGGAATTCCAATTCTTGATTTGAGGTAGATATATCAAGTACAGGAGCTTGTTGATCAATAACTTGTGATTGCCTACGGTGTGGCTTTGGAGCCACAGACAAGGGCTCATTAGGTATCGTATCACTAATCGTAGGAAATAGATTAGTTTCTTGGTCTATTTCATCTGATTTGGTGTGCTCAATTTGGACAGGGTGGTTTATAATCGGTACAGAGTGCTTCTGGACCTCTTTATCTGGGTTGTCATCTTGCCCCAGATACTCGTGCCGTGCTTCGGGGGTCCTTAGCACTGTGTCAGATGTCGAGGTTTGCAAGCGATGTATGCCATCAGTTGAGTCTTTCACATGGACATTGCCTCGCATAGAGAAGTTCAATAGGCGGTCGTGTATTTGTGAACTTGACGGTGGTAGGTCGTTTGACGTCCCGTTATTTTTATCCGGTTGATTCTCCGGATAGATGACGGGGTTATGGAGACTCGATGCATCAATATCCACAATCCGGTCAATTTCTTGAGACACCGTCATATTTCCCGACTTTTCGGAGTTTATAATTTCGTCTGATTCCAACTGCGCTTCTCGCGCATTGTAGGTGGATGGCTCGCCTTCGGAAATATAGAGAGGGTAACTCAAGTCTTGGTCGTCGTCAAGATATTGAAAGACCTAGCAAATTTAATAAAATAGAACAAAGCCGAATATTTCATACATACTCCGAGCCCTGTTTGCATCTTCACGGTAGTAGGACTACTATGTTTGGGCTGTGTCACTTTCGAAGTGCTCATCTTAGCTGTTTTGGAATGCGCAGCATCGTCAGAGGCTACATTGCATTCCTTCAGAGTACAGTCTGGTTGAGCTGGCGAGGCAATCTTGTCTTGGTAATCAACAGAAACTGTATCCTGCTCTACTATCATAGATGAATCATCAGCATCATTTGCTGGCGCAGCCGGCTCAAGTTGATCTCTATTCAACGCAGATTGGGAATAGTGCAAAGCCTCTGGTTGATTCATTGATGATAGGCCATCGTGAGGGACGCTTTTCTTGTTCCCTTTCGCATCTTTTCGGGCGATGTGTTCCTTTGCGGACCTATAAACTGCTGAGTAATCCTCAGAAATCGCTTCATAACGTTGTGATGGTTGGCTTTTTAAAGAATGTTGAGAACTGCCACCATTTTCTTGAGCGTTGCGCGGAGGGGGCCTATGCGTACTTGGAAAGGAAGAGCTTTCTTTCATATGGGTATCATTATATCGTGAAGGGATCTCTTGATAATGTCTTCCATATTCATGATAGTCATTTTTGGGCATGCTGGCTGCCGAAGGAGCATACAAATTGGACGGCCATACAAATTCTGGGCAGTTATCGTCGTTTCTTAAAGGCGCTGATCGAGTGGCGCTCTGCATTCGTGGAAGCTGAAGCCTAATGCTTGAATGTGCAATAGTCTGTGGAAGTATCGCATAGATGTGATTGATTTGATTTAACTCTGCTGACCCAATGCTATCAACAACGAGATTAGCTAAGGTGTAGAAGATGCGATAATCATCATCTTACGGTTTTTGTTGCATCGACCCTACCATGACAACCTGAAGTATCAGAGTGAGGGTAGCCTGGAGCTGATGAAGATTTTCGTTGTATTGTTGAAGTCTCAAGGTCCTGTTGTTCCACTGCACTCGATCGATGAATGAAAGATTTCGAACTTTTGCAACCGATTTGTCCAGACTCAGAGAAGGGGGCTGGTGGTCTCTCGATTGACGTTTAAAGTCTTCGAGGCGACGTGAAATTCTAGATTCCAGCGCTTTGGAATCGTCTTTGTCAGTAATCCAGGCTTCGATTCTCCAAAATATCATTAGGCACTCATCCGTCGCTGCTTGAATACTCGTGATCGCTCGTAAACTAAATAATGTTGCTTTGTGCCCGCTCTTTAAATTTCTGCCTTCTTCTTCTAGAAGTCCATTTATCTCATGCATAGCATTGCTCGCCGATTTGATGTTTCTGAAAAGAGCCTGCAGAGTCTGCTCGGCGTATCGAACATCTGAAATAAATTTATACAGCACCTGTGCCAATTGAATTCCGAACGATGCGATACCAATGACAGATCCAGCAGCGCCAAGAATAGTTATGGGATCCATAAGCAACCCCTCTAAGACACAGAGAAAAATAGAGAGGAAAAAGAAGAAATATGGAAGGAGAAGACGGGGAAGAGGAGTGGGAAAAGAATGAAAAGAAAGAAAAGGAAGAAAAGAAAGATTGCGAAGTGTCTTCGAACAGCATGTTGCACCGTGATGCGTCGCAAGGCTCTGAAGATGGTGTGGGTAGTATTTCATCAGCCTCTACCTATTTGCATCGCCAATCAAATGCTTGTCGGCTCAAAGCGGACAGCCTGCGGTTCGAAGGTAAATAAATGCATCTGTTCCGGTCCGTACATAAATTTTCCCATTTCACGAATGGACGTAGTCGATGTGTAAATTGAGGCTATTTACATATAAATGGACTTAGTTCATTCATTAATATAATTATTATAACCTCGCCGACGCTCTTCTAGATAATCGATAACTTCCCTAGAGCGGTTAAAAATGAGCTTGTAGATATGATCTAAGATAAGAAGTACGAGTACAAAGAACGAATATCTACTTTTAAGTAGACTGAGATACAGCTCTATTTGGATAATCCGGATTGACCTGTACCAACCTAAGCTAACTGTAATACTAAGCACTATAGACTATATTGATTTGTAAATAGACTAGTTGAGATGCAAATTAAAAGTGTTTATATATAGACGTAGTCCATTTATGAATAGCCTCCTACTTACATGTCGACTACGTCCATTGGCCAATAGACTAGTCCAGTCATAAATCCAGTCTGTTGGCCAATGGACATAGTCTATTCATGAATCAGCAAATTTACGTATAGACCGGAACAATCTATCCTATTTTGGAGGCAATCTTTGTTCTACTATGCGAATATGCTGACTAAGCTCCGCGGGAAGTGTTCACCCACCTGCATGTGCATCTCCAATATTGAAAGAGTGTTTCCTCGTCAAATGGTTTCCTTGTCAAGTGATTTTCTCTGTTGAAAAATATATCATACATTAAATTACATGTTCCATCATCGATATACTAATGACAGGCTGGCCTGAATCATCATCGTCATAGTCATCAACTCTTCGACTCCCAGAATTACCCGGATCCGCGACTACCTGCACCCAGTGTGAACTCCTTTTCTCAAACCCCGCCCTCCTCAGCACATTGGCCCTGCTCCTTCCCCTCGGCTCTGCCCTCCCCACAGCTCATCAAGCTCAATACCCACCATACTCATCCTCAAAACACTTCCAACTCGTCGCCAACGTCACATCTGGCAATCTATATATCCGTCTCAAAACCCTAACGCCTCTACCCATCAACAATTATTCAACCCCGCTTACCTTCCTCGTCCTCCTCTTCAGTTTTACGAGCCTCAACTCGATGGGAGATCAGTAAGCCACGCCACCTTTCAAGACGGAGAAATAGCCTTCTCATCCATTGAAACGGCACTTTTCTCCTCATAGTTGCGAGTATTTGCCGTGCTCACGCTTAAATCGTCGTCGAAAACATCGACCTTGGTGGAGGCGAACTTTCGTGCACTCACTCCCCTCTCGAATAATAAGTCTAGTTCCGCAAATGATCGACCCTTTGGCTCAGGTACTCGGAAATATGTATAGATGATACAGCAGAAACATATTCCAGCCTATCAATATCGTTAATACAGGAGGAGACTGTGAAAGAAAGGATATCGCCACTGCAGCCATTTATTTAGTACATACCCAGAAGAAGCCAGTGAAGTTACTCCAGTTCCACTCCCCGGGGTTGAGCATATAGGGGGTGACGACGCTACAGATTATGCCGACGATATTGCTAGAAACTGTTAGCGGTGGCTAAGACAATTGTTAGTGTGGAAGGACGTACTAAAGATTTCTTCCAAGCACGACAGTCTTGATTTGGAGACGGCGGGTGGAAAGTTCCGCAACCAGAGAGTAGCAAACTGTTCCCACAGAGAGTTGGTATGCCAATGCCCAGATTAACATGATACTACCAGTCGCAAGTGATGCTGCACTCTTATGAGACTCTGGAACAAGCCCCAAGAAGCCCATAATGAACAGCATGGTGCACAGAACGCACAATCCACAGAGAAAGAGAGTTCTATCCAAAGAAGTCAGTCGCAGGATGGCATGTACAGTTTGATTGACTAACCTTCTACCAATGCCCATACTCATCAGAAACCAAGCACCGAAGACTCCGGCCATGTTGATACCGTACTGACCCAATGCAAAATCGTACGAGGTAGATGTTGGTAGCCCCGCTTGTTCAAGGAAATACCTAGAGCGACAATTAGTATCAGAACTTGAGTATGTCAAATGACTATACATACGAAGAGTAACCGGAGAAAGAGTTCCCACTTAGATTCTGCATAGCCCATACCATGCAGACTATCTCAGTCCGACGTCTATCAACACCCCTGAAACAGTCGAGATAACTAGCACCTTTCGTAATCTAGATTCGAAGTCAGTAATTGTACCGATAATAATGTTAATGAATCACGGACCTTCTCCTCAATTGCGGTGGTGTGCACCATCATTGCAATAGTTTCGTCTGCGTCAAAGTCCGTCTCCTTATTGAGACTAGTCAAGCGTAGGAGTGATTTTTTGGCTTCCTCGACTCTACCCTTTCTGACCAGCCACCAAGGTGATTCAGGAGCAAGAGCGATACCAACCAAGAGGGGTACAGGCCACATCCACTACAACAAAGTTAGAATTTTTCCGGCCATTTGTGTGCATTACGAAATATTTCATACCTGTAGAGCATAAGGAATTCGATATGCCCACTCATCTGTTCGCGGTAGCATAGCTTTGATAACACCAATACCAATTGTCTGACCAAGACCCCAACAAAAGTTGACGTAAGTCGTAAGATATCCTCTCAGTCCCAAAGGGCATACTTCGGATGCGTATGTAATCGTTACTAAAGATCACAAGTCAGAAAACGGTAAGGCCTAAGTCGCATCTTCTACTTACGAGTTTGAAAAACTCCCCACGGCTGCAACATGTTAGCAGAAGATTTCTTTGTAAAGCAATCGCTTAACTTACAATACCGCACAGGACTTCGGCAACCTGAAGCGCAATGACATTTTGGGCAGTAAAGAAGATAGCGGTAAATGCGATGATGAGACTCAAGCAAGCCATGACGGTATATCGATATCCAAACCGTTCCGAAACCCATCCATTAATGAAAAGACCGATGATTTCTCCGACATTTGCACCCTAAGAAAGATTGACACGTGAGTTGATGATCGCCACCAGACAGAATTTGTCTTACGTTACTGAGTCCGGCTTGCCATCTGGCTGGCACTTGATAACTGCCGTCGGGCAACTGTTCACCGTACTTCTGGTTGAACTGAGGGAAAGCATCTGAAGAGCTGTGAGCGACTAGGTAATCATCCCTGGATTTTTCGGGACTCACAGAAGTTATTCAGTAAACAAACATCATAACCTTCCATGGCGATACATGTAGAGATAAGAACAGACCACGCGACAGCTTTCGGATACAGTCTCAGACCCTGAAGCAACGACATGTTGTGCTCTTTCTCGGTCGCTGACCTCGCATCCTTGAGCATCTGCTCGGTCGACTTTGTAACATTGAGGTGATCCTCCTCCGGGAAATGGAGGGGACCTTCCTTTGCCGTGTTATTGTCGTGCATAGTAGTGTTTGGGTGCGATTGAGACATAATTCCGGGAACCCCACGACTCTTATACTCGTTCCACGCTGAGCGAGCGACTAGACAATGCGGGGTAAGGTTTCCAGGTCTTCGCGTCTCGCGTTACCGTGGTACTGTGAATCTGGGGAAAAGAATCCTCGAATGGAAGTTCCTGTTTCCTCTTTCTTAAAAGTTTTTAATCTGTTTAGTCAGGAAATTGCGGGGTTTGGCGGTGGCACTAATTGGGTAATATTGTAGCGGTAGCCGACCCTGTAGGCCACGGCACCTTTTCTCCGTGTCCAATCAATGGTACGCAGAGATGAACAAATGACAGTTGTAAATCTTGGATCGGGTAGAAGTTGCTTGGTAGTGTCCGGATGTGGCAATTCAATAGTAAGTACAGTAAGAGGCTGTAGATCTTCTGATCTTCAGTGAGCTGCAGGAGAAGGCGTTGCGGCGTCTCTGCGTTTGCCGAAGATGGAGGATCACGATACTCCAAATTACGGATGAGAAGAGGCGCTGACGAAAAGCAAAGACACAAAGAGCAAGCGCGGTAATCGCTGGCAAAGGACTTGTCGAGTTGTTTAATACATAGTAGATGATCAAAAGGGAAACTTCTAGAAAGGAAAAGGATAATTAGCGGTCTGAAGATATCGGTGTTTTTACGAAGGACATTGTAAGTCTTACATATTGAACTTTCCAGCAGGTACTTCCGTACTTCGTAGACGAGAGCTCATCGTGTCGTGTCGTTCAATGTTCCATGTTCCATGTTCAATGTTCCATGTTCAATGCATTATCGGTAGCAGTTCCATCATCTCAATTCAAGGCAATTCAAGGCCGTGGGTGCATGGTGGAGCCGCACACAGTCGAGCTAGTCGGTACACGTTCTAACCTCATAAAGCTCGTTTTCCCGACTTTCTTCTCCTTGCCAGTGGAGTGCATCGATCATTGGCCATGGAAACCACTTCGGAGCCGGGTTGAACTGTCTGATTGTGGGGGAGGAATGAGGGGGAACAAACACATGGAAATTTCTAGACATCCTTTCATAACTAGAATCGACAAATAGCCATAACATCGGACGAACTCGGGACATCTGCTGTATTGTCAGGACCACGTGATAGATTGTAGTTTATTGAGCCTTGGGAGAGGGAAGCCCCGCCGCCCCGCCCACCCGGAGATTTATCTGCCGGTGGTACGCATGATTGCAAATAGCGACTGCAAATGATGACCTGATGGCTCGCTCTCTTTCTTTCTTTCTTTCTTTCTATATATATATCTCTCTCTCTCTTTCTTTCTTTCTTTCTTTCTTTCTCTCTATCTCTCTTTCTTTCCATTCTATCTACATCCATCATGTCGTTGTTGAAGCGACGACAGTGGAGAAAGTCATGTCTATCAAATACATTACCACGTCCAAGGATAATACCTGTTCTCTTAACCTTCTCATTTCAATCTATTCATTCCCCTTCCAAAATCCTCTTCAAGCATTTTACCACCTTCCTGAAATCCTCGTCTTGCCGGCTCGCAAACCTAACCATGGCCCCATGTGTCTTGTTCAATCGAATCACGACATCTTTTCTTTCTTCTTCCTCCTTGCCGACCTCTTTTACCTTTCCATATTCTACTCCGCTCTCAATCTTACCTTTGCCTTCCATTCCTGCCTGCACCTTGCCACCTCCTTCCCCAATCTCCCTAAACCAAATGACTCCCCAGTTCTTTCCCTTTTCTAGTTTCTCAAACTCCTCAGCACCCTTCCTTAACCACAACCCCTCTCTCCTCAACTCCCTCATCTCCTCACTAAGTACATCATCGGGCAACCCCTCAACCATACTCAAAGATTCAAAGCCCATATTTTGCGCCACTCCGAAGAAAAGGATTGCTTGAGTGGCGGTAAGTAGTGGAGATGCGAACGGTAACGTGGATATAGCCTGTAGGGCATTAGATGGCACATATTAAGATGGATAGCAGAGCAATGACATTGGGTAAATGGAAGAGATGCTAAATGCATGAAAGAAGAGGGAACTCACTGCTTTAAGTAAAGGACCCCCAAAGCTATGTGCAATCCAGATTATTTTCCTTTCCGATTCCTGCGATGTGCCGCATCAGTTGCTTCCTTATTGGGGTTCTTGTTTCACTTTTCTGTCGACAGCATGCATGCTGCTCAAACCCCGGAAATCGAAATTCAAGTCCACTCACCTTACCAGTCCTGACACTCTCGACACCTCTCACTAGCCCCGCACAGACCTTTTCCACCTTCTCAGTCCCACCGTATCCATAACTGAGGACCCTGAATTTGAACTTCTTCCTCTCTGCTCCTGACTTGCCTGCCCTACTCGCCTCCATACCAAATCCATCTTGTATTTCCACCCCTTCCGCATCCTTCCTCTGTTTCTCATCCCTCATCGTTTCTCCGCGCTGATAGTCTACCTTGTTTACTCCTCCAAATTCCCGTGGTAACAGATCCCTCAACCACAACACCTTAGTTTCCCTTTCTGTCCACGAATCCACTGGATGACCATTTTGCCCATGAAGAGCTATTATACTGATTCAACCCTCAGCAATCATCATCTTTCATAGCAGATGGGGGGATGTACTCAATATCTGCATTTTCTTCATCGTGCAAGATCTTCAGACCGACTGCTGAGGGGTCCGATGAGGGTACTACTGCAGGTGAAATGATCGTCGCATTATCTGACTGAATCCCGAGGTTGCGAGATGAAAGTTTAGACGACAGCTTTCTGTAGAACTTTTTCATACTTCGAAAGACCTATGATCGTGAGTTGAGTGAATAAGAGATGCACAATTGTAGGAGTCAGTAGCGGAGTTTGGCGTGTAAAGCGGGGGAGGTGGATAGATCACACAGCGGTCAACCAATAGTGTGTATAATTTCGTACTCACTGGCAATAATCCTTAGGAAATCTATAGTATAGTGTAAAATACATATTGTGAGTGAAATCTTTATACGAGGAAAAAATAGCACCCTCATCACGAAAGTACTGTCACAATCACGTGATACTCTGCCCCCACTACCACCGGTTTATAACCAACTTCCTAAGTTATGCATCTCAATCAAAAGTTTCCGTGTTAAGTCATGAAAAGTCGAAATTAATCATCGAGCAGCTACCTCTAATTCTTGAACAGAACCAACAAGTCGGAAATTATAGTTCCATTGCTATGCATATTACCAGCTATTATTCCTACCACTACTTCTCTGCTTCTTTAATGTTCGCAAGTAAAACTAAGAGAAAATAAGAGCTTGGTCTAGAGGACATGTGTTTGTGAAGGTAGAAAGGAAATTATAGATTTACATTGGAATTCAGCGCTAGGAGAAGCGAGAAAGAAAAAAGGGGGGGTGGGACGGGGGAGGGGGTTATGATTAAGTTTTGTGGTTGCTTGGGAAGGACGGAAGGGTTAGGGAGTTTGGGGGGAGTAGGTTTTTTGTGCCGTGTAGGATATGAGAGGGGATTTTTGCGCTTGCAGATGGTGTTGTTGGGGATAAGTTGATTTTAGATGGAAGTTTAAGGAGGAGGAGGAGCATTTTGGAGTTGGCGAGGGTGAGGTTGTGTGATGAGGAGGTCAGTGCGGAGGTTTTGGCGGAGTTGTTGCCTATGGATGAGTTGGCTGAGTTGTAGATGAGAGGAGAGTGATGGATGCGTTTACTTGTGGCACTGCTATGAGTATTACTTTTACTTGCCCGATTTCAACAGCGGTGTGTAAACTGACGATGAATAGTGCTTTGTCACGGCAGTATCAGAAATCAATTATGAAGCTACTGGTATTATGATCCCGATGGAAAACCGTAATTTGGGGGAAATAACAGCACTTTTGAAGAAATGGCTCGGTGATATTTGAGAACTTTGGACGGGAAGAGCATCATTGGGCGCCCATTGTGAATTTTGGATGGAGGATGAAAGTCAGAAGATAGACTATTGATGCAATTGAAATTAAAATTATCATTAAATAACTATTTCAATCCTCATAACTAAATCCATCATCCTCACCCGTACCTACGGGCTATACTCCTCCGGCACCGCCGGCCACCCATCCACCCCATCCAACACCAGCAGCGCCATCCCCCCACTAAAATGCACCTGAATATGGCAATGCAGCAACCACGCCCCCGGATTCACCACGCGATACCTAAGCGCCAACCACGTGGGCCCGGTCGCAGCAGGCGGCGTCGCGTACGTATCGCGGATCTGCGGGGTCACCAGATTGAAATTCTCGGGGATGGATTTCATGGCTTCGGCTACGGAGGAGTAGGTCCATGGCCCGTGGCCCTGGCCGATGACGAAGAATTTGTTCGAGTGCTTGTGGATGGGGTGCGGGGGTTGCAGGGGAGAGGAGACGTGCAGGATGAGGTCGATGGTGGTGCTATTTAGAGTTCTGATAGTGAGGCCATCGGGGGCGGTAGAGGGGGAGAAGAGGACAGGGGTTGCATCTTCGAGCGAGAGGGGGAAGCTGGTGTTGCCGAGAGCCCAGAGATAGGATTCACCGTTGCGTTTGATGGTTAGAATGTGCGTTTGAGCGATGGTGTCCTGGGATACGTCTTCGGATGGGTAGGGGATGATTTTTGATTCGTCTAGGAGAGTATAGTTGGCCGAAGTAAGTTGTCCCGTGACGTCGATAAATGGTTCTGAGGGCTGCTGCTGCTGCTGCTGTTGTTGTTGTTGCTCCGGCAAATTGAGAGACTGCGAATATGTCAAAACCGCAGTTCCATTGATTATCTGCCCAATCCCTGCATTCGCTACCCGGATTGTATAGTCTCCAAACGGCTTATCCAGTTTCACCATCACGGAATATCGAGCTCCATTTGTCAAAGTAATCGCGTCCGCCAAAACTGGTTCGATGTACCGTCCATCGACGGCGTAGACGTGCATAGAGTGCTCGTCAATCGAGAACGTGAGAGATGATGCGATCGCGGCGCTGATAACATCATAACTGACGTACAATGCGTCTGGATTGGCAAATAACTGCTCTATGCCCCCTTGTGATGGGGTACAGCCGGAAAATACAGATGAGTAAATAGCACTGTTGTTGTGGGGGTAGTTTCCTTGCGCTGCTGTGTTTGATGCTGGAAGACACCTAGAAAACCGTCAATCTTCCCGTCTCTATACATTTCTTCTTTGAAACAGGTTGCTGGCACATACCCAGTATCCGTATAACTCTCATTCCCCAGCACCGCTTTCCTTGCCCCAGTCGTGAATGCATCCAAAACCGGTCTCCCCAAACATCCTACCGACCCCTTCCCATTCACCAACAAAGCATTCACACAGAAAGCATCCCGCCCCATGGCTTTCTCCGCGCTCCACAACTCCTCAGAGGTCAGTTGGCGAACATCTGATAGTAGGATAGGCGTTGTATTATCCTCAGCCTTTCGCATGGCTTCAAAATCTCGCTCATCTTCGGAAATCATCGAGAATGGTCGTTCTACCGAACTATCTGGGCGGATATAGATCGCACCGTACAGACCATCTTCCTGTTGCCCTCGGCTGTGGGAATGGTAGAAATAGCTTCCATAATTTGTTGCGCGCCATTTATAGAGGAAGGTGTCTCCTGGTGCAATAGGCCTTTGCGCAATTCCGGGAGTGCCGTCAGACCAGGGAGTACCGTCTTGCTCAATACCTAGGAAGAGAAAGCGTTAGTATAATCATCATTCAAATAAGGTGCTTGATTGCGCTGTACCATGAAAGTGAACGGCAGTAGGGAACGGAAGGTTGTTGATGACTAGAAATTCTACATTGTCCCCTTGCTGCAATTCGAGCGAAGGAGCTGGGAATTGGCCATTTGCTAAGATCATCTTCCGAGGTATCCCAGCGGGATGCCAGTCGTCCCATGTCAGTGTAACTTGGAAGCGTACGGTGTTTTGGGACAGTTTGATTATTTCATCGTAGGCGTTCACGAATGGTACTAGGCATAATGATAGTAGAAGAGCCGGCAATGCCAGGCCGTTGGTAAAAAGATTCATGATGGGAAAGGCAAAGAAAGTACAATTTACCACTTTCAGCCATTAGGATACAAGTTTCTCATATGTATATATATATATAAGAGATTTTCACGGCAAAACGGTATACTGCTATGTTGTTCTGAGACTTTGACCCTTCCCATGTGGGTCGCCAGCCGTGCTTCCTGAACTATGTGAGTAGATTATAGCTAACGATTGAACCAATCAGCGACTTCAATAAAGGGGGAGGGGAAACAAAATGATAGCTATCAGGACTTGATATTCGCAAGTAGCATATGAAAGAAACTGAACAAAACAGAAGACAAGACAGAAAACAATCATAAAAACAAGAGAACACTACTCCTATCATCTTCTTACCTATTCTATAACCAGTAACTGTATCTATAACATAACACCAAGAACTATCTGCATTACTGTCTGCACTTACTAAAGCGCACAAAGATACGAAGTATATAAAAGATCAACATCAATATCTAAAAACCAAAAAAACAAATCGACTTTCTCTGTAATGCTCTAGACCGGCCAAACGATTGATCTTCATATATCCGCTTTATATCCGTGACTGACTGACTTACTTGACTAAACTGACTTACTTGACTTAGTATTTGTACAGTATAGTATTACTAACTTATATACTCACCGCTACAAACTACCTTACAAATCATTATCAATTCTAAATACAAAGTTTTATACTTAAAATGATTTTCTCGATATAAGTTGAAAGAGCAATAAATACACCGATAAAACCATCTGCATAAAAATCACTGGTTCGCCGAGTCGATTTAATAAAACCATTATAAGATCAACTTTGTTTGTTCATCTAAATCCGGATCCATTCTATCGTATCGTATCCTATCTTATCCTATCCTATCTTATCCAAACCCCACAATGCGTACACAGTACTAATGCCGCCTTGCTATCCAGCCCATCCGTCTAACTGTACATAATACTTCCTTCATCCTCATCCGACTCTCCTTTTTCATCCCCCAATCTCATCTACACCACTTCTCAATTTCACACCCATCTCCCACTATTCACTCCTCAAGAAACATGTATACACATCCCCTCTCAACATACACCCCTTTACCGCTCAGCCGGCGCACCCTTCTTAATGCCCGGCGCACCCTTCAAATCGCTCTCGAGTTCATCTCCCGGCTGATCATGCCTCGAGTACATTTTATACTCGACCGAGTCCTTGAAATCCAACTTCCCGCTCTCCACCTGTTTTCTCGTCGCACCCAGCTTAGATTTAGGGAGACCCATTGATTCGAGAAATTTGACAGCTGCAAAAACGCACGTAAAGTTAGTAGATTGAACCTTGAGAGTATGGGTATAATTGTGGTGAGGGGGACTAGGGAAGGGGAGGATCGAGTAAACGATCCAAAGTATAGAGGTAGTAGGTATTGGGAAGAGTAAACAATTGGGAACATACTATCAGTCCACTCAACATCCTTTCTCTTACTACTCCAGTTGAGCTCCTCTGCCATAATATCGATAACCTTTGGCGTCGCCTCCAACGCCGCCTGTGCGTTCAAGAATGCCAATCGCGTTCTCCTAGCCAAAACATCCACTGCTGTCTGCGCATACTCATGTCTCACCGCATATCTAATCTCACCATCCACAAACGGATACAACGGACTGATTCTCTTTCCTCTAACCGGGAAACGCTGCTCTGTCGGACTGCTGAGAGCCGCAACTGTCCAGGCTCTGTCGCCATAGGATTCAGTAAGATGTTTGGCGATGTCTGTTTCGACACCGAAATGTTGAATTAAATTAATAAAGAGAGTTTTGGAAAAGCCATGGGCGCCAATTAATTTGACCTGGTGGGTTTGACATGAACCATCAAGGCGTGCACCGTCGTCGATCAATTCACTGCCGGAGACGTTTGGTGCGTTGGTGACGGGTCGCGGTTGGAGTTTGAATTCCTTGATGGCTTCGTCGACGCATTCTTCGGCCATTTGACGGTATGTGGTCCATTTACCACCGGCGCAGGTGAGAAGACCAGAGGGTGAGACGTTGATCAGATGGTTACGGACAAGAGCTTCGGTGTTTTTCGCGTTGGGGTTCTTGACAAGAGGTCGGATACCGGACCAAGCAGCGAGAACATCGCCACGGCGCACATTGATGTCTGGTGCTAGATAGTGGCGGATTTCGGAAAGAATCCAGTCAATTTCCTTTTCGCCTGCCACTGGGTTGTATTCGATTTGAGTAGGTGCATCAGTGGTACCAGCGATTGTGTTTCCTTGCCAAGGAAGAAAGAAAATAACTCTGCCATCGGAAGTTTTAGGATCAATCAGACCCATCTTCTGTGGGCTGTAGTATCCAGGAAGAATGACGTGAACTCCCGAACTGGGCGCAACGATTTCCTTCACCTCCTGGTCGTCCATCTTTCTGATGGCGTCTGTGAAAGGTCCAGTTGCGTTGATAATACCCCTTGCTCTGATGTTGAATTCTTGTGGTTTCTTTCCGTCCTTCTCGTCAATTAGATCCCGAACTTTGGCGCCACATAATCTGCCATTGGCGTCTTTCTCGAGAGAGGTGACTTCGAGATGGTTGACAACAGTTCCACCATAAAGGGCAGCGGTCATAGCCAATGAAACGTTCATTCTTGAATCATTGTGGGCTCCATCGTAGTAAACCAGTGCGCCAACCAAATTATCCTTCTTCAACATAGGGAAAGCATCCAAAGCCTTACTCCTCGTCAAGAAGTAGGAAGTCTCAATGCCCTCGGAACCAGCCAGGAAATCGTAGCACTTCGTACCAGCCCAGTAGTAAGGTGCCTTCCACCATTTGTCTAATGGCAGCATAATTGGCAGCCAACTCGACAAATGCGGTGCCGTGTCCAAAAAGTATTTTCGCTCCCTCAACGCCTCCTTGACCAATGCATACTGATTATAATCCAATTCCCAAACAGCTTTTTCCAAATATCGTACACCACCATGAACCAGCTTTGTACTCTTACTACTCGTTCCACTGCTGAAATCGTCTCGTTCGACCACTGCCACCTTCAAACCTCTTGTAGCAGCGTCGAGCGCTATTCCTGAGCCCGTAGCACCTCCACCAATAACGAGTAAATCGTACACATCATCTTCGTTTTGTGGTGTCGATGCCGCGGATGCTCCTTTCGACCCTCCACTCCTCTTCAGATCTGCAATTTGTTCTGCTCTCGATTTCACCTTGGGGAACCGTGGAGGGTGAAATTTGCCGTCGGCGCCATAGCCAAACGGAGGAACGACGGCAGAATCCAAACCAGGAATATTCCGTGGGCGGTATGTGTAGTATAAAATGCCACCTCCCACAGCTGCGGCCCCGGATGTGTAGAGTAAAGATCGTGCGAATCTTTGTCGAAATGCCATTCTCGATAGGAGGGTCGTCGTATGGCGGGAGAGAGCGAGGGGTATGAGAGAAGAAGGAGCGAAAATGAGGGAGAGGGATGGATTTCAAGTTGGCGTTGGAGCTGCGAGCGCGGGCGCAGGCGCAAGTGGAGGAAGGTTTATGTGGAGAATCTGATTCGTGTTGGTTTTGATGATCTATGTGCTAAACTGGTAAATTTCAGTTGAATGCAGATCAGCCCGCTTTATGGAGCGCACTAAAGAATCATGTGCAACTGGGTTTTTGATGGAGATACTCGGTCGTTGTCAGTACAAGATGATGTTGGACAGCTTTGGGAGGGGGAGGCTTGGAATTTTGGATAAGAGATGTATGTATGTAGGAGTTGAGAGAATGAATGAATTGCAATAATCCATTGACCTCGATGGTCGCATCAAGTATGTACGGAGCGATTAGCTATATAGGATTGAGGACTGAGGAGAATTACAGACAGAGACAATTGAGGAATATATTGTATTGTATTGTATAGTATGGTCGAGTTTCATAAGGAGGGGAAAATATTGTGATGTTACCCTGTCCGGGCGTACATGCAGCACCCACCATCCATCCATGCAGCCAGCCAGATACACAGCGCCATCTCTCTCTCACCCAACTCCAGCTCCTCCACAAGCAAACAATGGATTAGGAAATCCACAAGCAAACAATAGATTAGGAAAGAGAAAGAGAAACAAACGTGCATCGGTCCTCGGTCACCCTCATCTGAAGCTGTTTTTCTGCCCGCCCTACCTACAGTCCCATGGCCGTGTTGGACGCCGTGCTTCTCCATTTTTCCTTTTCCTCCAGAGATCTTCCGCCAATGGAAGCTCCAGAGATTGCATCATCGAACATTGCCGCCAAGGAGTCAATGAACCACCACGGAACCCTTTAAACGCGAAATAAGCGGATCTGTCCCCGCCTTTTCGATGAAAGCTACCACGTAAAAAGAAAAACTGTTTGATAGTCGGTGCTTGGGTGGGCAAACACAGCGGTTCTTGTTGGAGGAGTGGAGGGAGGAGTGGAGGAAGGAGGCGGAGGAATGGAGAGAATGGAGCAATGGCGAAGTGCTGCTTGTACACGTGCCGGAGTACGACCGAATGATGGTAAGCAGCATTCGTTCTTCACAACGACATGCATACCAAATGAGTCCTGAATACCAGATGAGTCCTGAATTATATTTCCTCGTGGGCATTATCCCGGATTGGCGCTGCCGAACACCCGGATAAAGAGAGTCGGCTTTCGCTTTCCGGCCTGCTGCAGGGGTGCTGCTGTGCCCGACTTGTGTAAACCTGTAAATCTGTAAATCTGTAATACAGTAATACAGGAATACAGTAACACAGGAGCTGATCCGGTACGGCTCCCTCCTCAACTAATTCTGGTGCCGCTCTAATTATATCCATCATCCCTCCTCTCTCCTCTTGGGGTCGCTAATTTGATGTGCGAATAAGGAGAGCGAGAGCCAAGGTGCGGCGGCTATGCACGACGTGAACTACAGCGAGGCAGCTTCAGATAGAACAACGTGCATGCATGAAGTTCTACTCTGGGTACTCTGGGCGCTCTGGTGAACCCCAATATCTTTAAATGATGTTCCTGCGGAGGAATGCTCCAGAGGATTCAATGCATCTTGCATGAAACAATTTTACCACGTACACTATTCACACATATCCCTTCATATAGCCTCATGGTGTTCAGCCCAGCTATTTGCAGTATTGGTTACCAGCTGGATGGTTGTTATCTCCCCAATTACCGAATCCCAAGGTTACCATCCTCCGATATCTAAAGACGCTCTTAGCGAGTAAGCGCTGATCAGAATCCAGGACTCCAATGGAGACATGGAGATATGGAGACATAGACAGACGAGACATAGACAGACGAGACATGGAGACATGGAGACAGACGAGACATGTTGTGTGGAGGACGACATGCACATATTTCGCTTGCTACTCTACATATCACCTGATTCGCTTGCTACTCTACATATCACCTGATTCGCTGTCGCCGTTTACCAGCATCGCCAAGTTCCCTCTGTCGTTTGGATACTCGTTAAGAAGAAGGATTGTTGCTCCTCCCTCTGATATTGGCTGTAGATAGATGATTTGAGTGTAATTACCATTGGAAATGGTGGTGGCTACTGTATCTACGGGCCGATATCATTCATTCATTTCCTCATATTCACTCTCTCATGTCAATTAGCCCGAGTCTCTTGAACAAGTCTTTTTCTTCTTCTTTTTATTCTTCTTCTTCTTCTTCTTCTTCTCGTAATAACTTCTTTTTCTTCTCCTTCTTGTAATCACTTCTTCCTCCACTCCTTCCAACCTTACCTACTTCCCTCTCTCCCCACAACTTCCCATTTTCAATCCCCTCCTTTCTCAATTCCACCTTCCACTCTTCCAGCTCAAGAGTTGATCGACGATCTCACACAATTTCCATTCCTGTATCGTCACAAAATATCTCCCTCAACACCTTCCAAAAACTCTGTTCCCACTCAAAGGACTCTTCCCGATTCCAACGCCAATATGGGAGATCCTCCTCAGACCGATACTTCCAACCATACTTCCTACAGTACGGTTAAGGAGCCACCAAGTCTCGTTACTAGACCGTCAGGATGGATGTACAAATCAATCCGAATTGGCCCCATCACCCTCCCTTGGTATGCCTCTCCTCAAGTGCAATTGTTCTTGGTTGCCTTGGTCTGCTTCCTCTGCGTCGGCATGTACAACGCTCTTAGTGGCCTTGGTGGAGGAGGTCAAGTTTCCGCAAAGCCAGCTGACAACGCAAATACTGCACTCTATTCCACCTTCTCCATCGTCGGCTTTTTCGCAGGCACTTTTGCCAATCGCCTCGGCATCAGACTCACTTTGAGCTTGGGTGGGCTCGGTTACTGCGTCTATGCTTCCAGCTTCTTATGTTACAGTCACACCAAGAGTGATGGATATGTCATCTTCTCTGGAGCTTTGCTGGGCGTCTGCGCTGGGCTTCTTTGGACGGCGCAGGGTGCCATCATGATGTCCTACCCTCCGGAGGATTCCAAGGGCAAATATATCTCATGGTTCTGGTCAATCTTCAATCTTGGAGCTGTGATTGGTGCTTTGGTAAGTTTGATTTGATCGCCATTGAAGGTGAGTTGCATGCTAATTCATGGCAGATTCCCCTTGCTCTTAATGTCAACGATACCACCAATTCGACCGTTAGCGACGCAACATATATCGGTTTCATCACGCTCATGTTTATCGGTGCCATTGCTGCTCTTTGTCTCTGCGATGCCAACAAGGTCATGCGATCGGATGGATCCCATGTCATTCTCATGAAGAACCCCACCTGGCAAACTGAGATCTGGGGGTTGTGGCACACCCTCAGAAACAATACCTACATCTTCCTCCTCTTTCCCATGTTCTTCGCTTCCAATTGGTTCTACACCTATCAATTCAATGGTATTAATGGTGCGCATTTCAACACCCGTACCCGCGCACTTAACAATATCTTGTACTGGGCTGCTCAGATTGTTGGCGCTTTCGCGGCCGGATACTCTCTTGATGCGAACAGGTTTCGACGAGTCGTTAGAGCAAGAGCTGCTTTGTTGGGCTTACTTATCTTGACTGGTGCAATTTGGGGTGGAGGATACGCCTTCCAATCATCTGTGCCTGATCGTAGTGTCACTTCGCAACCCAATTATCATGGCAAGCTCGACTGGACCGACGAAGGTTACGCTGGGCCATGCATATTGTACGTTTCTTATGGATTCTATGACGCCGCGTGGCAACTTTGCGTCTACTGGTAAGCATCTTTCATTCACTCAAACAATCTTGGTTCTAATAATTCGCAGGTTCATGGGCGCCCTTTCAAACTCAGGCAGAAAAGCCGCTAACTTCGCCGGTTTTTACAAAGGCATCCAATCCGCCGGCGCAGCCATCATCTGGCGCATTGATGCCATGGAAGAGTCCTTCATGTTGGAATTCGCCACCACATGGGGCGTTCTTTTAGGCGCCCTTATCATCGCTGCTCCCGTCATCTTGCTCAAGATCAAAGACGTTACTCCCATCGAGGAAGATCTTCAATTTACCGATCTTAACTATGCTGATATCGTGCCACAGGCGTATATTGGCGAGGACAAGCACTCACTCAATCCACGCGGTGCTGGCCTCGAGCAGCGTTCTCCGTATACGATAGATAAGGACCTCGAGCTTTCAAGTATGCAGCAGGAGAAGCATTCAGAGGATGTTTAGGTTATTGTGGTTCTATGATGGTGGGAGTGAAGAGTCGGTGCGTTACACATTCGGGGATGCTGTTATGGCAGAGCTTTTTCGTTTGTTATGTCGACGATGATTGATTGATGATGTTGATGATGGATGAACTGGACTTTTAAAGCCTTGCTGATGATCAATTCGGGATGGTGTATACATATGAAAAAATTGACAAAAGAAAAGAAATGCTGGCATGGTATAGTGTGGTGTGCTATGCTATGATATGATATGGAAAAGGGGAGGATTTCTTGTCACTACTATGCTACATGTAATCGCCAGGAATCAATCTTTGACTCTTTTCGTTCACTTATTTGATGATTGTACCTAGTGGTAGATAGGATGACTTCATTATTTATTATTATTACTTGTATTGCGCTTTGTCGATCAGCCAGGAAACCCTACCGCTAGTAGACGAACAGCATGATCACGTTGCTCATCCGTACTGCTACACCGCAGCCAGCTGTGTACTGTAGCGCCAGCTATAAATAATCCAGGCTATACCAGCCAGCGAGCGGATCGATCCTTCATGTATCGAAAGAACAGGACAGAAACCGGTAGTTAGATGGATAACGAACGTATGGAGGATATTTTAAAACTAAGCGCAAACTTACTTACTTACCTTACTTGAGTGATATAATATAATAGCCAAGTGAACCCCCTCCCGACTGATTTAACTAGATACTATCCGCTGTGGAGACTGGACCACCCCTTGCCTTGCCTTGTTACGTAACTTGTTTGTTCAATGTTGGTTGGATATAAGTTAAGTTAGGGATTATGTTATTTTATATTGTATTGTGTTTAGAGCTTTCGCCCCCTCCGGCTTACATGTTAGTTTAGAGGAAATTGTTTGATGCTTTGCTAACGTTATACATTTATTTGATACTGGAGTATCCGACTAAGTTATCTATCTATCTATCGACTATTATTAACTTAGAGTACAGTATATATATATACTATTACATAACACCTAGTTAGTACTTGAGTGAATTCAAAACTCTTAAATTGACTTCGTACAAAATCCATGCAATCAACTTAATCCTCCCTCTCCCTTCGCCGCCCATTTCCACTATTCTCCTCCTCCTCCTCCTTCTCCTCCGGCACCGCCCACTTCTGATACACCATCTCCCCATACTGTACAAAAAGACCTTCGTCATCCACGCCAATGACCGGGTCCCGTTTGACTTCCAACACGGCGCCCTTTCTGAACACGGGAACGCCGTAGACGAAGCCGATCCAGTAGATGATGCCGGCGAGGACGAGCGCCCAGCCAATCGTGGGCACCATGTACCACGGCACGTCGCCCGCGCCGGTGGCGCTTCCTTTTCTTGCCTGCGCAAGCGGCGGCTCGGGAATCCACAGCGCGGCAACGGGGAATGCGTTCGCGATGAAGACGATTACGGCTGTGCAGAGGCTGAACCACCGGTTGCTCTTGGAATAGGTGTTCCAGGGAGAGGAAGCGCGGAGGCGCATGAGGATTAGGCCGAGAGAGAGACAGGAGTTGGAGAGCGCGTCGATGGTGTAGGTGTAGATGCCGACTAGGAAGGGGTAGGCGGCGGCGGGGTGCGGGATCCGGATGCTGGCGAGGATGAGGATGCTGGAGAAGAGGCAGTGGAGGGTTAGGGCGGGGAGGGGGATGGGCTCGAATTGTGTGGAGTGGGTGTGGGTGGAGGGTGTGGGAGAGGAAGAGTTGGGATTTGGTAGGGGAGGGGAAGGACGGCGGGAGAATTTTTGAGTGAGGTGTTCGATTATGTTGATGTTTTTGGCGAAGAGGAGGGAGTATGGGAGGATGCCTTCTTTGGCGATTTCTTGTTTTACTGGGAGAGAGAAGGTGAATGTTAGCGAAGAGTGCGTGCGACGGGGACCTTTATCCAAGTGGAGGAGAGCTACATACCTCGAGCAGCGGTGAAAGTTGTAACGATGACGTTACCCAGACTGGAAACTGCAACACAAGCGTTCATGAGTCGAAGTGCGCCTTTATTGTTCCAGGCTTGTCCGATTGTGGACATAAAGAATTGCTCGATGATGGTTGGTTTGTACTGGAAATCACCGTCCTGGGGTAGAGGTACTACTATTAACTAAATGGAAAGTGAGTGTGAGTTATGAATAGATTATGTCTGGGGATGGGTTGGTACTGACGTATGAGATGTTGGTTAACAGATAAAGAATACAGATAATCCCTACACTCCACAATGAGATACTTTTGAACCTCTTCATCGGCTTCTTTATCTCTCCCAGGACCTTCAAGTCAAATGTTAGAACTCTTAGCAAATTCAGAAGGAAGGAAAATACACATACATAATTCGCCTGGTTGAATCCACCAAACGTAAACACAATATTCAAATACCCCGTCGCAAACCCCCTCGCATTATCCACCTTCCCCAAAGGCCTAAAACTACTCTTCACATCCAAATTCGAATACGACAACGGATCTCTCTGCATCGAACCCGTATGATTATTCAACACCACAAAACCCAGAACGATCATCATAACCAGCATCGAGATCTTCGTCACAGCGAACGCACTGTTCAAATGGATCCCCGCCATGCGACCAAGTGCATGTAAGAGAGTAACGAGCCATGCGGCTCCCAGAGCAATCGCCTGAACGACGCCGGTCTTGGGGTTGTTGTGCCCGGCAGCGGCAAGGACGTGCACAGCGAAGGAAACGCAGTTGGCGGCAGAGTTGCCGATGATTACGAAGATGAAACCGAAGAGGCAGACAGCAAGGAATTTGGGGTGGGGGAGGAGGTGTTTGAGGTAGTTTAGTTCGCCTCCGCTAGGGGGGGGATTGGTTAGCCGTGTCTTTAGAGCAAAGGAGGGGGGAGAGAGGTGGGAGAGTACAACATACCTTCTAGGTACAGCTTGTACGTCTGCGTTCATTCGACGACGTGGTATTGTTAGGCCGTATTCGACGTACATTAGCGTTCCGGCCATGCTGGCTATACATCCGATGACCCAGAGAAATAAGCTTCCTCCGACGTTGCGATCTTGTTGTATGATGATTGTTGGGGTTTCGAAGATACCCGTTCCTGCAAGTCGTCAGTCATGCTTTTCTTTTCCTTGATCTTTTAATTTTGATTTTAATTTTTGCATAAAGGCATGGAATGAAGTTAAGTTTCTACATACCCATCATTCGGTTAGCAATTATGGAAAATACTTGAAAACGATTAAGCAGGTCTTTGTCCTTGGGAGACTTTGTATATTCTTTCGCGGGATTTCCAGCTGCTTGTTCTTCGTTAAGAAATCGCAAATCATCGACACTTATCTCGCCGAGACTGATGTTCGTCCGGTGTCGTTGCAGGCTATTCGCCGGTTCGATCTGGATCTCGTCTTTCGGCCCAAGATGCGACGACATCTTTATCGTCGACGACATGACATCGACGAGTATACAATGCGTTGTGGACGAACACGCACAACGACAATATCGAGCAGCAGTTAAGCGGCGTAGAAAATAATGAGTCGGAGAGGTTTATCTCTCCTCCCTCCCCGAGAACCGCAGTTAAACACGGCTGGTATGAGGTATTTGAATGCGTGCCTGGCACTTGGCTTTCGATAAGCTACAGTACACTCTAACTCTGGGGCCGCCAGCCTCATTCTCGTGGAACTCCTTGGCGATCGAAAAAAAGGGTAAGCTTCCAAGGCCCGGTGGGATCTGGAACCTCCCATATGCCTTCGTACGAACAACATGTGGCTACAGGGTTCGAATATTGACGAATGGTTGGATGCGGCCCCCCATCCTCCATTCTCTCTCCATGTCCGTGTTAGAGGTTGCAGAAATCAATAGCTATGCAGGGCTTAGCGTGGAGAGCTTTACTGGTTGATTCCTCATCCTTTTGGCTGTTTCTTTGCTTTTGGTCTCAATTCCCTCTCGATCCGTCCTGTTCTGCCACCAATCTCGTCCTGGGTCTCGGCGGGGAAAGTTGGGCGGGGTTAAATGATCATTGGATTGTTGTGGCGCAGAGCGATACGAAAGCAAGTACGAAGTACTCGATACTTGATTACAAGAAGGAAACGGGGCTGCAGGCTGCACCCTGCGAAATAGTTACAGTACAAGCAGCCTTTTAGAAAACGATTGCACGCCAGTCAGCCAGTCACTTGTTCCAAGCTCTTTTCTCTTTCTTCGAAGCTCGCGCTGGTATCGGTATCATGATATTGCTTTTAAACGGTGATATGGATAATCACGAACAGGGAATATGATAATGGAATTCTTTGACCGCACGTTGGACCTTGCAGAGAAAATTGAAGCCCGTATCTCTCACCACTGTAGGTTATGGTTATGTTACACTGGCGGCCCTCTTCCCCACCATCGATAGCTGCATTCTGACGACGTAGATGGCACAGCTCACGGAATCTCGCATTTCAACACCGCTCTACAAAACGAACTTGCTGATATTAAATTATACCTGTCGACGTTCCGTGCGCGCCTTGGTGGGGAACTCGGCATATCGACGCAGTATGGTAATCACTCGGGGAGTTTGCTACGCTTTCTAGCTTCGATACACGACAGTCTTCATGATACACTACAATCAATCGCACATAAACATGAGATGGAGAGCTCGTCAGTCGGGGGGCCGGATAGATGGGATCCGCCGTGGTGGTCACGACTCGTGGAGAACATCACGATCGAGCACCAAAAGCTGCGCGTTTTGATATGCGCTTTCAATCCGTAGGTACTTCTATCAGCAACGCTTGCGCTTCGTTAACCATGTATGTTAGTAACGAAAAGATCGATTCGATTATCCAGCCTGATTTCAAACTATGGCGGTCGAGAAAAATCGAGTATTACATCGAAATGGAAATACAAAGATGCGGAAGACAGCAGCAGAAATCAAGCAATGGCTACGATGATAGATTCAGGTGGGCGAAACTGAACGACCCAGACTACCTGGCGAATATATCGGGCGATAGTCTCTGTGATGGTTCATCTAGGTCCTTGGTGGGATTCGTTCAGTGTTTCATCCGAAACCTCCAGCTAGCCAAAGATAAAAATTGCACGCCTGTACAACGCTGGGTTTACCTTATGATTTGCTCCCATTATCTGATGTCGGCTCGAGCCTTGCGGGAGTATCGAGCTTTCGAGGAGATGTTCGTTCATGAACATGATCTGCAGATAGTAGGGATGGGTCTGACCCTGCAGAATTACGTCGCGGAACTAGAACTTGTAAGTCCACAATTTTCGTTCTCTAGCTTATAAGATAGAGCGGGGCCGTAGCCGCAGACTAACCTTATTCTAGCTCCTTTTCGGCGTCCTTACCGATTTACAAACGGAGTATCTTCACCAGGATCAGGTGCAGGAACGGACGAGGAAGCGAGTAGATACTCCTCAGCTGCCGCCGTCGACTCCTAGCTCAGGCCGCAAAGAAAGTGGTTCGGCGGAGTCGTCGCGCTCTACGGTTATCGATGATATGCCAGTTATATTCCAATGGTATATGTTCATATTCAAGAGTCCAAGGTTTTGTACCATGTTAACGTATCTGGTAGTACCCTAGCAGGAGAACAAGATGGTTATAATCTGAAGATTCGCATCGACTCCGACGGTCGATTGTCCTTGGACTTCGATGGACATATTGACCAGTGGCCTTCAGGTTTGCGGCCATTTCATGGGGTGTAAGTATTCAATCCCTGGTTTTCTTGGAGTTGTGCTTAATAGATGCTATCCAGTGATTTACGGAAGACCCGCATTCATCCTCAATATCACGCCGGAGTCTACAGATGCGATCTATATCTCGAGGCCAGACAACCTCCACAACCACCGATCCTCAGAGCTCAATTGACATTTAGGGATTCAAAAGATCTTAAGCAATTTCAAAGACATTTGACAGGGTACAAGGTTCATATAGAGTTGTGAGTCTAGCAAGTTCCTTGTTGATAGCTATTGCTAATCGCTATTACTTTACTCTAGTAAACAAAATGTCAAACTTCGTAGTCTAAAAAAGACACAATTCGACAGCAGGCATCTAAATGCAGTTACTGGACGATTACAGATCTGGATCCGAAAAGACGAGACAAACCCGGATGTTGTTGGAGGAGTCAAGTCGTCTCTCGATCGAGCTTCTACCTTCATGTCGGCTATGAGTCGCGCTTCCTTCGCTTCCACGGCTACGCTAAGGGCCCAGCAGCAGATTCCCGGGGCACGAATCATTGATGTGGATGGAGGGGATGGACTGCGTGTAAATATGCCAATTCCTCCGTTACTGGTCTTGTTCGTGGAGTCGTCTTCGAGGGATCAGGATATTCAGCCTGGTCAGATCTTGGCTTTTAAGAGTAAATCGTCCCTCTTGTCTCCTTTGGTTTACATCTGCTGACGGACTGTATTTCTAGTTGATCAGAATGCTAAAATCGACCGTGGGAAATGCAAGTGCGATGACAAGAAAGCAAAGTGTCCTCGATGTTTCATCGTTCATGCTACGCGTGTGGACCTCGAGATCGGGCGGTGGAAATACCCTACTCATGCGAAAGAACTCAGCTGGGTGGAGCTAACTTTCGTGGATGATACCGGTACGTCTTCTTTTCCGGCCGAGAACATGAGTATAGCTTCTCTTTGCTAATTGTTGGTTTAGAGAGGGAGACTTTTACTGAACAGCTCAAAATTGTGCGGAATATTCACAGCGGCTTGGTGGACGATCATAGCAGGGGCATTAGGTTTCTACACCAGGGGGGCCATAATACGGACAAGTTCGCTGGGTAATATTGTATATAGTGATGAAGGGATTGTACTGTATGAATAATGATTTGTACTGTATGAATAATGATTGAGCACCTTGGGGTTAGACTTGGCGGGATGGATAATGATGGCGTTCGGGATAATGGCTCATGCATATACATTGGACGGTGCATCACAGCGACGGAGTAATCAGAAGGAATGGGATAGTGGTACTAAGTTAATGCATATATAAAAACATCGAAAATCATCTAACGACTCCTACGAGTGCAACACATCATCCATCTCATCCCCCGAGATCAACGCGCCTTTCCTCTTCGGACCTCTGGGACCTTTCCCCCCTGGTTTACCTTTTCCTTTTTGCGTCTTAGTCGAAGCATTCCCCTGCGCAGCGGGAATATCTCTTCTCTCCCGGATATTCTCCACCATGCTGTTGATGTTGTTCCACACGTCTTCATACAGAAGATCCGAGCGGCTGCTGTACTTGACCATCCCGGAGTGATCCGAATTCAGCGGTAGGTTTTTTGCGCCGGGCGTCTCGGTGTCTTCTACCATGCGCACTTTCTCGCCAACAATACCTTTGCGCTGGGAAGTCACGGGGGTTATGTTAGTTATTCAGTTTGTCGGTTGAAGGGAAGGAAGGGAATGGGAAAGAAAGAAAAGGATAACATGAAAACGAAAACGAAAACGAAAACATACCGTCCGTGGTTGCGAATAGTGGCGTTCCCAGAAATACAATATCTCCGGCGCATACGACAAATTCTTCTTCTCCTCGCAGCATTTCTCAAAATTGACTTTTAGCTGTTTAAGGTAGTCTGACGGGGTCCCCAGCTCGTCGAGGCACAGCTGCTTGATGAGAACTTTGTTGGGTTGGTCTTTGACTGCTTCGAGTAGGGACGGGTTACACAGACCACCAATGGGGATGCCGAAACCGACGAGGCCGTGCCAGGAGCGGAAGACCTCGCCTTCGTGGTGGTCGAGGCTATTTTGAGCTTTTAGGAGGGCCTGGTGATAAGTGTTAGATAGAGAAGGATGGTTGGGGATTGATGAAGAGATGGGTGGGGTGTGTGAGCTGCACCTCTTGCACGATTAATCCTCCAAGACTCTGGCCGATGAAGATGATTGGGCGCTCTTGCGTCTGTGATTCGGGTTAGCGATGAAGTCTAGGTGTTTTGTTGAAGATCCTTGCTCGATGACTCACTGAAGTGCTCCTCCGGAACATAGTCAGGCGGTTCAGAAATGTACTCGCGATGTCCTCTACCTTTTCTATTGATTGGCCGCCATCGACCGTGGACGGGTAGCCGTACAATAGGATTCTCGTACTTTGTATATCCTTTGGGAGAAAGTCTCTCAACCACATCTCATGACTACCGGCGCTGGGCGACCGGAAGGTGCCAAATGCATGTGTTCCCAGACCAACCACAGCCACGATGCTAGATCGTTGATTAGCAATGCCTTTTCGGTGAGCTAGAAGTAAATAGGATGAAATAAAATTACTCACTCCACAACCACCTCCTTGTCCCCAAACCCAGCATCCCACAGCGGTGTCAAGTTGAAGAAATCCGCATCATATTGAAAGTCCGCCTTCCCCGGCTTCAGCTGATGCGTCTGTCTAATATCCGGCAGTTTCTTCGTCGGATATTCGAAGTCGTTCACGTCGGGAAACGTTGCGGTGGCGCACAGGTAGTCTTTGGAATACGGCGCGAGACTGTGAATCAAAGGGGTGCTCTTAAAGGCATCGCCAATGACGAGTCTCACTACGTCTTTGGTGTAGCTTATGGGGATGTTCTTGATGCGGATGGTGTCGGGGCGGGTTTTGAGTGCGGGTGTTGGTGCTGGGCTGCTGAGGAGTGGGGGAGATGTTGCGGCTGGAGAAGTTGGAGTGGGGAATTGGGCTAATGGTGAGCGATAACTTGGTGGGTTTGTTGAGTGAGGAGGGGTTTGGGGAGGGGGTGGAAGCGGAAGCGATTGTTGGATTTGATTACATCGCAAACGACACAGGACTTGTAATTTCTGGGTATAAAATTAACGATTGTTTGTTTCAGTGACTTTGAATAGCTAAACTCACTTGTAATTCTTCTTGCGAGAGCTCTTCTTCCTCTTCTGGAAGTTTTACCTCGTAATCATAAGTTCCTGTCTAGCGATGACGGCATTAGCGTTACGTATCCTCATATCATCATTCATCTGATGGACTTTCTTACGACAGAGATAGAACCAACTACTCTTGCATTATCCCCAAGGAATTTATGAACGATGTCTACAACCGCTCTGGTGTATTCCCCCCTTTCCGCAGGTACACTGCATAACCCCTTCATCGCGAACTATAAATTCGTAAAGCGAAGCGAGGCATTCAGAGAATATGAAGGGACTCCTAACTTACAACGCTTGAATAAGTTATATAAAGCTAATTGTACCCAAAAAAGCCAGTTTGATTGGAAAACACCCGCCGTTCAGCTCGAATGCTTCGATTGTGGAGAAGCCATTTAGGCGGCAAGGTATACAGTACTTCTCTGAAGCTCTTGGGTGGATTCTCCAAGACTCGAGGCTGTGTGCAGATTGGGTCATCTGCATCAGCAAATGGAATCTTCCTTGCACTACTTGCAGCCAGCAGTTCGCCTTGCTTTTTGTTGCACACGAAGAGGAATGCGGCTGAGGTGTGTGCAAGAAATGAGATGTGATGACTGTCGTGTCTTACGGCTTCGCCCTGAAGGCGGAGTAGATTGCAGGTTGCGTTAAAGCCATTTGTAATCTGTTTATCTATTGAAGAAGACTCCTTTCTTCTCACTTGCGTTGAATTCATCCTCGCTGAGATAAGATGATGTTGCATTTCCGAAAAAGACAAACCCTTCCAGCAACTAGTGCGGATAGTTCGGGCCACGATAGAATTCCCTCTTATCGGTCGGCTGTCGGTTATCCGAGCCTAGAGGACGTCCAAGTCGCGACTCCGTTTCCTCAACGCAGTCATACAATCACAAATAACCATGGCAGTACCAAGGGTGAGAGTTCTACATCTGTTGAAATCGAAGTTTTGCGATCAACGGGGTCTGCGCCGGCGCCAGCGCCAGTAAATATCGACGATATCTGGCGGGAAGTTCGTGCCCTCGAACGCCACAATCATGGCTCATCGCGATACAGCAAGGTCGGGCGAACTATCGAGCCAGTCATTGACTTCCTCGCGCGCTTTTCTCCTATTGTGGATATGATGGTCCAGGGGACGAGCACGGCAAGTTTGGTATGGGGAAGCTTGAAGGGTATCTTGTTGGTGGCGCAAACTTCCGTCATGTATTTCCAGTACATTGATACCGCGCTGGTGAGGCTGGGGGATGTGCTGTCGATCTCGAAACAGTATGAGAAGATGTTTGAGAGTGATGATAGGGTTACAAATATATTGAAAGATCTGTATGGCGAGATATATGTGTTTTTAGAGAAGATTAGGAAGGCGGTTTCTGTGGGCTGTGAGTCTAGGTGCTGTTGTTTGTTGGGGCGCGTGGCTAACGTTGGTATAGCACTGAAGATGTTCATGAAGAATATTACAAAATCTTTCGATACTGAATTTAAGGACAATCTTGCTCATATGGAAAGGTATACAAGATTGTTTAATGACGAAGTGACATTGGCTTATCGAAAGAGGATGGATGCGGAAACACAAAACATCAAATCCATTGTGGGTGTTGTAGCTGAGGACAATGCAGGGATAATATGGAGATCAGATCAGAAAGAACTCGGTGGTACGTCTACCAAATATTACCGTGTTATCGCGGAGCAGAATGGGAAATAATTACAGCTAACATGCTCGATAGACGCGAAAGAGGGTGTTTTGAAATGGCTCACTCAAGTCGATCCAAGGGAGGATTATTATCATGCATTGAAGAGGAGGGCATCTGGAACAGGCACTTGGTTACTCGAAAGTTCATCTTTTGAAGCTTGGAAAGATGTCGCAAGAGATAGCGCAACTATGTTTCCTGTAGCCGGGAATTATGCCTCCCCGACGCTTTGGATCCACGGGAGGCCAGGAGCTGGAAAGACCGTGTTGAGTTCTACCACCATTGAACATCTTCAGAAGATTAACGAAAAAGCGGTCGTGGCTTATTTCTACTGTAACTCTGCCGATGCACAGAAAACTTCGGCCCTGAACATCATGAGTTCCATCCTGGCTCAACTAGTGGCGCAGAGGGATGAATATCCAACAGAGATTCTCAACGCTTATGAAGCTGCGAAGAAATATGGAAGGCAGCATATATCACCTGCTGATAATGTTGAAGTTCTCATAAAACATGTCTTAGAAGATACCTCGGTCGCATACATTATTCTCGATGGACTTGACGAATGTGTTGATCCTGCCGAGCTGGCACGAAATTTTATGGGTATCGCGAGAGATTGTGCTTCTGTTAGACTCGCTTGCTTTTCTCGGAAACTTCCCGCTCTTTCGAGTGAGCTTGAGAACGCTCTCGCAATCGAATTAGATGCTGCCTCGGTCCAACCAGATATAGACAAATTTCTCAATCAGTCATTGAGCCAATTACCAGGGAAGGGTACAGAGGTCCAAGACAAAGCCTTCTCCAAGCTTTCAAAATCCGCTGATGGAATGTTCCTGTATGCGGTTCTCGGCGTTCAAAACCTTACAGAAGCTGTAGATTCGCAGAGTATTCTGGAAGCTGTAAGCAATATTCCCGAGGGTCTCAACGGTGTCTACGGACAAATCTTGGAAAGGATGGGCTCTCAGAGTATTCGGAGACGTGTTTTGGCCCGGAAGATCTTACTGTGGGTGTGCTTTACTACGCGTCCTCTATCATGGAAGGAACTGCAACGTGCGTTGTCATGGGACGCCACTCAAAGCGACTTCGTGGGTGAACTGCGACCCTTCAAAGATGCGGTGATAGAACTGTGCGCGCCATTGATTGAATATCGTCCTGGGAGAGACTCTTTCCATCCCATTCATCTTTCTGTCCGCGAGTTCCTAGCTAGAACCCACGATTTCTCTTCCATGTCCGCTAAAGCGACTCAATTCCTGATTACCGAATCTCATGCGCATCATACTATCGCTGAGGTTACGGTTGCGGCACTATCATCCTCAGATGTGGTGCATAACTTGAATGTAGATCCTTTATTATTCCCACTTGTCAGATATGCTACAGAAAACTGGTGTCACCACTTATCATCTGCTTCATACGACGCCAACTTGTGTCAGAGGTTTGACGACTTCGCGTCCTCGGAACTGTCCAGATCAACATGGATTTTGAGGTTTTTGGTCATGAACAAGCAATCTTTTCCCCTACAGCGAATAGCGAAGTATCAAAAGGAAGTTCACGACTGGAAGCACAAGGGTGCCTCAAAATCTGCATTCACAGCGGAAGATCTAGCCGATATTCAACGAGCACTAATTGAGCTTGATCAACTAGCACTTTCAAACCAAGCAGAGACGATCTCCAACTTCGAAAGAGATCTCATCGTTCGTGATCTGGCGCGAGCATACACCATGGCAGGGAAAATAGATCAAGCAATCGATTTATTCTCCAGCGCTCTCACCAGGACTCATAAAAACTTAGGACGGTACTCACTTCGCACAACATGGCTACTGAACGGTCTCGGCATAATGTACGATCAGAAAAAACTTACCGACCTTGCGGTACAAACACAGCTGCAAGCCCTCGCCATCCAAGAAAGATATCTACCGCCAGACCATCTCGACATTGCACTGACAGTGAACGAGCTCGGTCGTATCACTCGTCATCTTCATCATTACAAGGAGTCGGAAGCTTACCACCTCCGTGCTCTTTCCATTCTTCGTCAGGCTCTACCAGAGAATGATCTCCAGATTATCTGGACCCTCAACACGCTCGCTCGCAATTATCGTTTCCAGTTGCGATACGAAGAAGCTCTGGCTTTGCATCAGCAAGCACTTGAGGGGCAGACGTCACTCATGGGAGAAGATCATCCGCATCCAATCCGAACGAGATGGGACATCGCGAGGATATTGCAGGATCAGGGCAAATATAAGGAAGCGTTGAAGGGAATGGAAGATGTGTATGAGGCGCGGGTGAAAGTGTTAGGACTCATGAATCCGGATACGCTGTGGACGATGAATAATATTGGAGTGTTGTGGGAGCTACTTGGTGAGAAAGGAATGGCGAGAGAGTGTCAGCAACGCGCTTGGATCAGTCAGAAGGAGGTGTTAGGGGCAGAACACAACCATACGATGTGGACGGTAGGGGTGTTGGGAAGGTTGGGGAGCGATGTGAAGGGGTTATGATGGACGGTTCAAACACCCATCGCATTTGCGTTGCATATTTCTGATGATGGAAAGAGTTCGCAGCTAAGCGCCGGGAGAATTCATTATCTTATCCCCTTACGAGATAAGTTGAGCTATTACCACGATTATCACACACCTTGATCAAAGTATGCATTCTGTGCAACATTAAAGCCACATGTGGAGGTCTTTGCTTCTTCCACCGGGGTCCGCATCGACAGCATACTTATACTTGTTTGGCCTTATGAAAACGCTACGCGTAAGTGAAGTTTCGATGCTATCCAGCTTATAGCTGGTTATAGAAGGCTCCAGAAGGTTCTTAGACTCCCAGGAGAATGCAGACTCCATTTCTTACGTCACTCGAGCACGTTCCAGTCATCCTGCGTGGGGCAAAAAGCGCCGGATGTTTAGCAAAAGCCGAGATTTCGTAATAGCTGTGCTTAGTTGATCCGTAGCGGAGTTTATCTGTTATTCCCGAACAAACAATCGACCGTCATTGAACCCACTCGATCTACCCCGCCATAATTCGTAACGACGTTCGAGTATTAAAGGAGCCAAGTTCCACAGCAGGAATCTAAGGCGGCATTCTACCACTGTGTGTTACTGCATATTCCTACGTATTACACAACAGGTCTCACACCACTACACGACGAAAAGCTTAAAACAATGGCCTCCAAGCTCCCCACGAGAAAACTGGGCAAGAATGGCCCGGAAGTCATCGCTCAAGGCTTCGGATTGATGGGTCTCAGTGCTTTCTAGTAAGCCTCTCTTCGTTTATCAGTCAATCCATGTCCACATCATGATCAGTCCATTCTAACCCTCTCCTTTCCTCACAATCAGTGGCAAACCGGAACCAGACGAGGCACGTTTCAAGGTTCTCGACCGAGCCTACGACCTCGGACAAACCTTCTGGGACTCCGCAGACATTTATCTTGACTCCGAAGACCTTGTCGGAAAATGGTTCAGAAGAACTGGTAAGCGAGATGAGATTTTCCTCGCAACCAAATTCGCAAATAAAGTAGCTGCGGACGGCAGCAGGTCTGTGGATTCTAGTCCGGAGTATTGTCGGGAGGCGTGCGCGAAGAGCTTGAAGAGGCTAGGTATTGAAACAATTGATTTGTATTATTGCCATCGTGTGGACAGAGTTACGCCAATAGAGAAGACGGTCGAGGCTATGGTTGCGTTGAAGAAGTAAGCATATGCTCTGCTAGACTTAGCTGGCGATCATGGCTAATCTGTCTGGACAGCGAGGGGAAGATCAAATATCTCGGCCTTTCAGAGGTCAGCGCCGACACCATTCGCCGTGCTTGCAAGGTGCATCATATCGATGCTGTGCAGATTGAGTATTCCCCTTTTGCAATTGATATCGAGCAGAACGATGTTCTGAAGACATGTCGTGAGCTCGGGGTGGCTGTTATTGCTTATTCACCACTTGGACGGTACATCTCATCATCTCCAAACACAACACCCTTAATATTAACATATCGGTAGTGGTTTTCTGACCGGGCAATACAAGTCTCGCGACGACTTCGAAGAAGGCGATTTCAGACTCTACTCGCCCCGGTTTTCAGAGGAGAACTTCCCTAAAAACCTCGCTCTAGTAGAGAAGTTCAAACAGATCGCATCGAAGAAAGGATGCACACCAGGCCAACTTACACTGGCTTGGTTGATGGCCCAGGGTGATGACATTATCCCTATTCCAGGAACAAAGAAGATAAAGTATCTGGAGGAGAATTTGGGAAGTCTGAATGTGACTCTGACGGGTGAGGAAGAGAAGGAAATCAGGAAGGCGGTGGAGACTGCAGAGGTTCATGGAGCAAGATATCCGGAGGGAATGGCAGGGTATCTTTTTGCAGATACGCCGCCACTATGAACAATTGACCAGACCAGATGTGTGTGATTAGGGAATCCATGAAATCAGATTACGAAAATATGCATCGAGATGCCACCTTCAGGATGGGCAATGTGTGAAAAAAATAGATTCGAGACCAGTGAAAAGAAAGATTGTGCTGGAACACGATGTGTGCCTTGTAAGTCAGCATATCTAAAAAGCGAAAGTCGACTCTGACAAAAAATAACACTCAATCCCAATAAAATCCGCATCACACAAGACACATGTTCGCTCACCATGCTATTGCAAAAGAACCCTTCTAGCATCTCAGCATCCTTCCACATCACAGACATTCATTACCCCCGCAAATTGGTACCACCGTTTTTCAGTCGTAAGAACTTTTCGACCTGTTCCCGTCCTACATCCGCGCTCCATCATGATTCATCATGACCCTGCAGTTCGAATGAGCGATTTGACGCCTGACCGTTAAACTCACTGGCCATTTCGGAGCTTTCTGTACAGTCATACTCCTAGACCTTTTTGGTATCCCATATCCCGCCTAGTGGTCATAGGGATGTGGCTATACCTATGATTTCCTCTAATTTGGCTGCCTCGAGGTCTTTCTTGCTCCAAAATCTGGAAATTGTTTCTTCAACGTTAGATATCTCCTCCTGTTTAGGGACTCTGTTTTCCCCAGTACTTCGCACTCGTATATCTCCATTCAGATTTCGAATATCATTACATCTGTACTCGTCTGTGATGATGGGATTCGGTAGGGAATCGTAAGAGGGCCTTTGGGGTATCGATGGTATAACGTAGGGTCTACTTCATATTCAAACTAATTGTTGCCTCTCTTCTAGGCCCAAGGCCCCCCCTTTTGTATTCATTTAGCCCTTGTGTCCCTCGGAGTATCAGTATCCGATTACCCCGCGTTCTCGCACCGATTACCCCCGGGTCTCATTGTTTCCCTCCTGACATCGTCAATCTTAGCATCATGGTCACCACTATTTCTTTCATGAAACCTGTGCTGGATCACATGATAGTCTGCAGACCGGGATTCTTGCGAGTGATCTCGATCGATGGATAGAGTTGCCATCTAGATCAGCCTCCGCCGGTATATTATTCTTGTAGACGTTCCATTTAGCTTGTGCTATCTGGGACTTGAGTAGTTACATATTAAAGATAGGTGGTGCAAATATTAAAGGAGGTGCGCAGGGTGGTGGTGCGCGTAGGGTCGTGATAAAATACGTTGGCAAATATTATGTCAATATTATGTCAATATCATGTCAATATTATGGTCAAATAACGCCGAATATTCGAAGGCTCGTTTTGCCTGCCAATCACCAATCAATTCTCTAGGAACACCTTCTTGCACGCCTACCTATAGCGATAAATAGATTGGTCAGATATACCACGATACTTATCGTAAGCCTTCTCCCCTCTTACAAATATTAGTATATGGCGCACGTCAATATCAACGACTATCGAAGCAGCCTACTTTGCAATTAGTTGGAAACATGGACCCCACAAGCACTTCCTCAACGGATGAACTTCAATCCAACTATGACTATATTATCGTAGGCGGTGGAACAGCAGGCTTGACTATAGCTTCTCGACTTTCTGAAGATACAAACATCAGCGTTCTCGTGGTCGAGGCAGGTGCAAACCGAGTGAAGGATCCCAAGATCTTGACCCCAGGTTTAGTTGGAGCTTTGTATGATAACCCGGATTATGACTGGGAGTTCAAGACTGTCCCGCAGGTAGGTAACACACCAATGCTTTTACATCATGCCAGTAAGCTGACTGAAATCAGGAAACACTATCGAGACGCCAGATTCCTCAACCACGTGGGAAAGTCCTTGGTGGATCTAGCGCCATCTACCAGAACAAGATCACCTACAATTCTAAAGCTGGATTCGACGCATGGGAAAAAGCTGGCAATGAAGGATGGAATTACACTTCTATACAGCCATATCTTCAAAAATTCCACACATATCACAAACCCGCGACGCACTTTGAGAAGGAAATCCTCGATCACTGTCATGTGGATGAGGTGTTGAATGGCGACGATGGTCCAATTCAGACCAGCTTCAGCGATGCGTTCAGCCAAACGGATAAAGACTTTTACAAAGTGGTGAATGAATTTGTGACGAAAGAGAATTACGATGATAAAGTGGTTGGTGGGATTGCATCACCGGCTTCTATTGACCCGAAAACAAAGAGTCGCAGTTTCTCAGGTGTGGCATATTACAACGCCGAAGTCGCTGCCCGCCCAAATCTTCGAGTGGTTACGGGAGCCCTAGTTGAGCGAATCATTCTGGAGAAGCAGAATACAGCAGTCAGAGCCACTGGTGTTCAGTTCGTGTCAGTATCGGGCGAGGTACACAAGCCGCATGCGAAGAAAGAGGTCATTCTCTGTGCAGGAGCTTTTCATTCTCCAGCTATACTTGAGCTTTCAGGTATTGGATCTAGAGATATTCTCAATAAACATGGAATTGAGGCCATCGTTGATAATCCCAACGTGGGCGAGAAGCTGCAGGATCATGCTGTAGTCGCAGTGTCCTTCGAAGCAGCGGAGGGCATCCAGACTGCTGATGTTATTGGGCGAAATCCAGAGATCATGGGTCCACTTATTGAGATGTACCAGAATGATGGGTCAGGACCGCTTGGGCAGTTCTTTACTGCATCTGCATACATGCCACTTCCCTCTCTTTTTAGTCCCGAAGCAACCTCAGATCTCGCCAACATACTTTCCAAGTCTTCCAACCTCCCGAATGACAAGACTCAGGAGGAAATTGTCTTGGATCTCCTTTCTCAACCCAATGCAGCTACCTCCCATTACTTCATGGCGAAAGTACAAATGAACGTCGGCACTTCAACCACCATCAGCGAATACTTCAAACCCAAACATGCAGAAGATTACATTACCCTCTTCGTCAGCCAAAACTTCCCTCTTTCCCGCGGGAGCGTCCACATCGCTTCTTCGAATGCCCAAGACAAACCCATCATTGACCCGAAATACCTCTCCCACCCCCTCGACATCGAACTTCTTGCTCGGCAAGTGCAATTCTTCCATCATCTAATAAGCACTGCACCATTCTCGCATAACTTCAAGCCAGGCGGAAAACGCATCCCAGAGTATGGGTTCCAGGACAACCGGGAACCTACAGTGGAAGAAGCAAAACGCATTGTAAAGAACCACTTGCTGAGCCATTTCCATCCTGTGGGCAGCTGTGCGATGTTGCCGAGGGAGAAGGGCGGAGTGGTGGATACAGAGTTAAGGGTTTATGGGACGGAGGGCCTGAGAGTGGTGGATGCTAGTGTGTTTCCGTTGAATGTGAGGGGGAATCCGATTACGGCTGTATATGCAGTGGCGGAGCGAGCGGCGGATATCATCAGGGGCCGTGCGAAGGGTAGCTGATGGATGGAGGGAGTTGATGTACATACCAGGGTTCACCAATGGAGGTACTAACTATCCGACCATCTCCAAAATTTCGATATTAAGTAGAATATATTCTTGAGATATTTATTCTGACAAGTTCATATATGGATTCTCAATATTCAAATCTTACTTGGATAATCAGATATACAAGTTCTCAGTGTTTGGGGTTTACTTAAATGATCAGAAATTCGAGGTTGGTCAGATAGCTAGTACACCTCCTGAAGGTCTGTGTAGCCAATTGCGTAGAATTTTCACTTTTGCCTGTCATGAGATGCATTCTGTCGATAGGTGAGAGCAAACATCGGATAGTCTTGACTCACTCGTCATGCAATCATTCATCCCAAGCTGCCAAGTACAAGATTCATGAGCAAGAGAGTTCGGAAATGCTTTTGTTTGAATCCTACATGAGCACCGCGAGGTTTCTGGGCTTCAAGTAAGGCACAGTAGCGTACAAGATGGCGGTCGAAGCGGTTTCTCATAAAGTATCACCCACGCTGTTCACAAAGTCCCTATTTTTATCTTCTGCGAATCTGCTATTCATCTCCAATATACAATACACCACCATCCCTCACATTTCTATAAACACCAACGAAAAAGATAGCCCCCTTGGGGTAAACTTGCGTCGTGAAAGAGATGAATTTTCGAGAATATACCTTCGTATGCGGAAACTGGATAAGTGAGTAGATATAAGAGATCTTTCTATTCTATTCATCGCTGTTTTTTTAACTATTCTACGCAATACATAAAAGTCTTATACAATCCGTCGCGCTGCCATCCCGCTAGGATCTTTTTACAGAGAAAATTTCTCGCCTACGAGTTTCTCGCTCAATTCCCAGAGTCGTTCGACGTACTCGGGTTTGGTGGTGTAATCGGCTGTCTTGATGATCTGGCAGTCGGAGAGGAAAGCTCCTGAGTGGTCTGTGTGTGTTTGTTAGTTTTGTTTGTGTTGTTTTATGAGAGCGGTGGATGAAATTGTATTTGTGATCTTACCTTTCAGTGCGGGGTCAAGGGCTGCAACGAGGGTGGTGGAAGTTCCTTGTGAGAGATCCTTGTATTCGAACGCATTTCCATCGACATATCCTACACCGAGTTAGCAAAAACATACCTCTCCAATGCAAAACACTGTTTGCAAAATGCTAAATCAGACATACCTCTATCATTGAACCGTTTCGCCACATCCGCCCACTCGGCCTGAATATCCACTTCCCGTCCTAGATTGGTGTTGATCACACCAGGATGCAAACTATACGCCTGAATCCCCTTCCCCTTCAACTTCTTCGCCAATCCTAGCCCGAAAAGTACATTCGCCGTCTTGCTCTGTCCATAACCAGCCCATTTCTCCCAGTCCTTCCCGTCATTGAAATTATAATCATCGAACCGCACCTCCCCCAACCCCCACCCATTACTCGACACATTAACCACCCTTGCCCCTTCCGACGCCGCAGCCTCCAGCCCCGGCAGGAGAAGATTTGTGAGCAGGAAATGCCCCACGTGGTTCGAGCCAAACTGCACTTCTACACCTTCGGCTGTGGTACGGTATTGGGCGGGCGCCATTACACCGGCGTTGTTGATCAGCACGTGGATTTTGGGCGCGAGAGAAAGCACTTCTTGCGCGGCGGAGCGGATGGATGTGTAGGAGCCGAGATCGCAGTGCACAAAGTGTACTTTGGTGCTGGGGGAGGCAGCCTGTACCTCTTTGACGGTGGGCGCGGCTGTGGATTCGGAGCGGCCGAGGAGGAGGATGCTGGCGGGTTTGCCATTGGCAAGGAGAAGAGCTGTTTGGGCGCCAAGTCCGCCGGGCGTGGGGCCGGTGATGACGACTGAGAGAGAGAGTTAGCGAGTTGGTTTATAGGAGTGTGTAAGGTGAGCTTACATGTTTTTCCAGCGACAGACTGAGGGAAGGCGGCAACGACCTCGACGCCGCTTGTTTGGGAGTTGAATTGGGGGTTGCTAGTCATTTTGACGGGTTTATTTGAGGATTGGTTTGGATGTATGAAGATTGATGGGAGATTTGAAGGCTTGAGATGATGGATAGGATTGTATGATGATGTTTATTCTTGAACTGATGATATGCTTCTCAAAGCTACCACTCCGCCTCTTTTATATCTTCCCCCTCATCCCCATATCCACTAACTATCCACAGGGTAAGCACCGGCAACATCGCATTTTTGCATCTTAAAGCCGGCACTTGCATTAAAACCATTTATCGCCGAAAGTGTATACTTGGTGGTTTGGATGAATACTTGGTGGTTTGGATGAATACTTATAGTCCCTGTCACCCTCTACTATGAATTTTAACCAATAATATATTACAGATCACATTCAGTCTGCTAACTGATTGGCTCAACCTTATAACGTGGAGCGACAGGGACCACAAGTATTTACCCAAACCACCAAGTAATCGCCACAATGTAAATCTTGGATCAAACCCGCGAACACCCTTTCCGCCGACATGGCGGAAAGGGTGTTAGTGCGGCAATGACGGCCGCGTCGCCCGCTCGTCGGATGTAAGGCCAAATTTCATTCGCATCTCCGGTGCTCACGTTATGTCCACCCCAGCTGAAAGCTGCGCCCCGTAAGCTGAAAGCTGCGCAGCTACATTGTATTCCTACCAGCCTCCGCCGTCGCACTTAAAAATGGCCTCACCCTCCATAGACGTCGTTCGTGTTATCTTCATTGCTCAATTATGTCTTTACCCGCCCGGATTTTAAATAGTCGATTTCTGGTTACAGTCCCGCAGCCAAGTACTTCTTTGCAAGGGAAAACCGTCATCATCACTGGAGCAAACGCAGGACTTGGATTCGAAGCTGCAAAGCAGTATCTCTCTCTGGATGCTTCGAAGGTCATTTTAGGTTGCCGATCACTCGAAAAGGCAAACGCTGCCAAACTTCTTCTCGAGGGATCCAGCCACTGTGGTCCAGATGTTATCGAAACATGGGAGGTTGACCTCTCGTCGTACCAATCAGTCATACGGTTCTGCGAGAAGGCAAAACAACTACCGCGAATTGATGTATTGTTGCTGAATGCTGGCATCATGACAACGGAGTTCCGTATGGTCGAGGATAACGAGTCAACTCTTACAGTTAATGTTGTGTCAACATGTTTGATGGGATTTTTGCTGCTACCGAAAATGAAGGAGACTGCTGAGAGATTCGGGACAACACCACATCTCACTGCTGTGAGCTCGGACTTACATGTTGTTGCGAATTTCGCGGAGCGGAAGAGTGATAATATTTTCGAGGTCATGAACGAAAAAGAGAAGGCGCATATGGCCGATAGGTAAGGAATCTTGTCAACTCTTCAAGCCGTTGTCCACTGACCGGGACCAGATATAATGTATCGAAACTCATGTTGATTTTGATCGTACGGCATTTCGTCTTGCTCAAAGGACTTGATTATCCGGTCGTGCTCAATACCGTCAACCCTGGTTTCTGTTATTCAGACCTAGCTAAAGAGAACCAGAGCCGCCCTGCATTCAAAGTCTTTCAGTCGGTGATGGCTCGGAGTGGTGAAGAGGGTGCAAGAAATATGGTCGTGGCTACCGAGATCGGGAGAGAGTCTCATGGGAAGTACATCAGTGATGGGGTCATTAAATGGTACGTTCGCAATTACCAATGCCGGATGAGAAATTCTAACCAAATCGTATAGCGAATCGAGTTTTGTGAATAGTAAGGCTGGAGCAGCAGCTGGTGAGAAAGTGTGGAAGGAGCTTGCTGCAAAGTTGGAAACAATTAGCCCGGGTGTAATGCAGAATATATAGTTTCTAACTTTTTGTTTTTAATTCTGTCGTCACATAGAACACATGTAATATAGTTTTCTACGAGCTATATATCCTTTTTGCAAACATCTTCCGACGTAGACCGACGTAGACCGACGTAGAAGTAAAGGGGTAATTCCCCCAAGCTGTGCCACATGTGGCTGAGCTGTCCTCTAAATCCAACCACGCCAACCAACGTTTGTTCCCACCTTTCCAACCACACCATCTCATTATCCGTCACCAGATCTCCATTGACATCATTCCCAAACATCAACAATCCCCCATCTCCCATTCAATATACACCACGTCCCTCGACACAACCCCCACACATTCGAAAGGAACCCACGCAACCATGGCGCGGTCCGGTTACGGTACCAACCTTCCCACAATATAGCTCGAGCGCACAAAACCCCTCACGGTCACCGCTGGCTGGGGTCTCTGGTAGGCTTCGTCGACCGCGACCTTGCTTCAGATATATTTGAAGGATTTTGTGACTCACGTGGATTACGGTTGCGGGGAATACTGAGAGAGTAAATGTCCGTCTTAGGGAAGTTCCTTGGAGGTCAACGGCGGCAGTTGTGTGTTCCGGTCATCGGGAGGAAGGTTATGGAGCATCACCTGCCTATTCAGATAAGAGAATCATCACTGTCTTCATGGTACCATTGAAGATTCCGAACAGAAGAGTGGGCTTCCTACATTGGTGCACTGGCCCTAACATGGCAGGAAAATGCTCCATCAATGAAGTATATGGGGCTCTCTTTCGTATCCCTTCCTAAACAAAATGGCGGCATTTGAAATGCACTTCACAATCATCGAATACACTGCTGCGCCACTTCACCACGACGAGATTGATGCGAAGATCAAAATTACGAGGGGACAAATATCTACTCACGGGAGTACTGGAGAACAGGCGCAAATGAGAAAATTCATGAACAATAGTTCTGCGTGCGTTTGAATCGTTCACGCGAAAATAACTCACAGCGGCTCGACGTAGGGGAATCTGGAGCGTAGCACTTTGATCTATTCGCAATGTGGGCTCCGGCAGCAAACCTAGTAGAGCCCAATCCGGCATTACTGGAAGCTTATATCGATGGAATTGATCAAGGAAATTGGTGGTAATGGTTTGTCTTACAGCTACTTGATTGATGTTTATATACCGAGTGGTCCTCCAGCCAGCTGGAAACAAACACGTTTCATAGCAGAACATTCTTCGGTCGCCGTCGCTCAACGGATTCTACGACCGTGGCGTCGACGTGGCAAAAAGACGACAAGGCTCATCTGTATATACCTAGAGTAAGACCTCAGCTCCGACCTCATGATCATTTGCTCACCTGAGCCCACACCTACCGATCTTCCGGTGTTTCAGAATTCCCCTAACACAACAGAGCCTCTTCCTAAGCATTTATTCAGGCCGCCAAACAGGTCTCGGAGAGTTCTCCCCCACTCGCATGACCGCATTACGCATAGGCTTCACTCTAATTGTCTTGGAATCTTTCGGACTGGAGAATATACCCCGCGATTAGGCGTCAGATCTTTTTTCATTCGCGCCACAGCGTCCGCCAATAAGGTCGACCGGCCTTATGTCGAGCCTTGTACACCCAACGTTACATGATGGTGGTCTCTCAGCCTCGCCGTAAGGACGACCTCTGATAGCCATAAGCGCCGATGTTTTCACGATTGTAAAAGTTTGTACAACCAATCACAACACATTATAAGTGTGGCTGGTGGGGTCTTAATGAGGAAGATACGATTTTGGTTTGGGTCTCTCATAAGACCCGGGGAAATTTTTCCATTCAGTCATGTTTGTGGACTGAAGGCTGAGTGAAAGGATTTGTTTGTTTCTCTTAATCTTTTGCGTCAGACCATCCTCTTTCTCAGCGAAGGAATAAAAGCCTCCCGTCGCTCTCACGTTTCTTGTCCCATTCTAATTTGCGCCTACCAATCCCAGGTTGTCGTCGTATATATATACATTGCAGTGCCATCCATTTCCTGTTCGAGTTAAAAGGTATTTCTAGTGAGTCGAAGAATAGAAAAGCTTCGCCCTTGTTCCTTTCCGTTTTTCTCTCCTTCTTTTTTTCTTTACTGCACAAATGGCTTTCGAAAAGTCAAAGTCATCTTCTCTTCCTCCCCCGCCAAATGACGAATGTTCTCCTCGTCCAAAAGTACGGTCGGGGGATCTGTGTGTGGGTTGCATAGTTTGGTTATCGGGTGATAATTGCGATAAGAGTGTTAAATGCTGCAAGAGAAATTGCTGTGGTAAGGTGCTCGGCGAGGATGGATACAACAACCCGGTTGTCGTGCTGAAGATTCGACAACGAAAGGGATCAAGTGTACGAGGCGATCTCATGTGCTACGTCGCAAACGTAAGTCCCCCATTCCCCACATTCACACTGTCTCTTCCTCTTCCAACCCCAATCGCACCTGTCGCTAACCTTCCCTAGATAACAACCTTCAACGACATGCCGCTCCAAACCTACCTCTCCCAGTGCCCCCACAACCCCTCCATCCGGCACTCCCTCCCTATCTCCCCTATCGACCAAGACTCTTGCATCGAAGCAACACCCTCCTGGCTCCTGCGTATTCAAAAAGGCAGCCTAAAAAAACAATCTTACATTGACCTCTCCCACATCTTCAAAATCCCCGCCTCCCACCTGCACACTTACGCCTTCCGCAGCCCCCGCGCATACAAGCTACGCCTCTCCGCCACCAGCTACTCCGTCCTCATGGCCGAAATCGGCCTCCGCAACGAACCCTACGAGGACACCGCCTCTCTGTACAAAACCGCCCGCACCCGTCTCGACGCCCTAGCTCGCGGTAATCGGCAACCCCCTGCTGAGAACGCCCCAAAGAAAATCGCCCGCGTGCGCTTCTGCACGGACAATGATCTGGACGTCCAGGGGAAAAAATACCCCATCACTCCGTTTCCCTTCCCGTTTTCCATGTCCTTCCTCCCGCTGCGCGATGTTGGAGTCGAGAATACGGAAACTCAAAGAGAACACTCCAAAACAGCTCCCACATCGCCCACCCAACCACCCCTCAAAGAACGCCGCAACGTGCGTTTCACGCTCGAAGGACTCCCGCGCCCGAAAAGCGCGCGCTCCAGGTCGTCGCTGAGTTTAAGGTTGATGGGTTATGGACAGGGGCAAGGGTATGGAACGATACCAACGCAAACGCAAACGCAAACGCAGGAACCATATCCTACGGCGCCTCCGACGCCGCAGACGGCGAGGTATCAGAGTTTCTCACCGTATGTGGATCATGGGTGGAGGGACGTGGCGGTGCGGTTTTTGATGGGGTGTTTGGGATTGGGCGGGTTGGTTGGGGTATTGAGGATGTGGGGCGAGTTTTTTTTGGGACAGGGGCGTTGGGGGGCTTGGTAGTTTAGTTTGAGAGAAGAGGGGGAAAGAAAGAAAATATGGAGGGAGATGAGATGGTAGATGATGGATGGGATGCGTATCATATATGTTGGCTTTGAATAGGACAGGATAGGATAGGATAGGATAGAATGGATGGAACGGGAGAGAAAAAGGAAATAGGAATATGGATTGGCGCAATGGGTTTGTTTCTCAGCTGGACTTGGAGTTACATACTGACTCACTGGATTGGACATTCGTTGATTGCACGCAATAGGTTTGTTTCTCAGCTGGACTTGGAGTTACATACACACTCACTGGATTGGACATTCATTGATTGGATGAGTAAAGCGAAGGGTATATATATATATACAATGGAAAGTGCCCCTACCTCGAAGCGTACACGATCGATAGATAAATAGATATACTTCAATTTTGTAGATATTTAACACAACATAACCGCAACAACAACAAACTTTCACCCAATACCTCTTTTCCTATACTGTACTGTACTATACTGCACCCTTATTCCCTGTCCCATCCCTCATATTCGCTAGCCCACACCAATAAAATAAGTTTGCTCCAACACCTATCTTATGGTATTATATTATAAGGATGTACCCCTATCCCCCTACCCTCTTCCTCTTAGAGATTCGCTAGACTCCAGCAATAAAAATAACGTCCGTGTTACATCGCGTCTAAGCTTAGAGAAGGTTTTATTTTTATTTTCTTTCATTCATTCAAATCATTCATTCGTACTACCTACTTGTACATCGCTTGCTCGCTAGAGCTCAGGGGCTAGGAGTTGATTGATGTGATGCTCGCCAACGGAACGGAACAAAGCGGCTGACCACGTGAGATAAGGTTGATTGATGTACAGTAATGTAACATGTATGTTAAGTCATTCTTATTTGCTGATTGCGGTTACATGATTAAGCCCAGTCAATATTCGATAGTTAGTATTATTGTTTTATCTGCAACACCTCTTTACTTCATGTCTACCACGGCTATGTGAATAGCTTTTTGTGCCCGCTAAATCTCACCCCGCTATCTCCAGGTACTCATACACTGACATCGTCTACAGAGCCACTAAATCACACATCTTCTACCTCCTATGCTTCACAAACCCCATCATCCTATACTTCGTAACAGGCTCTTCATCAGCAATCATTTCAATAGGCCTCGCATCTCCCGGCAATTCAGATGGTAGCTGCGAGCTGCTCGGCTCCGATTTATGCAGCACCGGTGTCGTGGTCAAACTGGCGTCACCCTATTATTTACTTAGCAAGAGAGGTCAGTAGCTTGCAATAGAACGGAACTTACACTGGTCAAAGGGATCTTCCTAATCATCCCCGTACTCGTCTTCGAAGGATCAATCCACGCCATCACAATTGCTGATTCCTCATCCGGTAGCGACATGAATGCCATGGCGAAAGAGTCCGATTTGATGGTGAGTTCTCGCGATACTGCGATCTTCCGTATATCCAACGGCGTAGAATTCAAGGCCGAAATGAGGTATAAATGCCCTTTCTCATTTACCATGGCGAGTTCTTTTCCAGATGGCGAAAAGCTAGCACATTGAATGCGACTTCCGAGTTTTCCATGACGACTCGATTCCGTCCGTATGTCGGTTTTTTGTCCGGTTTTCGGATGGACTAGAACAGGTACCCCAGATTGCGTCCATGTACTTATGCAGATAAGAACTTCTTCTATGCCAGTTTTAGAACGAAAGATTGCCGATGAGATGCCTCGGTCTTCCGATTCGTGTAGTGGAACAAGATAACGACAGGAAAGAAGTTCTTGCGAAGCCTGATTGGGTGTCATCCAGAAGTAAATTTGAACTGCACCGTTTTTGGCACTTCTAGTGCTCGCTAATAAATGCATTCCATCGTCTGAGTATGAAAGGGTCTCAACATCAGGACAGTCTTCACACTCTTGGTGAATGCGGGCGTGAAGGCGATCCTCTCTTGGTTCTGCGGATCCTGTTGTCTTGTAGAAGTAAACAGTGGCGTTATTGAAGCCCACGGCAACCGTAGTCTCATTTGGTGATATTGCTATGCTGCTGGCCCAAAGTGCTGCGGGCAAAGGATATTCAACCACGGGCAACGAAGTTTGTAAATTCACAATGCGCAGCTATTCAGTGTTAGCAATATGATAATCATCCCAGCGATACAAATACTTACAGTTAGTCTTGGGTCTCGAGTCCCGATAATATAAGCTAAATATGTCTTCGTAACCGTAGCTTTGTAGCAATTACTTTCGGCTGTAAATACGCGAGTCATAGCAGGGGGTGACGCCCCTACGTCCCAAATTTGGATCATGGATTGAGTCCAGAACAAGGCATTGGTAGAATTCTGGGACAGTAAAACATTGATAGCTTTGGCTGCTTTGCTCTTTGATGATGATGACTTCTTTGGCACCAAAGTATCTAGAGGAATTTCGTTAAGCCTCTGACATTCGATTGTCGAAGAAGATAGGGAACTAGTATCAAGTGACTGGCCTGTCATCGATTCTTTTCTGGAATTGGTAAATGCTGATATCCATTTAGATCCACCCTTTGCTTTTTTCCTATCATGGTGATTAGATACAGTAGTGGAGCGAGCCACAAAGTAAGTCCCTGGGTCGCCCCCAACAGTTTGCTCTTGAGGTGAAGACGTATGTGGGTACGCATGATCCGGGGCGAAAGTTATTTCATCTGTATTACCGGTTGAAACTTTCCGCAAGTCTGTTGACTTCTGAGTTTCATTTTGCTTTGAGCTTTCCAATGACAAAATCTCAGCCGACGATGGCTGAGTACTAGGTGTGTCCAGTCGCTGGCTGAAACTACCGACTGATGGAGATATTTGAGAAGGGGTGATATTATGCGGCAGTGATCTGGAGCGTTCCTGTGCAGCTGCGCTTGCGAAATTTGTTCGGCCGTGGAATGGGGATGGTGGATCAGTATCATATGAGAGCTTGCTTTTGCTTAGAACTGAAGTCATATATGGGGAATTATAAGATGTTCCTCCCTCTGATCGGGGTGGCGGTAATTGAAAGTATGTCGGTGCATGGCGTTCTAAATTGATGGCATCGAGGTGTGATTCATAAGGCTCAAGGAGATCCCAGACCTGGCTTGCGAGTGTCATCTCGCGCATCAGAGTGACCGGCTCCCCGCATTGAATGCATTTCGTTTTCGCCGGTAGTTTGATCTCGCCACTTTCCGGACTGTCCAACTGAACATATAGATCATCATCAGCATGCTGTCCTCATACGTCAGTAGCATGTCCAAATGATTATAGCCAAAATGATCAACAGAACAGTACGTCAAGACCGGCAACTCCACCCGCGAAATTTGAGCTTACCGGAAATTTGAGATTCTCCAAATATCTCATTTGTGATGCTCCGGCCATATGGCATTTGGAGCAATTGAGTGTGTATATCCTCGGTCGTGTTGCCTTTGCATTGCGACTTGGGTCATCGAGCGTTGAAATCTTTTTCGTTATCTCAGAAATGGTGTGCATCATCTCTCTGTCGCTGACTCTATGCACGATTTGTCGATCACTCAGATGTAAGCACAGTGCATCCACGGCTTCCAATTCGCGGTCATCAATCTGTACCTGCATGGATTGTCTCCTCAAATCAGGTGTATCGAGTAGGACAATTCGATATTGATCCGTGAAAGTGCCAATCAGATCATCTCGAGAAAGTCTTGGAGGAATGCGCATGCTTCTGATCGCCCGTAGCACAGCATCTCGATTCCTTTCAGTCGCAGCTGGAAGAAATGCATCTCTCGTCTCTCCATTTATTATGTATTGTATGGAAGCTGCCACAGCGAATTGAGTGATATCGCGAAGAGTGAGGAATTGCCCAAGCCAATCACCAGAGCCATCTTGAGGAATGAGGGTGGAAATGTACTTGGGAGAAAAGCAGTCGTTCAAAGGGTACTGCAAGTGTGTCAAGGAATGATGTCAGCCATAATGTCGTGAGAAAAGTAAGGTGCTGACAACCGGAGGGGTAGAGTTGATGAGAGGGTGAGTGAGAGTGAGAGGAGACAGAGAGACAGAGAGAGAGTAAGATTGACAGGAAGAGCGAGAGTGCAAGGAAGAGTGAGGGGTGAGGGGTGAGGGGTGAGAGTAAGAGTAAAGACGAATCCCCATAAAATTATAGTGGTTCTTACCAATTCCGCAGCTAAATTTGGCAGTTCTTCCCTTAATTTAACGGGCAAAGCTAGCGCATTAGGCTCAGGACCCCGCAATGACTCTGTCACTTCTTTGCAAACCAACAACAAAAACGACTTCGGCCCTGGATAACTATCGTACATGCGCTCGAGCGAACGATGAATGCGCGCAAATCTATCTCGACGATCCTTGAATCGCCTTTCGACTTCCAATGGCGTTCTGACTTTGGCGTCGGCTTCCGGCCGCGGAAGGAGCTGTAGAACACGAAGCGCGGATAACAGGAACTCTGCCAAATATTTATCCCTCAACGGCCGCACTTCCCACAAGCTCTCTCTTCCTTCAATCACGATCTGCAGAACGAATTCGATTGTGCGAAGGGTCACTTCCCAGCTGACGAGGAAACCGAGATAATATCCTTCATTTTGTAGTGTTTCGGATGGTAGGGACAATCGTTGAACATAGAATATGGCGTTGAGTTGGGCCAGCAAGGTGATTACTAAGTGCTGGTAGGTTTCCTTGTCGCCATCCGAGTAGACCTTCTCTAAGGAAAACTGCCCTATGAGCTCTAGTATAATATTATCGACGTCGCTGCGCAGCGCTAGCAATTTCCAGACGTTCGCCAGACGAGTAAATTGTGGTGACAAGGCCGAGGCTGGAGCCGGCATATTGTGTTGAGGACATGAGCTTCAATTTAGCTTTGAAGCTTCGATGCGATGCAGTCGCCGCGCGGGCCGACTCCGTAGATGTGTTGCCGCAGTATAGCAATATCGCAGATGTATAGCATATGGGTGATGGGAGTCAGGAATGATGAACATGGAGGGCGAAGATCATGGAGTCGATCGCATCGTATTGGGTTGTGTACTTCGTAATGACGAGCCGCGACCACGACCGTTTACGGCAGTGGCATGGGTGGCATGAAATAGTTGTAAGGGGACAGGTCTCGGTACAAGTATCACTTACTTTTTCTCACCAGTTTCCCAAGGTTAAGGGCAAAGCCGTGGACGTGGGTAGGAGTTTCATGCTTCTTCTTTCTTCTTTTGTTTCTTTGGGCTTGGGGGGGTCCCTTGTTGTTCGAATGAATGGTCGGTTGGCCGATTGCTCCTCTTCGCTCTCTCGCTCCTATTATTCGTTCGACAATCGAAAAATTACTCCGAATCCAGAAGGTCATCCAATCTCAGCTATGGATAAAAGACCGTTTCGTCTTTTCGTCTATTCGTCTGTTCCCTATTCGATTGGTCCGTTGGCTATCTGGCCTCTCGGAGGGCTGAAGACTGCAACCGGTAGCAGGGTTTAATGCATGGGGATGGAACTCCATTGAGGATCGGCTGGTGCAGATAGCGATGCTGGTTTAAAGGACAAGGAAGGGCCACATGGATAGCACAGACAAGATTAACCAAGAACCTGACATTCCGTCCAAGAGCGAGTTAAAGTTAAGGTCATTAGAGTAAGTGTCAAGTTGATCTTCCTTCCGCTCATTCGGATATTTTCTCCTCCGTCTAGCAACCTATCAACTGCCAAATCCTGCACAAAATCGCCCTCTGGATCTGCAGCCAATATTGGATTTTGCACTCTCGCTGCAACCAAAGTGCTGAGCTGTCACCAGGCCCAAATTTTGGTGCTACCTACCCAGGTTTACTGTATGCTGGCACCCCCTGCACATAGGCATCAGCTCTTGTGCGATTATAATTAGCCATTTCATTCGTCTGCTACAGATAAGTTACATTGACCCTCCCGCACAGGGGCTGCATAGTGTAGTGTGGAGGAATCCTTTGCATCGAGGCAGTGCCTCGATTCCTATATATGGTTCATAGATACCCTGATCAGTGCTTGCTCGCGCGAAACCCGTCTTTACATTTTTACGTCCAGTCGCAGTTCGAACCCCGCAATTATGGACCACGAAAAACCCCAGGCGGTGATACCGCCGCAAGTATTCGAGTTCGATATCGACCATAGTCGAACGTCGCCAGAAGAATTGGAGCCCGATTATACCGAGGGGCGTCGGGAACGCCGAGGAGAGAGCTTATGGTGCGTGAGCTTGTACCTTCAGTTGGGGCCGCCATTAATTGTTCACCAGGAGGACTCTCACTGAAAGACATATTAATGTGAGTTTATACTACGGGAAATGGCCATATTTGTGAAGCATACAGGGCAATAGCTAACGTCGCGTGCGCCATTTAGATGATAGCATTTTCTGGGTATGTACCACGCAAACAGGAACGAGCGAGGACGATCAAATAACCAACCATCATTACAGAACAATTGGCAATGGTTTATTTCTAGGAAGTGGCAGATCCCTCGCCGGCGCAGGACCTGGCGGTGCTGTCATGGCATACATCATTATGGGGACAGTGGTTTCCTCCGTCATATCCTGCCTAGGTGAAATGACTGCTCTTATGCCAGTCAATGCTCCTGTAGTCGAGTTCCCTCGACGATTCTTGGATCGCGGTGTCGGATTTGCTGTCGGCTGGATGTACTGGTATGAATTTTTCATGACGGTCTCAGATTGTCTCACAATTCTAATACTTGCTTTTTCCCACAGGTTCGCATGGTCAGTGACTGCCGCGGAGGAATTAGTTGCCATTTCTGGAACACTGGGCTTTCATTATGATGATGGGAGGACTTTTCTTGCATGGGAAACTGGCGAAAGTGTTGACCCAGCCGTTTGGATAGGACTGTTCCTGATAATTGTAACTATAATAAACATGTTTCCTGTTAAGGTGAGTACTTAGGATCATATATTTACGATAACGGCTAACCATATGTCTAGTACTTCGGCGAGCTTGAATACGTCTTTGGTTGTATCAAGATTATTTTCATCACTATGCTTATCACTCTTATGCTCATCATTGATACGAAGCAACGTAGGTCTTCAACTCCCGAAGGAGAATATTTGTCTAACATCTTGCTAGCGAGCAAAAACGCATATTATTCATCCCCGCCACAATCGAAGTGTAAGATCGCCCATCAACGTTATTGTTCGATCTCTAATTTGTAATAGACTGGAGCTCGCCCTGGGGATTTTTCAATCATGTCTACCATGTCAGAGATGAATCAGGAACTCTTCAGCGAGAGATTGGTGGCGGAACTGGTAGTTTTCTCGGCATGTGGTAGGCTGAAGTTCTACACTCTTTCCTTTCCATTACTAAGGAACCATATAGGACCACGATCGTCAACGTCATCTTCTCCTATACTGGAATGGATATCGTGGCTGCTACTGCAGCTGAAAGTAAAGCCCTTGCCAATGCCGAAAGTATGAAGATGGCAGCACGAAAAATTTGCATTCGAATCGTAACTCTCTACACTATGGCCATGATTACTGCATCATTCGTCGTACCATACACTCACCCTTTCATCAACGGAAAAGGCCAGTCGGTCGGCGCACACTCGATCTTCATCATTGCTGTCGTCGAAGCCGGTTTACCAGCAGCAGCACATTTCTTCAATGCGATTTTTGCATTCGCATCTTTCACTTGTGCCATCAATTCTATGTATGTGGCGTCGAGGGTGTTGCACACATTAGCTTTACAAGACCAGACGGGACCGGAATTTATAACGAGAAGACTAAAACAAACAAGATCGGGTGTTCCTATTAGGGCTGTGTTGGCAACGGCTGCGATGGCTCTTGTGGCATTTATGGGTAGGACTGGTACCACTGCATTGGTGAGTTGTTCAACTTGGTGTACAATTGCTTTCTCCAGGACTGACGGACACAGCGATTAAATGAATTGGCTTCCAATTGCACATCATCAATCTTGATTGTGTATGCGACGATTTGCGCGACTTATCTGGGATTTTACCGAACGTATGTTGGTTTTCTATCTACCTTGCGCGGGTCTTTCAAAACACATATACTGATTTGGATTGAGATAGACTCGAAGACACAAAACTCTATGGAAATGCATCCGAAAGACAAGCTGCTCATTATGATCGCAATCATCCTCGCTATCCCTACAAATCACATGGCCAATGGCTAAAGGGATTCTACGGGATGTTTTCCTGTATCATTCTTGTTACATTTAATGGCGTATCAGCATTCTTAGAACGGCCGTTTGATGTTCGAAGATTTGTCGCTAGCTACATATCCGTGAGTTTTCTCCACTAGCCTATCTCATAACAATCGTCCGCCTGAACATTTCACCTCCTCCCTCCCCCTTCTCCCTGACCCTATCTCTAACCCTCTCTCCTACTATAGATACCTGTATTCATCCTCCTCATACTCGGCTACAAACTCCACAAACACGGCCTGCGCATCCGCAACTGGGGACCCGAACGCTCAAATGATCTACGGAATACGATCCAGGCGGCTTCGGAGACCAGGAAGGGAAGGCTGGAGTTCCCGGATGAGGGACCGAGTTGGAGGAATGTGAAGGTTTGGGGAGAATGGCTTTGGGTTTGGTTGAGGTGAGGAGGGGGGAGTGGGATGGTTTGGGTATGGGTATGGGATTACTGCGGTTATGGAACGGAATCGGTATAGGGTATAGGACATAGGCATGTATGGGTATAGAATATGGTCTCGAGAATGAGATAGGTATGGCACGGCGTACGGGGCTAGGATATGGATTTTGATGATCATCAACAAGAGTCTGGTTTCGGGTACGTACTTCATCACGATATGTATGGGATTTACAATTCCCACTTTTTATTTATCCGTCTATAGAAAAGTTACGTAGTACAACAAATCAATCATAATAATAGTTTCATTACGTGTATACATTCATTATCCCCCCAAGCCTTGTTCTTAACTTACAATCTCTCTCTCCCTTTTTCTCTTCTCTTGAGAACAATAAAGAGATAGCTCAGATAGGTAGATAGAAAAGATCATGACCACAAATCCTACACACTCATTTGCCTACCTACCTACCTACCCCTCCTTCACCCTCCCCTAAGTCATGCATAGCATACCTACCTACATATATACTCGACTCGTACAGCAAAAACCAAAATATTCCAAGCAGGCAACAAGATAAAAAAGTAAAATAAACCTAGTTTTTTTTTCTCGTCTGATCTCCACGGAAAAACGAAGGGGGCTTGCATTTTTTTCATATCCGTTTCCCCGCTTTTCGGATGAGATGGGATGAACGATTTTTTTTGTTTTTTTCGTCGTTGGTTTTTTTTTTGTTTTTATGACGCTTGCTGATTGATGCTTGTGCTAGTGCTTATTGATGATTGATGCGATGTCTTGATGTTTTGCTGTGGATGTTCATGGTGGGTAGGTGAGGTTCAGGCTGGCTTATGCAGCTTCTCGGATTTACTTGTGAGCTTGCTGGCTTGCTTATATTATAGGTACGAGGTACAAGATACGAGATACGAGATACTTAGAGGGCTTTGTACTCGAGTGCATACAATACAATACAGTAAGTAAAATGTACTTCCTTATTTCGTATGTTAAGGCTTATTTATATACAGTAAATTGACTATATCGTATCGCGGCGTGTCGTGTCTTACAATACAAGGAGGTGGAAATCCCTCTATAGTATTTATTTATATCCATTTGTGGTAACTTACACTTATCCTCTGGGTTCTACAAGGAATTACTTTACGAACATCCTTTCACTCTTTTCCTACCTTTCTTTGATTTCGATCAAGGGGAGAAGAAGACGAAGAAGAAGAAGATATCACCAACCTCAACCAACCACAAAGGTTAGATAGATCCTTCGAGCCATCTATCTACCTGCTTCTCCTCTCCTTGAGTCCTCCCCCCCCCCCCCCCCCTATGATTACGATTACCATTGCCATTTCCCACCAATCACCATACCAAATCATAGCTTCCTGCTGAAGCCACAAAGAACGCCACTTCCCACTTATTCTTAGATTCCAAGAGTGTGGAGTGAATACCTCTCTGGAGAGATACAGAATACATACAACGTTTATTAGGCACCAAGATTTCCTGTAGATCTTGCTGTGTTTTATACGACCTCCCTCCCTCCTTGTTATACAAACCAAACCACGACATAGATAACCTTACCTCACCCCCAACACCTCACCGTAACACAACCGCACAGTAACAGCAAAAGCCTAGCACACACAGCATAACACAGCACATGTGGTGCGACCCCGCCGCTTTTCCCAGGCGCGGTGAGTGGGTGGGTGGGTTACAGTGCAGCAGCACAGGAGAGGTAGGGTAGGATTGTGTGTTGGTTGGCTCGGTATACGGTTTACGGTACTCGGTGGGCTGAGAAGGAGGAGGGGTTGCACAGTACAAGTACAGTACGAGGTACGGAAAGGCATGTATGAGGGAGGGGTGAGGACCGAAATAAGAGAGGATATCGGAGTGGGTTAAGGAATAACAGGACCGCGAGGACGGGGACAGAGGGGGAAAGGGAGGTTGTGTTTTGGGATGAGGAATAAGGTAAGAGAGAGGTGATAGATAGGTATAGTAGTATGTTTAAAGACCAGTGGATAGGAGCGGGTAAGTTAAAAGGGGTGATTTTGTTTTTTGGTGCGGATGAGGAGGATCACTACCACTGCTAACATGTGAATATCATACCATATCATATCACATCATATCATATCATATCATATCATATCATGTGAACTTAGAAAGGATGATGTGAATATAATAAAATTTACCTCAGAGCAAAGGACAATAGATAGAAAATACATGTTACAGTTGAGGAAGGCAACGGCAATTGATACTTTCTATTCATCACCAAGAGTTCTATCATGAAGACGCAAAATATAACATTTCCCTCCATCTATGTCAAAGACAAATTGAGAGAGCAAGTAACACTGTAACAAGGGGTATTAACAATGATAATTATTCAGAGAGAGGCACATGAATGAGATGGCATAGTTATTATCTTCCTCCCCCTCCCCCGGGGGTTCCACCTCCAGCTCCCTCAACACCGGCCAGTAGTAAAAACAAATTTAGCACAACGACACGCCTCACGGAGTGAAGATACATCTTTTTCCAAAAAGGAAAAAAAAAAAAAAAAAAAAAAAAAAAAAAAAAAAAAAAGAAAAGAAAAGGAAGAGGAAGGATAAACGGGCACTATCTTGCAATCCGCAAATCGCGAAATCGAGTTCACTACACCCCTTCATCTCAGATATCAATCAATCAAGCAATCGATCGATAGGAGAGATACGGTCTTGTCCGGGAATGAGAGAAATGATTGATGGTGAGAAGAGGGGGGAGGAGGAGAACGAGAACTTCGTATTCAAGGGCACTGACTGACTGACTGACTGACTGAGTCCCATCTTCAGAAGACAGACACAGCTGGCGAGACTTTCTGGGATATGAATGGCATCAGGGAGATAAGATGATGCAAGGGTGAATGGAGAAAGGTCGGATAGAGAGAAAACTGCAGACAGAAGAAAACAACAATGGATTCGCTGTAGAGTATAGATAGACATTAAGCTGATTTCTTTTGTAGGAAGAAAGTCTTGACTGGAGTCGGCTCGACAGTATCCCGTCGGCATATATACAGATAAAAGAAAATAGACAATCAGATATACAAATTGGGTATAAGAAAATCAGTTACTCATTCGGTCCTCTCAGCTCATATGCTCATTCATCGATTTTCCCCCACCATCATATGCGATCATCACCCACGATGTCTTCCCAACCGAACCCATCCATCCTATCCCTCCCTCATAACACCCTTCCCAGAAACGCCATTTACCAAAATCATCATTCATCCCATCGTATCAATCCTTCTCCGTAACATATCCAAACATAGAGCCACCAAAAAGGCTATCTCTGATCTCACTTCCAGTATTTTCTCCATCCTCGTCCACGTCTCCGTCCCCTTAAACCGCAACCTCCATCGCAGGATCATGCTGCGCATTCCCGGACCTCCTTGTCCTGCTGACGTGCATAGCAGCCATGATGGTCGTCGCCGCAAACAGCAGCCACAACAGCGCACCAAAGACATCACCCGCCACGCTCGCCTTGCACACGCCCCACGTACTGTGTCCACAGCCGACGCGATTCAGCAGCTCGGCGAGCGCGATGAAGCCCGCGAACCAGAAGATCATCGTCACGGCCTCGGCAAACAGGATGCCGTATTTGTGCGCGGCGACGGGGTAGTGCGTGGGTGCGAGGATGAGGTAGAGGAGTGCGAGGAGCGTCCAGACGGAGGTGAAGATGAGGAAGTTTACTTGGTCGGGGGACCACCAGTAGGACCAGTCGGAGGCAGCTGGGAGGGGAGGAGTGTTAGTTGGGCTTGTCGGATGAAGATGGAGAGAGGGTGGGAGAGCTTGAGAACTTACCATAAGCCATCAGACCGAGAACGATCACAGCGAAGACCGCCTGAACGACTCGCAGCGGGAGGATATATGCGAATGCCATTTTGTTTTCCTTTATCCTCTTCCCTTTCTCTGTTTTCTTTTCGTACTTTTCCCTTCTTTGCTTTCTCCTTGATGTTTATCTTCCCAGCAGTTATTATTCCTCCGGAAATAGCCTCAAGTCGATCTTCGAGATCTTCGTTGATAGAGGGACAAGATGATTATAAAAGAACAACTAAGCTTAACTTAAGTATCTTCAAGAAGGCTGAAGTGGGGTCAAGTGGATATTTATCTATCTCGAAGGCTGGGTACAGTTGTTCATGTATGTATGTTTCAGAAGAAGTGACGATACAAATGCCATTATATCACAGTGCGTTGACCGAGTATATATACTAAGGATATTCCTAAAATACATGATCCTCTCTCTTGTACGTGCGAGTGCCAATGTCTGAATGGTTGGCAATGACATGAATCATTGGGCTGCGAGGTCCAAAATCTTGAATTGCGACCCTTTGAACCCTCGAAATTACTTTTGGTTGGCTAAGGTTAACGACAATGTCAACTTTTGCACTTTTCCCAGCCGATCTTGGATGACGTATTATGTATCACGGATCATCATGTGTTTTAATTTATGGAGCCAATGAACTGTCAATGTTTCCCCAGCCACAAAATTTCCAAAAGAGTACCAAGTACGGCCTGTTGCAAGGGCGGTCTGTGGAAGGGTCTGCAGGGTCTTGGTTTTGAAAAAGCTTGGTTTTTGGCGTTGATAGGGTCTCGATGAATTTCATGTTTTTTCATGTAGGAACCAGTTGGCAATGTGTAACCGCCCTCGAAAATGCCACATATCTCACTTGACCTGAGGCTAGAGTAGCATATCATCACTCATGAAGGATGATCTGCTTGGTGTCGTACAATCATCCCCCAACAACATCATCTCGTAATGCCCATCTCCGTCAGCTAATATTAACTCACTATCACTCAACGTTTTGTCCTCTTCACCATCGCCTAATAAATCATCAAATTCGTCCTCCGAACATTCATCAACCCCATTTGAGAGTAAGCAATCAAAATCCGACGATTCATCTCGTTCTTCATCACTGATCATCCACCGAAAGTCATCTTCTGATGCGGGATGCTTCGGTTCATCCGACCTATCGGCATAATCCAATAAATCATGGTAGCCGTCTTCCTCGTTGAGAGCTATCGCGGAACTCGAAGTATTCATAGCTCGCCGCGCGGCAGATGGGCTGTACACATTTCTATGCATCATTGTCCATAAACGTGACTGGATCACAGCTGCTAGTTTTGTTTCCGACCCAGATTTCGCACTGATTTTTGTGGCTGTGTCATGGTCGACAAACTCCGATGAACCTAAACTTGTAAGGTGATCAAGCTTCTCCCGCAGACTTGGGCTCTGCGCGTACCGTGCGAAATGGGTAAAGGAATGAGTGATCCTCGGTAAGTATCTAGCATTATGTGCCATTGACTACTAGAGATCAGCATAGAGGACCACTTGGTGACTGTCAATTAACAACCTTCTTGAACCCGGGTGAAAACATCACAGGACATAACGTGGCTAATGATGTTGTTGGAGGCTTATGTATTTGCACACCCTGGGGCATTATCTGGCGTGTTTGACGGTTCCCAATAAGGAGCTGCATTGCCGTACGCACAAGGCTGTGGGATACGATTGGCTTGAGCTGAAAAAAAGTACTCTGCTCGGCAATATCCTGAAATGACAGTTGAGGAATACAACTCTGTGCCAGAGATGTAGATGCGGTTCTATTTTTCGAGACTGAGTTCGCAAGAGCTTCGCTATCAACTTCAAGTAGTAATTCATTACCACATTCAGTGATCGAATACTGGCAGGCTTCATTGTCATAACTACCGTCGGAGAGACTTGCAAGCTTACGCTTCTGTCGTTTATGCCTTCTCGCACGATTGTCAAACCATGTTCTAATCTGCTCTTGATTGGCCAAATTAGCAGTCATCAAGGACCGAAAAGGTAATAATAGCTACTTGGTTCCAAACCCGTCCGTCGTGCCAGTTCTTCTCTGTCCTGTAACTGGGGCCTCTGTGAGTGTGGATGGTGCTCAACCCAGGTCATTAGTGTATCCAGAGCTTCTTTCGGAAGTGGTTGTCTTTTCAACAATTTTCCAGGAGGCGGCTTCGCAGAATTCAAAGATGTGACTGGGGAAGGAGTTGGTAATTTGGTGGGTGAAATTGAAAGTAGGATAGGAATAAATGAATTCACAGCTGTGGTCAGACGCTCTGTGCAGTGCATTAGAAGACCTGTCAAATCCTGATTAGCCTTGATATTTACACTTTCAGATGAACCGCAATCCGAATGTTGATGAACGTTGTAATCACTTTGAAAATGATTGGGAGTTTCATTATGTTGGAATGATTTGGGCGAGTTCGTCAATATTTTCGAGATCTTTCCGTCCGTTACCCCAGCTTGAAAGTCGAATCTTATTTGTAGTCGTTGAAACTCGACACGAGGAACGGCATCCGGTATCAAAACTTCATCATAGTTGACCGACCAGGGTTGCCGGTTAGAAGATGATGTATGTAGCAACTGCGAATGTCGAAGAGCGATCAGGACCACCTTCTCTTTTTTGGATGAGTCTTCAAGATGGAGTACTGCGGATAGACCTAGCTGATCCCACATCTATCCTTGGTCAATCTAATAAATTGCAGCGCATGGGACATGACTAACCTCTAAGTTTCCCACTGCTTTGAAAATAGATTCGACCAGAGAATCAAAGTTGCTAGCGAGCACATCCACTCCATTCAGAGTGACCACACATTCTATACGACAGGACCTCCCACGGCACACCCATACTTCACCCGAAGATAATACTTCCAGACATTGGGTGGTGGACAGAGTCTCAAGTTTTCGGGATGCCAACAGTACTTCCGCTTCTGACTCGACATGAAGTTGGATATTTTCTTGGGGATATGACAAACATATTGGATCGAGCTTCAACATCCTCAAAGCCATAACGACTTGGCTAGAATAAAAGTTTGCGTTCGTCGTGGTCCTCCGCTGGGTTGAGAGGATGACGAGGGGATATAATGTAATAAAAAACAGCGAATAAAAAAATCCAATGGGATAGAAATAGAAAAACAGATGAGAAGAGAAGAGAAGTTGAAGAGAATGAGATTCTCGAAATACTCCTGCCACGAAAAAAAAAAAGAAAGGAAGGAAGAAAACCCGAGCAGTATGGTTAGTCTAGATAGCACAATTTTCCTATCAAGGACGATGAAATCAATATCTCTTTCCATATGATTCGTGTAGCTTTTGAGAAGCTGGTTGACAGGATGGCCGGAAACATTTATTGAAGATATAATTGCTGTTGCAGTCCGGCGGGATGGATGAGGGAGAGATAAGAAAGACAAAAGTATTGCCGTGACATACCGCCTCATAGGGCTAATCAATTAATTGGTCCAAACTTGCATCGGGCATCATCCTCGATCCTCCGCAATCGAATCCAGCAATCATAAGCAAGAACGAAGTATTCCAAGCGACGTACTTTCACGCGACGCCTATCAATTTGTGGCTTTCTCTCCGTTTCCTGTTCCCACCGTCACCACCAAAGCCTGTTCCCACCGTCACCACCAAAGCCAATTCGAAGACCTCAGCAACACCCAATTTGTCCAGTCTTAGGTCTGGACCCACACGACCCGGCTCACTAAGTAGGTTTTAGCACCTTTTACGCTCTTTCTACTCGTATCGGTCCCAAATGACGACTTTGATCGATCATTGTGCTCTCGTGCGCTGCCGGGCCGGTGCCGTTTGATCCATACATCCATACATCCCTCCAGCCCTCCAGCCCTCCAGCCCTCTATCCCTCTATCCCTCCAGCCATACATCCCCCACCTGGCCCGCTCGAGCAAAAGCAAGATACACCTACAAAGTACTAATCTTGTTAGCAGGTAATACCACACATATATCTTTGACCTACCCACCCACCCACCCACCCACAAAGGACCTTGCGAAGATGGCTTTGAGCAATGTTGGATCCATCGTCCTCCAAATCCTTATCTTTCTTACCACTCTGGTCAACTTCACCTATACTCTCACCACACTCGGTCCTTTCTTTCTCCTATTCCTCTACGCCATCTCCAAGATCTTCGCGACTCCTCCCGAGGACGGTATCCTTAAACAATGTCAACTGCGACATCTATACCACGACGGATGAATCGCGAGGCTGCAGAGAATGGTTATGAATCACCAATATCCGAAGATTTTGAAAAGCAACCCCCTTCCTCATGGAACAATAATAATACAACATTTGAGAGGAATAGAAAGGGAAAGCGTGGATTGAGCAATGGCCACGCGGAAGGGCAAGGACATCGCCAGAGTGGAGTAGAAAAAGATGGAGATGACAGTAATAAATCAGATGCGGACAATCAAGACGACGACGAGCGAACAGTGGATGGGGACGACCGGCAGACAGATGAAGAGGGAACTGCTCCAGTCAGGGTATCTATTCGCGATCGAATATGCTGTATCAAATGGTCATGGTTTACGTTAACAATGGCTACTGGAGGTGTTGCGAATGTACTATATTCTAGTATGTTGCGTTTGCGCCCGTTTCGGTGAAACAGAGGTTCTAATAGGTTTCGCAGTACCGTATCGCTCAAGGTGGTTAGAAATCCTTGGGGTTATAGTTATGCTATTGAACATCGTATTCTTCATAGCCATATGTACACTCACGTTCCTGCGTTTTAAATGGCGTCCCGGAAGCTTTTTCAAATCCATTCTGAGTGAATCCGAAGCCTTATTCGTACCCACTTGTGTATGTTCAACTTATCATTCCTAAAGATCTTTGCTAACTGGCTATGTCTCAAGATTATATCGTATGTACTTCGGCCACGATTTGTTAACAAAACTAATAAAACTAATGAAACGCAGAGTTGGAACCATCTTAACAAACATCGCTCAATATGGAGTATCTAATACGGGTCTTTGGCTTCAAACTACAATGCAGGTCTGTTTCTGGGCATATGCATCCTTAAGCGCTTTGTCGAGCGCAGCAATTTACCTCATGCTCTGGTCTACAGTGTAAGCATGCTATTCAAGCTTGTTGCCAAATACTAATATCTCGAAGTTCATTCCCAGTACATAAAATGACACCAATTTGGACTTTCCCTGCGTACCCGTTACTTTTAGTTGGACCCGTTGCATCGGGACTTCTTTCAGCATTACCTGATACGGCCTCTGCTGATCGGATCAATGCAACTGCTATTGCATTTGGAGCTATCTGCTTCCAAGGAATCGGATTCCTCTTGAGTCTCATGATCTACAGTGCTTTCATCTATCGATTAATGACCCAAAAGCTTCCACGTGAGACCACACGACCTGGCATGGTATGCTACCTTATCCCCATATTTATGAGATCACCGACTAACCCTCACTCCAGTTCGTGTCCGTTGGTCCGTCCGGATTCACCATCACTGCCATTGTTGGACTTGGCAGCTCGATTAGCAAAGTAATGCCTAATGGGTACATGGGCGATATTCACGGTCCTCTCACCTTAAAGTTACTCGCAAATATGACTGGACTATTCCTATGGGGTTTAAGTCTTTGGTTTTTCCTCATCAGCGTAGCTGCTCATTGGCAGGTTATGCAACCTCATCATCCAGAAAATCATATTCAATTTGATATGACTTGGTATGTTTCATTCCCACATTGTTCCTTATCCCACTTCGCTTCCGTCCCCTATTCACTACATATCCACTCATTCATATTACCTTTCAACCTATGCTTCAATCTTTCCCTTCATACTAACAACTATTAGGAATTCATTTGTCTTCCCTAACACTGCTCTGATCACCGCAACTGCCCAAATCGGCTCCGCATTTGATTCAAAGGCCATTCGAATCTTCGGTACAGTTAAATCTGTCATACTAGTCGTTGCATGGTTGGGAGTACTGTTCATGATGGTTAGAGCACTGGTTTTGAAAAGATTACTCTGGCCAGGTGATGTCGATAATAAGCATACTAGGAGAGAAGGGCTGGTGTGGGTGAAGCCTGCGAGGAATGCGCAAGAGTAGAGAGAGGTGACAATTGTTGGATACCATGTATTCGATGGAGATGAGACAATGCAGTGTATATCTGTAGCGCGATCGTAATTGCGGCGCCGGAGAGTTTGTATATTGCTGTACGGTATGTAGATTGTATATACTCGAACTAGATAGTGATGCGACGATATATTTGCGCTATGATTTCCGCGGTATCTATCTATCAGTTTATTTGTTTATCAATTCATTCTATCACTGTATTGTATAAATCTCTCCTCTCTGCTGCAGAACCAAGTAGTTGACATTGACACTTACAAGTCAATGAATTGAACAATAAAAACTTTGTAACATCACAAATTGTCTCGAATATTTGTTCGATAACATTCCGACTCTCCTCTGTCTCGAGAGAGCCCCTTTCGATTTCCCCAATGTCTATCTGCCAAAACAACCCGGTATAAGAGAGTACGGAATAAGCATCCAAGACCAAGGCACGGAATAGGCATCTCCCATCTTGTACCCCGATAAGTGCTGCATCTACAGGCATATTGATAGTGTTTCGGCAGGGGCTTACAATGTTTTTATTCGGCAATGCTGTTGCGTCGCTTACGGTTTGAGGGTTTTGCGAGCAGAAAACGTGGCTGGTTACGTTGTTTTGGATGAATTTATGTAGGTACAGTACGTCACTCGGTAATATGCTGTTTGAGGGGTTGGAAGATGTATATATAAATAAGGGAAGTAGATGGCGAGTTGGAGGAAAGAGTGAGTAGAATATTTAAAAGACTTCTTTTTCCATTTCCGAGTTTTGTTGAAAAGGAGAATTAGTTTGATTCTCTTCTGTTGCGTTTGCGTGTATAAACGAACGAAGGAAAGAAAGGAAGAAGCAAAAATGGTTAAAAGAAACCTCAACATGGAAGCAACTCTGCTTCCTCCCAACCCTTCTTCATCCTCCTCACCTCGCCCCGCCGTCCCCTCCCACCATCCCACCACACCCTACTGGATCCACACCACCACCCTCTTCAACAGCAAAACCCTCACCTTCGACCGCAACATCTCCCTTCTCATCTCCCCCCAATCCGGCCTCACCCTCCAAACTCTCACCCGCCCCACCGCCTCCATCCCCCACCTCCAACCCTCCGACCTCGACCTCACCCCCTACACCATCATCCCCGGCCTCACCGACGCCCACACCCACATTTTCCTGCACGCCTACCGTCGCGTCTTATCCCTCTCCCAAGAACGCGACGAATCTATCGTCGCGCGCACCCTCCGCGCTTCCATCCACTGTCGGCTCGCCCTCCTCGCCGGCTACACCACGTATCGGGATCTCGGCACCGAAGGCTGTGGCAGCGCGGACCTGGGGGTCCGGGATAGTATCAATCGGGGGCTGATCCCTGGACCGCGATTATTCGTCGCGACGGAGCCGCTGGCGAGTTCGGGGAGTTATGAAATTCGTCAGGAGAATGCCCTGGGCGGGACGCGGGTGCCGCGCTTGAGCGATCCGTGTGATGGGGAAGAGGGCTGTCGGGCGGGGGTTAGGAGACGCATTGGGGCAGGGGCGGATGTGGTGAAAGTGTATGCGGAGTATAGGAGACGGGAGCTGCGGTGGCCGAAGCCGGCGTGGAAGGGGGCGGAGGATATCGAGTTTCCGCCGGTGAGAGAGGGGAAGGAGGATATTCTGCATGGGAAAAGGCAGCGGAATCCGAATTCAGTGATGTGGAGTCAGGGCGAGATGGACGTGATGGTAGAGGAGGCGACGAGAGCAAAAGCGCCGGTGGCGGCGCATGCGAGTACAGAGGAGGCGATCGTGATGGCGTGTAGAGCGGGAGTGACGAGCGTGGAGCATGGGTTTGGGGGGACGGAGAAAGCGTTGGATGTTATGAAGGAATGTGGGACGATTTTTGTGCCGACGCTGTGTGTGGCGGAGGCGGAGTTAGGGACGGAGAGTGAGGAATTGAGGTGGGCGATGGGGTTCACGATGAGGGCGTGGGAGAAGGGGGTGAGGTTGGCGTGTGGAGGGGATACGGGGGCAGCGCCGCATGGGGAGAATGCGAGAGAGTTGGAGTTGATGGTTAAGGCAGGGGTGCCGGTGGTGGAGGTACTGAGGGCGGCGACATTGGGAGGGTGGGAGGCATGTGGAGGTGAGTGGTGTGGACATGATTTTGGATGGTTGGGGGAGGGTTGGGTTGCGGATCTGGTGGCACTGGATGGGGATTTAGAGAAAGAGGGGTTGGAGGGGGTTATTAGGAAGGTTCGGTATGTAGTGAAGGATGGGAGGGTGGCAGTTGCTGATGGGAAGATTGTTGAGTTGCCATATGCTGGTTGAGTGAGTCACGTTTGAGGATTCTTTGGGTTGTAGCTGGATGAGCAGTATGGCGCCTAACAGGAACATCAATCATATATGAGTTGGAATCAATGATTCTTTGTTGCAAAAGGAAGTATCACCTGCGCATGGATTTTTTGAGAATGCTTTCATGTAATATTATTAGTGTCTAGATTCTATCTTTAATTTCTATACATGCAATACCTGCTGGATATAAAGTAGACGTTGCCATTCAGGATGCCAACCCATGTTTATAATTCCTGCAGAATGCCCACCGTCCAGATGTATCATACCAGACCCTCAATCATGCTTGTTCTCGTTCCATGCACACTCATCCTCATTCTTATATCAATTAACACATATAGTCCACTTTCACTCGTTCTTTTCTGCTTCTCCCACTTTTCTCTGCGCCCGCTCCTTAAATACTAACAAAAAATGCCCCAACAAATACGAAGCACGTAAACGCTGTAATAAACGTATACTGGAACTCATGGAAGAAGGTCTTCTTCGCATATCTCTGTTTCTTCCACTCCTCCTTTGGTCTCGCAATCCCAGTCTTCGGGTCCCTATCCAACAATTCTTCTCTCTCCGGCATATTCGGTGGCCAAATCGCATATCTAATCGGCTCAAAGCACGCCGTCAGACACATCATCCACAGCATTGGCGGCCAACAGGCATGCGTAAGGAGATACACCAATTTCTTCTTCAAAGTATTATTTGAGGAGTCGAGAAGACCGTTAACGGTGGAGAGAGTAACAGCCGCGATAACGAAGAGAATGTAGAGGAGATGCATGTAGCAGCCGCAGTCCCAGAGAACGACCCAAAGACGACGGAAGAGGCCAGAGCGGGTTTTTGGGTCGCGTTCATTGAGCTCGGATTTGATACTTCCGGAGGAAGAGAAGGCCATTGCTTTGCCGCCGAGCCAGGAGGGGAGAATGAATGATCGGATGATGGTCTTGGCATGGAAGGGAGCCATCCACATTTGGGCGCCGCTATCGCGTTGAGCAAGACGGTACCCGGAGGGAATGTAGGTGATCCATTCATTAAGGCGTGTGAGGACGAGCGAAGCAAAGCAGAAGCGGATCTGCCATTTCAGTTGGTCATTGCTGGAGTAGGCGACTAGTTGACCCCCAGAGATAAGGACAATAGGGATGGTGAGGAGGGCGATGACAAGGAAAATCTTAAAGAATGCGTCGATGGCGAAAACAAATGCTGAGAGACGGGCGAAGAAACCCATTCCCTTGACAAGGGGACCCCAGAGACAGAAACGGAGCTTAAGGGCGGTTTGAAGCGTACCGAGAGTCCAACGAGTTCGTTGCTTGAGATGACCGATGATGGTGTCAGGAACGGTACCAAATTGGAGACCCTCATGGCAGAAGGCGGTTTTCCATCCAGCACCAAGAAGAAGAGATGAGGTGAAAGTGTCTTCAGCAAGAGATCCAACGGGCCATCCTCCGATGTCATCGAGTGCAGAGCGACGAATTGCGTAGCCTGAACCGGTACACCAGGCGACACCATTAGCATCTTTTGTAGGCTCCATGACGTGAACGAATGCATCGAGGGATTGACAAAGAGGATCATTTTCAGGGACATTGTAGAACAACTAACTACTGTCAGTATATCATTCGTTCTTTCGAGCTTCAAATCAGATGAAAACATACCTGTGGAGGACAAACAAGCGCCATTTTCTCATCAATAACCATATGGGCAATAATAGCTCTCAACCAATCCGGCTCAGGAATCATATCAGCATCCAAAGCGGCGATGAATTCAGCTTCTCTGCCTTCCAAGTTCGTAACATAATTGGTACCGCCAGTAAGATTTCCAGCCTTGAAATGATGAGGAACACCCTTGATCTTGATACGAGCATAGTAATAAACATTAGGATAATCAAGACTCAGATCATTAACTGCCTTTTCGAGTTCAGCATCTTTACCATCATCGAGGACCACCACACGGAACCGATCTTGTGGGTACTGTTGCAAGGTGGGATGTTAGTTCTTGGCATTTTACCTGGCACCGTGCAGGACTACTTACGTCGACAGCAGCAGCAGCTCTGGTGGTATCGAGAACAACATCAACATCTTCTCCACAGCAAGTAATGAAAACATCAACAGTAGGAACCTCATCGCCACGAATGCGCAACTTGGGACGCGAACGACCGCGGATTGATAACATCTGGTACAGTTGGTGGAGTAGAGCGGGACCTAATTCAATGTTACATTAGTTGGGGTTCTTGGCGATGAAATGTGCGTAAACTCCGAATATTGCCAAGAAATAGTGGATGAAATCTGATTCTCCGCTCGCTTGAACATCGTAGAATGTCATCCGCCACGGGGTGCAAGAAAACTTTAAACTTACATGCAACGCAACCTTCGGCTGTGATAAATAGCCATGCCATAATGTAGACTTTGCCGTACGCTCGCTGAGCATCAATTGTGCAGTGGATTCGATACGAATAATACAGAAAGTAAGAGCCGCATGCCAAGAACGTAAATAGTGGTGATAGTCGATACATGTTTCTTTTCCACCGAGGTAGGAATGCCACATCGTCGTGCTTGTCCAATGTTTCGATAACGAATGTACTTGGATCATATTTCCTGTCGAAAGTATTAAAGTGTCGAACTTTTCGGAGAGATGAAGGATCTTCTTTCTTCAAGTCATCGCTACCAACATCCTCCTCCATCAAAGCCGGAGTCGGACATGCTGTTGCTTCATCATAGGTCGAGGCTTCGGAGAATGAATTATGGTGGTGGGATGGCCGTTGCCCTGGGATAGGTGTGACTGAACCAGGTGTCTGAGCTCCAGTTAGGAGGGTCGTAGAACTGTAATTATTAAGCAGATAGGTAGACGATGTCAATGTCGATGGTCTACTGTTGACTCCGAGATCGAATGAGGTAAGAGAAGGGTTGGGATGATTCCAAGCAGGCGAAGGAGGCTGAGGGATAGCTTCAAATTCACCAAGCTCTTCGCTCCCATTCTGCCTCGCTCTCTCCGGAAACTGTATCATCTTGAATTATACTGTGAGGACTATTGAGTGCAACGGAACGAAAAGAAATAGGACAAATGGAACGACAGTCGGCGGTCGATTTTGACCGTTCGAACAGACAAACGAAAACAAAGACGAGGAAAACGAATGAAACTGGGGAGAATGATATGTAGGCTTCTCCGTAGCTACTTAAGAGAAGCAGTCCAGCACACCCACAAAAGCTGCAGGACGAAAATAGTAAAGTATAAAGAAGTGGATGCTTTCCTTGACAACCACAAATGCCTATGCTAACTCACCTTGAGGCTTTGGCTAGATTGTGGTGTTATGGAGAATATTGGAGGATGGCTCCGGTTCGTATTACTAGCAATGAAATAATCTTTCCATTCTTGGAAACCGCTGCAAGGTTTTGAATTACTCTTTGGATAAGAAAGAGAGTCTCTCACGCACAATGTGTGTAACCATTCCCGGCAAACTCAAACAGGTAGATGTTCCTCCGATCCATCTGTCAGTTCGTATCTGTGATATCCTGATGTGTAGTTAATTCGGACAGGGGGAGGATGGCCTTGCGACCTTGCTCCCGGCTATGCATGTCTAAATGGTTGTGACGACAGGTCACCACGTCCTCTCTGAAGGAAGGCCCGTGGTAGTTGGCTGCAGGTACTTACTGAATAGATCCAACTAAAGGCGCGAAAGTGGTTGGTTCAATTGGTGTTTCTGAAGCTACTTAACTGTCGGGATGTAATGATAAGGAAGTCCTGGAAAGAAATCCCTGTTCCTGAGAAGCGCAGCCTCGAGCGGATGTGACGGGAAGTACCCATAAAGTTTGTTTACGAAGTAGCATACACAAAATATTTGCCTCATCCACTTCAACAAGTTGTGGAACGAGTAACGATCCTTGAGCACTGAACCAAAGATATGTCAACGTTGAGTCGAACAGAAAAATCTTTATCTAGTTCAGTGCATACTGATACATAACTCGTAGATGCTTTCAGAGAGCGCTACGGTGTATCCATTACTACTCAGGCACTGGCCCAAGACGAGGTCCGTTCGTTGATATCAATTTTGTCGAGCCCGGGAATACCATCCATCGCATATTTTGACGGAAACAAGCATTTTGATGTGGATAGCAAGTGGATTCAAGTGGTACTTCGAAGAATGCCCCCCCTGGTGAAACCCGACTCATTCGTACGTCTTCTCATTCGTACGTCTTCTCATTCGTACGTCTAGTAGATTTGGTGATAAGATTGGATGAAGTGAAAAATGGCAGAAAATCGTAGAAAATCGTATAGAAGAGCCGTTGATCCCCACCACCCCCCAACAGTTTCTCTATCGATTGATCAAAGAAAAGATGGCGACGCGTAAACATCCGCGTGGGTCGACAGAAGAAGTGGAGTTGCCGATTGCATGAGCCAACCTCGAACAAAATAGATTGGACCTAGAGGAGTTTTTCGTAATCAATGTGGCATCCCACATCCAAAGTGTCAATCGCCGTATAACCTTGTCGTATTCCGTCCATGATATGCTTTGCATGGTATCATACGTATGATAAAGGGAGAGAGGAAGGACGACACATAGAGAAGAGAGCATTACGACCCCCCCTCCCCCAACGTCTTATGTGTTTTGTTGATCAGCAAAGGCTCCTTTTCCGAATTGCATAGTTACTCCCCTCTCCCTCTTTCACTATTCGAATCCGGCCACTTTCTTCTTTCCTCGTAACTATGTGCAACATGGTGGAGTGATTGAAAGCTTTTTTCGAGTTCATGCCCCCGCGTGAAACCTCACCTCTTTGAGATTTTCGCGGTCAAACGTTCATCCGAAGTCTTTAGTCTTTGCTGTAGAACTACTTGTAGCTCAGCCTCATCGGACATGATCGAATACAACCGTGACTGTGCGAACGTGCTGGAAATTCATCTACTATGTATTATCATCACCATAGAATGGTTACTTCATTACCATCACCATAGTATGGGAACTTCATGTGGCTTCTAGGACGTCATACCCATTGGCTGTAAAAGTCGTCTCAAACTGCGGTGAGGTTGACGCTGTGGATTCGAGAAGTCCTTAGTCATGCCTCAATACGAGCAATTTCCGTAGCCTCGGGCAGTACGCAAGTCTCCTCTCGTCCAACACGCCAAGATACGAGTTCCAATTTTAGCAGCAGTTTCTCGGTACGTCTCGGCACCGGCAGACAAGCGGGCGGGTGAAGCTCGGTGGGCGAATTGACCTGTCTCCTGTCCTCAAAGCAAAGCTTATGTCATCACGCCAACGAACAACGCGGCGCTATGCGTGTCCCACGAAGAACCACGACGAGGGCCTTACATTGGTGCTTGCATTGGTGCTTACATTGGTGCTTGCATTGGTGCTTGCATTGGTGCTTGCATTGGTGCTTGCTTGCATTGGGACCTGCCAGTCTTAAGGGATCATCTGCCGCGCTCGTATCGCCAAACTTCCATTCAAGTATTGGAAGAGCCACCTCCCATCCCAAAAATGGCGGCTTCGTTCATCTGCGCTTTCGAAAGCGCTGGGCACCAGAACAGCCTTAAAGTGGGATGAATGTGTGATTGGTTGTTGGATGGCTGATGGAAATGGAGACAAGCCCTCAAACAACATGAATCTGGCCGCTATTGAGGCAGCCCTCTCACAGAATAACGTTGGTATGGCCTCGATGAAGGTCAATTGGAGAGCCAACCCCAAGGCGCAGCGGTCTCCTGTTCAGTCAACATCTTAGCCAACATCTTAGCCAACATCTTAGCCAACATCGTCGCTCCTCAAAACCTCAAAAACTCAGAAGTTCCTTCGTAGGTACTTATTGAGTTGGGGTTTTTTTTACTATCCTGTTATCTTACACTTCATCGATCAATTGTCACCATTCTCATTATATTTTTCCCTTTTCACACTTGGATCTGCCAAATTTTGTCGCGAGATTTTCTCGGCTGTACACTTTGCTTCTGTCATTTTAATTGCTGTCAATAGCAGCCAAACATTGTCTTTCGCGCGCCGGTGTTGTGTCGACAGCTCCCCTATCATTCATCTTAGCTTGCAGTTAGTGCTGCGGATGTCCTCATGAATTTCCACGTCCATCACTGTATTTCGCACAAGCATTGTGTAAGTTGTCTCATGCATCGACATGTTCTTTTCTCATTCAAATAGATATTGCTTGGAACTGAGCGTCTTTGGGTCCGCTTTTTCATCCCAGAATGCTTGCGCTCTTCTACATCTTCTCTGCGTTCTTCACCGCATCAGTATCGGCGTCATCAGCACAAATTTGCGAAAAGCTCGCATCTGCAACGACAAAGTCCGGAAGATACACATACCTTACTGAAGTACTAGCAACAGATAACAGTGGAGCTCAGTGTATATCAGTGAGTTAACTGTTACTTCCATCCTTGTCTCAAGTATACTAAAACTGGGCAATTAGGTTACTCTCGATGATGATACCTCTCAAAATACCACCTCGTTCGATGCCACGTGGGAATGGAACAGTTCAGGTGACAACAAGTCAATCACACATTCCTTCCCAAATATTAATTTAAACCTTCCATCTGTCTTACCTATCCGGGTCGATAACATTTCACTGTTCCCAGTGACCAATCAATATGCTTTGTATTCTGGCAATAAAGCAGCTACGGTAGGAACCACAAGTCTCAACGACCTGAAAGATCTCGATGCCGTCACAGCAGTTTACCTTAACATCTTCCTCGACGGAGACCCCGACGCAGCTGGAAATGCCACAACCGCAACTCATGCCGTCATGGTATGGCAAGCCAGCTACGGCGATATTCGACCTCTAGGATGGGATACAGCATCAACTTCTAAACCAACAGTCACCATGGCCGGGATTCAATACACTCTCTATGCAGGACAAAATGACAAAAAGCAAACGATATACTCATGGTGGCCAAACCAGAACCTGTCATCTCTCACAGCATTGGATGTAAGTCCGCTTCTCAATTATTTGTGGAGGCAAGTATATATCCCGAGTGATATATATGTTGGAGCAGTACAGTGGGGCAACGATGCGAGACATTCTAACAAAAACTTAACATTCGATGTGTACACTGTCGGTATGAACATCATCAAAGGAACCCCAGTTCAAGCCCTCGGTGCAGGGGATAAGTCAACAAAGCCTCCGACCTTTAGTGGTTTGGTTTTAGTGGTGATGGGAGCTGTGATTATGTTTGGCTTACGATGAAAGGATGGGTATATGACGGAATGAGCGCGGGGAGTTCAATATACTAGGCGTTGGGAGATGATAAGAATGGGAATGTACGGTGGTCGCGTTCTGGTTGGTGTTCGTAAAGGAGGGGTCTTATTTTCTCGATGTAGGTATTAGACATACCGCAAATTGTAGCAGCAGAGTTACCAAAGAAATTTCCTTCCATTTTTTGTAAGCGTCAATATCAATGTACTCCTTTACCTCACAGCAGTAACATGAAGCTCCCACAGAGCGGATCACTACCTCGATTCGTACTTCCTCGGGGTCACATCTCAATTTGCCCTTGGCCCAAGACTCGGATGAGAGACAATCCGATATCTAACTTAACTTATCAGACTATCAATGTTTGAGTGATGTTGCAACATCGTAAGTTATTTGGATATACCTTTTTAAGTTAAATTGCAATTTGTATGACCGACAGGATATCATCGTACAGTAACACGAGTGCTCCTTCCGCAGGATCCGGCAATGGTCGCCAACTCAAACACCCCGCAATTTGGCTACAGTAAGGTGATGAACTTGTACCCAACTTCGCATTTTTGTCCAAGTATATCAAACTGTTGGCAAGCATATTAGTTGGATTTTCCCTTCATTTCCAGATTTATATGGTTTCTATTATCACATTGGAAGTCGTCTCATATCATTTTATTTGTCGTATTTAAATTCGGCCACCAATCATTTTGTTGTGTTTATTGTTGAGGGCACAGCAAGTTGATACGTACTAACTTAGGATTGCGTATACTTGATTCAACTGTTCTGCTCTATTTTACGGTGGTAAAGGACCCCTTATTTATAATAGCCCTCCAAGTATCGCCACAGTGTTGGCATATGGCCTGTTCCAACATTGCCTCCTCCTTCAGGCCTATATTGCCTCAACATTTATATACAACTCAAAGTCTTCACTTTCTTCCTTATATACCACATTGCCTCTCTGCTCACGATGCTTGCGGGCCGTGATCTTGGACGGATTCATTCCTTTCGGCATTTCAATACGTCAATAAATCCATTGTGTTGGTATATGGGTCCAATATCTCTATCACCGAGTACAAGAACGGCACGGGTTTCATGATAATTCATTCAGGATCACATATGCAACCGTTCAAAAAATTCGCCCGTGTCCATCGGCAGTGGCGCAGCTTACACATAACTCACAACCCGAAACGACGGGTTCCCTCTTTCTTTTACCAAATCGGCATTTGGAATGAACGACCATACCATACCATACGTCTTACCAGGGCCTCTGACGGTCTCAGATTCGTCTACGCAATGCATCTACTGCCAGTCGGATCTATCTATAAGATATGAGACATCATCAACATAGTCGGAATAACTAGATGCAAGAACTACATTGTTCCAAGATCATACATACTTGAGTCCTCGCACCTCGTGGCGCGGTTCTATCAACGGGTAAATACAGCAAGGCTGGTTTTACTTTGAGTCTTAGCGGAGGAGTATCCTTGATATGTATTCGAAAGTTACTTGGTAGCTTAATTCCTGCCTTCAAATTTCAAGTCCTGACCGTCCAAGACGTCGAAACTGGGTGTGTATCAAAGGATCTCACGAACCGTCCTGCTAGATAGCTGGTCCAGTCGCAATAATTACGAGCACACCATCTCATCCAATCTTCTGGATAGCTAAACGGTCCTAAAGGGCCGAAAAGGAAATTCGGGATGATCTCATCTTCTCCTGCAGATATCACAAAGCTAAGCCAGGAGCAAATCAACTAAAGTACCTCCAGCCCAGCCCTTATTGCCTTCGATCCCATCTTCTTTCCCCCTCTACTCAGTAATAATACAGTCATGTCTTTGGAAAGTTCCATCCTCACTCAAAGATGAAACTTCTTTCCCACTCAGTGCATTCTCCCTCACTAATCCTATCACTATGTTTCCTATCATCATTCTTCCAGCTCGCGCTCGCAAGCCAAGCGAACGCGGGCTTCACAACGACCAACTGGAATCCCGTTCGCGGAGTCAAATTCACAGTGGCCTGGTCTGGAACTAGCGATGTGGGGTTGAAGAATTTAACGCTGTTCGAGTGCGATAGCAGTGGCAATGAGGTTGCGGTTTTTGGTCCTATTGCTAGTATGTCTTTCTATTTTCCTTTTCCTTTCCCGTTCCTCGCACCAGTCTCCTTTCATCCCTCTTCCATCTCCAGCAAGCCTCACAAACCCCCAAACTAATCTCTCTTCACCCAAAAAGCCGGTATCGACGGCGGTTCCTTCCAATGGATCCCCGCCCCGTCCATCCCCGACGGAACCTACATCGTCAATCTTGTAGAAACCCCCAACAAGGTAGACGTCAATGGGCTGTCATTCACCGGAAAACCCTTCGCATTCGGTGATCCTAGCGCAAGCCAGTCTACTAGCATAACGGCAGTGGTTCAGCAGCAGAAGACGCTTGTTGTGACGACGACGACGACGCCTGAGTTGCAGAAAACTACCGTTTTGGCACCGACTACTATTTTGCTTGTTCCGACGCATGCACCGGATGAGCTTACTAGTATAATTAGTAGTACTAGTGAGGAGATATCTACGAGTTTGGGGTTGGGATCGGTGGTTGCGGTGAGTTTATATTTTTTGTTTTTGCACTGGTTCTGCTATTTTCATATGTCGTTCCCCGCGGCCGCTGCTGCATGTCATCAACCGTTACTCTTCTTTCTCATATGAACTTCTATAATTCTCTGTTATCCCGTTTCAAACTCCTCATATCCCACAAACTAACAAACTCTCCCCCACCCACCCATCAGAACCCCTCTACCTCCTCCTCCACCACTCCCACTATACTCACTCCAAGCGCCCAAAACCCAACACCATCAGCAAATACAACAACATTTCCATTCATAAACCCCACTTCTACCCCTCATATCTCCCCCTCCTCATTCCCCATCTCCTCTGCATCAACCAACCCCGTATCCCCCCTCCACCCCGCCATCCTCGCCGCGATCGCCGTATCCATCATTGCACTTCTCCTAGTCTCCATAATCTCCACCACTCTTCTGTGTCGTCGCCGTCGCCGACAGCGCCAACGACAGAATCAAAACCAATCCCAATCCCAATCTCAGACCAGCGCGTGGAGTACTACTCCAATTCAGAGACCGGAGCGTTATTGTAAGATATCAGAGGATGAGGAGGCTTCTTCGCCACTTTCATTTTCTGCGCTACAAGAGGGCAAGGGTGCTGATTTTGGACGGGATGGAGATGTGGATGTGAGGGAGAAGGGGAAAAGGAAGTGGAAGAGGGGGAGGGAGCAAAATAAGAAGGATAAGAAGAATAAAAAGGAGTTTTTAACTTGGATAGCTTTAAAAGATAAGATGATAGGAATAAGCAGAAGAAAAGAAGACAAGCAAAGGGAAAAGGGGCAAGAGGAGAATGAGGCCAGAATATTTTATGATGGTGGGAAGAGAGGTTGGGTGATGAGGGTTAATAGTCGGCCCGTGGAACTGTTGAGTGATGGGAAGAGGTGGTTGTAGGGTCGGTTTGCCTACGAGGGGGAGGAGGGAAGAGTGGGGAGGAAAGTGAGGGATATATTTTTCTATAAAACATATTCATCTCGACGTTGGTATTGTATAGATGGTATGTACATCTTACATATACAGGCAAACGAAGAAAGGGGAATCTGAAAATATAGCAACAAGCATACCACATTGCGTCTCATCTAACTTTAGTCATTTCCTATCAGGTCAGATCATATCATAGCATAGCATAGCATAGCATAAAATCTCCTAGCTACAGTAGCTAGCCCTCGCTCGACTACTTTGTAACAATATATTAACTATCTAACTCAACCTACAGAATGCACCATCAAAAAAGGAGTAAAAATTCAGTGAAAACGAACAAGACAATACAATACAATATGTGTTAGAAAACAGGTAGATGACCCGCATCTGTATCGTGATCATTCATCATTCATCTGCGCCATTTCGATGTCCATATCGACCAGTATCCATGCCCTCAAAGTACGTGGGTATCGTGAATGAAAACCATATGAGACCCATAACAGTCCTACAAGCAAAAGCTCAGAGTTCCAAACACTCGTTCTTCCAAGCTCATAATCCATTATTCGTTAAACCATCAACCATTAACCATGAGCTGCCATATTTTCACGTTGCTAACATGTGCTTTATTCCTGTCCTAATATCTCCCACTCCCACTACCACTCCCCCGTCTACATCTCCCGCTATTCCCATCCCTATCCCTATCCTTTCCACTCTCCACCTCCCTCTCCCTCTCATACGCCACCTCCTCATAAGTAGGCGGTGGTTCCTCCCCCGGAATCGTCAGCTCATCCTCGCCCGGCACCGCAATTCTCACTCTACTCGTATTCGCTCTCGGGCGTTCATATATCTCCCCCGGCGCAGAAGAGCTACGTCCACGAGTCGCTGGTGATGGAGGAGAGAGAAGTGATTCCGGGAGTTTTTCGGGCGGGTAGCGATACGGTTCGTTGGCGAATGCGGGGTGCGCGTAATTTTGAGGATGGTGTTCTGCGGGGTAGTTGTTTGGGTTTGGGATCGCGGTGGTGGAAGGATGGTGATGCGATGCGGGTGCGTATTGTGGGTGGGTAGGAGGGGCGGCAAATGGAGGTGGCGGCGGAGGGACCCAACTTGAAGGTGTTGCGCCGGTCGTGGGATATGGTGGTTGAGGATGTGGCCGCAAAGGTGGGGAAGTACGATGATGAGAATGCGAATGAGAATGCGAATGAGATTTTGGTGGCGAGGAATATCTTAAATCTTCACGGCTTTTCTTCTTGTCGTCTCTGTCGCGACTTCGTTCTCTTCCACTATATGTGTGTTTCCTATCTCTACTTCTATCGCGATCACGATCAGGTGAGTCTCGCCTTCTATGTCTACGCTCTTTTCTGTCTCGTTCGCGATCGTGGGAATGTCTTCTACTTCTGCGTGGTCCTGCATCGTCGGCTGAGTAGATAGGATATGATCGTTCTTCGAGATCAAGAGCTTCAATTTCGAGACGTTGTTTTTCTTCTTTGTTTTTGAGATGACGGTTAAGCAGGTAGCCTGCCGCGAGAATTTCGAGTCCGCCCAGGATCACCATTTTCGTGACTGATGAAGGTGTTTGCGCAGACTCTTGTCGTGTGGTTTGTTTCGCAATGTATTCTGATATGTATGCGACGGCGCAAAATGAGGATTCTTGCGGGAAAATATACTTACAGGAGGAGAATAAATAGGAAAGGAAAGGAAAGGAAAGGAGTTTATTACCATTATTAAAAACCTATACGAAATAGTCAGCCGCTCAGCCGCCCAGTTCGCCCAGACGCCGAGGAATTGTTCAGCTGACGAATTGTAGTGACAAGATCCATGATAGAATATGATGTATGACTGTGATGCCACACGTTTTAGCGCAGGTTTGGTGACAACCACGGTTGGACGGCATGTTAGTCAGCTTGGTGCTCGGCATGTGTTTGCCGACTGGAAATGAGGCGAGGCATTATGTCACTCATTGCACGTGATACATGTGACGGAGAATTGTTATTGCGAGCTGGTGGAGCAGCGAGATTTTGTGGCACAGGTTCATATTCATCCATCCGAGCCATTATCGGCTACAATCACGTATTATTCCGGAACTGCGCATGCGCATGCGACATGTACAATTATATTAATGATCATGCTCATGTACCTTCTTAATGGAAGCGGCATTCCTCGTCCATTGCCTTAGTGTCGGCAATCCTTCACTCAGCTTGAACTTTTGACTATCCATTACCGTCGGCGGTGTTCCTGCTATACAGCTATACAATGTATGCTGACAATCACAGATTTCCGAGCAGCAACAACGAGCGTGGGAGAGGATGAGAGAAGGAAATGATTATATCACCCCAGGCCCCGGGCCTCATTGGGTGAACTCGCCGTCTTGCGCCCCGAGCATAATCTCTTTCTTCAGGATCAACATTTACCCCGTTGGTTGCATCATCTAGGCACTAGCGACAGCTGGGACCCCTTTCCCCCTTCATTTTCGGTCGAAAGTTCTCCGAGCTCTGTCATACATTTACAAAAAAGTTCAACACAAGCGACTTCAGCCCAGATCATTATCTGAAATCATAATTAGCCTCAATTTTTATGCATTGCTATACCGGGCGCTATTCTCCCTTTGCTCATTGAATCCACAATGATTGTTCTTCTGATTGCTGGAATCTCGCACCATCCCGGGACCGAGAAAATGTGGGGTGATTTGATATGGAGACATGGGGATTACCCCAGAGCTTGAGCTTAAGCTCCATTTCACTAGGCGCGTTCTTTTCAATGGGGTCATATATGACCTAGTGTTCTCCGGGTATGTTACTGGACATCAACTTGTAGCAACGAAGCAATTCATCATGAGGTTTCTGTCGTTACTCCTCTCATTTACATTACTCCTATGGAGTGGAATTGCTACAAATGATGGACTTACAGACGCCGTTGAATGGGACCCTTACAGCTTGACTGTCAACGGTGAAAGGGTCTTCATCTTGTGAGCATTTTCCTACTTGTGCTTTCGAGTTGTGTTAACCCTACAAACAAGCTCTGCGGAATTCCATTATCAGCGCATGCCGGTACCTGAACTATGGCTCGTAAGCTCCATCATTCATTGTATACTTCAACATCTAACCCAATCTAGGACATCTTCCATAAATTCAAAGCTAGTGGCTTCAATACCGTCAGGTTGGTTTATCCAAGCCTAGTCAACGGCGTGTCTAATTGATACAGTGTTTACTTCTTTTGGTCCTACCACGAAGCCTCGAAAGGTAATTTCGATTTCGAGACATCAGGCAAAAATGTGCAAAAGCTGTTAGATTATGCCAAAGAAGCAGGCATCTGGGTCATTGTTCGAGCCGGACCATACTGCAATGCCGAAACAAACGGTGGCGGGCTAGCTTTGTGGGGTTCTGATGGGAGTATGGGAAGTTTGAGAACAAGTCAAGCTACATATTATGCCTCTTGGCAACCCTGGGTTGCAAAAATCGGAGCAATAATAGCAAAGAATGAAATCACGAAAGGAGGAGTAAGTTTCATCGCTTGCATTTAGCCGATTCCATTAATGACACAGTACAGCCTGTTATTCTTAACCAGGTTGAAAACGAACTCCAAGAGACAACGCACTCTGCTAATAATACACTTGTTCTATATATGGAACAACTGGAGGCGGCATATCGTGCTGCTGGCATAACAGTTCCATTGAGTCACAACGAGAAGGGCCAGAGAAGTATATCCTGGAGTACTGACTACCAAAATGTCGGTGGCGCGGTCAACGTATATGGCCTGGACTCTTGTGAGTATGCGCCCCTCAGCTATAACTTCAGAGACTTCTACTATTGTTTTAATTCCATTTTCTACTATGAATTCAACCATTTGGTGAGTCGCTAACATAGTATAGACCCTGGTGGCCTATCCTGTACCAACCCTGACAGTGGGTTCAATCTTGTTCGAAATTACTACCAATGGTTCTCGAACTATTCATACACACAGCCAAATTACTTCCCTGAGTTTGAAGGAGGCTACTTCACTCCCTGGGGTGGTAGCTTCTATGATGATTGTGAATCGGAACTTGATCCGGCATTCGCCGATGTTTATTACAAAAACAATATTGGCCAGAGGACGACACTCTTGAGTTTGTACATGGCATGGGGCGGAACAAACTGGGGTCACTGTAAGTTTGATTAACAGAATTATTGAATTTTTTTTACTGATGTTCAAATAGCTGCGGCACCTGTGGTTTACACTTCCTACGATTATGCTGCCCCACTAAGAGAAACACGTCAAATAAGAGACAAGCTATCTCAGACTAAACTCATTGGGCTCTTCACCAGGGTTTCGAAAGATCTTCTGAAAACAGAAATGATTGGAAATGGTACCGGTTACAGTGTGCGTGTAGTCCCATTGCTGAAGGCCAAACGCTGACTATTCTAGGTCTCTTCTCAAAGTGTTTGGTCATGGGTACTGCGCAACCCCGACACTCAAGCCGGATTCACGACTTTACAGCAAGCTACTTCTAGCTCAAGGGCATCAGTCACGTTTGATGTCTATCTCAACACAACACAAGGCGCTGTGACTGTGCCAAATGTCAACTTGAATGGTCGTCAGAGCAAGATACTAGTTACGGACTACAACTTCGGAAAACATACTCTACTGTTTTCGTCTGCAGACGTCCTTACATATGGCAATTTTGATAAGGATGTACTTGTGTTGTATCTTCAACAAGGACAAGTTGGCCAGTTTGCCTTCAAATCTCAGTCGAGATTGACCTATGAAGTTTATGGTCAATCCAACTTCACACATTCGGCACTAAACGAAAATGGCACCACCTCTAGACAGACTTTTACATACATTCAAGAAGCTGGTAAGACTGTGGTTCAATTCTCGAATGGGGCATTAGTCTACCTACTTGATGTGCCAACAGCATGGAAATTCTGGGCTCCGGCAACCACTTCATCTCCTGACGTGAAACCCGATGAGCAGATCTTTGTTCTTGGACCATATCTGGTAAGAAGTGCATCCTCATCCTACGGAACGGTTACCATCATCGGCGATAACGACAAGGCAACATCAATTGAAGTCTACGGTGGCAATTCAATCCACACCATCATATGGAATGGTAAAAGACTCAATGCCACAAAAACCAGATACGGTTCCTTCACCGCCAAAATTTCTGGTTCCGAACATTACACTATTTCTCTTCCAAAATTAACTAGCTGGCGATCGGGAGATTCTCTCCCTGAAAAGAATCCCTCCTACGACGACTCCACCTGGACCGTCTGCAACAAAACCACAACTCTCAGCCCTATTGCTCCCTTGACACTTCCTGTCCTCTTCTCTAGTGACTACGGATTTTACACTGGTCCCAAAATCTACCGCGGCTACTTCGACGGTCTAAACTATACCTCCGTCAACCTAACCTGTTCCGGCGGTCTCGCCTTCGGTTGGTCTGCCTGGCTCAACGGCAATCTCCTCGGCAGCCACCCCGGCAACGCATCCCTCACAACCACCAATCTCAACCTCCCACTAACCAACCTCACCTCCCCCCTAAAACTAAAAGACAACCTCCTAACCGTCGTTGTCGACTACCATGGCCACGACGAAACCTCTACCGCAAAAGGCGTCGAAAACCCCCGCGGCATCCTCGGCGCCTCCCTCCTTTCATCTTCTGGATCCTACACCAACTCTTCCTCTAAAAACACCGGTTTCAAGCTCTGGAAAATCCGCGGCAATGCCGGCGGCTCCGCAAATATCGACCCCGTCCGCGGCCCCATGAACGAAGGTGGATTCTACCTCGAGCGTCTCGGCTATCACCTCCCCTCCTCTCCCTCTCTCCCATCCTATACATCCCCATTCTCCGGCTCATCAAAAGCAGGCATTGATTTCTACTCCACAACATTCTATCTCGACATCGACGCCGATCTGGACGTCCCGCTGGGGATTAAATTCTCCGCACCGGCGGGCACAGTGGCGAGAGTTACGCTTTGGGTTAATGGGTATCAGTTTGGAAAGTACGTGCCGCATATTGGACCGCAGGATACGTTTCCGGTGCCCCCTGGCGTAGTGAATAATAGGGGGAGAAATTATTTGGTCGTGGGAGTTTGGGGGATGCGGGATGAGGGGGCGAGGCTGGAAAAGGTAGAGCTGGTTAAGTATGGGGCTTATGAGTCGGGGTTTAAGGGGGGTTTTGCGAGTATTGGGGAAGGGTTGCAGCCGGGGTGGGAGAGGGGAGTTAGAGAGCGTTGGGGGTAGGGTTGAAATGGTTGGTTTTGGTTCGTGAATAAGGTTGAGTGTGAGAGTGGCATTGCGGTAATATAAATAAGTGATAATGAATTAAAGGTAAAAGAAAAATACTTTAATTTACTTTTAATAGGATCATCACTTTCAGCTGGAAAGTACATGTAGATAGCTTCATTAATCAGTATTATACGATTATATGATTACACGAACTCCAAATATTTGTAGAATAGCATCTAACCACAATAGATATCAAGAGAGTAAGATTTACAATATATCCAAGGAAGAATTATCATCTCTGCTCGAAAATCATGTACAGAATTTATTTAGTCAACACTATCTCAACTAGCCAAGTGTATTTTACGAGTAGTTTTCATATATTCTCTACTGAATGAACTTTAAAACTCTCTAATCTAACATCTCCTCATTTCAGCTCGTAAATATATTCTTGTAAATATATTCTCGTAAATATATTCTCGTATATAAATACAAAATGCATATTTCTCGTTGCCTTTGCTTTACCTCGTTCGTATACACTTACAGAGTAGATCATTGCGAACTACCAGAACCCCCTCTGCTCAATGCTTCTTCATACTCTACCCCTACTCCTTTATCCCCTTTGCTGCTCCCCATACTTCTATCCCCTTCCCCTTCTCTGTCTCCTTCCCCTCCTCTTACTCCTCTCTCTCCACCATCTTCCCCTCCATCTACCACCGGCCTCATTCCCAACACCACCCCTCCCTTTCCTATATTCTCAAACAGCCGATCCACATCCTCCAACTCCAAGCCCTTCGTCTCGGGGAAATAACACCAAATAATCGGCACCCAACACGCGTTCAACACTGCAAAAATAATATATGTGCGGTACCCGATATTGTTCAGCGCGATGGGAGTGATCTGTACGATCATGTAGTTGAAGATCCAGTTGCAGGCGGTGGAGACCGAGGAGCCGCGTTGGCGGAGACGGAGGGGGAGGATTTCAGAGGGGTAGACCCATACCTAAGGGGGTGGGGTTAGTATGGTGATTTTCAAGAAGGGGAGGGGGGAATAGGAAGATTAAAGGTATTGGGAGAAACTCACAGTAGCCTGAAACCCAATCGTAAAAGCCCCCTCGAAAATAAACAACATAGCGGCCGCCGCAATCCCACATCCCCTCTTAATGTTCGTCTCATGCTGCACGTTATAGACCAATCCCGTCTGGACCGCCATCACCATCGCCATCACCGATATCATCGACAGCAGCAGCGGTTTCCTGCCCACCCGATCAATCAAGAACCACGGAATAAAACTCGCCACGAAAAACCACGTCTGCAAGAACCCCGACATCAATGCACTGAGATGATCATCGAAGCCTAGAGATGTCGAAAACAGCGTATTGGAGTAATAGACTAAGGCATTGATTCCGCCGAGCTGCTGGAATGTTTGGATTCCGCAGGCGATGAGGAACCGGCGTTGCGATTGGATTGCGTCGTTGCGGAAGAGATCGCTCCAGGAGCCCGAGCCGAGTGAGGCTTCGTATTCGCATGTGCGCAGGATGTCGGCGTGGAGAGACTGGATCCGGTCGGGAGGTGTGTGGTAGGCGTGTAAGCGGGTGAGGACGTCGAGGGACGCGGCAGGTTGGGAGTGGGCTGCGAGCCAGCGGGGGGATTCGGGAACGAGGGGGAGGAGGAGAAGCATGGGGAGGAGGAAGACGCATTGTAGGATTGTGGGGATGCGCCAGGAGAAAGAGCCGCTGTAGGATTGGGTGAAGCCGTAGTCAATCCAGTAGGCAAGGAAGATGCCAAGATTGAGGGTGGAGAGCTGCATGCAGACGTCTGGAGGTGGGAGGAAGGGTTGAGTCAGCACTTTATTCTTACGTATGCTTATGGCTCACGAGCCTTTGGGAATGGAGTATGGTTTATTCATCACTTACAAAGTCCGCGTGTCGCTTTCGGACTAAATTCCGCTTGGAATACAGGAACAGTACTGTTGATAAAACCCATCCCAATACCGGAGATCACTCTTGCGACGACCATGTGTGCGCGGGAGTAGGCGGTGGCTTGGAGTAGAGCGCCGATAATCATGATGATGACGCCGGTTCCGATGGATTTCTTGCGGCCGATCTCCTCGCCGAAGATGGAGGTCGCGACGCTGCCGAGGAAACATCCTATTTCGTAGATGGCGACTATGAGGCCGGTGATGGTGGGGGATGGGTTGTGGAAGGTGTGGTTGAAACCGGGGGAGTTGACGAGTCTGGAGGTGTTAGGTCCGCGGTGGGAGAGTGGGGGAGTCTAGGAGGATGGCGGGGAGGGAAGACGCGTCAAAGAGACAGGGGTGGGATTGTGAGTGGAGGGAGAGTGTGGATTCGGTACAACAAATGTGTATCGAGGGCAGAGGGGAGAATGGATGATGCAGTGCGACCGTCGTATATCGAGGACAAGGAGATGTCTTACCCTCCCATTAAACCATTGTCGTAACCGATAAGCAGGAAGCCCAGACATGTTAAGGCTGTTACTGCCGCAAACAGCGCCCGACCTTCAAGAAGGGCCATGTCGACGGCTCTTTCTGGCGGATCAGATAGATGACCAAGGCCGATTGAGCATGAGTGAGACTAGCGATAAGGGGGGTATATGAAGTGCCGGCAGTGGCAGTGGGCTGATGGTCGGTACCTTGGTACTTGAGCGGGTACTTGAACGGCGCAGCGTCGATGAAGCGGGGACAATGTGCGGTATATATATACTTCGTAGCCTCGATGCTTCCCCTATTCATTGTTGATATGAATCCGAGGAGATGGAGAGACGGGACAGATGCTCCAGACTCTGGGGTAATGGGGCGCTAAATCCAGTAGTGCGTAGGCCAAAGAGCACCTAAGACAACGTAAGATCTAGGGAGAGGTAAGGGTGAGCGTTAGGCGGGATTAGAGTGGTTTAGTGGTGTCGTTGGAGTGGGATCGCCCCTGTAGCTGCACCGAAGGTCTGAGAACTGTGCAGGTGCTAGGCGATGCACGAGTACTGTCATCGCACGCATTTTAGCCGTTTCTCCATGTACTATTGGCTTCTCCGCAGGTGGATTTCATTGGTGGATGAGAAATGGCTGCCAGAGCCGTACATACTTGGGTAGATGTGTTGCCAAGTTTGCGCGCTGTTCCCTGCATGCATTTGCGTGCGAATCAAGCGCTGCGGGTTACTCGCTGCCGTGTTACTCGCTGCCGTGTTACTCGCTGCCGTGTTACTCGCTGCATTTCAAATTATTGTCTTGCTTTCCGGAACTCTAATATGCCACAATCTAACCCGTTTTGTACCGCGAGAGAATCTAGACAACACAGCTCCAAGCGAATCTATCAAATAGTAGTTAGTCGTTAGCTGCCTGTATATACTCGCTACTCGTGCTTCGGATCTTTGAAACAAACACATCGTCTTCGATATCCACCAGATCGACCGGGCTACCACACACTTTAATATACTATACTACCGCACAAAACCCGGGAATTCTTGGACTTGCTCCTCCTATTCATCCTTCTTCCTGTACGAAGTGCTTCCACGCCTTCTTCCCATTGCCTTGCCCCCCGTCTATCACCGGCCATCCGTCCCGCCAAGTATCCATATCCCCCGCCTTGGGCTTCTCACCGGCATTTCGCCTTTTCTGTTGCATGACTAACATTACTTAATGCCATTCTACTTCGTACATCTACACCTTTCTCGAGGATCTCCTCTCCTATCTTCCATGGTATCTTACCCCGCATTAATCAACCAGCAGCCAGCAGCCAGCAGCTAGCAAGTAGCAAGTAGCAACTAGGACACGAAAATATGCATGCGTGCATCGTCGGCATTTGAACATACTTCTGTCAACTTTGGTAACCCTTCCAACATAGGAACATCGCCGTCAATTACCGTCTGATCACCATCCACCACCTTTTCAATTCACCAATCTGCTTACCATGTCGGCTTTTCATAATAATATGTTGCCTCCGCTTGGTCCACATGTTCAGCTGAACCCGGCGAACCCGACGAGTGCAACAAGCAACCTGAACACCATTGGTTTCATGAGTGGTATGCCCAGGCCCGCAAATGCTGCTCATCAACCTCCACTTCCACCTTCGCTCCCACCTCCGCCTCCACCTCCCCAGACTTTGGATCAGGCTCCAAATCCGGATCGACCTCATGTTCAACCCCAAATGCAAGCACATACCGATGGTGGTGGTGTAACCCGTGCCCTTCCCCTTTCACGACCTCCTCCGCCTCCTTTGGATTCCATGAGAGCTTATCGCGCCTGCCTGAATTGTCGCAATAGAAAAAGCAAATGCGATTTGGACATCAATGCAGGGAGACCTGTAAGTTTTGTCCTAGCTCCAATATCAATATCTTTGACTTCCTCAGCCGGGTGATCATCAAGTCCCATGTCATATCCTCACTCGCCGCGATGGCGTGTGAGACATGGGTTCTTGTCGGAGGCTTGTTACCAATCTGAGGAATTCCTGACTAAGAAACCACTCCCTTCAAAACCCGGGAGATGATAATTACCATTTCCATCATCATGAATACTTTCTATCTGGATACTTCCTCTTTTCTGATGCTATAATTGGCTGCTCACCTCTTTCCCCCCTTTACACAGTTTTCATCCCTGTGAACTTACGACACGTTTGAAAATCTTGTACTAATCCGAGGTTTAGCCGTGTCGAAGATGCCAGAGAGAAAACCGAGAATGCGTTCTTGGGGAATCTCATCGTGGAGGGCGAAGAGTAAGAAAGAAACCGAGGATTGGAGAAGCAGATGAATCAAAACCGACCGCTCCATCTGCCACGCAGCCACTATCTCCACATACTGCATTTTCAACATCAACAGGTCCAAGTCCTCATTACAGCCCTGCTGCTTCTGGCTACCATCCTAGTTCGTCGTCCTCGGAACCATTTCATAGTCGATATGATAATCGCCACGAATCGGGCTTTACATGGCAACAACCTACTCCAGCGTCTGATAGTGGATTCTCGCGACAAGGAGAACAGAATCACGTAAGAATTCCTTCGGCCATTGGCCTTCACAGCTAACGATTTGAAGACAGGTTCGCCAACTGCTTATCGAGCTCGTGCTGAGTCAAGCGCGAGCACAGTTGTGAAGCCAGGAGATCGTTTGAATGATAATATAGCTTCTGCTGATCTTCAAAACCCCTCGGATGCATTAGAAATTCTAGCTCAAGTAGCAGACCGTGCTGACGACGGAAGCTCACCAGGAAGTGAAAGAGCCCAAGGAAGTCTTCCGACGAAGAGTGATCGGCCTCAAGTTCAATCACAAGAACCAGTCTCATCAAAGATGGATACCGATATTCAGTATCGACCATTCACGGATGGTTTTATTAAATCGGATATGATTTACCGCCTATTCTTAACGTCAGAACCTGCTGTTTCTCTTTTTCCTCTATCCAGCTAAAATTCAGTAGTTATGAACGATACTTCCATCCATACTTCCCTATTATACCTCGACAAACTTTCGACCACGCCAGGATCCCGTGGCTATCACGTGCCGAACCACATCTTTTCTCAGCGATACTCACCATCGCCTCCAGAGATCATGAAAGCGTACATCAAGTATGTTATGACCATATGCAAAATCTTGTATCGATGATACTAGCCGGTGCAGATGCAAACGTGGAAGCGGTCGAAGCTCTTCTACTGTTGTCTCAATGGGTATCACATCGGCCACAAGCTGATGTCGCTATCGGTCGAGGCGAGGAAGATCGTGTAGCATGGATGTATATCGGTACAGCTTTGCGGCTTGCTTATTTTCTTGGGCTCGACCGAACTTCTTTCAAATCAGATTCCCATGAAGATCCTGCAAAATTCAACCGCAAGAAATTAACATGGACAGCGTGTTATATTTGTGATCGCCAAGTTTCAGTCCGTGTTGGAAAAGGATTTTGGGCTCGTGGTCCAGGACCATTATCAGGTCTCAGGTCTGATGATTTTCCGACTTTACAGCCATCGCCATCGGATCCAGATAATTATGCTCGAATGTTCCAGGCCAATCTTGAATTGACCCAGATTTTTTCGAATGTGCACGACATACTTTACTCATCCAAAGGTCACGGCTGGAAAGAAATGCTCGAGGGACGGTATGCGAAATATCTCGATGACTTTCGAAGTAGTATTCGAACTTGGAACGATAACTGGGGAGATTTACCTTGCTCCCCTGGACTCAAAGGAAGTCTCCTTCTGACCTACGATTACCTGCGCTTATACGTCAACGCCTTCGCATACCAAGCTACCATCTCTCGAGCTCTCATATTGTCACAAGGCAACACTCCATCCGGCGGACGCCCCAAAATCCCACAAATTAATGCATCTGCCTCCGACGCCCGCTTTATCTATGAAGCTCTCGACGCAGCTAAATCCCTCATCTCCACGTTCAATAACTCGATTGAGCCAGAGACTCTCCGCTATATGCCATCATGCTACTATCTCTTCATAATATACTCCGCTGTCTTCCTCTACAAAGCCCGCAGCACCACTACTATGGCCGTTGAAGAACGTCTTCATGTAAAAAGCATGATCAACCAGACGATCGAGCGTCTGCAAATTGCATCTACAGGAAAGGCTCATATGGGCTCGAGATACGCACGATTGTTACAATTGCTTTGGCGAAAAGCACCTAAACGGACGCATACTGGCGGCGATAAGGCACAATGGCATGGTCAGGATCCTACTTCTTATGCTGATTCAGGTAATAACAATAATAATACTTCATCACTACTCCCCGACGATTCATTCCCACCAGCCGCACTAAACAACGACATCGCAACACATCAACAACCACCACCTCCTCCATCGGGGAATAACACAAACAACGCATTCTCCTGGCTGGATCTGGATGCGACATGGAACTTTGCAACGAAGAATAGTGGGGCGGGGATGAATAGTATGGGTACAGGAGGAGGAAGTGGGGCGTCGAATAGTGGAGGATCGGCGGGAGAGTTGGAGGATTTTAATATTGGGAGTGGTGGGGTTGGGGGAGAGCAGGCGATTTATGATTTGAGTGCGTTGGGTGAGTATGGGTTGCTTGGGGGTGGGTTGGAAGGGGAGGGGTTTGTTTTCTAGGTGGTGTTGTAGATAAAAGGGGAGGGGGGGCGTTGGGGTGGAAAAGCGTGGGAGGGAGTACAAAAGCAACGAGGGAGCAGAAAAAAAGGGGACCATTGAAATAAAGGAAGAAAAGAAGGAAAGAAGGGGCTTTGAATGTTATTTCTTCTTATATAATAGCTACGGATAATTTTTACATTGCAAATACGATAATAAGATTTTTTTTTTTGCGCTCTCTGCTTTACTTATGTTTACTTGTTTATTCGTTCTAGGGTTACATAGGCGTTGGTTCAATCACAATAATGGTTCTCGCACCTCTCTTTCCTCTCTCCCTTATCCTCTCTCCCACTTCTCTCCTTTACCTCCTTCCCCCCCTCGAACACGAATCCTAGAATACCGAACCAAAAAAAAAAAAAAAGAGAGAGAGAGAAAAGAAAAAAAAATTGATATCAGAAACACAACTTATCCCCCTCTACAAAAATGAACAAATAAGTTAATCAAAAGCACTAAGTTATCTAACTTATACCAGTAAATTATAACACGCTTTGATAAAGTCAACTAAGCAAATCACTCACTCACTCACTCACTCACTTACTCAGTAAGAATATAACTTAACCTAATTAATCATCTAGCTACGAAATTCTGGAATCTATAGAAGAGAAGTGCCCCTCTAGTATGTATATATATATATATTGACACCCCATCCCCCCTCTCCGCTTTTGCCCTGGTCTCTCTCCCTCTTTCTCCACCTCTTTTCCGCTTCCTTCTGCATCTTAAAACGAGCATTCTGTCGCGGACTCGCTCATTCACTCACTGTAAATGCAACTCCACTGTACCTACCTCAGAACATACCAGCTCTTGAAAGAAGAGGTACTTGCGATTACCACGTAAACAACACACTCCAAGCTCGATGAGGAGAGATTTTACTTTTCGTAGGAAAGGTGTTAATTTGATTTCCCCCTATGCTTCTGCCTGGAATAATTATAAATATTACTACACGTAGGGTATTTACTTCCTCTGATTTCTTTTCCTCTTCCTCTCCCTCTCCCTCTTCCTCTCCCTCTCCCTCTTCCTCTCCCTCTCCCTCTCCCTCTCCCTCTCCCTTTCCTCTTCGCCCTTGAGTCCTCTCTGCTCCCTTTATAATATGTTGTATCATAGCGAAATTATATTGTACATCAAATAGAATGATATTTGAATATCTGATTCCATTCCATTTCTACCCTTTTCTTCCTCTCCCTATCCTTCAAGGAACGGGACTGCATGGACCCGACCCCTTTCCATTAGTCTAACCTAGAGCACCTTTACATTCCCTAAATACTAAGCCATCCTCATTGTTTTGCCGCTCTCCTCTTTCGCCTCGCCACATCTCTCTTCGCCACATCTCTCTTCTTCTTGGATCCTCCCTCTCCTCCCTCTCCTCTCTCCCTCCCGGTCCCCAATCTCCTCCCCAGTTGCCACACTAGACCTCGCTGGAGTAAGCAGAGCAACGTCAACACACCCACTCACAAAAGCAATCCCACAAGATCAAAAGTACTAGAAGAAGGCGCATTCACACCCCCACCAGTGGATTAATTCTTGACTGCTTCGCAGAAGAGTTCCTCCTTCCGATAATTGATTGTGCTAGTTTAGAGGGAGGTTGAGCTGCAGACGTAGGTGCGTGGGGATCGAAGGAGTGAGCGAAGAATGTATTTTTTGGTTGAGATGAAAGCGCATAGGGACCGAAGGAGTGGGTGAAGAATAAACGAGGATCCAGTGATGTGCGTGTGGAGGGTGATGTGTGGAGGTCTGATGGGGATATGGCTATAGGTGCATGTGTAGAGATAAGCGAAGTGCCTTGAAGAGATGAAGAAGTTGGTTTCGAATTTCGAATCTGGTGTGTTTGTCCAGCGGACTGATGTGGAGTCGCAGTCGTTGATGAAGTAGGTGGAAGTATTGGTGGCGGATGGGGTTTCGACGCTGGAGGTAGTATTGGTGATGACGAACTCGACGGACTTATATGGTTTTGATGGTGTATTGGCGATGATGAGCGCAGTGGACATATGAGCTGTGGTCGATGCATAGAGTCTGGAGATACTATACCCGCTGGAGTTAGCATTGGCCCCGAGACTGGCATAAGTATAGGCGAAGATGCACCATTAGGCTGCGAAAATCTCTAACGCACAATTAAAAATCACTAGCTCATCCGCTCGAGCATCAGATTCGCACGATCGACGAACGAGTGCATGCGCATGAGAATCATCAACTCCATCCGTAGGAATAGCACTAGAACGTACTACCGGGGATAACATTGCCTGTAAATTCTTCTCAATCCTCGGTATTTCATTTGAAGATTGTTTATTCAGACCTGACGTTGCTACGATACCTTCATCATCTCTCAGAAGACTTTTCCCTAATTCCGATTGTCTTAATGTTGCAAATTCTGCTTTGTCATCACTGTATACTGTAAGTTTGGGAGGATGTTGATTCGATGGTGCGGTAGAGAGACGATGCGGAAGTGGTCCTGTGTATGGTGATTCTGGTGGTGTTGATGCTGTTGGATATGTAATATCAGCAGATTCATGGAACTTTTCTGGGGTGCCTTCTGGCCCATCTGCATTAAACGCATGGCTGGTGGAAGTTCGAGACTGTGGGTTAGTTTCAGTATCTGCAGTACATCTATCCATTGAGACATCAGATCTCCCTTGATCAGGCCAAGTCCCCAACTTTGAACGATTCTTGCTACCAGGTGGTCGACCTCTTCTTCTCTTTAAATTTGGAAGTGGAAGTGACGGAGATATGGGATTTTGAGGAAGAAGCTCGGTATCAACACGAAAGTTCTTCGAGGGCCGACCACGTCTACGCTTAGGTGGTATTGGTGAAGAAACATTGTCTTCTAGACTGCCAGTGTCGTCTAATTTAGTATGCCTCTTTCGTTTTCGCCATCGAGAATTTGACAGCTCCGAATCAAAATTCGCTGGCAGTTTGACAATGATGGTGTCCTTGTCCCTTTCATTAAATCGGCATTCTTCGGTAGGCTGAATGCCATTACTTGATTGGTTAACCATGTCTGCCTGAAATCCATTGACAAGCTGATCACCCTTAATGTAAGTCTCAATAACCACGTCTTCTTGGGGTGAAATCGGCTCTTCTTGACCGAACACTTTGGGGGAAGCAGAATTTGATTGGGGGGTTTGTGAAGTTGCATCCATGCCAGCCATCCCAAAATCCTTCTCGGCAATTGGCTCAGATTGGAAAGGTGTACCCAAACGACTCAGAGATTCGACGGAAGGGCGAGCAGATGGCAAAGGAGTACTCAGCCGACTGCAAGCTGGCGACTCGCCTCTAATTGAATCATCCAACCTGAATCTCAATGTAGGACAACCAGTAGCTTGTTGATATGCCGCTCGAGCTATACAATGAAGACAAGTAGTGGCTTGTGTATCGGCTATATTAATTGTGTGCCCTTGAAGAAGTGCACATGGTTGTCGGCAAGTTTCGCATATGTAATGACTGCTGGGAATCAGCCCAGACTCGGTTTCTTCTTCGTCGTGATCGAGATTGGGGTCAATAATGATAACCTGGTGGGCCTGATCCTTACTTATGCGCTCTGTATCCATATCGCTATGGCTCTCGGAATAATGTAGAGGAATTGCAGTAATACACTCGCTAATCTCATCGACAGTCTGTGGACCCTCTTCTGCGTGTTCTGTGTGTATATCATTGTGACTATTAGAGGTAGGTGCAGAAATCGGGGTACTGTGCTCGCTGATCGCATCAACTATCGGTAGATCACCTTCCATATGTTTTGTACCCATATCGGTATAACTCTTAGAAGCAGTTGCAAAAATAAGGGTACCGTTCTCGCTGCTCGCATCGACACTTCCTCGGTCCTCCAAGTCAGGCGTAAAATTGCCTGAGTGATTCACCGGGCCATTTTCTGGGGAAACGGAACCACCTTCTCGAGAAACTAAGCCATCTTCCTGAACGTTGCCTCCAATAGTCTTATTATCAGGCAAAGCATGCTGGTCGGATGTTTTGCTGTCGATGTCTCTTTCGCTTTCGTGGTCCTTCTGAATATCGACATCGCAGGGACAGTTTTCCGGTTCGGCGAGAATGAGAGCAAGCCATGGAGTGGTGTGTGAGTTTCGGGATTTCTCTTCAGGTATTGGTTTCTCACATTCATTTTCGATTTCTTTCGAAAATGCTTGTGATTCTGATGGCTCGTGGGAAGATTCAAGAGATGAAACGTTTATTTCTGCATCTTTTAAGGATGTTGTTGTGACTGAAGCAGCTGGAACATCAAACAAATTATAGCCATCAGACAGGGAGTGGTTTGAAGCCTGCACTATTCCCACAGAATGCTCGGGTCGTGCTTCGTCGTCGGCAGAAAGTTGTGTAGTCCTAAGATCGATGGTTGTATCAAAATTGGAATCGTCCCTCGGAATAAATTCGAGGCCTTCTTTTCTATAATCTTCTGATCGCCTTGCACTGATACTAGAAGGCTGTACGACACCAACATCGTGTACTACAGTGCCGGAAGTAGAGTTGTCGCCGCCAGAAATATATCCAAGATCACGTGAGTCATCTGAAAGTTGTGGCGACGGACAGGTAGAATTGGGATCCAGCTCATCGCGATGTATGCTTTCCTGCGAATCCTCCAGCACTTGTAACCTCAAGACCGAAGAACTAGATCTTTTCCGCGCCGAAATCACGGGCTCTTCATCTTCCTCGCGCTGATCCTCCTCCCCATCACCCGCGTCTCCCTCCTTCTCACTTTCATCGTCCCGAAAGCCATTCTCTCGAAAATAATCCTCCGCCACCTCTCTCGCCCCAGAACACCGCGCAATTAATTTCACCACCAAATCTCTCAACTCCCTATTCCCTGCATTCGCAATCTGCTCGGAAAGTGATTGCGAAAGCTCAATACGGACACTCGACGGAGAAACCGAAAATTCAGTCTGTGAAGCCGCATCGCAATTCCTACAATTATCATTAACGTCAAAGATTTCCTCGGAAATCACAGGAGATATGGGAGTTTGAGCGGAAGCGGCTTCTTTTGCTCTTGCGGCTTCTCGCGCGACAGCCTTTTCGAGTCGGCTTTGTCTGAGGCGTTCCCGTAGACTAAGATGCGTTGGTTCTTCGCCGTAACGATAAATTTCGTTTGAGGCCATCTTGGGGGTTTATGACGGTTTATAAAGGAGGTTGATAATTTATGACGCGTCCCATTGCATCAAGAGAATTGAAAGGAGTTGTGTGGGTTTTTGAAAATTCCTGGTCGCAAGGAGCGAAAACTCATCTTTGAATCATCGATTTTGTTTGCTGGAGTAAAGAAAGTAAGAGTGACGCGGGTGGGTGTGTGGGATGTGAGTTCTTGATATCTATCTAGTTATCTATCAACTAGCAGGTTGAAACCCTAATTATCTATCGACTAGCAAGTTGATGGATAACTAGTGAATAACTAGTGAATAACTAGTGAATGTATATAAATTGGACGATGTGAATATTTACTTGGCTGGATAAATAAAATGTGTTGATAGAAGAATCGAGAAGGGTTGGAATCAATATGCCGAGCAAGTATAGTTTAAGCTTATTCTCTTAATTAGGACTGTTCTTAAATAGGACCGTTTTTAAATAGGACCGTTTATAATTAGGACTTGTTTGCTATTAAACCGAAAAAGTCCAGGTCACACCACACACACACTCTCTCTAGTCACATTGCATCCCCTGCATGCTGAGGCATATCTATAACTTGTTCTCTTTTGGATCACGTTTTCTGTTTTCTATCTAGCAGAGTAACAGCACCTGCACCTGCACCTGCACCTACCTGCACCTGCACTGTGCCATTATCAGAAGAGATCGCAAGCAACTGTTGGCTACACAGCAAAACGAAGTTTGTCTCAGTTGGCAAAAATACTTAATCTGTTGCACACTGTCGGACAAACAAGTAACCTTACAGTCCCTGTTCTTGTATCTTATATTTGCTGGCCAGTCACATAGCAGAGAACATATTGTGCATACAGTATTATACGATTGGTTGCGACAAGGACCACAGCTGTTTATCCAACAGACCAAGTAACGTTATATGTTTGCGGGAACTTGCAAGTAGTTCTATCTCTTTTGGAAGCTCTGTAAGCTCTGTATGTTTGTATAGACTGCGATATATTAAGAATAAATCTACCAAGACGGCTATTTGGTTTCTATGTATGTAGTGTACTTTGGTCCAATAGTCTATTCGAAGACATCTGGTCCCTTCCGTGTCAGACTGCTACTTTGTTTTTCGCGTCCATGTTCCTTTGCCTTTTCCTGACCCCGTTCCTGAACCTTTTCCTATCCCTTGTATTTTTTTTTACTTCGCCGGTGCATCCGAGACCCTTGAATAAAGCTCCCAAACTTCATGCATGCATTGCAGCGCCCGCGGTATATAACAAGACAAGTATTACTCGGATAAAAAACTAATCAATATACACATTACATTATCTTCCCCCGCCCCTAAGCAGTAATAATCGCCGCCCCCACCAACGTATCTAACCCACTACTTGTGCTCTCCAAACTCTCTGGATCCGTACTTCCCCCGCTCCACACTAACCCTAGCATATTATCCTTATCGTCGTCCGTTTCCACAATACTCTTCGCATTCGTCTGCAAGAAAGTCCTATACCTCGTCAGCGTGTCCGCATCCACGCCATTCGCCCTCTGCACCAAAAACGCCAAATTCCTCGTAAACACGCCCTTGAACTGCGCTGCGTTATTATCGCAGTGTCCTGGCTCGCACGCCTTTTCTACGAGAATGCCGTTCGAAGTGAGGTTGGCGATGACTGAGTTGGCAATCTGTGTCGCGAGAGTGGTGTATGAAGCATCTTTTGTGGACCAGGTCAGTTCGACGAGGCCGGAGAGGATAATGCCTTGGTTGTAGGTATAGACCGTGTTGTGATTATTGGTGCACGTGGACATGGAGATGCCGTCGTTAAAAAGGTGGGTATTGCTGTCTAGGGTTGTGGTGGAGTTGGTTACGAGGAAGGCGTATGATTCGAGGGCTTGCGCGAAGTAGTAGCCGGCACCGGTGGAATCCTTCTTGTCAGGGAGGCGGTTTGCGAGTTTGGCAGATGCGGTAAGGTACAGAGAGGTTTCAACTGTATTCACCCCGCTATGTAATTTATCCCACCTGGAGAGAGAGAGAGTCAATATTTATTTCAGGCCCATGAGGAAGGAGTTTAAACACGCTTGGTATGATGAGGAATAGCAAGAGAGCAAACATACCACAAACCACCACACGGTGTCTGGCCCCACACTGACTTTGCATCCTCGTAAATTGCAACCGCAGTATCAAGATACCTCTGATCCTGGGTAACATCATAAACCTCAATCCAAGCCAAACACCACCACAACTCATCATCATAGTAGTCGTTCAAAAAGTCCTTAAACCCGGATGCTGGTGCATTTACCAACACTGTCGAAAACATATCCTTCATCCAGGGAGCCGTGCCTGGGTACTTGCCATAGTAGTTGGCAAGCATAGTAAGTGTGTTGGCGCTATTCCACCAGTCTCCCGTAAATTGCTTCGTGCTACTATCGACGCGGCCCCAGAGTCCGGCGGTAGCATTGTAGAAAGACTTCTGCATTGCATTGATGCTAGAGGCGGCATAGTTCTGGTAGTCGACGGCCGTGAAAGTCGATGAGGAAGCAGTGGCGCGGCCAAATAGTGATGCAGTTGCTCTGCTCAGGAGTGATGGTTTACGCGACTTGTGATTGTTGGTGCTTCGGTGTCGTATCGCTGTTGGCATGGCGTCCACAACTGAAGGAACCGAAGCCAAAGCAACGAAGGAGGCCAGGATCTGGCCGTAGGAAATATGCATGTTGGAATTCCGTGTATTTGTCTACCAACAAAGAATACGAAGCGAGGAATAGACGCTTTTCCCGAGGATCTTGGAGGGAGTAACGACGAAAGAGGCGCGGGTACACCTCAGACTTATATACGAAGTCATGATGACCGAGCCAAGGCGTCTAAGGCTCATATGTAGTGAGATGAAAACTTCCTTTCATGGCATTGTATGTAATAGGCCGAGAAATTGGAGTCCTGAAAAATCAATATGGAGGACGACGGAGGGGTCGACGTATGTGGTTCGAGCGTTGGGTGTCCTAATTATGGATACCGGAAGGGTCCTCCTTCCAACAAGCTAGGATGCTTCAAAGGCTTCTGACAAGGAGAACCTGAACGGATGGCGATCATTTTTAAAGCGCTTTGGGAACTACATGATGTTTCAGAGGCTTTTATTGGATCGCGGAAAAGGTACATACCTCGTTCTTGAACTACCTTTAATCTCTGCCTGAGACAAGGGCAGCACTTGGAAGAGCAAACTCGTAAATCCGAATGAACATTTTGCGAAAAGCCGGACCACTACAAGCATCCCGTCAAGCTGAAATTCATACAGCTTGGAATAGAATTGCCGCATTACTCGCACAGTATTGATATCATACATTCTTGTTTTGTGCTTGAGAGCCGGTCGCATTGGGTGTATATCAGGTCAATATTTCATCATAATACAGTATTGGAAGTTGTTGGTCCGCCGAGATGGCACCTCAGCTTGGCGGCTTAACCTTAGAACTAACGTTAGATAATCCAACCTCGAACCCAGCGAATAGCAACGTTCCCAGCCGTCTGGGACACAACACGACGAAACTGCAGTTCAAAGTTCTGTTCCGCTCCCCAAGTGGGAACCGCTGACAGTCTCTAAGCATAATGTTCTTCCCTGGAAAGAAATTACAGTAGTACAGGACTGTGGTGGTGAGAGCAGTTCTCCCATTGTCTGATCTGATCGTCAAGTAGAACTATAATACAGCTATAAAGACGTTTCACATATCCTTTTTGGGACGAATGTTCGTATACAGCCCGCCGGCTGGGAGCAGTTTTGTTTTTCTCGACATGTCGCATTCCGATCGTACTGTAATATTCAGGTGCAGAGGAGTTCTAGCCCCAACCCCTGAAGAGGCCGATGCGTGGTGGAATCCCAGTCATATCGCGATACAGTACGGTTACCGCGCCGCACAGGAACTTCATGCAGAATGCCTCAGCCACATCATCCAAGCTTACCGCTGCTGTTGGTTCATCTCATCTAATGCATTGAAATCCTAATCTCTCAAACCTTATGCACCAACTGCGCTCGCCGCTCCAGAACCTGGTACCATCAAGACGAGCCACCCGATCCGATCACTCGAGAGTCCGCTGGTGCATTCCGCAGGGAGAAACAAAGGCCGATCCCAGTTACGGCTACATATCAACGTGCCGTACATCACACCCTATTCAAGCGGTCAGGAAGCTGCGCCAGATTCTCCTCCTCCAACATGGCTTCTTTCCCTGCCGATACCATGTCGTCGCCCAAGACAGCCGGTCTTACACTTGCCATCATCGGCTGCGGTACGTTCTGAGCCCGTGTATGCCCAACGCGCTCTAGGCTTATGTAAACACAGGAACAATGGGTACCTCCATCTTGCAAGGCATCATAAGCGCAAGAGCCCAGGGGATTTCGAGCATTTCGTCCGACGCGCCCAAAATCACCAAATTCGTCGCGTGCGTAAACTCCATGGCATCGGTCCAACGACTCCGCGATGAATTCCAAGACTCTGAAGAACGAGTCAATGTAATCGTCGGAAACTCAGTGCAAGCGATGCAACAAGCTGACGTTGTGCTTTTGGCCTGTAAACCCTATATGGTGGATACCATATTGGGCCAGCCTGGCGCACGAGATGCTGTGGCTGGTAAACTCGTGATCTCGGTCTTGGTTGGTACGCCTGTAGATAAGATGGTGAATATTCTGACTCAGGGAAATGACATTTGGCGCAAGAAGGAGGATATCTCCAATTGGCAAATTGTTCGTGCTATGCCGAATCTCGCTGCGTCTTTCCGAGAATCGAACACTGTGGTAGAGATGGGTGGCCAATTGCGAATATCTTCCATCAATAAATCCATTGTCCGATACATTTTTGGATGTGTGGGACACATTGTGGAAGTCGGACCGGCGCAATATGATGCCGCTAGTGTTCTGGCAGCAGCGAGTCTGGCTTTCTTGACAGTCGCAATTGACGGAATTTTGGATGGTGGTGTCAAGGAAGGTATCAAGAGAAGTGAGGGGAGAGACATATTAGTAACGAGTTTGAAAGGGCTAATTGGCTTGCTGGAAGGAAAAGGTGGTGATGGGAATGGAATTAGAACAGGAGACGAAATTCGCGAGCAATTTAGCAGCCCAAGAGGAACGACAATAGAAGGGCTGGTTGGTTTGGAAGAGGATCGCGTAAGATATGCATACTGCAGAAGTGTGATGAGAGCAACGAAGAGAAGTTTAGAGATGTGAAAGGTCACACAAGCACAGGGAAACTGCCATTTCGGGTAGTTGCATTTGGTCTCGTCTCCGATATGGAATACAATCCAGAGGACATCAGGTCAAGTGACCCTTATACACACCATTTTCTATAGATATATATCCGACTTCCACATTGGCGCGTTGAACGACCCGATCGAATTTAGATACCCTGACTACCGCAAGCCTCACTACCTTCCCCTTCCCCTTTGCTGGCGACAACTTATCTTCGATATCTATCTGATGATAGGAAAGACTGATCGGAATCTCTCTTTTGAAATAGAGTCGTAAAAAATGCCATCAATTTCCTCGAACCAAATACAAGCAAATTTTACAGGTCTAATCTTCTTCTTCCACATGCGGCTCGATTTCTCGTCTGCTCATCCATTTCCGCCATTCAAACCCAAATGACCCCCTTCCGACCTCTGCATCGTTATGCAAGTCTGGCACCTCTTTCCTTCTATTCCATGTTCCACCAGCCATCCCCATCGCATCAACATTCCCGAGTGGCACTAGACTAACCCTCCCATGCGCACACATGAACGGGAATCGCGTCGCAGCCAATCTCGTAACCAACTCTTTACACTCTTCCAAACTCAATTCATCATCGAACATTATAGCACTCCTGCACGCTCTGCTATTCAATAATTCGAGCATACCTCGTGGTAAATGGGTGACTCTATCGACCCAGGTAGAAGCTGACGAAACTGGCGGGTGATGAGTGGGATGTTCGCGGTAGGAATAGATCTCTGTGCGAAGGATATGTATTAGAAGTTTCGGATTAGCGATCAAACGTGCAGAAATTAAAGGTGGTAAATGAGTTATTGTGAGGCGAGTTTGGGTGGGTTGGGAGTAGATAAGACCCCAATACGAGAAGTGAAATTTTTCACTACGAAAAAGTTCGGCATCCTTTGAAGAGATGTCAAAAGACAATGGCTTTTCGAGCAACGACGTATTTACAGACGATAGCACTGATGCAGGAGCACTAAGTGGGTAGTTCAGAAATTCTGCGAGCAGAGATTCGATTCGTATTCGCTCGTCAGCAGCATGTTGATCGATAATCACTAGAAGCGAGTTGGTACTGTCGTCGGTCGAGAATCTGGTTGGTATTTTAGCTAGAATGAATTTCTTATCGACTTGAGAAATTATCTCTGCGTTGCGGAGAGCTTCTTTTGATATACTACCATTGAGCCCTGAAGAAGTGTCCTTCAACGCATTTTCGATGTCGATCTGAGCACAGTGATGGTGCTGACCGTGTATGATTTCTTGTGTTTTCAACTCTAGGCCGTCGGCAGAAACATGTGGTATGGAAGGTTCGGTAGGAGTAAATATTGGATTTTCCCAGTTTTTCAACACGTCATCAATCCAAGGGATTGGGTGCTTGGAGGAAGCTCTCAACCTGCTTTCTGAACTCAGTCGAATCGATGTGCCGACGAGGCTATGAGTTTCTTGTATATGCATCTTGTCAGATAAAACTAAACCTGTTCTTGTATTTACCATAGACTTGACTTTGTTGATGGGATTCGTCCATGGGACTAATGAGTCTCCATTTGCATCCACAATCTTAGTTCTATCGACAACTGATGAAAGATCTGATGGAGAAAACTCTGAACCAACTACCTCGAAGGGACGTCTAACCAACTTTCCAGATTTTTCTATCAACGGGGTTGAGCATGGCTGCGTGGTCATGAATAGTGATTGTGTGTTATCGCCGTCCACTACATCTACAGATGGAGCTTCGAGCTTCCTTTGTGCCGTCTCCTTCGTTTCGTCAGCCTTCCTGCCCATTTTGACCCTGGACCAGGAATTAAAGGGGCTCTCAATCCCTGAAAAGGATCGACGCATCGATGGAAGATCGGATCCTACGCCTAACCTAGAATCCTCAATTCTTTTTAAACCGGATTTTATTCTGCCAGGTGACGATGCGACCAGCGTACTTGAGCGACTTTTCGGTGTTGATTGCTGTACTGTAGTAGACACATTACTTTGCCTCTCCTTTGCTTCATCTGGTGGCACAAAGTCGTCTATAGGTCGTTTCTTATGACCCTCACATACGGCCCTTGGACGAAAATTGTTCCTGGCTAGGAATTCGTGGATGACTACCCGAAGCAGCTCCAACACACTGCCTAGTGTATTCCTTCTATCATCAAAAAGATCGTTAACATTCAGCGTTCTGTAACGAGCAATACCCGTTTGGTGAATATTAATGTAGAACATTGGCCATCGTTCCACACCCTTCCTCCCTCCCTTCAACTCCCTATTAGTGTAGCCGTCACCCTTATATCTTCGGTCTCTCGCTCTCCTCTCCACTTCAAATGCATCAAGCTCTTCTGCTTCTTCTTGGTTCCCAAATGCTGAGTTCGAGAACCAACGATTGACGTCCTCATACAAAATGCTCCCACTGTCCTGGGCTGTGAAAGGCTCAATACCAAATGCCAAAAACTGGACGTGCTTAGTGGCATTTGGTATCAGGGATATTGCTCCATCGATAGCCAAATTTGAAGTAGAGCCAGATATCGGAACCCACGATGCTCTCTCATCTGATGTAATGTAGGAAGCTTGGAGAAGTATACCCGGGATATTGTGAATATCAGTGTCTCCTATTTGTAAAGGTTCGAATGACGAAGTGGCAGAGGATCTGCGAATAATAATTTTGTCGCTGGGCTTAGTCCCCCTAGCGGTAATTGACACATTCTTAGGCCATGCTAACAGAAGCGATACAATGTCTCTCCGTAGATTTTCCCATAACTTACTATGCACCTGAAGATTATCTGATGCAATCGCTCTTTGCTTGACACGCACGGGCATATTACCAAATAGGTCGCGGACAGACACACGCGTACCATGATCGTGAAACAGAACGTGGTGTTGGACAGGACTTGGAGTGTGCCGTGCCACAATTCCAGATTTGTGCATAGTGACTGAATTATGCGATTTGTGTAAATGATGATGTGAAAGTATGGAAAGTAATGATACTGCAGACAGAGAAGCGAGGAATGTTCCATGACCGCCATGTACATGAGTTGGGCTATTCAACTTTGATGAATCTATCGCAGGCAGATTAGCTACAGAGCAATGTTATGGATGGTGTAACTTACGATGGGGCTTGCCTAGGCCACCATTCGACCCAAATTCCAATGGAGGTATTCCAAGGCCATCATCTTCAACGGTACAATCGCCTCGACTATAATCAACGGTGATATCTACTTTGGAGCAACTCGCATCCAACGAGTTCTTCACGAGCTCCAAAACCACTCCATTGAGACTGGTGATGGTGGAAGAAGATTTTATTTGAGCGATGACATCGGGAGGCAATTGTTGTATGGACATTGCGACGGGGGAAAGCGAGGCAATAGAGACAGAAGAAAAAAAGAGATGCTCAGCAGCAAAACGTTGTAAGTTCTCGGGCTGTAATAAGGGAAGGTACCAAACAAGCAAGAGCTTTCCATAGGGAACATGGACACTGGCTGAGGCAAATTGACATCGTGGAGTAAATGTCAGATCAGACCGAGCCCTTGGCTCTCAACAAGAGTCTCGGTGATGGGTGGAATGAAATATTCACGACTTGAAACATTTGTCAAAGTCTACACTCAGCCGCAAGGTAACGACGAGCCTTCGGCATAACATATCTCAATTGACTGAAGGATGATCGACGAGAATGAGCTCCAGTCACATGATAGATAGCTAGCTGGCTCGCATACGCTAGTCTATATAGAGTAAGGTCAATCTCGGAATTTAATACAGTAGGCAGCTAAAATATGCGAAATGCGAATCATCCGAACGCTGCAGCATCAGGTATCAGCGAGTGCTGCACCAGCCAGCTCTTAGCCAACGGGTACATTTGTTCACCGGCACACGAATCCAGATTCCTCAAAATCGCCACGAAAGAGAGAAAACCATATATCTTCAACCTCTTCTTTATCCATTTCCTTTGCACAAGACTCACGCACTTTCGTTTTTCTACTCCAGAAACGTCGAGTAAACAGAAGGAAGTGGGACGAGCAGCGAAGAAAGAAACGGATTCCAATACAGATCGGCACGGCTTGCGATATCACAAGCCCACGGCATCTCTCGCAGGGTTTCATTGTTTCGTCTTCATTGTCAGTAGTTCTACTCGCCGGACATTATCCCTTCCAAGCCTCATCGCCTCGTCGCCGCATCGGCCCTTGACTTCTACTTTTCGACACTGCCACTACCCACTACCACTACCAATCTCCACGCGCGTACGAGCTACTTCAATACATCCTGCAACGTCCTTCACTCCACAAACGCCGCACGTTACGAATAATCACAAATCTCCGTTCCGTCCCGCACAATGGCAACAACGGAGTTAGCACCACAACAACAATCCCACTCATCGCAAATCAATGGTACTGTCCACCCCTACCCTCTGCCATCTACCTATCATACCATCCTATCACCATCATTTATTTCTATTCACGCGAAACTACCATTCAGCATACTTCCATACACTAATAATCATGCCAGACCGCGCAGATAGAGTAGCAGGACGCCGCAGACCCTTCTCATCATGGATGAAGAAACTTACCAACTTCAAGGCCGGTTCCTCAACTGCTGATACGACTTCACCTACGAACTCGAAGCGCAATGCCTATCAAATGAGAACAAACTCGAAGAAACAATCGCCTTCCAAGAACAACAATCCATATCCTGAATCGGGTCGTGTCAATGGTGCTGCGACCGCGTCGCATCCTGGAAATGGACATCTGTCATTCGCAACGGGCCCGACAGGCGATTCAGTCAGCACATCGTCATTCGAACGAAGTCGAAGATCAACTCATTATTCCGAAGATGGAAACCCGCCACCAACAATCGGGACTAAATCTATCGCACCAACAGGAGAAGAACAAGATCAAGATAGAGCGCATTCAATTGTAGCAGCTTCTCATGCTCCATCATCTGGTGAAGCCACAAACACGACAATCGGTGGTGGGGTCAGTTCTGCTAGAGGCCCTGATAGCACATTTTCTTCTCCTGCACCATCGGTCAGATCCTTGACTACAACTCTCACGACCATCCATTCAGCTGCAGCTCCCGCTGTACCCGCTTCACATAATGCTACAAATATGAACAATACCCAGGGCATCCAGTTTACCCATCAGTTCCCGACATCTCCACCGGCCACTGCCTTGCCTGCACACTTGGCCCCACAAGGCAGTGGAGGACACCCCGCAACCTACAATACTGCCACCGCGAACAACCTTCTCACGGATAATGCATCAATTCTGACCCTAGCATCGTCGTCTAAACGAAGACGCAGGAGGTCCATGGATACTGATGCATCAGTCCGTGCTTTGGCTCCATCCTCTGTTTTTGGCGGAAGTCGTGAAAGCCTACCTCTGAGTGTTCTCAGCGCTACAGTTGATGGTACCAATATCACATCGCCTACAGCTTTACATCAATCACGCCCGGTCAACGAGAGAGCTAGCATCTACTCATCAACTGGTGTCGCTCCAGCTTTACCAAGCGAGCGAAATAGCTACTATGCAGGAAAACAAGCTCTGGCTAATGATGGTGGGAGTGTGAAGAGTGGGTTACTGGGTCATGGCAGGAATGATAGCATTTCTGGAAGTATTGGAGGAGTTGCCCCTGGAAGCCCTTTAGCTAGTCCTCGTGATCCAAATGCTTCTACGGGAAAGTTGAGTCGAAGTAATTCGGCTTGGGGCGAGAACAGCGAGCTCGTAGCGGCGGCGGCGGCGGCGGAGGCGGCAGATGGAAAGCCGAAGACTGAAGCTGAGGAGTAATTTTCCACTGCATGAGATCGGATGGAATTGATGGGAGACTGAGATTGATCCTCAGCATCACAACTTCGCAAGCCAGTGGACTTAATCCCCAGTCTTTTGGGGCGCAACTCAAAGTCACAATATTATCAAGGTGTTTCTAAGGTCGACTGTACGTTCAATCATGAGGATGAGGAAATGTTTTACGAATTTGGGGTGGGAAGGACAGCGAGAAGGTTTGGAGGCAAGGAGATATTAAATGCCGGCGTTTGGTTGTTAGCAAGATACCCGATAATACTGCAATATAACTTAGCCCATTAGGTCTGCTTCCGTGGTACCATCTACATCACTGAGTGCGTGTTTTGGGTTGAACGTCTATCGACATGCCGCAAGTACTACCGTTTATTTCGGTTTATGATCTCTTACAATGAGGAGTCACTTTTTGGGAATGGTAGGAGTACCTCAAAGGCCACGCTGTGAACCAAGGCACTATCATCGAGATAATCCAACAAACAAGGGGTTTTACGAGTATGAGCTCATCGATTTCCAAGAAGTTGTTGGAATGTCCACCTCAATTTGGTCAGCTAAACGCCCATTCCACCTTCGGAATCTATTATCAGGTGAGCCAATTTGTACAATTACATTCCACGCGATAGCGACTTCTCTTCATCATATTTCCCCTCATCTCATCATGCTCGCCCATATATACCCATCTATCCAGATCCATTAAAATCTCAATCCACGCAATCATGCTACTCACAATGCACTACAACCGCATTGCTCTCCTCCTCATCCTAATTCTTTTCTCTCTGCTCACAGTCCTCCATCATATACGTCCGCATTCGAAAGTGCATCTACCAAATAATGTGCATAATGTATTGTCTTACTTTTCTGGGCCAGGAAGGGCAGATAGGAACGTGATTTCGGGAAGAAAGATATCGCAAAGTCAGGTGCTTGAGTTAGGAGCCCGGAGAGGGTTCGTTGATATGGGAAGGGAAGGAGGGGGGCAGGAGGGCACAGGCAAGGACGGAGCAAAAGGAGGAGAGAAGATACCGAGGATTCTTCATCAGATATGGATTAATTACGGAGGGGGGTTTGAACACGTTTTGGAGGGAAGTAAACGAATGGAGAAAGAAAAGGAAAAGGACAAGGACAAGGACAAGGTGGATAAGGGGAAAGTGAGCAAAAAAGAAAGCAGAGGAAAGCCAAAAAATGAGGGCAAATGGGACGTCACAGGTGGAGAAGGACTTGAACATGTACCTCAGGAATTGGAAGAGCGGAGACGAACCTGTAAGGTTGTTAATCGCGGCTGGAAGGTTTACGTACGTTCATTATCTCACTTCACCTATCCTATCACTTCTTTTTCCCATTCACTTATCATTCCACTTTACTACCCCAATCTTCTTGCTTCTCAGCAACCATTTAATATACCATTGTAAGCCCAACTAATCTCCTTCCTCTCCATCCTAGATCTGGACCGCACCCAAATCTCTCTCCTTCATTCAAACACACTACCCCTCCTTTGAGCAAATATACATCTCCTACTCTCATCACTGGCAACGCGTGCAGGCGTTAAAGTATCTCCTATTATTGAAATATGGAGGTGTAGTGCTAGATTGGGATACGCAGTGTGAGAAGCCGATGGATGCGTTGGTGGGGATCGGAATTGGGTTATTTGTGGGAAGCTGGGAGTTTGAGGGCAATATGACTGGCCGAGGGAAGATAGATGATGAGGTTAGCGGAGGAGGGGGGGTGGTGAATCGAAAGGGCGTAAGAAAAGGGGGAGGATGGGTGGATAGAAGGGTTATAGGGGGAAGAGTTGGGCATGGATTTTTTGAGACAGTGGCCGAGGAGTTAGGAAAGGTGAAGGGAGTTGGTAAAGGAAAGAAGTTGGGGCGAAAGAGTGAAGATGGGGATAGGTTTTTCGAGGGCGTATGGGAGAGATACCATGCTTGGCTTGGGAGCGGAACGACGAATAACACAATTCAAACAAGTCTATCAAAGATAGAAAACGGAAAAAAGAACAAGAAGCCTGGAGATGCAGATAGCATCGGCTGGCGATTTCCTCTCTACACCGCAGAACAGCACAAAAGATTCTGGGCCCCTCATCTCGAGCACTCCTTTCCAACAACACATCAACATAAACAAACATTCGCCAATCAGAAAAGCAAAAACAAGGTAAATCCTTCGGCACTGAGTAAATGGTTCATCAGCAGCAATCCGCCACCGCAAACAACCCCAGCTATCGCGGGGATCAACCACAATCAGATTATCATAGTGTTAACCGGCCTTTGTATGGTCTTAGTTTGGATCTGGATATGTTTGTGGGCGTGCAGGAGCGGGAATAAGAGGGGCGTTGGGGGAGGAGGGGGTTCGGGGTGGAGGAGAGGGAGAGGTAGAGAGAGGTATAGGAGGGGAACGGGGACGGGGGCATATTTGGGGGTTGGGGGGTATGGGTATGGTGGCGGGAGTCGTGGATCAGGGCTGTATGAGGAGATTGTGGAAGAGGGGGAGGGGAAGAATATCTAAGCGGCGGAGGCGGTGGTAAACAGGCTGTTTCCGAGGAATAACATTGGATAATATGTAGCTGTCGCTTGACCATAGTTGGGGAAACTTATGAGTTTTTAGTGATTTAAAGTTCATCCATGCCAACAGTTACCCTCTCACAGCCATTATATGGCTATGGCTTATATTCAGCGTTCAATTATCAATTGGCATAATATGTGAACTGGGGTACAAGGACTGGTGCTTTAACTGAAGTAACCCCATTGCTATTCGCTGATTAGTTTTTAGCCATCGCCACTCTTCAACGAATAAGTAAGCCTATATCGCCGTGAACTGAGGCTTATACCTTGTGGTTTGGAATCGATGTAGCTCACATCGTATTTGACAGCAAACATTGCAGGTTGATTGGCTCACTTTTTTATAACGTATATGAAGAGAATACAACCACACATCGTGGGGACCAGAGCGACCGATCAGAGCGACCGATACTAACGACCTAGCATGAAAGACCCCATACTCAGAGGCTTAAACACTTACCTCAAGGTCCCGTCATCTCCAGATATTTCGTCTCATAGATGATGAAGCCTTCCAGTATTCAATCTCTTACCTACGCAAAAAGAATCGAACAACCTGCGGTATCCTCGGCGTCTTGGCGCGTCCTCAATATTCAAACTCAACTATGCCATCTTTATCCTCGATCTTCGGTAATGAAACAATACATCATGCGAGTTCGCATTCAGGACCTTCAACTCGAGGCACTTTCTCTATCCTATCGTCTTGCTTGATAACTCTTTCGCTTTGCGTATGGTCGGCTATTTACATCAATATATGTCCGAAAGAGACCAGGAACAGTGCTTAATTGGTGTCATATTCCCGGAAATGGTAATACAAACAGTTATATTACTTTTTTATTTAGTGAATTTTACTAATTTTTGATATAGGTAGCCTATATGGCTTGGCAGCAGTTGCGAAATGCTCACGAAATTGACAATCTCGTGTGTGGCATGCCCTCATTACCCTCTAAGAAACAAGCTAGGTGACAGGTCCCAGCGAAAATACGGATTCCTCTGGAAACAGGATTTGGAGGTGAGTCACAGCTGCACTTTTGGTGATTTCCTATCCAATTGGTTGCAGAACCCTGAATCCGATGACCTGCTCGAGCCAGCTCATCCATAGAGAAGACACACGTAGACTACTACTCGTAGTTTTTATATTATGATAGGTAGTTTCGCATTTAAGAATCAAGCAATGGACCAGAGAGCGAACTATAAAAGCTGATTGGACCCTAGGATTTACACACTCACTCCGGCAGGAATTAAGTATTTCCTCGAATGGTTTCCCAATGTCATTCCCGATATCAGTGTAGAGGAAATCAGGGACAATTCAAAAGGAGATATGTTCGCTAAATCGATAGCTTATATGCAGGCTGCCTGGTTCTGCATCCAATACATATCCCAGGGCCATTATATACTTATTTGCTATCTCCCTGTTTATTTTTGTCCAATCCTTATACTTTTCAGCTGCTTTTCCCGCTCTACATTTACTTTCCATCTCCAGTTACTTTCCGGCCTCATATGCGCCTACATGGAGGTGTGGAGGATTCTTCAGGGTTATCAAACCACATTCGGATATGTTAGCATGATATATACTACGTGTACTCCTGCTCGGATTTGGAATGATCAGTGGTTGATTAGTCACTGTAAAACTACTCGATCATTCGTTGGTTGAATAGTCACTACGAAAAACCACAGACCAGCAAGGCCTCTTCGCCGTTCATACGACTACCTTCTACACTACCTAGGCACTTCATTCTATCATCTTTTGTACAACAAGATTTGCCTACTTCCTTATCGTATAATCAATGTTTAATTACTCATTGCTGCCTATCAAATATCCCTCCTAATTGTGTGAAACTTGTGATTCTGTGAAGCTCGTAAAAGTGGTTCAATTGAATCTATCTCAAGAACTAACTACATAGCGACCATGAGAGGGTTTATATCCTCAAAGCTGTGGCAAAAAGAGTGATTCTGGGAGATTCCATGGCTTACAAATGAGTGAGTATTGACAGCTGGCATCTACAGATCGTTTCTTAATCCGGGAATGCCTTCATTTCTGCACAAATTGTCTCTAATATCCAGAAAGATGTCCCTCAACGGCTTGGTGTAAAGATCATCATGGGCGTAGGAAATTTTAACACATGATATTGCAGTAACCTCAACAAAAACCCCTATTCCTGGTGGACGACAGGATCTTCTGACTTGTGCAGATGTGTGATGATGGGATTCGGTAGGGAATCGTAAGAGAGTCTTCAGGGCGTTGATAGCAAACGTAGGGTCAGATTGATGTACAAACTAATTGTTGCCTATCTTACATATATGAACGCTCCTTTTATGTTCATTTCGCTGTTGTGTCCCTCGGGGTATTAGTATCCGGTTACCCCGCGTTGTCGCTCCGGCTACCTCCGGGCCTTTGCTTGCCTCCTGACAAGATGCCATATATGCTGACACTTAGCACCAAACTCGAAGCATTCTAGGCAGATGCAGAAACCTCCACTATCACAAACTCTACATACGTAGTAGTCACTATCATCTCGAATACACGATGTACAGATGTCACACCAAGCTAATGATAGATCAAACGGTACTAGTTCACTCTGCTTGCTTGTATCGATGTCATCAATTTGCAAGCCTGCTCTAGTGGCATAGTGATGAATGAGCTGGATGAGTTGAGTATTTCTACTCCTTTTCGCTGAACACATCAAAGTTCGCCCAAAGCAATCGATAGAGTGAATACAGATCTCATCAGCAGCAAGTAAGAGTTCTGCTACTTTCTCATGTCCGTTTCTCACTGCTGCAAGCAATGGCGTAACATTGTAGCAGTCGTGGGTATAAAGCTCTAACGGAGATCTAGCAAGTAATAGTTGTACTAATTCGTGATGTCCTCGCATAGCGGCATAGAAAAATGCTGTGCGACCGTTATTATCCCTCTTTGTAGTATCAACTTGGGTGTTTTCAAGTAGAAGCTTAACCACTTCGAGATGTCCGCTATAAGATGCTATATTCAATGGTGTCCATCCATTATTGGTAGCAATAGACAGATCAGCTCCTCGTTCGAGAAGTAATTTGACTATTTCGAGATGTCCGTGACTAGATGCTGCATTCAATGGTGTCCATCCATTATTGGTAGCAATAGACAGATCAGCTCCTCGTTCGAGAAGTAATTTGACTATTTCGAGATGTCCGTGACTAGATGCTGCATTCAATGGTGTCCATCCATTATTGGTAGCAATAGACAGATCAGCTCCTCGTTCGAGAAGTAATTTGACTATTTCGAGATGTCCGTAACCAGATGCTGCAATCAATGGTGTACATCTAATGTTGTCACCAATCGACAGATCAGCATCCTTTTCGAGTAGAAACTTAACAACTTCGAGATGCCCATTGCTAGATGCTATATACAATGGTGTCCATCCATCCTTATTAGTAACAGATATATCAGCCCCTTTATCTAGAAGGGACCTAACAACCTCAATATTGCCATTGCTGGATGCTTGAATCAGTGGTGCGTCTCCATCGTTATCAGCAAGAGAGCCATCGTTTTTCTCTGTTTGAAGACTTGAAAATTCAAGGTCTTTCCGAGCAATTAACGCCTTCAGGAATTTATCCGCTCTTTCGTCCCTTTGAAGCATGGAAGTTTCAGCAATTTCAGCATCTCTCCAAGCGAGTAATGCCTCTCGGTACTTATCCTCTTCTTTCAAGGCTGCGAATGCCTTCTGGTATTTATTTCCTTCTCTCTTCACCTTATCGAATTCTTTTTTCAGAGCACCGATGTTGTCTTTATTCTTGTCATTGATTGCTTTCTTAAGTTGCTCTTTGAGTTCTTTTAACTCTTTCTTATGCTTTTCCGCCATTCTCTTCAACTCACTCTCTAGTGTCTCCATATACATTTTCTCGGCTTCGTTCAAGTGATCTTGCTTATGATATATTGATGCAAGAATCACTATACTCCAAATTGTATTGGAATTCCTTTCGCTTAAAACTTCCCTCATTAACTTCAACATCTCCAGTCGTAGTCTCCCTGCCTCGTTCAAACGATCTTGTTGTTTATATGTATTTGAGAGCTGTCCTATACCAAGAATTGTATAAGGATTCTTTGCGCCAAGCCTCTGTGTGCGTAATTTTAATATTTTCAAATCAATCGATTCTTTTTCTTCCCATCGGTGTTGATCAGCAAAATAATTCGATACTTTATTCAATAGATCTGCAACAGATATCTGTTCCTGGGATAGTTCGGACCAAGAAGAGATAGCTAGCGCATGTGGTAAAAGAGCCTCACATGTTGCCCAAGTATTTTGACTACTATCTGGGAAACTCCGTAAAAGAATATTAAGAGCCGTTTTCGAGAAATGTAATCTTTCGTAGTTGTGTTTGCTCTTGAGTTGTCTGATAGTATAACGTGTGCCTTCTTGTACCAGCTTGTGCATATTATACCATCGTTTTCCATCCTCTTTTTGCAACATCGAAAATTCTTCAAGTCGAGCCACGGCTTCGAGCACATCCTTATCATTTCCATCACCCTCATTTCCATCACCCTTACTTTCATTCCCCAGCAGGTCAAAGTTAGCATATGGAACTGCCATAGCCAATACAGCTACTGGAAGTATAGCAAACGCCACAGTTGTGAAGAAAGCAGAAGTATTAATGCTACCCTCTTTAGCGTTGTCTGGGGACCTTATAGCTGCCTTGATTAACTCAAACTGGATGCTTTGACTATTGAAATAAGAAATTGTATGAAGAATCTTGAACGAAAGTAGGTTTGCCCGACGAATATAGTCAATAGAGATTTGTAAAGTTTGTAAAACACTTTTTGGAGCTTCGGGTGCATCCAAATCAAGGTTTTCAAACAGCTTCCAGCGTTCATCCTCCTTCTCAAACATTCGAGAATACTCTGTGACTGAAATTGATGTCCTTGACATATATGTCGCTGCTTGCAAAATCGCAAGTGGAAATCGATCTAATAGATCAATTAATTTTTCCACCGCTATTGGATCTTGAGTGATGTCACAACCGCTTAACTCTCCTAACAATTCCTTGGCTTCTTCCATTTGCATATTGTCAATATGTATTCCTTCTTTTATCTTAAGAAGCCCTGCTTGGATCTTTCTATCGCAACTTGTCCATAAGATCTTCCCATTCTTTCCTCGTGGAATGAAATCATAGAGACTGCTTGACTTCTTACTTGCATCAGAAGTATATCTCGGTTTGAATTGTGTCAAATCATCTGCATTATCTATGACAAGAAGCCAGTTTGACATTGATTCAATCCAAATCCGCACAGCATTCATTAAATCATTATCGTTATGATTTTTCTTCAACTGTACCAAAAGGCCAGCTTTCTGAGCAATTACTTTGTAATCATGCAAAAAGGTCGTATAGCTTTCTCCATGAACCCAAAAGACAAAGCATGAGGTTTCATTATGTAGACGATAGGCAAATTCAAGTGCAATTTGTGTTTTTCTATCTTTGTCAGTTATCTATCGAAAGAATACAATAAGTAATCTTACCCAGATCCTGAAAGTCCCCATAATACTGCATTTTGATGTCGAGATAAAGAAGTTAGTTTTTGTCTTAATGCAGTGAAAATCTCTTTGCGCATCACAAAACCGATATTTTGCCGAAATGGAAAATTTTGAAAAGGAGCTACAATGTGTGGAGAAGACTTGTTCGACTTTATATGATTTACTAATTGCAATACATAAGTCTTTGATCATTCTGGTGCAGATAGTTTGGAAGGTGTACCAATATGATTTGTACCGATATACTGTTGTCCCGAACCAGAGTTTTGATTTCCTGCACCAGAGTTGTTGTGTTGAATACCACTGCCGGTATTGTTATTTTGGGCACCACTACCATAATGTGCAAATCCATGATTTTCTTCGAAGCCATCAGGCAAGGAAGGCTCCATTTTAGACACTTCCTCAATTGCCTTTTCCAATTCTTGTTTCTTTTTAGGTGGTGTTATAGCTGGGAACTTTGTTGCCATAAGTTGTAGATCTTCCAAAATCCCTTTAGTCAAAGTTTCAACACGACCACCCTTTCCAATTGTTCGAGCAGCTTTCAAATATCGCTCTGCTCTCGAGTCATTGTCTTCTGGCATAACCTTCGAAAATAAACCTTGGAGTTTTTCGGCTTGTTGTTGGCAGTTCTTCAGAGTAGGCATAAAGGCCGTTTGAGTATCATTGTTCGCTGATTTGACATATGTTTCCGCATCTTCAAGGAGCCTTGCGATAAGAGGGAGTTTTGCTGCTGACTTCTTGAAATTTTTTGGAAGACCCGAATCATCATCGACAGCATCATAGACCTCCTTAACCGCCTCGATAATTGAAATTATCGAGGAGATCATACCGATCACAAGGCTTGCTTCGCCAATACCCGACATATTTGCAAGGATATCTAATATAGTAAATTAGAAAAATTCGCCTCAAGATATAAAAAATTTCTTACAAGACTGTAAAGGTCACAGAAAGCAGAAACTACTGTAGATAGCCTTTTAGGAAATAAGTGATTGAGTTTTATCGAACGGAAATATGAACAAAGATGAATGATTTTAAATCGAGCCAAATAATAGCAATACTATTAATTCGAATACCGAAGTAATAAAAGCTAGAGAAGAATGTTGAAAAAGGATAGAAGAATTTATAAATAATGAATATATAATATTTGTAGATTTGCGGCTTTGCGGCTCTGTCAAACAAAAAACAAAATTGGCATACATAGATGTGAATTTTTCAACTCAATGTTGCCTTAAAACCCTAAGTATATTGTCAATCCTAGAAACGTTGTCGTGGTTGTTTACTATTGGGATAATGGTATATGGTATCTCCAGCTGAGCCCGTTGTACGTGCAGTAAATAACCGTTGTGCGTGCAGTAAATAACCGTTGTGCGTGTGTGCATACGCTAGCGCGCATCTATACTCTATTAGATTGTGACGTGGAAAAACTACAACCGTCACAATTCTCATAACGTGGTTTACGATACTGGCATCGCTGCAAGCATAGAGGCCCGACGACCCTTTGCTAAGCCAGCTGCTACAATAAGCCGTCGCGACCGAACTGCTACATATATAATTTAATTTTATTTTCTGAATAAAATTAAACTTTGTATAGATTATTACCTCAGCTTCCGCTTCCGGCGACACGTCTTCTTCTTCGAGCTCCTCTATTGCATCCTCGTAAGCCTCGTATTCAACCTCTCCCACCACGTGGCGTGGGGTCTGAGATCGGGCACGAAGAGTGAGGGAGGGGGAGCCCTGTGTGAACGCACTTGATTGAACCAGCGGGGTAGTCTTTTGAGCTGAGAAATAGCGTGGCACGGTCGCAGGGAGTGTTGATTGGCCTGCAGCGGGTGGTTCGGAAGTAGCTGTCGGTTTTTTATAGATAATAATTCAAAAATATAAATATTAATTATTTTATTATAATAATAAAGATTAGTAGAAATTATAAAAAAGTTTTTAAAGCGATAATAACTACGGAATTGCGGTGCAATCGGGGGCAGCTTACTTTTAGTGGGTGACGCTCTCCGAGGGCCACTGCCGTGGAGGCAGACTATTTGTACACTGCCATTTGCTATGCCATTAGCCATGCCATTTGCTATGCCATTTGCCATGCATGTACTATGCCATTTGCTATGCCATTTGCCATGCATGTACATGCCATTTGCCATGCCATTTGCCATGCCATTTGCCATTTGCCTCAGGCATTACTTATTTTGATAGGGTCGGCATTAAAAACCTCCGGGAGTGCTTCACCGCCCGGCAGTAAAAAAAAGGGATTTATAACCAATCAGAAGTCCAGATTTGTGTCATGGTCCGTGCGGGTAAAATTTACAGCAACCCTCAGAACAGGGGTCACGTGTACGGGCCAGAATATTAAGGCAGCAAGCTGCCAATAATAATAATATTTACATAATCAAACAATGCCGCCAGGTCATCTTTAGTGAAATCCAACTTAGTCTCTATATTTGTAACTCCACTTCTCAGTCTCTTTTAACGTGACGTTGGCTCTTCTTTCACACATAACCCCCGCTTGAAGAAAACATAAAGAGAGAAAGTCCTTCCAGACCTGACTGGCGAAGCTGAGCGTGTGAGGCAAGGCCTTGAACTTGATTTCTAATTCCTTAATGAGGACTTTCGCGTCGACATCGCCATTTTCGAAATTGAAACCATCAGCACTGATTGAATTATCTCCACTGGCTGAGTTATCAGATTTCGTTGAAGTAAGTCTGAAGGAATTTGATGAGGTTCCTTCGCTAGATATCAATGTATTGGTAGTTGAAGATCCAGACCAGAAGTAACTGGAGGCATATTGAACTGACTAGAGTAAAGTGTTCTTTTTGCTCAGTCTGAGGTGTAATTCAAGACGTACAAAAAGAGATGGGTCAAACTAGCTATACAGATAAAATAGACTGTAGAGGCGATTCCCTTGTTCTTACAAATCACATCCCAAGTACATTTCTACTTCGACTGAACAAGAAAGATACTTCTGAATTGCATTGATACATAATACCTGTTCGGCAACTTCACAGACTAAAAAGTTATACCGCTGCTTTCCCCTTTCCCCTTTCCCCTTTCCCCTTTCCCCCGCCTTCCCTTCATACTTTGATTCCTACCATACATTCCCATTCATACCCACATAATAATCATACCGAATTACCCCCATATCCTTCCATAGCTACCCATAAACGACCTTAACCAACAGATTTTAGGCAAGCAATTAACGAAACGCCCCTCCAAAATATTCTTGATACAAAAACAGTTGAGCATGTGCTCGCTTCATCTCGTCTTACATCTTATGCCTATCCACTGCACATCATACATTCTTCTTTGTTATCGATGCTGCCTGTAATAATTATCAGTATCAATGCATTCGACTGTGAGTAGAAGGGAACTTACATTGCAATTTAGCTTCAGCGTAGATATCATACTCTCTCTCCTCACTTCCCTGTCCCTCATCCTCTGCCTGCTTTGCCTTGACCTCAAGTTCCTCTTCCTTAGGCTCACCAACTGGCTCTGTAGCTAAAGATTTGGGGCTTCCGCCTTCTTCTATGTCTGCCTTGAAGGGTACCTTAGCGATGGGGGTGTGCGCTTCCTTCGCAGCGGTTGGTGGAGGAGGAGTAGTCGATGGGGTCGGTACACCATTTGGTACGCTAATCGAGGATGACTTGTTCTGAGAGCTTTGTTTAGCGTACATGGGACGTGGTCCAGCACCACTGGTTGAGGAAGAGGAAGAAATGTATCCGGAAGCAGGCATACTTCGTTTCCTGGTTGTACGCTCTCGTGCAATATTTGTATCGGCAACGAGAAGGGCTTCTTGATCGACGGTGAACTGAATAGGTGCGGATGCGGCCATGGTACGGAGGTAGTACATTCCGGTCTTGAGACCCAATTTCCAACCGGCGAAATGCATGGAAGTAATCTTGCCCATTGTGGGGTCTTTCATGTGAATGTTCATTGATTGTGACTGGTCAACAAAGGCACCACGATCAGCGGCCATTTGAACAATTGTTCGTTGAGAAATCTCCCAGACGGTCTTGTAAAGTGCCTTGATGTCAGCTGGAATGTTGGGAATGTTTTGAATAGAACCACCATCAGCGATGATACGGTTCTTCATGTTGTCTGACCATAATCCCATGTCGACAAGATCCTTGAGCAGCCATGGGTTAACAACTTGGAATTCTCCAGCCAAGACACGACGAGAGTAGATGTTAGAAGTGTATGGTTCAAAGCACTCGTTGAAACCGAGAATTTGAGAGGTGCTGGCTGTTGGCATAGGAGCAACGAGCAAACTGTTGCGGACACCGTGTTGTTTGATGGATTTCTTCAAGCTATCCCAGTCCCAAAGGTCGGTAGGTGTAACTCCCCACATATCGTATTGAAGTTCGCCCTTCGAGACAGGTGAGCCTTCGTAGGTCTCATAGGTACCCAACTCCTTAGCAATCTCAACGGACGATGTCAAAGCAGCGTGGTAAATAGTTTCGAAGATTTGAATGTTGAGGTGCTTGGCTTCAGGTGATTCAAATGGTAATCGAAGAGCCAAAAAAGCATCGGCAAGACCTTGAACACCGACAGCGATAGGTCGATGACGGAAATTGCTCTTTCTGGCCTCTGGGACGGGGTAGTAGTTGATGTCAATGATCTTGTTCAAGTTTCTGACAACGACTTGAGTAACCTCGTGAAGCTTTTGGAAATCGTAAGTTCCCTCATTCATGTCCACAAATGTTGGGAGAGCAATGGAAGCCAAGTTACAGCAAGCGACTTCATCTGGGGCAGAGTATTCGACAATTTCTGTGCACAAATTGGAGCTGCGAATGGTGCCGAGGTTCTTTTGGTTGCTCTTCTTGTTGCATGCATCCTTGTAAAGCATGAATGGATTTCCGGTCTCAGTTTGAGCCTCGAGAATGGAGTACCAAAGCTTTTGGGCTTTGATGGTCTTGCGACCTCTACCTTCCTTCTCATAACTCTCATAGAGAGCTTCAAACTCGTCGCCATATACATCAGCCAACCCAGGACATTCATTGGGGCACATTAGTGTCCAATCCGCGTTCTTTTCAACACGCTTCATGAAGAGATCCGGAATCCACAAGGCATAGAAAAGATCACGGGCGCGGACTTCTTCCTTGCCGTGGTTCTTTCGGAGGTCCAGGAACTCGAAAACATCTGCGTGCCAAGGCTCAAGATAGACTGCAAATGCACCAGGACGCTTGTTTCCACCTTGGTCGACGTATCTAGCAGTGTTATTGAAAACTCGTAGCATCGGTACGATGCCGTTGGAGTTACCGTTGGTACCGGCGATGTATGCACCAGTGGCACGGATTCTGTGAATGTTGAGACCAATACCTCCAGCATTTTTAGAGATCATAGCACATGTCTTGAGGGTATCATAAATACCATCAATACTATCCTCCTTCATATCAATGAGGAAGCATGATGAAAGCTGTGCTTGTGGTGTACCAGCGGAGAAAAGTGTAGGGGAGGCGTGTGTGAAGTATTTGTTGGACATAAGGTTGTAGGTCTCAATGGCGCTCTCGATATCGTCACCGTGAATACCAACGGCAACACGCATGATCATTTGCTGTGGACGTTCTGCAACTTTTCCATCGAGTCGAAGAAGGTACGATCGCTCGAGGGTCTTGAATCCGAAGTATTGGTAGTTGAAGTCTCGATCGTAGACGATTGCTGAGTTGAGCTCTGCTTCATGTCTCATAACGCATTCGTATGTCTCCTTACTGATCATAGGAGAGGGCTTATTATTTCTTGGGTTGGTGTAGTGGTATAGGTCGCTAATGACGTGGGAGAACTGCTTCTTGGTTTGCTTGTGCAGGTTGGACACTGCAATGCGAGCAGCGAGAATGGCATAATCGGGGTGGGTGACTGTCATGTATGCAGCAGTTTCTGCGGCCTTGAGGCTACGTTAGTAAGAAGTTATGGAGACTCCACACGCTGAAGTCAAATTCAGGGTGAACTTACGAGGTTGTCAAGCTCAATTGTTGAAACTCCATGATAGACACCAGAGATAACCTTTTGGGTGATGGCAGCAGCATCTACATGGTCTGCGTCAAGACCGTAACACAGTCTTGATACACGAGCTGTGATTTTGTCGAACTGAACGCGTTCTTTGCGTCCATCTGCAGAAGAATGAGCACTCACGGTTGAAAACACAGGGCAGAACGTGCTGCAGACTTATACGTACCGCGCTTGTTCACGAACATGATTGTCGTTTGGTTCGTTTTGAGTTTGGTGTGTAATGGAGGGGTTGATGATGCAAACACAGAAGACCGGTGAAGCTATAGTGGATTTGCTTTCCACTTCTTGACTCTTCAAGTGGATAATAGAGTCGTGCGATCACCCAAGTCTTGCAAGCACAGAAGACTTGTTACTTCCGTGATTAAGAAGAAGAGAAGAAGATCTAGTTGTTGACAAGAATGAGAGAGAATGCACGAAGAGGAAGAAGAGGGAACGTTTTTAAAAAGTACTTTACGAAGTACGCGACTTTTGACCTCTCCGCAAAACGCGTCCAATTGGTAATCTAGTGTTCCTTAGCGTGACAAAAAGAACGCGAAACCACTTTAAGAAATTTGCAAAGAGAGGCGTAGGAATCCGAACATGGATTTTGATAAAGTGGTGTCACGACAAGGTTCTCGTTGCCCGCATGGAAATTAAATCATGTGGAGGACGGCGTTTATTCTGATGATCTTTACCTTTACTCTTACGAAGAAGCTGCCGTGAGCAATACTCGGTGCTTATGCTTCATAGATTCTACACATAGTTGCTCCTTCTGCACCTCGGACATCTCGAATATCACGGTTCCGAGAAGAGAGTCAAAGGGGTCCGAACTCGAGTCGCGTAAGGACGTGGAGCCTTTAAAAGTTCAGATGATGCTTCCGGATCCCCTACAGATATCTGCATGTAATATCACAGTTCCAGATGTCTAATGACTCATACGGCCATCATCGTCCCTAATTTACCCACCTGCTGCTGCATCCTCAGCTCGAAAGTTGCTGGATATCACGGCATGGATATCAGTATCATGCATCTAGACCCCATCTCCACCATCCTTAACGTCTTGACAACCGTTCACTCGCCGAACACAACTGAAATCAACCCCTCTTCATCATCAACATAGGTTTAGCAATTTTACATGGCACCACGGGTGGCTTGATCGGCATAACCACATCCAATAATTTACTCTGCCCGTATGCCAATAGAGATGACGATGTCCAATAAACCAGCATTGCACTCGGCATTTGTAATGTGAGCGGGATAATTGCCAATGCCACAACCTTCATAGAATTCGCCAACCTTCTGCGCCATGCAATCTGTGACTGGCTGCCAGTTCCTGAAAGATTCAGTAGAATAGACCCAGAGAGCATAAAAGGAAGAAGTAGCATCGGATCCGGTACCAAAAGATTCGGGAACCACAACGCGCCTCCTGTTGCAAAAGACGGTTCGAACAATAGTGAGCCCATATTTTGACTGCTCTCAGCAGCCGCCTCGACCCCAACACCATTGATAGCGCTGAATGTGAAGAGCGATGCAATCCACCCCAGCAAGCCCTCATGCACTCCGCACATCGATCTTATTGTCTCTACGGCTACCAGCCATACAGGCAATTGCACGAAACCCAGAAAATGTTTCCACTGCCCACAATTGAACTTAGCATATATTTCTTTCTGCTTCCTTTGCATCTTCGCGGCCATATGCCGAACCACAACTTTTTCTCCCGCATTTCCAAGTTCCTTGAGTGCTTCTCTCATATAAATAGGTCTCCATGCTAGCAAGAGAGGCCGTAGTTCCATTTGCTTTTGAGTTGCACGTCGCGCATATATGCTGAGAGGAAGAACGAAGGTAGTACGAATCGCGAGCGCCGCAAGGGGTAAAGTGTAAGCCCATGGTAGACCAGTTACTGAATGTAATCCCTCGAGAATCGCATGCGTGGCTATTAATGTAGACTCGAGGAATTGAGACCGCGGGGTAGCATGAAACGATCGATAGCTAGGCGGAAGTTGTAGAAAGCCTTTAAACGTCTGCGAAGTCTTTGAGGCTCGAAAGTGCGTGCGATTTGATCGAAGTAATGTCGACATTGTGGTCTAGAGGAGGCGGCCATAGGCAATGAAGTCGCGTGGGCAAGATTTAATCAACAATTGTGGGAGTGACTTGAACCATCTGACTTTTTGGTGTGTGCGAGGTTCGTTCACATGTCATCCCTGGAAAATAATGTCGGGCAAGAGCGGCCGACTTCACCGCCTGCCGATCGTGTATGAAAGTGACACAGTTCCTGGATTTTGGATCTTGGAAAGTTACAAGCTTCCTTATCCCACCAAATCTTTCAATATAGTTATGGCGGAAACATGCAAAGCTCCAGACGGTAGTGATAAGTGGACGTTTGGACTGGATTCCAGAGGAGCTCTTTTACTAATCAGTATCATTGGAATCACCCCTATGCTGGTGATTCTAGGTGGACCTCAACTAATAAGATACATCGGGCGCACGGTGGGGTTCTATCTCAGGCAGAAGACGGCGGGAAGGAAACAACAGGTTTTGGAAATTGTCGCCAAAGATGAGAAAGAATTCCGGGACAGCGGCGAAAAGAGGAGGGACAGCGATGAATGGGAAAGCGTCGAATCTTATTCCATTGGAACCGCAAAGAATGGAGAGAAGGCAGACAAGGAGTGGAACGGTATAATTGGATTTTTCCACCCATTTTGGTATGGAAAAGCAGGCAATTGAATAGCCAGACGCTGACAGAATCCCTAGTAATGCTGGTGGTGGAGGAGAGCGTGTACTGTGGGCTGCAATTCTAGCAACACAAAAGCGATGGCCAAGTGCGAAATGTATCGTATATACAGGAGATCATGATGTGGACAAGTCGCAGATCATCGCAAGAGTAAAGGTAAGGTTGAATGGATCTGCATGGCTGGCGCCTTGGTTAACACATTCAGGATCGCTTCAATATCCACCTCCACCCCCCAACGCTTACCTTTCTATATCTTACGAAACGTCACTGGGTATTAGCTTCGGCATGGCCTCATTTCACACTCTTGGGACAATCAATTGGATCTTTGATACTTGCATGGGATGCGTTCTCCCTTGTCGTGCCGGACATATTCGTGGATACGATGGGCTACGCATTTGCGCTAGGATTTAGCAAGCTACTCTTCCCTGACGTACCTACCGGAGCATACGTTCATTATCCGACGATCTCAACCGACATGTTGAGTTCTTTAGATGCATCGTCTCCCACAGGAAATCAAGGTGTCAATGCTGGAAAGGGCGAAGGAATGAAAGGTAAGGGCAAGAGATTGTATTGGAACATCTTTGCCACATTCTATACTTGGGTTGGAGCATCTATTGATGTTGTCTTAACGAACTCTAACTGGACTCTGGATCATATCACATCTCTTTGGGGAGAATGGCGTCGTGAACTCCGAAAGCCCGTCGCGACTACTGTGTATCCTCCTGTTGCAGTTGAAGAACTCGAGGAAAAGATCGATGTCTCATATGAGTCGGAATCCAAGCGCCAGGCGGTCGTCCTTTACATCGCACAATTCCGTCCTGAAAAGAATCATCAGCTGATCCTCACATCGTTTGCAAAATTCAAAAGAAGCAATTCACCAGCTTCAAAAGACGCTAAACTCGTTCTCATTGGTAGTGTTCGTGATGACTCGGATTCGAAGCGTGTATACCAGTTGCGGCTATTAGCAAACGAGCTTAAAATCAAAGACGACGTCGAATTTCATCTCGACGCACCCTGGCCGAATATCCTCGAGTGGCTTGGAAAAGCGAGTGTCGGAGTAAACGGAATGTGGAATGAGCACTTCGGAATTGGCGTTGTGGAATATCAAGCCGCAGGACTCATAAGTGTCGTCCATGATAGTGGCGGACCAAAGAGAGATATTGTTACGAAGATTGATGGTTTACCTACTGGTAAGTCTCCAGCTCTCGGGATATTTTCCATCCCCGTTGACTAACACTTACCTAGGATTCCATGCAACAACCGCTGAAGAGTTTGCAGAGGGGTTTGAAAATGCACTAGCATTATCAGCGGAAGATAAAGTAGCAATGAGGTTGAGAGCGAGAACATCAGCGAAGAGATTCACAGAAGAGGAATTCGCTAAGAAATGGATCGCTGGAATGGGGCAGTTAGTGGTTTTAAGGAGAAGGTATGAGAACGTGAGGAAGAGCCAATAGAGGAGATGGGATAGTACATACATAAATAGCAAGATACCCATGACGCCTGTCCTTGTGTAGAGAGTATACTAAGACCAGCGTATATAAATAAGCGTCCTCGTGACCTCCATGTCAATTCTCTGTATGCTGATGTTGGCATAGTGATTTGCATGTATTGAATGTAAATTATGTGCTCCATGTAATTTAAGGGACAGAAAAGATAAAAGCCAAAGGACATGTACAAAGACCCGGGTGCTTCTATATTTAACAAAAAGCTTGCGACGCCCTAAAATATTCATCATCTTCCCTTCTACTTCTACTATTTATCACCACTATCCAAAAACTAAACACTAACCCCACCACTACCCTTCTGCCTCGGTTCCCCGACCGCCTCAAACCAGCCACCCTCCCCCCCTCTTGCCCCACTCCAAACTCTCACCCCCTGCACCGCGCTCTCCCTCCCACTACTCGCCACCACCAAATGTCCCTTCTTCATCAGCCCCTGTACCAACTCCTCACTAAACCCGGGCTCTACCGTTGTTCGCTCCGGCAACAACTGATCGTGCATGCGCGGCTGCTTCAACGCTTCTTCCAGCGTCATCCCATGATCAATCACGTTGATAATCGTCTGGATCGTCGACGTCGGGATGCGCGACCCGCCGGCGGCGCCGATGGTTAGGTAGAGCGTGCCGTTGGGATGGGTGATGATGATTGGGGAGATTGAGGACATGGGGCGGGCGTGGGGGCGGATGTAGTTCATGGGGGAGGGGACGAAACCGAAGGAGTTGGGGATGCCGGGGATGGAGAAGTCGTCCATTTCGTTGTTGAGAATTACGCCTAATGGGTGTGGAATTAGTCTTTTGTAGGGTTGTAGAATAGGGGGAAGAGAGGAAAGGCAAAAAGGCGTACCAGTTTCGGGAACCATGACCATAGAGCCAAAGAGGAGGTTAACGGTTGAGGTGGACGATATGGATAAACCAGATGAGTCTGTAGCAACAATATGAGATGTTCCATGGTTATCCTTAGGAGCCCACATCTTCGGCTGGTAAGCGGAGACATTTTGTGTCTTGTTATCTAAGATCTTGCCGCGAATAGCTTTGGCGTTCTCTTCGGAGATCATTGCTTCTTCAAATGCTTCTATGTCGGGGTAAATGAATGGATCGCCGAGTTCTGCGTGCGCTGCATATGAAAATCGCATGGCTTCGTCAAGACGGTGGGTATCAAGGTCGATGAGAGACGGGTCGGACATGTTGTAGCCTTCAATTGATTTTAGGATACTAAGGGCGATGGACCCACCGGATGGTGTGCCGCAGGAGTGGAGAGTGTAGCCTCGGTAGGTTATGTTAATGGGATTGCGGATTTCTACTTTGTAATCACTGAGATCTTGTAGTGTCATAGTTCCGTTGGTTGATTGGATGGCGTTGATGGTAGCATTCGCTGGGGATCGTTAGAAGATGTGAAATGATTATCAGGTGTAAAATACATACCTATTTCCCCGTCATAGAACGCATCTGCACCTTGCTCGGCAATCTTCTCCAGAGTACTATTCAGTCAGCTAATGCATTTGTTGTTAATAAGCCGACTTACTTGGCCAATCTCTTTCTCGTCAAGATGTCGCCAACACCGAGAAGTGTACCATTCGGAGCAAAATCTATAGCCCAATTTGGATCATCGATCAAAAAGTTCGAGCCACTCCATAGCATAGCACCTTTCATGTAATAAGTAGTGTCCTCAGTAACTGAAGGGATTAGGTCGTTGTTCAAACATATTTCCATGGATTACTCACCAGGAAATCCGTACCTAGCGACATGAACAGCAGGATTACAGACAGCTCGCCATGGAAGAGCCTTTCTAAGCATCAGCAAAGCACAGACATATACCTGTCGCTCACTATCACTTACTCCGTATTTATTGTGCAGATATTCTAGACCTCGTAGATCACCTGGTACCCCACTAGCAAGTCCAGAGGACACAGCTCCTTTCTCGTTCCCCTTGTACATGTCGCGAAAAGCTGCAGCGGGCGCCGTTTCTCTATAGTCTTTTATGTGTTAGCAATGAAAGAGGGTGTGGGTTGTTTTGAACTCTACCTATCGTTTCATATTCTCCATCAGGACCTCGAACCAGCATGAAACCACCTCCACCAATTCCACTGTGATACATTCCTGGTATCGTGAGTTCAGGTGTATCATGACGTCCATGCTCCTTCTATGCTTACCTACAACGCCAACGCAAAGAGTCGTCCCTACCATTGCGTCTGCCGCATTTCCCTATCATCACGTGAGCAGTCTGTTGAAGGCAGGAAAGATATTGTGGATGTTGCTTACTCCTAGCTTCATGAGTTCTGCTCCGATCTGACTGCACAATTTACTTTCACTGGCCACTGCTCCGCGGCTAGCTGGGCCGTCTGAACCGGAGGCATGATGTACAGTCCAACCAAGGAGAATATATCCCACAGAATCCAGAAATCGCATTTTCACGTTTGTTTCCAATGCCTGCTGGTGTCAGAACTCAAGAAAAGTATGGTATCAGTAGTGTAGAATCGTACCTTCCAATATACGCTTTCTCGATTTTACCGCTCTTCCTTTTGCACCAGAACCCCACAACACCAAGCGATAATACTGGCGGTATATTGCCTCGAATAGGTGAATGTGTCTTTCTCGCGAAGAAGTGATTCCAGAGCAGTCTTGAAAAGCTCATGCAGCCGTATTCTGACTGTAAGCATACTATGGCTGGTTTTGGAGTTGAGAGGAATTCCCATGATGATAAAGTCAGAGACATCTCGACCTAAACGAAGCTTAGCTCCGAAAAGACCAGATAGCGGTTATCGCGTAAGATAGCGCTTGCGATTTGACCCGGCGACAGTGATTGGACAAAATGTGTGGCGGCCCAAAACATGGGACAAAGAATTTCTTCCTGGGCTTGTGGCTGAAGACACCCGACTCAACCTCCTGACCTTACCGATCATGCTTCATCCAACCATTATCCTTTGTTTGACAACACAGCGTCTCGCGATTATCTGGAAGAACCTATGTTCATACCTCCATCAAAGATCCCTCTTGTTTCAGATCGCAAGACAAAGTAGTAACAATGTTTTCTCATTTCGCCCTTTGCCATATTCCTGCGCGGTCTGGAGCCACGGCTACAACTTTTGGAGGTCTCATCCCATTCTTCCATGCCGAAGCAGCAATTAAGGATTTTGGACTCCCATAACGTATCGCAATCTCCAAACCTGCACAAACTGTGATGGTGGTCGGTTCGGCACGTATCACGACCATTGGGCTCTCGATTTTTATGCTCTATGGTCAGGAGAAACTGGCTGCAGTTGACACAATGTTGGCATTGCTTGGCTACGTAGGATTAGTCGATGGCTAGAGGGCGTTACGGATAAAGCCGTTTTCACGGTTGCATCTGGCATGGTAATAGCCGCATATGGCGTGTTCGGTCTGACACTAGGGAACTGATGTACGAAAGTCGCATCTGCCTGGTCTACCTTTTGCAGAGTAAGGAAATACCGATGGATTTGCGCATGAAGCTGCGCCGTGGTTCGTGTAACGTCTATCATACCATCTTGATAAGACTGCGTTACCCTACATAATACAACTGAAGAACATATGATAATCGAAGTCACGGTGAGCCAAGCACTTTGCTTCTCATAAACGGGCCTAAACCGCAACTTAAATGCCAAAGTGGTTCCTTCGTTGTCAGGGTACAATTGACGGCCGTCACCATGACTCATAGGGGTGAGTACCCGCTAATCCACTATCCATATATTTTAGAGGACAGAATATATTGTCGAGACGTGAAAGGTTTGCATTCTGTTACTGCTTCTGGGTGTACTCATACGAATTTGGTAGCCTCACATACGAAAGTATTTTGTGAGGCAGGCGCGGCGTAAACTCGCAGCACCACAGAGTCTCCCATTGTGCTAGGAGCACTTCCATCAGGCACTCTGAGAGCTCTAGTTTGGCCCCAATCATGGTATTTCGTTCTCAGACTTCGATGGAAGACAATGCGCAGTGGTTATGCTTGAGGGGGTATTCAAGCATATCAAAAGGTCTTAGTGTTAAGTGTCAATTCTTGAGCCTTGGCCTGCATTTCTCTAGCAATTTTGTTCGCGGTTTCCAAGTTAGTCCTGGGTCGAAGTAAGGCAGACGTAGTCATTAGTTGTCTTCTCGTTTGCCGCTCGTTCGCAATCTCCTTGCTGATCATTCCCTACCTGGATAGCCATTATATCGACGTTAAAAACAATATTGTATTAGTTAATATTCACTTCTTTGCCTCTCAATGCTTGCTGTCCAACTTAATCTTATCTCATTAGTTTTACTTTAGTACTAGCCTCTTGTAGTAACAGAGGGTATACAAAATACTTACTAACCACACGAAGAGGCGCTGTTGGGAATCTTTTTCAAGAAAGTGTATAAATTTGTTGCGGATCATACCAATCGCAATGTACTTTATCGAAGTGCTGCCTCGATGCTAGAATATATCGGCTCTGGAAAGGGAGCGAGAGAAGGAGGTTCGATTATATCCTAACTACCTGCTGGGTCTTAAACTTATCGACTTGCCGTATGGACTTGATGTGCGAAAGCACAAAGTATCACCGCACTGTAGAAGCCAAGCGCTGTAGCATGATAGCCTGTAGACTTCTGAAATTATAGTCCAGTATCATTGGTTCTGTTCTCGTCGCATCTCAATCGGACGTTATTCACAGAAGCGAGTGTGCAGGCTTGTAAAAATTTTCCCTAAGCGATTTAAAACACGGTCAGATCTATCTATACTTCTTATTTGTTGAGAATAGGGGTACTTCTTCTAGGTGCTTGAACACAGCAGAGGTGTAAACGTGCCGTGTTATCCTTTTAGAAGTAGCATAAAAAACCAACAACAACAAGAAGCACCAAGTAGAAGCAACAACTGAAAGCAACAGTTACACGCGACGACAAGAACCAAAAAGTAGCTCTCAGAAGCTCTTCAAAGCCTCTCATCTAGCATCACAGAACAAATCGTATCTTTTTTTTTTTTTTTTTTAGATATCTCGTCATTCCTTCATTATCATGACAGACAACTTCATCGGCCCCTACTCCAGTGCTCACAATGCAGTTGACGGCATTTCCACTCACGGCATGGCTGCTAATGTGACAAACCTTGGCAGTGAAAAACAATATTGGAATGGCGAAAGTTTCAACCATTACAATAATTCAGCAGGATCATTTAATGCCTCTCCTTACAACATATTTGAAGGCTACTCAATGGAGCTTCCGATCCCGACGGACAAACTGCGATCATCCTTCCACAGCATTCGCTACTCTCTGGACAACCATAAAAATCTAGACGAGAGCGAGAGATCCAGGAATAATAGCAGCAACTATTTCCAGGATGAAAGCAGTCCCTTTGCTGATTTCTCAAACTCCGCTACTTTCAACATGGGGAGCATTCTACCACCATCAGAGAACAACTCTCCGAAAGCTTCGATGGCCGCAGTCGCAAGTTCGCACTCGGCACAAAATATAGCCTTCTCGACCCCAGTTCATGGATTATCCGAGCTTTTGCAAACTTACACTTGTGTAGCAACTGCTTCATCAGGCTATCAGATGCCAATCATAGACCATGGAACTCAAATGCCGACGGCTTCTCAGCCGACCATTGACACCTTCCAGAACTGGTCTACCAAAGGGCTAGGTTACATCAGTCACCCCCCAGTTCTGCCTAGTCAACAGGGTCAACCAGATTTCAGTGACGATGCAATCTACCACCACAACCAATACAACGTCAATCACAGATCTCAACCCGCTATTGCGCAAAGCTCACGCTCGATGAAAGCAGGTGTCACCACTCGTAACATTCAACCAAAACAGCCCGCGGCGCTTCATATTGCTAGCAATGGGCAGTGGCAAGTAACAACTCCCACTGTCTACAACATGGAAGACAGCTCACAGATCATGTCTCAGAATGCCGTAAGGGTAGCCCAGCACCATAAAATCATGGTGCACAAAACAAACCAAGGCTACCAAGCTATCCGCCAACTTCTTCCAAAGGTGCCTGTCGGGCAGTCCTTCATGACATCGAATCAACCACATTCCAACGATACCGACAACGAAATATCCCCTTCATCTAGAAAGCCCGAAGTCCCTCGCACACTGGCACCGAAACCGTCGATGGTTGATCCCACGGTAACAAACGATGACGAAAACCACGAACCAATATCGAATTTCATGCTAGAAATATCCCGTCTTCCTCCTGCTGCGCAAGCACAGAATTTCCATCGTCTCTTGCAGTTCACGCCCTTTCGACAATACATGGCTCCGATCATCCACGCCGAGAGAGCCAGGGCAATAGCCAGAGCTCGGAGCGGAAGAGAGAGTCTTGGTATGGCTTTACAAGACCATCTTCATCAAGAACATCGTGAAATAATAGCTTCTTCGCCGGCTTTAGACAATGTGGATGAAGTGGCTGCTGTTGATCGGCCGGCCGTTCACTCTGCATACAAGAAACGCAAATTCGGCGGTGATTCTAGTAGGGATACCGCAATCGCCTCAGCCAACTCTGCTACACCATCTCATCGCAATGCAGTACGACCCGAGTCATACTTGGATGGAGAATAAAGCGTAGTCTCACGACAGATGCATACAGTCAAGTGTGAAGACCACGAGGTTGAGAAACTGGCATCATGATTCATGGGAGATTGGACACGAGCGCAACGAGGAATTTCCCGGTGGTGGATGAAGTGTTGGCAAGTTGGACGTCGCAACTTGGCGTTCTAGCCGGTATCATGGGTCTCGGATAGCCTTTGGACGAATACTTCGGATTCCCGACAAAACTCGAAAGATGAGTGCGATTTACCCCCAATATCACGCCATTGCCATTGCCTACTCCGAAGCGGGGATACTACCGGCTGTTGTTCATGGACCCATGGGACTGCGAGGGTGATCACCCTTTGCGAGAAACATCCAACAAAGTCCGCTAACTATGCGACCTGTCAATAGATGTATGCCCGCTGTGGCGAAACGGCTCTGATTTTCTCGTTTCCCGTCCATTTTCATCTTTTCTGATCTCCAATGTAGTTTGTCCTCCCTCCCTCAATCTTTCGCATCTGGTTATGGATGCTTCCCCCCGTCTTGGTCTTTAGCATAACAGAACAAACAAATGGCGTGTTTAAGAAAGGCCTCTTCCACCAAAAATGTAGCGATAGCGATAGTAATAGCGATAGCAATACCCTCCCTCTCAAGACCGAATGAGTTCCAAATAAACGTGAATTGTTCTACTATGAATACAATACACCACAATACACCACACCGTAGCTTTCACATAATATACACGCACATATCCATTCTCACTCTTACCTACCGGCAATCCCACTAGCCGCTAGCCGGTCCCCCACCAAAAATTAGCCGGTCCATAAGACCCCACTAGAAGTACAAACCGGCTATTACCCCATAAAAGCACAGTCCCCAACTCAACAGCCGCCGCACAGCAGCCGGCAAAGGAAACAGGAAATTCCGTCTGCATATCCGCCAACGCGTTTCTTGGGGTGCCCCCCCCCATTTGCCCCTCTGTCTCTGGGCCAGGAAGAAACTTGAGAGGCAGAGAATGTTGCCAAGTTGCGAGAGAGGTATAAAAAAGAAGTAGCACGCAATTAGCTGGGGAAATGGCCTTTTTTCATTCCATGAGACCGGTAGATTATTAGCTTATTTCACAAGACATGCATGAGATAGACGATATATGCAGGTGTTTATTTGCTTTGTATATTCTTTCGAAATCTCCCTATCTCGCAGGTACAGCATATACATACATACATGCGGTGCAGTACGTGCAGTAAGGTAAGTAGATGCCATGCCTTGTCTTGTCTAAGTGGCAGTACGATGGCAGTTTAGACCACATCGAATGTAAAAGAGCTTTCGTGCATGCATGAAGTCATGCCTATCCATCCGTTCGATTCCAGCCATCTCTCCCCCGTGCAACTCAAGTCATCCATCCATTGTCATCATCATCGTCATCACCTAGACCAACCGACACTCCAACTTCCCAGCTATGTGCCAAGAAAATTAACCCAAGTAATAGAACCCCAAATGAACCAGGCGCGAATTGAATCAAGCGCAAAGGAAAAAAGCCAACCGGAAAGTGCTAATAGTAGGAAATGCAAAAAAAATCACCAAAAACAAGTTAGATGATTTAGGCCTCTGTTCCTACTCCGTCTTTGCGTTCAGAACCTTTTCGGTCGCCAGATCCCTGATTGTATTTCTTCCATAATGCCGCGACATCTTCTTTGTTTTCATTCTTCTCTGTAATCAGGTTCTTCAACCATTTGTTCTCAGTCTCCAATTGATTGATTCTTCCTTCCAAAGCTGCAACCTTGTCGCTCATCTCTTTAGCAGAGCGTTCCAGAGCTTGTTCGCGTTGCTTCTTCTTTACACGGAAGCGGGCACTAGCGGCAGTGTTTCGACGACGTTTGTCTTCTTCGGCTGCTATACGAGAGGCATCTTCGAAATCGGGAGATCGGCCGTCGGATAAGGACTCGGCTTTGCGCTTCTCTCCGACTTGAGGTGATACAAGAGCGGATGTTGGCGATGCAGCGGCAGATGAAGATGGATAGATAGGATGCGCAGTTTGAATGGGATGAATTGCTCGAGAAATGCCGCCATCATTCTCGTAGCTAGGAGCCTGGGAGAAGGAATTGAAGTCGGGGAAGGTAAAATCTCCTGAATGGAGCATCATCTTGTTAGCATGATAGATATTATAGATAGATATTTTGGTTAGAGAAAGGATGAAATGGTGAAGAAGACAATAAATGTGGAAATAATAGTGTGGAGCTACAAGCTGCAAGATGGTAATTGATAAACGAACGGGTAGCCCAGCGATGAGGATTTGCCGGTCGCCAAGCTAAGACGCTTTGAGAAGGACCATCGAGTGGGGAAACTTTCCAACTCCCACTGCTCTTTGTTCCGTGGACGACACGTGACATGTCGCAATCAAGCATGGAGTAAGCAGAATCATGACGTGCTTACCAAGCAGGTAGGCAGCGGCAATAGCAAGACGGAGACGCAAGAAAGAAAGAGGAAGGAAGAAACAAAGAATTGTTTGGGTAAGCAGAGACGCGACTAGGATGGAAGGGTACAGGCTTTCTCGGAAAGGGTTGCAGAAAGCTCTAATCTAATGCCTCTGCATAAGGTTCTATGCACGTGGGAATGTGCAGACAAACGAAGGGCGCGCCAATGGGTGAAAATCGGCCAGTAAGATGTCTTTGATAAAGAAGTCGATAGGAATTGAAGGGTAATGCAGGATAATTCGTAAGAACCATGCAGAAAACGACAAATGTTCTGGATGTGCAATGATACAACCCTCTAACACTCGTGACGGCTGGATAGAAGATGAGTGAAGAAGAGGAGTAATAACGTCTCCCGAAGACAACAACTATTATCTTCGTCGCGTACCCGTCGGGATAGAGGTCGATACGAAAGATAACAGGCAGAACAAGTATCAAGAGAGATGTCTAACCTGGAATATCGAAGTTCATGTCCTTCAAATCCGCATCAATGTGGCTCTCTGCGTCAAAGTTCGGTGCCTGTAAATCCGTGTTCTGCCCGAGATCAAAGTCGAAGAACTGCGTATTGGTGAACATAGCCAAGTCATCGTCGATGTTGAAGTTCTCCTGGCTCGAGTTTTGAATGTCTTGGGGTGTCGGAATTGCATTGAGGTTCGCAATGTATTCCGATACATTCGGCCCTCTCTTCCCATTGTATGTCATTGTGAAAGATGGATGCGTGCGTCTCGTATGGCCGTCGCAGCCTAATAATCGACACGGCAGAATCGAGGAAGGGGAAAATGAATTGCTTGATGGCGGCGTGGAGATGGGAGAGTGGTCGTTTCGTTCAAGTCAATCAAATTTCTCTTTGTTCTCCGATATGCGCCCGACTCGAAAAAGCGTCGAAGGGATTTCTCGGGATCAGGAATTTTGTTCCGCGCTTTATGCGCCCCTGATCATTTCGCTGCAACACGGTGATGGTATAGGCTGACGCCGTCGTCGACGAGTTATTGTATGGGGAGATTTGTTCTGTGTTGTTGTGTAGAGGAAGTAATTCGGGATCTTTCGAGGTACGAAAAGTAACTGTGAATTGAGGTGGGCACGGTGGGCACGGGTGGGCTTTGGTTCGGTTTGCCCCACTAAGAAATTATGGTGGATGACAAATCTTTGACGATTTAACGAGCTTAACTTACGAAGGACATATGTACATAGTAGTTTGAAGGACGACTCGGCGGTGGTGTTCGCTCTCCGCGCATAAACGGGAGAATTGCGGTCCAAAGGGATTGATTATGCTTGATTGATTGTGATTGATTGATTGGGATTGATTGGGATTGATTGGGATTGATTGGGATTGAGTGTGCTTGATTGTGCTTGATTGTGCTTGATTGTCCTGCTTTTCTCTTTTCCGTCCGAATTTCAGTCAAGGGACATGTCGTGATGGGTCCCGTGATGGGTCCCGTGAAGCCTCCACCTCTAGTAGCTATATTTGTATGATGTTGGAATCGAGTAATACAATTTTGTATGATATTGGAATCGAGTAATACAAACGCAACGCAACGCGGGGGGCAGTCTTCTCTTCATACCAGTGCAACGAACCGCAACGAACCGGAATGACTACGCCACTTCCTTTATTACATCACGCTCATTCACATTTTCGCATCTTTTCCTATTGAAGGCACCAAATCCTGAACTTCAATGACGATGCGAGCATCCTTTCTCCAAACTCTTCGACCTCGGCCATGATTCTTAAAGAAACGTCGGAAATGCCGGGGTTTTATGAATCTTCTTGATATCTCCAGCCAATCAGACACCGACGAAGATGGTGAGCCAGAGCTGTGCTTCATGCAAGCCGCCAATACCCGCAGCTGCCATTTGAAGATCTTGAGCTTGTTTCGGCGACGGCCGATCTCGGATAACGTTGGTGCGAGAAGTACAAGTAATGCTGTCGTGACTGTATGCCGCAATAATTTTTAGGGGAAGGCCCTTCTCCGGCCGAGAAAAAAAAGGCCGGCTCGGGGTAATCTGTTGAGCTGAGTGCTATTGTCAAAAGAATCTTGTAGAGAGACTGAGTGACAGTAAGTTAATAGATTCAATATTCAAGCATCTTGTGCGTCGCGTATGAGTGTCATTGTCGGCCTCTTATTTCTGCATCGAAGAGGCCCCAGCATGCTTCATCTCCAGGACACACAAATAGTTTATGACACATTAGCATCAGCAGAAGAAATCGTAAATTGTGAATCACAAGTTCAACAGGTGTCTATATCCCAACTTCGCATACTCTTTCGTGTCATTTTCCTACTTCGTAAAACTCCATTCTATCACATAGGCCTCGTCGCTCGTATCAGCAAAAGTACCGTCGGAAGATGATTCATCTCCCGCTACCGATTGCTGTTCCAAGCCCGCTGCTAAGTAGCTTGGCCGAGTCTTCGTACATAGCTTTTCCATTTTGTGTGATATGTTGGAGGAATTGATCCCGCATAGGAGCAAGAGCACCAAAGTCTATATCAAAACCGTTGCATTAGTGCAATTCAACAATATTTTGAAGGATGCCAGTTCTTACTAGATTTTCGACTACAAGTACTATAAGCCGGCTCAGTTCGCTCTCCAATGAGTAAGTTTACCTCCCTGTACGACTCTTTCGGCTGGTTTTGCGTGTCTTCCCAGGTTACCTCAATCTGTTGTTCGAGTATGCTTCGCCGGTAAGGAAGCGAGTCTGAAAAGTTCTTGAGTGCATTCCTTGAAATGAGTTGCAACAGTGCTTCAAGCTTATTGAAACAATCTCCGAATGGAGACAGTGCGAAGGACGTAGCGACAAGCAGAAGGTCTCTCAGGTAAGCAGAATGCTGAGATCTCATTAAGGCTGGTCTATAATGAGCCCGAATTAATGTGAAGCAAGCAGAACAACTGAGAAGACCAAAAAAGCTTTTCACATGACAGCAAGACACACGCAGAGTGCCATTTTCGATGAACTTTTGAATTATAGCTGCAGAAGGACTCTGGATAATGCAGCTGTCCGAGATAAGAGAGCATTAATATAATTCTGCCAAAACGAAAGAAAAGCAGAGATACAAGTATCTGATATAAATATATATGGCGACACTGGATTAGTTGATTGCACCTACACTCAATTTCACCTAGCAGAGAAGGATGTCAACTGAGGGCACCTTTGTGCCGTGCCATGCCCAAGACTCGATCATCTTTCTTCGAATGCTTCCTGACAACGTCGAGACGGTCATCGCCGCCGAGGACAATTCGCAAACATGAGGCTTGACCGGAGTGACTTTCCGTAGGCATAGTCAACACACAATCCAGGGCCCAGACCTCATCGCTTGGTTCAGACTCGCTGTGCATTTGAGTAGAAAGAATGAAACCGCATTTGCACACCGAGAATATTATTGCATTTGACTCAATCACCTCAATTGGCCAGTCGGCTTCCTGCTGAGGAGTGCTGAGGTTGTACTACGTGGAGAACAAGTAGTACGGCGGTTGATGCGGATAGCTACAAGGCGATGCGCTAATAGCTTAGGTTATCAATCAGCTGATCGCGAAAATTTCGCGACATTCCCAAACACCTTGGACGCGACACCTTCGAAATGGATTTCATGTCGTAGTTGTCGTGCAACAAACATAGCATCGGTTGTCAATAACTAGATGCGTAATTTTGTTCCCATATGTTGCCTTTCAATGAGCCATGACGTCCTTATCCGTTCCTACAACCTCCACACTCCCTCCCTCTCAGCTGGTACCCTCTACGAACCCCTCAGTAAATAAACTGCTCTCCCGATTGTCGCGCCCATCACTTCTTACCTTGGCTCTCGATTGGCTTGACGAACGAAACCAAATCAACACCGCTCCTTATCTTCTCGAAGCCGACGACGAAGACTCAGATGATGCACAAGATCTTTACCCACCTCATTCGAACCTCGAATCTCTCCGCGAACTTTACGCTGCATTCCCACAGAAAGGCAGCAAACGCGATGTCCTCGACCGTATACTCGAAGGTGATTGGCGGCATGGCCTTACACTATACCAATTAGCTATGGCAGATATGCAATACTTATACGATCATCCTACTTCACAAAAATGGACCGCGCTGAAGATTGTCCGACTATCTTCGGAAATGCAAGACGAGGATGAGAAAATTGATTCGATACCGCGGTTCCATCCATCTACTTTCCTGCAGAATCTGCAAACCGAAGTCTTGCCAGATGTGAAAGCGCATTACAATTTAGACCGTCATACTACACTACCTATGCTTCTACTACGAATTTATATCCTCGATTCACCATATAATACGTCGCTTGCGCTCACATCCACTTCGACGAAATCTTCTCTCACCTTCGATTCTAGCAAGACCTTTTACATTGCTTTTCCCGATGCATCGCCCTACATATACGTTTCTCTAACCTCTTCGACGGGCACAAGCGGAGGGACAGATACAAAGAGTTTACGAAAGTTGACATTGGATGGGATTCCAAAGGCATTCAGCAGACCGAGGGAAAGATATAAGTTAGAGGGTACAGGGTTTTCAACAAAGAACTTAGCAGCATTGTGCGAAAGGAGGGGAGGTGGAAGAGAGAATGCATCTGGAGGAGGATGGGGAGTGTATGCGGAGGAAAACAAGAAAGACACCCCCTTGAATCCTTTCATTCCCACGCCGGACAAAAAAATCACGAGAGAAGATGCAAAGGAAGAAAGTAACAAGGATGTTCCGAAGAAGATGAAAAGAGCTCGCGATGATGACTGTGAAGAAATGGTAACACGACGAAAAAGGATAGCGCAAGCTCGGTTTGGCAAATCAGCAATGGCGGACGATGGAAAAGGAATCGAAAGGCTTGACGTCCGTCTTGAAGATACATTTCCGTCAGTCGTTTCTATAGCTCCCGATAACGAACCAGCAATTCCAAGAGGGCAGCGCAAACAGAAGGGAAGGAGAAGTACAATTGAGACTGAGCTTGACCGACTGCATGATAAGGATGGCGAAGGGGCAAGAGACGGAGAGGGGCAGAGCGTGTGGAAACCAGATGTGAGAGTTACTTTCCATGGAAGTCATGTCTTTGCAGGTATTCGGGAACTGGTAGAGGCTGGAATCATAGACGGTCAAATGATGCCAGGTTGGATGACAGGGGAGGAGGGAGCTACTTTGGGCGTCGTAAGGGATGGGCGGATCAAGGGATACAAGTGAGGTGGGCTATATAGCATTTGTATTCGAGCGTGTGATTTTGTGTTGTATCATACCCTGAATATAGGCTGGTGTTTGGTCGAGGGGGAAATACCTGGCGTTTCGAGGATAATCTACCACAAACTCGTAGGTATAGCAGGTTGCTATTAAGGCTGGAAACGAGCATAGGTGTATTGATCAGTTCTGTGATTCCATCCACGTTTGAAATATCATTTTTCAGATAGTAGCGAAGTTCCAGGGAAGTAAACACAAAACTAACAGGGTCAGAGTTGCTTGCAGACTGACCCAACCTTCTGCAACGAGGGGTATCCCCGCGCTAAAAACATCCTAGCTGCAGGCTGTGATGATCTCAAGGAAAATGTCAACAATCTTACCTAGCTTTCACATTCTTTTTACAAACTCCAGTTTTTACAACACTCTATGAACAATTTTCAAGCAGCTCATAATCTTGCCTTTCGTGCTATTAGGACACAGTTTCTCTCTCGAGCTTTGTTTATCCGCAGAGCGACCATGTCTGCAACACCCAGTAGCCCGCAGGTTGAGTCTGCAAATCCACACAAACCCCGTTATGTGGATGTACGCTGCACTTCCCCATCAACCAGACTGCATAGTGCAACAGAAACTAATCTCTTGTCTACACAGTAGATAGGCATAAACCTTACCGATCCCGTCTATTCGGGCATTTATTATGCAACGCAACGACATCCCGCCGATCTTACGTCCGTCCTATCTCGAGCTCGCGGTGCAGGATGTGAGAAGCTCATTGTTACCGGATCAGACTTGGAAGAGTCTCGCAAAGCGGTAGCATTATCAAAAGAGCATCGTACGTATTCGCTACATCGAAGCATACAGGAAAGTAGCTAATTGTAGAACCAGCCGGCTTTCTATTCGCAACAGTGGGAGTGCATCCATGTTCCTGTCTACAATTCACGAAAGCCCCCAACAACCCCGAAAAATATCTAGCCGAGCTCGAAGAGCTTGCACAAAAGGCCAAGGAAGCAAATCATTGTGTGGCGTTTGGAGAAATCGGACTTGATTATGATCGTCTCGCATTATGCCCTAAAGATTCGCAACTCGAGTATTTCGAAAAACAACTCGATATAGCTACTCGTCTACATCTGCCATTATTCTTACACTCGCGGGCGGCCCACGAAGACTTTGTGCGCATACTGAAGGCGAGGCTGGGTGAGTTGCCAAGGAAGGGCGTGGTGCATAGTTTTACGGGAACAAAAGAAGAGATGCTGGAGCTGGTAGAGCTGGGATTTGATATTGGTGTTAACGGATGTAGTCTGAAGACGGAGGAGAATCTGGAGGTGGTGAAAGCTATTCCGTTGGAAAGAATACAGTTGGAGACAGATGGGCCTTGGTGCGAGATACGGCCTAGTCATGCTAGTGCTGTGTGGTTGAAAAAATATGAGGAGGAGGGGATGGCGGAAGAAGAGAAGAAAGTTGAGGGAGGAAAGGGCTGGAAAAGTGTTAAGAAGGAGAAGTGGGTGGAGGGGTGTATGGTCAAGGGGAGGAATGAGCCATGTATGATTGGGAGGGTGGCTTGGATAGTTGCTGGTGTAAGAGGGATGAATGTGCAAGAATTAAGAGAGAAGGCATGGGAAAATAGTTTGAAAATGTTTGATTTGGGTGCATGAGGGACGATTTGTTCTTAGATAGACTATAGATCTTGTTTCTAGGAGGGACATTAAGATGAGGTGTAGACAAGAATATAGACGACTTCAGTAGTGGTCACAGAAGCACAAGGTCTAATGGGTTGCCAGATGATATGGATCTCGAAAAGTGAGTATAGGACTGGGCATGGCACAATCCTTAGTCTGAATATTGATCAGATTTCTAGGTTGAGGGGGAAGTGTCTAATCTTCCAATGCAAAGTACCCAGGTCAACCTAACCTTCTATATCGATATATAGTCAGATCTCGTCAACTCATTTCTTCCTCCTCCATACAGTCATCCCTTCATCCTTCCCAGCAAAGCTCGGCATTGCAATTCTACATGTAAGCTCCCACCCTTTCATTTCCTTCTCAAACCATTCTTCTACGGTGTAATCGCTGAAGCCCGTATACCGATTCGCATTCTGCGTGCCAACAACCACAACCGTATCTCCCTTATAGGCTCCCAGAACTCTTTTAGTGAAGGTTCCCGCCGTAACCATATAGACCATCAACAGCACTTTATCCTGCCCACCCTTATTCTTCCTCAAATACTCCACCCCATCCGCCTTCACCGTATCATCTATCCACATCCATCTGTATTCACTCGCCATACTGTCCACAGCCATAACATCCACTTTCATCCGTCGCAGCATATACGTCCAATACCCATTCCCACTAGCCATATCGATAGCCCCATTCACAGTACTCGACTCCTTCACCAGCTGTGATAGTATGTACAGCGCATCGTACGACGGCACCACACACCCAAAATGATGGTAAAGAACCGGCAGCATCGGATGCGTCATTTTTGCGCTCGCAGGATTCGAATAATGGGCGTCGGGCAAGGGCCCGACAAATGCCACCATTTGACAGGAATGAGCCCAGATGTCATAGTAGGGATTGATGTGATTCTTCGCTTTTGGAATTTTGTATGCGGGCGCGATGCGATGCACTTGTAAATACTCGGCTACTGCTTTGCGGGGAGAACCTTTCTTTGCATTGGAGGAGAATGCGATCAGGGCTTTGGAGGTGTCGGTCGTGGGAGAGAAGATTGAGGTGTATGCTTCGACATCTGTGGGCGGGACCTTTGGGTCAGTCAACATTGATGCGCGTGGTCGATATGGGAGGACATACCTCAATTGGCTTTCCATGTTCCTGATATATGTATTTCTGTTTGCCTTTGTCGATCGCTTCTTGGATTTGAGGCAGGGTTTTTGCGAAGGATTCTGCACGGTAGATGTACGTGTCGTCTTCTTCTGGGAGTTTAAAAGTCTCGCGGATGGTTTTGCAGAACTCATCGTCGATTATACCGTGCCAGGAGTCGAACACTTCTTGGGGAGATGGTGAAGACATTTTCTGTGATATGAAGGAGAAGAGGTTAATTGCAAGTGTTGAGTCTTTATGGATGCGTCGATCTCGTTGCACGAACGGCTTGCTGCAAAGCCCGAGCTGTTGATTAACTGCGGAAAATGAAGTCACAGCAATTGACTTCAACCATGAGTTTGCATACGGCAAGCTCAGTACTCCGTAGTGGGGGACATTTTTGTTTACTAATGACGTCCACACCTGCGCCGCATCGCGAGAGAACGAGAACACCGCGTGAGTTTCGTGAACATTTTTCCTCACACAAATCCTACGAATTCGGACACCTGACACGAACCCTTCCCATCAAAGGATGTATGGGCTTCGAGTTTCGACATCAGTTCGGAGCGATTTGCTGGGTTCGAATGTAAGCCAACAAGTGACTAGACTGGTTCAAGCGCACCATCATTAACCAAGAGCCTTCCCTCGATGTCAAATCCTGAAGACTGCAGCGCGGTGCTGAGGAAAGCAGCTATGTAGCTACATGGCATCATGAGGGGATTCCGGCATGTTGATTTCGAGCAGCACATGGATGAGGTATGGATGAGGTACAAAGGTAGTGGCTTGGTTTACTTAGGCAGTGCTCCTGGAATGAATCTCGGCAGGAGCTGGGTAATACACCGTCTTCGCTAACAGTAAAGGGGGGAGGGATGCCTGTGGCCTGTGGCTAGTTTCCTTTGCTCGCTCAGCACGGCCAATGAAGTAACGTTACGCATCCGTCCCGCAGAGGTCCCATGGAGCAAAAAGGGCCCCTCCTCTGCCAGCAGAGCTTATTGTACTCATATATCATGGCTACTTCCGCGTGCTGCAATGCCGCCGAGTGGTATTACGCCGCACAACTATATTTCTTCCTAGCCTGTTTAACATTTAAATGAATTTTCTTTCCCCGGTATCCTTGAGTATATTCGTACTTTGTCACGCACTCACTGTTGGTGAGAAGGAATAATATCGGTTCGAGGCCCGTGAATCGGCGTTTGGCTTCAGTATGGCCTGATATCTTGGACGGCCCGGGTCTTAAGCAGGAACATTCGAAGTAGACATCCCGTTTATCAAGGGTTCCAAATCGCACTATCGAAAAAAAAAAAACCTGTGATATTGCATTACACGGTAGAATGCAAGTTCTCTATTGTCTTCCCGCAAAATTTTAAATGTGCTGGTATGCGTGAAGTGAGTGTGATATGGGGTCTTTGTACAAAGACCAACAATGTCTTGTTCCGCCCTTGCTGATCTGCCCTTGCTGATCTTATAACTTATGATACTTAACACTTTACTGTTGATCGTCGTCCAACTGTTGATCTTCGTCCGACTGTTTGATTTTCGTCCGACTGTTGATCTTCGTGTTCCCGTAGAGCTCTGTCCACACACCCCAAAGATAGCGTACGTAACCATAAAGGTCCCGGTCTGGCCGAGTGGGGGGACCAGGGGGCGGAGAATAGCCATTTCAGATACGAAAAAGCTGAGCAACCAAAGATTTTACAATCCCAATGTGCCGGAACCCAGGGGATGTGAATCAGCCAGATACAAGTACAATTACTTGTTGGTGGCGTGAAATGATTGTCTGAGAAGTTTTGGCTCACTACCTCGACCCCATATTTGCCCCTATCCATAACATCCATTTGTGATATCAAAACGTGTGCATGAAAGTTTTATCCGGTGATATCACCAATTACGCGCCCTAAACATTTCGCAAGGAGTGATACCCAATGATCGACATTATATCCTATTTTGGCGCCGGGCCTGAGACAATGACCGGTGCACGTTGGGATAGGGCCGATACGAATCATTTTGGGTACTCGCCTTTGAGGAGCTTGCTCCGGCAATGCCTCGGAATGATTTCCGAAAGATGGACGTATAGGTGAGAGAAAAAGTTCGATTGTGACGTGGATTCTCAATATCAGTTGTGCAGCTGGGACTTGTGAGCTTACTTATAGAAAATGAAATTGGTACATCGATTGTCGACGTAATATAGACACAGCCATCAAAAGCTGCAAATGGTATCATAGTTACAAAAGAAAACAGATTGACTGGATGTTTTCCAATCCCCCTCAAGCACGCCAGCCCTTTTGCTGCTCTGTAAATTCGACCTTTCCTCCAACTAAGCTCTTCACAGAATCGCTTCGACCCCTCGAATCTTCCCTCCTCGTGGCTGTGCTCCCTGCTCTCGAATACTGGGACTCTTCACTATCCTGAACTATTGTCTGACGAACAACAATATCCCCTAACCCACCGGTAGCAGTCCCCCCATTCTTTGAAAAGTTGTTTCCCACGGAAGCTCCATTCCCTAATTCTAAATCCTCCGAATCGACCTTTTCTAACCCTTTCAGCCTTGAAATCCGTGCTCGCGCTCCTGATTCCAATTTGCGTAACTCATTTTCTGGCTCCGCATGTTTCCGACTATGCATTCCAACGCTTGTTCTTACAAGCGCTTTTCGTGTCGAGATGTAAAGCAGGACGTCGATGACACCGCAAGATGCCATGAAACTTCCGGCGACGGGAAAGAATATTAAAGGTGGGGGATTGCCTGCCATTGTGGAGACACGCGCTGCTGCAAGCGGGAGGGTGAGCGCGACATAGGAGAAAGGATAGACGACCATATAGCGGGCAGTTTTATGGATTCGTTGCCTAGATCTTGCAAAGGTGTTGTTGGATGGAGAGACGATGGTTGTGGTTGTTGTACCAGCATGATTGTATGCCGAAGGGGAGGTTGCATCATGGATTGGGGTAGTGGAGCGGGAGTTGGAAGGGGCGCTGGCCAGGAGGCGACCCCGGAGAGAGAAGAAGACGCTGATGTAAATCACCAGGGAGCCGAGTTGCGCGGTGAAAATCCAAAGGTAGTGAAGATATAGGCGCTCATGTTCATGAGTGTCACTAACCCAGCACTTTGGAAGTCATTAGCCAGTTGCTCAATTTACAACATTGGGAGGACTTACCCAGGCTCCAGCTGGGACGAAGAACTCGTCTTTACTAAGTATTGGACCAATTGCTGTCAGGAGCAAGCAGAATACCCATATACCCACTACTGCCACCACGAAGTTTCCATGGCCAATCTGTTTGTGCGCCACGAGATTCACGAATGTATGTATGGCGATAGCTAGTACCCAGAGCCCAGACGACACATCCCCAATCTGAACGAGCCACCCTTGAGCGAAGCATTGCGAGTTCCCACCAACCAGCTTCCCTTGCGCCACCCAATAGAACGATAATAGAAAGGACAGAGCTTGCTGGAAATCGGCGAGAAGGAGGTTGTAGATGAGAACAAAAACTTGATTCCTATGAATAGGCAGGTCGTAGTATCGTTTCCAGTATATCATGCGATATGTGATGAAGCTCATTAACGTAAACGTCGAAATCGTAGACAACAGACCAAACAATCCCATAGCAATCATACCATTGCGTACATCGCCCGGCAAGGGATCTAGATTCGTGCTTGAGTGTACCATTGTCGCTGAAAAATGTCACAGCTGGGTTGCCAAAGCTGATGGAGGATACCCAAGGCTGGGGATGATGCTATAATAAACAGCATTGACAGACAACAGCATTGGCAGTGACAGCGGCGCAAACAGGACTGTAGACAATTTAGAGAGGCAGGTTTGATTAAAAGACTAGCACTTCTTGACTGGCTCGATGTTAAAGAGTATGGTGCATTTTGCAAAGTAGACCAGCGATAGGGTACTAGCCACACTCTCATCTCCGTGTCCCAAGTTTCCAGAACAAATGAGACACGATCGTCCTACCCCCTTCCCTAAACAACCCGCGTTTTCAGCTCCCCCTCAATCTCGGTATATGCACTGTGCAAGACACACCTTTGGCTCATGTTGTCAGGAGCTTGGCCCGGCCCAGACGGTACAGCACATGGGAATCCTTATTTGGTTGGTAAAAGTGATCCAGAAGAACGTGATGGCGGCGTTGTGATTGATGCAGGAGTACAAGTATACTCCGAGAGACAGGGTCCGTGTGGGGAGGGTGGTATCACTTAGTCAGAGTAGAACTAGTCGTAGTACAGCACACATTTACCGAAGTAATATACTTCCGTACCTTGATTATCAATCGGGTATTCAATGTTTTCGGCTAGCTTGGATAATTTCTGATAAAATGGTTGAGATTGTAATACGAGTAGTAATAGCACTCTGCACGAGTATTTTGCTTTGAACTTTTTTGGACGGCTTTGAAATCTTTGAAAAGAAAACCGTGGTGAAATCTGAGTTTCAATACTCCACTAAACGTCACCACAGAAGCACATCCCCCAATCGATCAGGGGCTCACCCACTGGCACTCCACCAAAACAAACATTATCAGACAACAGGACTCTTATAGTGCTCGATCACGACCACTGGTGATTGCACAAAGATCCACATGTTAGAGTTAATTGAGCAGACGAAGTGGGCTCTAGAATGCCATCTCTATGGAATAGACAAACGTGGCTAGAGGGCTAGAGGATTGATTCCCAACTAGCTTACAGATTTCTGTCTTGCATGGGCATACTGAAGATGCGTATTTATTTCTCACTATGAAGTGCTTTGAAGACAAGGAAACTGTTCCGCCGCGGACTCCTCCTTGAACCCCACGCATTTCCAGCAATTCAATAAATCATCTGGATCATATTTCCTCTTGATAGCCAGCAACTTTTCATAATTCTCAGTCCCCCACCAAGCTTCTTTCCAATCAATGGCCCACGGAAAGTCCTCATTGAGATAACCACCTGTACTGCCCGTAGCTTCCTTGATCGCTGTCGTTAAATTATTGACTGTAGCTATCTGAGTCTTTCGCTGCTGGGTGGTAGAGTTGTATGTCCAAGTCCCACTGTATCCAAGTTCCCAAAGGGTATCTCTCCATGCAGGTGTGGCGGACGTGGATCCTTCTTTCCAAGGATAAAGCCAGGGTGTTGTATTTGGCACGTAGATTGTACGGCCAAGCGATACCAGGGTTTGCAAGAACCCCATAAGTTTCGTTCTACCTGCTGTGCTGTTAAACGCAGATGCGGGAACCAGCCTTCCCGCCAATGGTCGCAGGCCGCCAACTGCCGCTTCGTTCGGTATTACATATTTGACATAGAAGTCATACCAAGATGGAAGAACTTCAATAACAGAGGAACCATTATTTGTCTCGGCAAATTTCGTGGCGGTGTTCATTGTTTTGACCGCCTCCGTAAGGTTGAGAAGTGGAGTTACCGCGATGATATTCGTGCTTTGGTAATGTCCACCCCAGCCTTGATTTGCCCATGGTAGGGTATTATTGACGATGATCGAGAGCCACTCCATGATATTGGAAGAAGTCTGAGCGTAACGTATGTATGCTACTGCGAGTGGAAACCTTGGCTCAACACGGGCTGTAGCTTCCATAACGACTCCAAATGTTCCACCGCCACCGCCTCGAAGAGCCCAAAAAAGATCCGGATTCTGGCATTCGTTGGCAACTCGCAAAACGCCATCTGGTGTAACAATTTTGAATTGTACTGCACGATCAATCCCAAGCCCATAGACTGGGGAAAGAACCGAATGTCCGCCGCCTTGTACCCAGCCTCCAGCGACTCCAATGGTTGTTGCATAACCTCCAATATAGGTGACATTATGCGCTTCAGCAAATTCATAAACCTCGTTCGTGTTCACACCAGCCGCAGTGGTGATAGCATTCACAGAACTGGTACCATTGCATCCCTCCGGTACAAATGAAGGATTATGGGACATCTTGGTCAATTTTCGTACCCAGAGAGCCAAAGAGCCTTTTCGGCTGTTGCGAGCGACATAATCATGGCCACTGTTTTTGATGGATAATCTTACTCTGGTCTCTCTGGAGAATTTGAAAGCAGCTACGACGTCTGAGGCGGACTCAACCTCAATGTAATATTTCGACACACTTCCCTGGTTGCAACTGACATTTGTAAATGCAGTTGGATCTGTGGGAGATGCGTTGTTGAGGGTGCATTTATCTGTAGCATTTGTAAAGCAAATCTCATCCTGGTTATTCATAAAACCATTATAGAATTCGGCTCGATAATCAGATGAAGTATAATTGGCTTGAATCTGAGCGCAAGCTTCTGCGTTCGGGGTGACAGCTCGCCCCTCATACAGTGAGAAGCAGGGTAGCGATAGTGGTGCTGCTGAGTGCAGATGACCTGATACGGTTTTATTAAGGGCGGCCCAGATATCGTCGCATCTGATACTTTTGATGAAGGACGAGAAGAGGAAAACAAGCAACAGAACACGAAGCATGGTGACAGATCAATGAAAGAAGCATTGACAGAACGGCATGAACACGCGGAGGAAATGGCAGCACAAGATTTTTATAGGATTTTTATAAGCTTAGCAGACCGACTCCTTGTATATCGGGTATGCAGTAACCTGTCTTTATCAGCATGCAGCATGCAGCATGCACCTCGCAGCTCGCGGCTTGCAGCTTTCCAGCTTTCCAGCTTTCCAGCTTTCCAGTTGTCCAGCTGGGGGGGGAAGGGGGGGGGGAGGGGGGAACATTTCGCGGCGGAAAGTGGCCGGGTCTACTTCGTACAGTGCAGCTTCTTGGGCGCAATCCCGAGCTCAGGCAATGGATGGGTGTTGCTTAGCAGGGGCCAGGCCCAGGCCCAGGATAACGAGATGGAGATGCCATGATTTCTTGTCATGTGGGGGAGCCGCCGTGTTATATGCTGAGCCATATGCTGAGCCGTACACCTGCACACCTGCACTTGCACGTTGGAACGCATCAATCGATATCTCTGTGGGAGGAGCTGCACGTTTCTCTGTTGTGTCGTTGCCTTTGGTGCTTTTCATTTTGCCTCTTTGACCGGAGATCCAAGATGCCCCGAAAGCTCGAAGAACTACTTCCGTCCGACGCTTTCTTTTCTACTCGGCGTAAACGAATGCGAATGCGGATCGAATGCGAATGCGGATCGCATTGCACGGATTAACGGTTACCCTTAGCTTTGGGAGTCAACAAATACAAATACAAATACAAATATATATATCTACATCGCATCGCATCGCACCTCTGCGCAAATCTTCTGGCGACCACTACATATAAAAAGATTATACACACATCTGCGACTCAAAAATGCTCTTCGGTTTTCTCAGCAGACCAACTATCGCCTTCAATCCAGAAAAGGACATTCCTGACCTGTCCGGAAAAGTGATCCTCGTAACAGGCGGTAACTCTCCCCGGCCTCTCATCTCATCTCACCTCATCCCATCCCATGCAATATTGCGCTCATCTTCTACTTCTATTCCCCTTGAACTAACCGCTGTGCTTCCAGGAAACGTCGGTCTTGGCCTCGAAACCATCCTACAATTGTCCAAACATAACCCGTCACGAATCTACCTCGCAGCCCGAACGCAGTCCAAAGCCGAGTCCGCCATCAAAGAGATACAATCCAAAGTACCCGATGCACCGATAAGCTTCCTACAATGCGATCTTACTTCGCTCCCGTCCGTTCAGAAATGTGCGGAAGAGTTCAAGAGCAGAGAGACTCGATTGGATCTCTTATTCCTGAATGCAGGCGTCATGGCATTGCCCCCGGGAACGACTGAACAGGGTTACGAGATTCAATTTGGAACAAATCATGTTGGGCATGCATTGTTGACAAAATTATTGTTGCCGACATTGCTGAAAACTGCAGAGGAAAAAGACTCAGATGTTCGCGTAGTGGCCCTCTCCAGTGCTGGTCATGCACTTACGCCCCCACAAGGCATTGTCTTCGAGGAATTGAAGTCGGAGATGAAGAACTATCATACCTTTCGAAGGTATGGGCAATCCAAGCTTGCGAATATCCTCTTTGCGAAAGGCCTTCAAAAAAGATATGGGAGTAAAGGCATTACTGCGGTTGCTGTCCACCCGGGTGTGGTAAATACAAATCTATTTACGCCGGTGCTTGGGGGGTTTGGGCCGATTGGGAAAGTCGTGGGTATGACGCAGGGCTTTTTCTACACGAGCCAGAAAGACGGCGCAAAGAATCAACTTTGGGCAGCTGTAGGTAAGAAGGGTATCAATAAAGGGGAGGTCACTCCTGGGGAGTATTTCTGCCCCGTGGCCACACCTGGGCAAGGAAGCAAGAACTCGGGGGACGAGAAGCTGGCCGATAAATTGTGGGAGTGGACAGAGAAAGAGCTGGAGACTTATAGTGCTTGAGAGAGTGTTTGAATATCCTGAGCTACGAGGAACGGTTTGTCAGAACGCTCTCTGTTCCTCTTACAAACTGCACCAATGTGTATTTTATACTGCGCGGCTTCTAATTTAATGGGTACTGGGACGTCGAAAGATTTTCGGCGACATGATTCATTGCGGACCACATTGAATTGAGCTCACAGAAGTTTATGCGTGCCGAGCCTGTAAGATGTGGAATATAGCTCGAATATACCTGGAATATACCTGGAATATACCTCATAGAGACATACACACGACTCGAAGCGGTCCGAGATGCATACGGTAGCTCGAAAAAGCAAGTCGCTGCTCCAACCACCAATGAAGAATCCGCTGCGTGTTCGCTATCTGCACTATCTGCACTCTCTCTCTCTCTCCTTCCACCTTCCATCTCTCCGGACTGCCATCCCACCCGCCGTCGCCGCCCGAGAACTACCGAGTCAGAGCCTGGCAACTTCACAAGCAAGACGGCAAGATCATCAGCAGCATCCTTTCCTCAATCCAGCCCTATCCATACGATCCGCCAGTCAGATATGTGTATCCCCACACAAGCTTTTGCTTCTCCATACTTTGTGGCGTGATTTGCGCAGTAAGTCACCCGTTATTCCACCCACTAATCCCCATTTTGGGTAGCCCAAGCTGCTTATTTTCGCCATGTTTGACTCCGCATACTTCGTACGGACAAATAAATGTAGACACAAACAATGTAGGCACAAACTGTATTTAAGCTATTGAAGAAGGATTTTGCAGTCATTTCTCCAATCCAGTACTTTTCTCTCTCTCAACGTCAACCGGTGCTCCTCTGTCCCTCCCTTCGTCCATATCCCCCCTACCAGGACCCCCCAAGTCGGCAAAAATGACGGCCCCGCTTCCGCAAAAGTCCTACACGGCTGAGCCGGTTCCACCCCATTACCTGTCCCTCGCAGAGCCTTCGACAGCAAACGCAACACAGGAGAAAGTTTTATGGATAGGATGTTCGGATTCTCTCGTGTCCGAGACCGATACTCTGACAAACGTCAACCGATCCGAGATTTTCGTCCATCGTAACTTGGGAAATCGTGTTAGTGTAGGAGATGTTAGTAGTGGGAGTGCACTGGAGTGGTGCATTGAAGGGTTGAAGGTACGTATAATTGCATCAATCCAGCTTGTCTCGTAAATCTCACAATATGATGGCGTTAAAATACTTACCACACCATCAGGTCCAACATATAATAGTATGCGGCCACTATGACTGCCACTTACTTTCCGAGTCCAAAAGCGATAGCAACAACTGGTACCAGTACGATAACCCCGCCCCCGCGCCCCCCCTCTTTCTTTCTCTAATTCTCTCTTCCTCTGATTCTTCCCCCCCTCCTTCTTCCCACAATATCTAACCCCCCCGCCAAAAGCGACTTCATCCAACTTCATCAGCTATCCGACGCCCAAGAACCACCCACCCAGGACCAAAAAGCCCGGAACCGACATTTCGAAGAATTGTACGTCTTGGCTGAGGTTGAATGGCTCAAAAAGCAAGACCAGGTTCAGCGAGCCATGAAGGAATGGGGTTGTCAAGTTCACGCATTTGTTTACGACAGAGAACTCGGGAGCTGCGTTAGACTTGTGGAGAAGGAAGGGTAAGGAAAGGAATAGTATGGTAGATGTGTTGAATCGTATAGCTATTAATTAATGTACATTATACCTTCCAAACAATGCAAAAATCACAGCGTGCAACTGGTAAACATTCGTTCCGGAAAGCTCAAACTCAACATATCATACAAACAACCCCCCCCCCCTCAATAATCAATTCTTTCCTCCCGAATAGGAGCTCCCAAGACTCTTTCCTCATCCCAAACTACCTTTCCCTTCTCATTAAATGTAGCAGGCTCATCACTCATCGGTAAAATCTTCGACGTATCCTTGATCTCATGCGCACTTATTCCCATGGGATCTCTCGCAACCCACAGAGTAGGAACTTCACTAGTCACAGCCGGATCCAAATACGCCGTATCCGCATCCAAGTCTACATAAGACGGCGGGCTATGATGATTGCTGATGAAGCCCTTAACGCGTTCATGTGACTTGAATTTCCTAGGGTCAAAGAGACGTCCGAAAAATGAGACTTGCTTAGATGATAATTTTTGCGCCATAAGATTTTGTGATTCTGATGGCGGATTGGAGGACTTGTTTACGTCGTAGGATTCGTTTTCGCCGGTCGCAAACATGGTAAGCTGGTCATCTCCGTCATGGGATTCCGGGAGGTACATGGTGAGAGGTTGGAGTGCATGGCGCATAATGGCATGGTAGATGGAAGTGAAAGCAATAAAGACAGCCACAAGGATAATTGGGCCTGGTGCGTTATTAATGACGAATAGTCCGAGTAGACAAATTTCTGAAATTTACACCCCGACAGTGAGTTGCTGGAGGGCTTTGGCATAAGATTGACCTTTCGTATTGACTTTATTGGTGAGTACGTAGAACATGTTGTAACGGACAGCGAGATAGATGAGGACGAATCCGATAGTTGCAAACCCTAGAACAAGAGGTGCAATACACGAGTAGGAGATTGCTGTACTTGGTTAGAAAATGAGTACTATATTATTCTCGGCGACACGGCATACCAATGACTCCTAGACAGCCAAACTTGGGGTACAACGAACCCCATCCCAATCCTGCCAATCTGATGTATCTATTATACATCTTCCCTGGAGATTTATCAAGGAACTTTCCGACGATGGCAAACATAATCAAGCTTCCAATATCGAGAAGGTTCCCGGCAGCAATTTCCAGTCCTTGAACAATGATGTAGGAAATAAAGAAGTTGGAGGCTTTAGGAAGATTCTTCGCAAGTAGAGTAGTAGCTGAAGATGGGTTACCCACAATCTACGATGCGACTGATGCAGCGCCAGAAGGAGACCAGTAACAACACCTAGGATGATACCAGGGATATCGTTTATGAACGAGAGGAAAGGTACATCTGAGGAAAATGGTTAGATATCGCCTTTGAATGAGTATGTAAAGTGAAAAGAACATACTTGATGTTAGATAATTGATGTTACTGATTGCACCAACAACTGCAACAGGATTCGCCCAGAAGATAATCATAAGACTCAAGAATATCGATGTACCAATAACGCGCAACCTTCTTTCAAGTTTTTTGATTCGTAAATTATTCCAGATAACTTCATCCGGTGTGATAGCGATAGCTTGAGGATCCATATGAGGCGGTTTCTTCGCGCTCATTTTCCGGTAAGCTGCATCTGCTGCTGCTTGGGAACGGAACTCCACGAAAATAGTACGTGACTTCTGCCCTTCTGCTCTGATTGCAGCTTTCTGTCCTTTCTGTATTTCTGGAATGAGTCTTTGAAGTTCCGTTCGCGACCAACAAATCGTGTCGACCTTTTTCCCAATCAAGGGGATCTTCCCTAGGCGATGCGTAGAGCGATCTTTTTTCTTCATCCACTCGGATATCACAGCTGCTTCTTCATCGACGTTTTTGCGCTTTGGCTTCGCTTTCCCTTTTTGATCAGCTTTTGTATACTTCTTCTCCCATGTCAACCTTAGTTTATTGGCGGTCTTGATTAACTTGAGTTCCGCGTTCTCCAATTTTGTCGCAATTTTATCCCGCTCTTCGACCTGCTCCGTAAGGTCCTTGCAGTCTGTCGCAATCCAAGCCCGACTCATAGAAGCACCAAACGTTTCTGTCAGCCTGTCAATATGCAAACAATCTTCTGGCACGAATGTGAAAAGGACAGTTCTCGATGAGATTTTGGCCGCATTGAATGGAGCAAGAAGGTAGGCATGTACATGACGAAGGCTTATATAGTATTAGATGTAGCTCATATAGCTCATACTGGCTGGGTAATAAATGCTTACAGAGGTAAATCCATGCGATGAACACATGAGCGTAGTACCAATTCTTGTTCGCAACATTACTAAAGGGCAATATGTCTAGTTGTGATTGGCCACCGCTGCCAGTCGCATTTACTGGAAACAGTACTGGCCATGTAACCAGACATCCCACGAAGGATATGATCGTTAGAAGCCCGGAGTATCGTAGGTATAGCTATCCATCAAGTGATTGATGATCAAGGACGAATTCGTCGGGAATCTTCCGAAAAGGCGCAAGCCAACCAAACTTGGTGTCTGGTAAGTTTAGAGACCGTTCACTGTTATTGCATGAGTATGAGAAACAAGAAGCAATGCTAATTGTGAATACTTTTCGTGTAGTATTGGGAGATATGTTCGTGGGAGATAAAGTTGTCGTTTCTTGGCTCTCAGTAGCAGGAATACTGAAGTAAACAATGCTGCGGTCGCTGCGACGGGTATCAACGTCGACACAAGACCAGAAGCAGAGTTTGAGACATTATTCGAAGTTCCTGATCTAGTAGTGGGTGAGGAATACTAGAAGTCGACGAGTTAGCGATGGCTCGGCAATTGGAGTATCAAGGTACAGGATATAAAGTTGATGGATGGTGCACTACGATATCTCTTAGCATTTTCCTCGGTATCGTAAACGTTCTTGTTCAATTGACCTGTCAACCAAGTCGCAAAGATCTTTAAGGAAGGGGTCCAATTCAAGCAATGTCTGGTTAAAGCGGTAACAATCTGGGAATCCATAATGACAACACTTGCCAAGCCGAGTTTCGCTGCCCCGCAGGCACTAAATTCGCGGAGGCGTAATACAACGCTCTCGGGTAAAAAGAATGTCGTACTTTGTGGCTGGAAATCGATGCAAGTGGCTACACAGGCTACACAGGTTACACAGGCTACCCAGGCTACCCAGGCTACCCAGGCTACCCAGGCTACCCAGGCTACACACCTTTTTCATACCAACCAGAGTTGGCCGAGCTGGCTGGATGCACAGGAGAAGGGCCTATTCGAATCTGCAGAGTTTGGGGTGTCACCTACCCAAGAGTTATGAGAGGGAATGGTCTTGATCAATTTAATAGCTGCTGGAAGACTTCTTCCTGTCCAATTGGTGCTGGACTTCCAAGACCAACAAGGTACTGGGTTGTATTCTGACGTAGTTGGATGAATATCGTCTGCCGTCCATACTAAGATCGAAGCTAGGGGGCCGACCAAGACATGGTGAACGGATACTAAAAGAATTAGTACAGATATTTTCATGCAATACTTGGATCAAAGTAGATCTTTGGGTCGACCACCCATAGAATGATAGAATGGCTTCCGATGTTGATGTTGATGTTGATACTGATGTGGGCGTGGGCGTGGGCTAAGTCGTTCAGGCTCAACTGATCATACCGCGAATGGTCCGTGGTATGAGGAGAGATGAAACAAATCTTTCTTCATTTTCCCGGGCTTCTTAAAACAACAGCGCAGTGCAGTTGTATTCTTGTATTCGATCGCCAACCCAAACGATGAACTTCCATCAGCTAGGATCATCCTACAATTTCATTCCTCCTACCTCGCCAACAGTGTTTTGATCAAGGTGGCGGGTTCAAATCTAAACCTTTAACAGTCAACTTGAAGGCATCATTCCTACCACAAGTCAGCGTAAGCTCGCTGGGAAGGAGCGATAAACCGACCTAGAGTAGCTCCCAGAAACATCCAAATCCAACCTCCCTCTTAAGCAGTCGTCAAAGTCGACATCAACGAATAGTAGCCCATCTTCTTCATCCCAGATAGGTCCTGCAAGAACATCACCCATGGGAGATATTATACAAGAGCCACCCCTTGAGACAAATTCAGAAGAATCCTTTTGTGATTTTGTTGCTACAACCTCCACAGCTTCTTCGTCCACCGCTTGTGGGAGTACTATTTCGTTCCCATCATCAGTAATTGTAGATTTTCTTCTTGATCTAGTTGGAAATGAACCATGTCCATTGCTGTGACCCTCCTCACTAGTGCTGATGCTGTCGCTGTTATTTTCTCCAGTGATCCAGTGTGGAAGGTTTGACCTCGCCATGCATTGATTCGCGCTTAAAACAAAACACCTTCCCTCACCCGCCACCGTTCGCATGAGTGGTAACCACGTATCTCTAGCATCTGCAGTAGGAGCCAGATATAAATTGACATTCTGACTATAGAGAGATTGTCGTAGGAGCGGCATATAGTTCTCCCAACATATTGCAGATGCCAATGTAAGCTTCACACCACGAATCACAGTCGTTACCGCTCGTAAAGATGCTGGTTGTCCCTGGCCCCAGATAAGCCTCTCGCTACCTGTCTAGAAATTGAATTAGCATAAAGTCTGGGATTCGTTGAGTGGTCTCACAGCGCGCCGAGCTTCTAAGAGGGGATACATACTGGCATAACTTTCCTTCTCTTTCCAATCATACCCAATTTTGGGCAAACATAAACCACACCGCAGTAGAGAGTGCCGCCGGATCTTTCTACCAGTCCTGTCACAACAAAAACACCTGCATCTCTGGCTATTCGTTCTAGCTCTTCTCTTGTTCCATCTCCTCGCTTTCCATCATCTCCGACCTCGAGTTCTTTGTTCACCCATTTTTTCCCCGCTCCTTCCGGGGTATCGCCCAAATCCACAGCATCTTTAAAATAATTTAGGAATTGTTCGCGACCATTTGGATGTCTTGCTCCGACGGCGGCACCGAATGTAGCTGTTCGAGGATATCCGCCAAGGTAAGCTTCTGGGAAAAGGATGAGATCAATGGATTGCGCCGCGGCCTTTTTTACAGTTTTCGCAAGGGCTGCAAGCGTAGCAGGAGTCGTTGAGAGAGTGTAGGATTGAGCGACAGCGAGACGAAGTTTTGTTGGTTCTGATTGTGCCATTTCAATGGGCAAAGACCAAGTCGAATTGTTGCAGCAATTACTGGTACTGGTACTGGCACTGTAGCATTTGGGGGGAGCTTTACTTTACTTTACTTGCTTGCGAGAGACCTCGGAGCCTCGGTGGATAAAGGCCGAAAGCGCGGGGCAGTTTTGGTCCGTGCACAATTGGTCTCCTTCATCTCCCTTCTCTCTTCCATCCGTATCCAACTAGCGCTCTCATTGTGCTCCAAGGAATATATGGAATATAGACGTCCTCAGGAAATGATATACGTCCCCTCATCTCCCCTCATCTCCCCGTACTCCGCACATTCGAGACTTATCACGTAGCTATAGATGCTTTCTTCTCCTACTAAAGCTACCTGGGTGCGGACTCGCTTCTTCCTGCTACTTGAAGTGCTGGATGTTCTTGGGCTGGATATTGTTCTTGGGCTGGATAGTGTTCTTGGGCTGGATAGTGTTCTTGGGCTGGATAGTGTTCTTGGGCTGGATAGTGTTCATGGGCTGGATATTGTTCTTGGGCTGGCAATCACTATTCTTAGGTCGGATGTATAGACAATGTATAGCCATTGTGAATCGACGACGAGTAGAAAGTCCACTTTTGATGTATACAGCTCTTGAGAAGCATGGTGTGATGAAAGAAAGGTTGCCGAAAAAGGCATGCTTCTTTGACGGATCCATTTTGTGTGACTACTGAAAGCTTCCATGCCTTTGTTTGAGACATGCTTTGTGACGGAGAGTTTGGGATTCTTAGCTGTTGTGAAAAGATTGGGGATACTGTACTATTTCCATCACTTTACCACTTACACCAACAGATTCAGCCTTGCTTTAAAGCAACATTATATTCGGAAGAATCAATGGCAGAGCCAGGCGCTTCAGACACTCGTCCAAACTTACCATCAATAGATGAGATCCTCCAAGACCTGAGATGCACATACAAAGAGTTTCGATGCATGAAGGGGCGGCATAGTGGCTTTGGATACTACAAGTTCTGCCCGGTAGTCGAGAGTTTGATCAGGCAAACAATCGAAGTAGCTGTGCAAGTACAAGGACATCGAGCAGTTATTGATGATCTGTACGAGGAGAGGAAATGGCTAGTCGCAGCCTACAAGGAAGAAGCCGTCTCGAACGTTCGGGTCGAGAATGCTTATGTTGAGCTCCAACAACGACTTATGCTACTTGAGCAAATCCATAAGCCTGACAGGGGAGTTCTTGCGGTGCAGATCGGAAGGGGACTTGTGTTTGTGATAGCGGTGCTGACGTTGGTGGCTCTACTGACCCTCTGTATTACTTGCTGCTTTGCGATAATGCAAATGGCTATCGATGTGTTGAGACTCAGTTCCCAGGAACTCATTCTGATCGGTCTCAGTCTTGATATAGGCATTGTGGTAACACTGAGGCTGTACAGACGGCTGCAGTTACAACAGACCTCGAGGGGTTGAGTGCCAGTGTGGTCGAGTTGGAGGAGAAATGCATGCACTTCGTAGGACCAAAAGGTCAAAGGAGCGTGCGAGAGCGACATGCGACATGCGACATGCGTCATCTCGAAGGGAATGCATGATAGAGTGAGTACATCTTACATACTCTACGTATTATGAAGAGCATTTCCTGGACGAAGAGCATGGATAACGGCAAATGATGCTTCGTGGACAGCATAGCACAGACGAGAGAAACGGTTCGCAGCATATGATTCATCATTCCACCGCGCCTGCAAGTTCCTAGAATGCTCGAATGAGAACTCGACAAGTGGATGATTGGTGTTTGGGGGTTTCATTTGCCAGTTTCAGACTCTTTTGTGAGGGGCAGCGGCGGGCATCACGGGCATCACGAGCACCACGGGCACCACGGGCACCCAAGGCTACATTATTGTCGGCCCTCGCGGCCGTACCTGAACAAGCACGCAACCAATACAATGGCAAGATGGGATGTATACAATGACAACCCCAACAATGAGTGAGATTTCGAGGGAAAAACCTGCGTGGCAATTGTGATGGGGTGCAGACGAATGAAACAAATGAGGCTGGAGATGGAGGTGAAGAAATGGATTGTGTAAGTAAAGCGGTGAAGAGATTCCACCCCGGGTTAGTACGACGTTCTGACTAGAACTATATGGTAGAGTCAGTCAGGGTTGATTGCAAATATTTCACCGTTGCTCCATAGGAGAACAAGGACTAAGAATTCCGGCGGCTGAGGATTGAAAAAAAAAAAAAAAAAAAAAGAGCAAACAAACCAAAAAAAGGGACGAATGGATAAGTTGAAAGATAAGAAGATATTGGTTGTTGGATGTTGGATATTGGATATTAGATATTAGATATTGAGTATTGGATATCGGATATTGTGTTGACTTGACTTGACTTGACTTGACGGGACTGGACTGAATCGGACTTGAGGTTCGAGAAATGCTACTTCGTACATGATTCTAGATATGGAGTACGAGTAATGAAGGAGAAGTTTCACGGGTCCGAAGAACGGATGAACCATGTCATGAAGGGGGAAGCGATCAAATATCTAAGCTTTTATATCTTCATGTCGAGGCGCACTGTATAGGAGGTGCAGTACCGGAGCGAACCTACATACACATACACACACACATACAAGTACACATACACATACACACATACACATACATACACGCACACACACACATACACATACATAGATTATGCTTGGTGCTTCGTCCCTCCGTGCTTCGTCCCTCCTGTGCTTCCTGCTTGATGCTTGCTCGATCGATGGCTAACAGAAGACGGACAGTATGCATTCGCCTCGGTTGAATTGTGGGAGCGTCCGTGAAGGGATCGTGAATAGTTCTGCGCTATCCGTACTCACAGGCTCACAGGTACGGGTTCGAAAAAGCTATCCACTTCGCGCTCCACCACATCTGAGTCTTCGCGCGAGACTGTTGGCTGAGAATGTGCAGACATCTCAAGACAACTGTAGGCCCTTGACTGCGAGCGGATTAGTGGAGTGACTTGTGAACGACTCGCCCCGGAAATCTTGGGAAATCGTGGGAAAGCGTGGGAAACATTGGGAAATCTTTTCCCAGGTTCATTAATCGAATCCACAAATTCCATAACACGACGACCACGACTACATGCAACTTACAGTATCTAGGTACATGCAGTCGAGTAGCGACTCCATTCAGCGCCCCGTCCTGTCCTGGCCCATGTCTGCTCTGCACTGGGTGCGGATACTGAGTAGGCAATGCCGCCCACCCCCCTGCTGGACTTGTACTGTACCATTTATGCCACCACTTCTTGGTACATATGCCACCACTTCTTCGTACATACGGGGACGGGGCGGGGAGTACGAGGTGTGCGAATGAACGTTCAAGGGATCGGAGATACTAAGGGTACTAAGGGTACGAAGGGCACCAAATGATATACTTTTACTACTAGTGCAGTCCTTCGAACAAGGCCTCAGACAGACCCGTAAAGCGTAAAGCGTAAAGGGAAGACTGCCGAGACTGCATAGTGCGCATCGTGAGCGTGAGCATCGTGAGCATAGTGAACCACTCCAAGACGAATCAAATCATGAATGTGTTGTTTAGTTTTCGTAATTAGGCATGAATGACAACGAACTATTCATCAGAATCATGGTCCCCCCCCTTTTGCCCTTTGCCGACCCTTGCCGACCTCGTCCCATCCCAAGATCGAAAGCGTCCTTTGCACATCTTCCCATACACCCCTCGCACACCTTTGTCAATCACCACTCAAGCACCACTCAATCACCACTCAAGCACCACTCAATCACCACTCAAGCACCACTCAATCACCACTCACACCACTTAATCACCCATAACAACCATTAAGAGAGGAGTTTTAAGCATTCATCACGAGGTCGACTAACCCAATCAAGACTGACACGTCTTACCCTCCAAGCTCCACCACCCACCGCCACATGGTCATTGCTTGCATGGCATTGCAGCAATTGCCTAGCAGGACGTGGAAACCTGTGAATTAGCAAGCACAACAAAAAGATCAAGAATGCAATGAACGAACGAACGAATTTTCCATCTGCAAAGACTCAATTCATTTCACAATTTCTCATTTTCTTTTCATAATCCAACAGCACAGTCCCCCAGGCCTCATCCTTTATCCCTTCCTATCCTACTTTGGTTTCTTGCCAAATCTTGGTACTGTAGTTTGTAGATAACGCTACCCTTTCACCCAACCTCTTTTATTTTCATAACCTCCACAACCTCCAACCTCTACAAACCACCTCTACAACCACTTCTACAACCTCCAACCTCTACAAACCACTTCTACAACCACCTCTACAACCACCTCTACAACCCACCTCTATGGAAATTTCCTCATCATGACTGCTTTTTGACCGGGCAAGCCTCAACTACCATCGACTCGACCTGACTCTCAAATCGACTCCTCATTATTGACGTGGACCTCTCCCTCTCCCTCTCCCTCTTCCTTGCCTCTACTAAATCATCACTGGCCACCCCTCTACTTCGGCAATCACAGTTGCAACACTCACAGTCACCATGAGCGAAAACAGCACGTCAAGAATTCCCTCGATGAAGGGCCGATCGAGCTCCATGCTCACCCTCAATCGTTGGAAGAAGAATCGTACCCAGTCCGCGCAGTCCGGCGTATCCACAACCTCTGCCACCACAAGACCCACCACCGCGGCCAATTCCTGGACGGAATATCCTCAGGATGAACCCTTCCAAAAGGCCGTAGAGGAAGCCGTTTCCGCGGCACTCAACAGTGACGCATTCAGAAATGTAATTGCGTCGCAAGTCGATCCCGTCATAATTGCACTCTCGCGACAGCAGGAAAAGCTAAATGCCTTGAAAGCTTCGACTTTGAACCTTGAATCGTCGTTCGAAACAGCTTTAGGTACAGAAGGAACCAAATCTCTCCTCGAGCCTCTCCTCACCGACCACCTTAAATCCATCACCAAACTGATTGAAGGCATTCCAAACAATGGAGGCGACCTGGAGAAAATTCAACAAACCCTCAAGTCGTTGGATGAGAGGCTGAGCGGTATCGAGGAGAAGATGTCGAGCATGGATGCGGAAATTGTCAATGCGGATTTAAGATCGGCAATTAGGTTCGGAGAATTATCCAATGAGCTTCAAGACCGAAACAAGATGCTCGGCGATCGGCTGTGGTCTGTTGAAGGAGATCTCGGAAAGAAGATGGAAGGTCATCATCGACGATTAGTTGGCATGTTTGAAGAACTGGGCAAGTCTAACAGGAATGTCATTCATAAGGTTTCCTCGTTGGATATGGATTCCAGTTCCTCGCAAGCTAGTAAACTCGACGAGATGCTCAGCGAGAATTCTCAGATGGTCGATAGAATTGAGAGTCTGCGAAAAGGATTGTCGAAGTTGGAGGAATCCCAGAAGAACATCCAAACCAGCGAGAAAGGTCTTGCCCGAAACATTCAAGAAGTCCGAGACATTGTTTCTTCTCTCAACACATCATCTCTCGACGCACAATCTAGGAGACTGGATGACATTGAGAGAAGCATCACGAACGTGCGTAAGGCGTTGGAGGCCCATGGCAATTTGGCGTCCGTTGATTCAAAGTTGCTGTCGACAAACACTTCTCGTCTAACCGACATCATCGCCCAAGTTACGAAGATCGAGGAGATCGTTGAAGCAGTCAATGAGCATGTGTCTAGTCCTGACCAGACCACAGTTGCAAACTCTGAGAAATTGGACACTCTTTCTACGACTGCAACAACGATGAAAGAGACTCTGGAGAAAGTTGACCAGGCCGTGAAGGCGTTCAACGCTACCCAGTTTGATAATCACCGAGACAAATTGAACTTCATAACCTCGATGATGACGAGTATCTCCGAGACAATGACCAACCAAGGCACTTCCCTTGATGATATCAGCAAGAAGATTTCGGGGCCATTGGATACCACTGGCATCGAGACCATTACTGCGATATTGCAGGATATTAAGTCAACTTCCCAGCATGGAGTTGAGTCTCAGGCGTCTATGCTTGCCTCTCAAACCACCAAGCTCGACACAATTTCACACGATCTATCCCACTTCCACTCGACCGAGGAGGCGACATTGAAGACCATCACCATCAGCTTGGAGAGACTCGACAATGGAGCAGCCACACAGCGCGATACTATTAATTCTCACTTCGAGAAGCTTGGTGCTACAGTGGCGCACGATGCCAAGAGTGATGAGATTATTCACCACCTTTTGGCGATGAAGGAATTCGTCGATGCTGAGAGATCTGACAACAGAAAGGCTCAGATTCTGGAAGATCTTGCTACTGTCAAAGGAAATGTTGATACAATCAAGAATAATACCTCCTCTCTTCCTGCGGTTTACGATGGCATTCTCTCGGTTGACAGCAAAGTCAAGAGCAGTGAAGAATCCGTCTGCAATGCTATTCAGAGCCTTCAAACAGCATTTGGTACCGACATGCACGATAGCAAATCTCTCATCACTTCAATCAACGACATAGCTGCTGGGCTAGAGGGTGAGATGAAGAGTCTTAGCTCAAAATTGGCAAGTACAACAAGTGATATGCAGTCCGTCATCAAGGGAATCGACTTTGGTACATCGCTGGACGCTCTGAGCAGAGATGTCCAGTCGACCTACAAGACATCTTTGGAGACCGCAGGGAATGTGGCAGCTCTTCCGGAAGCTTTTACTAATATCAAGTCTCACGTTACATCAGAGAGTGTTTCGGTAAACTCATCTCTTGATTCCGTCACCAAGTTCGTTGCGTCTATCGATGAGGCAATCAAAGAGACTGGAAGAGGAGTTCAAGGTAATACTGAAATGTTGACCAATATCAAGTCAAGCATCTCTACAAGTACCGACGATATTAGGTTCCTTCTAGATAAACAAGTTCCCCTCCTCCGCGAAGATATTAAGGCCATCGACCTCACCGAACTCGAATCCGCTGCTCACAAGAATCAGGCCTCCGTCGAATCCATTGAAAAGGCCGTGCCTGAGATTATTAAGATCGCCAACGATCACGCATCGGCTCTAGGAAATCTCGACTACAAGATGAAACACCTCATCGCAGGGGACATCGCAAAGATTGGGAAAGCAATTGAGGCTGTGGACCAAGCACTTTCAAAGGCCGCACTGGAAACCGTTAGCGCTGTGGAAGGGAATGCTGCCAAGCTTTCAAACATCCGTGAGACGATTTTAGATACTTTTTCTACCGTGGATATATTGACTCGTACTAACATTCCTGGTATCAGCTTCAATCTCGAGAGTATCGAGACATTCCAAAGAAAGTCCGATTCTCAAACCATGGAGATACTCCAAGCAAACGTCGCTGCCATTGGATCCATCCGTCACGCCATTGAACATATGTCCAACACGATAAACGATAATATTGCCAGCTTCAAGAACGAAGTTGACTCCTCGACGAACCTGAACCTCTCTTCTATTCAATCGTTAAATTCGAATGTTACCAATCTGGATACAACCATCAACCAAACCACCACAGCTGTACGAGTTAACGCAGCCGCTCTTTCACGAATCGACAAAGATGTTTTGGAAACCGGAGCTCAAGTCAAAGCAGTAGTCCTCGAAGGAATCAAACGTCTAGGTAAAGAAATTGACAGTGCCCTTTCTCAACTAGACGAATCATCTCACGATAACGGCACACGCATTAGAGGAATATCCGAATTTGCTTTTCCAAAGATCGAAAATGAAATGAAGGGCATTCAAACAAATCTCGAAAGACTACTTCACAGTAACGTGAATGGTCTTGCGAAAACGAGAGATGCTCTGGAAGTAATAGGATCTAGGATTGTCGGAACTTCTAGGAAATTCGACGAATTAGTTGATGCTGTAAGGACAGGAGATGATGTGGGGGATCATATATCCCATAGTAAGGTTTTGGTTGGTGGAAACGGAAAGGTGCCTGGGGAGCATCGAATTCTTGCGACCAAAAGATCGAGAGCGGGAAGCAATGGTAGCAGTTCAAAAGATGGACCTAGCTGAAGCGCGTTGAGAGTTTCCAGCCATTCTTGATGATTTCCTTTTTGTTTTACACTTTCTTTGTTTTATTTCCATCTATTAGCATTTACGCTGGCATGAGCATGAGGAGTTTTGGGACTGAGATATGCATGATTAGATGATCCACGAAGATTAAGTTTATCACGATGTTATGGAGGATATAGTGATGATGGGTAGGATTTATGAGGGATGAATTATGGTCAAGAATGTTCAGATAGATCATAACTTTACACACATATACCAATTTGCATGAGGTTACCTTTCGGATATACTTGGCGGGCCGTATCTTGGTTAACATGGGAATTGAATTGGGCTATACTCTCCTTGCAAGCAATCAACCCGCGCAGATGTTGGCAAGTGGTGCAGAATGGGTACTTGTATGTCGGCCGGAGGGAAAGCTGGAGGGCTTGTAGCGTATGCAAACTGTGTGTCCGCAATTTGCAGTAATCAAACGACTGTGGTTAGGAGATTCAGTAGAGACGGCAATCCCAGGGACTGGTTATTAGCGAAGCTACAGTGCAGGAAGAGTTATGGAAGGGCGCTACCCTAAAACAAGCAGGAATCACAGGAAGTCATCAAGGACTGACGAACTAGAAGCGACCTCAAGGTAAAACGAAGCAATCATTTCTACAACATGAGATACTCGATGACGTTGCGCCTGCTGTTCACTTCGGAGTGATCGCTGTCAAATGAGACGGCCCGAAGCGGTACACAATCCTTCAGCCGAAGTTATCTGCCTCGGATCCAGTAACAATCATGTATCGCCTCAATCCCACACGCTTTCTGCTAGACAAACATCTCGGCTTTTCCACTGTAGAGGCGAAACTAAGAACTTGGGCACTGGATATGAGCGAGTCCGAGATCCCGCTGCCAGTAAATTAGAGTTACTGTAAGCTTGAAAGCCCTGAAATAGAGATCAGCAGGCCTTGGACCGTGTGTTTATAGAATATCCGATTGATTACCTCTTGGGAAGGACTGAAATAGTGAAAGGCATGTTGGTATCTATACCTGGATAAGGTTACAATATATTACAAACTCTCCAAATTTTTGTCATACAAGGAGCACTCTATGCTACCGTAGGATAAATTTAAAGGTAGGCATATGGGGCAAAGTGTAGAAGATACAGTACCTTGGCATCTTAACTTTGATGACTGTCAAATCGGACCCGAGATTATCAAGAAACGGAGAAAGGGGGCATACAAGTTGTGCTGATACCCGACAGTATGAAGCAGCCTAAGTCCCTGTAGATATGAGCGAGAGCAAGTTTCAAATCCAAAGCTCTGTACGCTGCAGCTGCGAAAACATACCAAATACACATCGGTTCATGAGATTGCAATGACTTCGAGGCCAAAACAGCCCTCTCCGGTCTTCATGAACTGCGAGCAACTCAAGATTCACACGGATACGGTATATACGGATTGATAGAATTATTCTAGAAAAGTCTTTGATCCAAGGTGTAACTCCAGAACATAAGATTAGGTTCTAGCATTACCCCTGACACCCTGACGCCCTGGTGTTACAGAACCAGCAATCGTCCATGTTTCAGATCAACCATTCAGATGATTGGCTCTCGGGAATGCTTTCCCCTGACCATCAGCCACTTTAGATGGATCTTATTTGTTTCCTGTTGATCGGCATTTTGGAATAATCTTCACAGCAGTTCGACTAGTACACGTACTTGGCCTACGTATTTTTTATGATATCTACTTTTCTCATCCTCGTTAGGGCCTTGGCAAAATAAAGATGTTCATCTCCATACGGTCGAAAAGCTCTCCTTATTTTTCTAGTTCTGAAGCTGTAGGTCAATCTAACCCCCCCCCCCCCCCCCCTCAGGGGGCCCAGAGCATACGCGTATACTATGGAGCTTTCCTCTATTAACTCTCCAAGCTATCTATTTCCTTCATAGCACCAACATAAGTTAGCCCAGCCTTTTCAATCATGAAAGTTTATTGACCGATGTCACCATCGTTCACCCCTCATTCTTCCTTGCTGGAACGTCTATCATGCCTTCATTAGCTTTCTTCCTGCCAGTATCTCTTGTGCTTCTATCCGTCCAGCACGCCAATGCCGACTTACCTTGGATTACCGATTACGATGCCTACAATGCCGGAGTTTATGGGGAATGGCCTACCCAGCGATACCATTCGTCCGATCTCATATCCCCGCACTTTTTGGTCAATAGCTGGAATCAAAGTGCGATGAGCAACAAATCACATATATTTATGGCACCGAGCTTAGGAGAACAAGGAGCGACACCTTTTATATTCTCTAGCAAAGATCTGAGTTTGGTTTACGCAGATCCGGGATGGCATGGAGGTTCGGATACGAAATTACAAATTTTCGACGGCAAGCCTTATATCAGTTTTTGGTCGGGTGTTGACTTTCACGGTCATGGAATAGGTGGTGGAGTAATGCTTAATAGCTTATATGGCATGGAGTATAATCTTACGGCTAATGGGATTGCTGGTGGTGCGGATAATCATGAATTTCAACTTACTCACGATGGGGGAGCTCTAATCAATAACTACCATATGACGGTCGCCGACGTTTCATCTGTTGGAGGAACAAATGGAGGAAAGGTTTTGACAGGCTCATTCCAGGAGATTGATATCAAAACTGGATGGGTAAGGTTTCAATGGAACGCCCTCGATCACTTCGAGGTGGCTGAATCAAAAAGCGGATATTCCGACCACGAATGGGGATGGGATTGGTTCCACATGAATAGTCTTCAGAAAACTCCAGATGGCAATTATCTGATATCTTCTCGTCATCTGTCTATGATAGCACTCATTAACGGTACAGACGGGAATAAGATTTGGCAGATTGGAGGAGTGAAGAATGGCTTTACGGATCTGAGTGAAGGAAGGGCCACAAATTTTATGTTCCAACACAATGCCCGTTTTATTGGCGCTGACCTGACAGAGATCACATTATTCGATAATCAGGCTATGTGGACAACGTCTCCGACGCCTGCTTGCGATAAGGAATGCTCTCGAGGGCTGAGGTTGAAGATCGATACACAACAGATGACAGTGCGAGTTTTGAACGAGTTCTATCACCCAAAGAGTGTTCAAGCATGGGCGGAAGGTGGAGTTCATGCATTGGAAGGCGGCAATTTCATGGTAGGATTCGGTGTCGCACCTACTTTTATGGAATTCACAGAAAATGGTGAAGTTGCAATGGAAGTTCAAACCAGACCATGGTCTGTCACTTCGGGAAGAGGTACAGACTTGTATCGAGTTTACAAGTTTGATTGGGTAGCTCAACCTTTGTGGAAACCATCCTTGGTTGAAGTCAAGCAGTCCCTATATGTCAGCTGGAATGGAGCTACTGAGGTTGAGAAATGGGCGTTAGTAAGTTACCTGGATTGCTGTGTGTGAGAGTATACTTGCTAAGGACAAATAGTATGGGGGTACATCACCAGATAACCTAAAGCGCCTCGGTGTCTACCCGAAGATGGGTTTCGAAACTGCCATCAAACCGTTCAACTCGTCCAACTTCTACCAAGTCGCTGCCTTGGATGCCGATGGGAAGACTCTGGATTCTTCGGATATTCTGGAGATGTATCAACTTCCTTGTCCAGTAAAATTCCATGTCAAGGACCCTGTCCTGGTTGGCATAAGGGCCTTCCCCTTCGCTTGGGCTGCGTTCATGATTATTTATATGGCGAAAACGAACGGCTACATTAAATTGCCGATGAGACGGTCAAGACCTACGTCGGTGGGTGAGGATGTTGGGAGTAAATCCAAATTACTTCCTTGAGTTCATTTGTGATTGGAGTTGCGGGCACTATTAGGAGTATTGGGTGGTGTTTGCGGCGTATAGATATCCATCTGGCGATTGGCTTTGGGAACACGGATTGCTTTCGTACCATATCCTGATGATTTCAACCAGCTGTTATTTCTATCATCCTATCAGCCCATCCGAAACGATCTGTACTGTATCCACAAAGGAGTGATATTGTTTTGCTTTTCAAAGTGTTGATGACCCCGCGTGTAGAAGTAAGCAGCTCCTGATCACGCATAATACCCACAGAATGGCGTATCTTCCTGATCACCTGTATTACCCACAGAATGGCGCAATTCGTGACCCACAAAGACTCATCCAGGACGCCTATAAAAGGTTCCTGTTTTCCATCTTTATTCAATTAACGTATAGTTTCCATAGATCAATCAAGTCATTTCATCTAACACCGCGCTTCCCCTTCCCCCGCGCTTCCAAGTAGTAGTGCCCATTCAAGCCCCATTCAGCCCCATTCAGCCCCATTCAAGCCCCATTCATTGCCGATTCATTGCACCACCATTGCATCACAATACATCAATCACCCCTCCAATTTCTAGCCCAATTTTTAGGATAAAAAGAGACCGCTGCCTCTCTTCAGCGGCAGCGCAGCCAACGATTGCGCGGCAAGAGTAACGCTATTCCTTGCTTGGAATAGCTTATCGCGGCGCGCGTTCTCTTCCCACATGCGATCCCCTCGAAGGATCAAACAAACTGCATCTCACAAATCAGCCACAACGTTATGGGTCGAGAGAAACAAGATTAAGACAACAATGTTACTTTGAGAACTTCTACCAAACAGCACATCCTGTTGCGCCTGAGAATCGCTGCCCGTATCGACCCAGTTTCATTACCTTTATTCCCATTCACACTCCGACAAAACGATTATCTACCAATCCTTTCTGCAACACCACTATACGGTTATGGCTCTGCATTCATGACGACTTGTGAGTTTCATACTCGTCTTGGAGGATACTTAATGTCTTCATAACGTGCAACTAAAGGACGACGAGGGTCCTCAAAAAGAGCGGACTCTGGTTTCAATGGAGGGGCAGCGAGCCTATTCACAGGATCACAGCTCGAAGCCTACAGATAGTTTCTCGCCTCTGCCAAATACTCGAAGTCCTCCTGGACAGTATAACAGAAAAGACCAGCCAAACGTTGACGAATACGGGCCACGGTGGGGCAGATGTAGACAAATGCTTGAAGCTCAAGCTGATCCTGAGATGACTGCAATAATTGATACTGCCACCGTTATTACCCGGATCACACGATGAACTAATGTTGTTGGGAGCTAAATAGACATTCTTAAGAGCAGATATCTTTCTAAGCGACTAGGAGCCATATACTTTGGCAAATGGCGAGGATAAGGTGCAGTTGAGACAAAGGAGCTCTATGCGCGACTTGAAGTGATAGCCTCCCGTTACAATCAACCAAGTACAGAGCAATGGTTTCTTTCAATCAATGGAATTCAGCACTGTTCAGTCGGCATATTCGGAGAAAGCTAACAGATCTGATCAATGGGCCGATCTGCTATTCTCCCGGAGGACCTAAACCTGTTGCAGACGCAATGTGTGGCGCGATAATATTCTTCCTCTTACTACGACCTTGGTTTTGAAAGAATATGGAGATACAAAAGATATAACGAGGGCCAGGAGACATCGTATTTTAAAGCGAAATGTCGACGCGGACCAATCCCCTCAGCATCGAAAGTCATAAAAGCCTCAAGGACTAGAAAGCACGGCACACGAGAAATCAAAACATACAAGAAGATATGAGAAAGTCGAAGAAAAGTTGGAAAAACTGACGGGCTGCCACCTTCGATCAACGCGGCCAAGAATAGAACCTGAATGGCTACGAATAATTATGTCCTGGACGCCTGTTCGAGAGCCGCACCACCGCTTCTAAGAACCGGTCATCCATCTGCAACCACAGGGTTTCCGCCACAATGTGATACATCATTCCGTAGAGGTCCGAATTTTTGAAGGAAACTGAAATTTAGTCAGCTGCAATGCTGTCCAGTCAGGGAGCTCTTCTGTGTGGGATTTTGGAAATGTCCTGGCGTAGAAGTGGGCTACGGAATGATTCCAGTCTAGGTCAGACGGCAGATCACAGGATTGGACTCAACATGAGATATTCTCGACCATATTTTGATCGGTCTCGACGAGCCTGTTCACACAATCTATGATAAATTTGGTGGGCTTTTGACAGCACTCTACTTCGAATCACTTGGAGTTCATGGATATCCATAACGAAGTGCTCGATGTTTGCACTACTCATCTAGCGAAGGTTACACCAGGGTTATGCTCATTATTCATTAGTTTCTTTCTTTTATTCACTAAAGGAATATTTCGAGCCGATGGGGACACAAGATCCAAAAGCTCGACTGCCTCTTGGCCCAAAGGAATATTCCTACTGGAAAGCTTACTGGACCGCAAGAACAATAGAGATGATCCAGAGCACAAACACGCACAATTCCTTTCTGACATGAGACTCTCGCTAACGACATGCAGTTGAAGGGAATGGCTCAGTATAGTGAGATGACTACGGTACATCTTGGTTCAAAAATGTGGATCTTTCTGAACACCCAATGAGTCGTTTCAAAATCATCTCTAAGCGCGGCACGATTACAAATGGCCGCTCTCCGATACCTATTGCCAGCGATATTGTTAACTTTCTAGTTGATCTCTCTTATCACATTTGCGTGGGTGTGAACGTCGTCGCGTCATGCACAACTTTCTCAGTGACTCCGGGTTTAAAAAATATGATGAATGCCAGGAACTTGTGAGCACACAGATGCTTGTAGAATATTTGGAGCAACCTCAGCGCTGGTACCGACATTAATATCGGTATGCAAACTCGGTTGCTCAGCACATTGCACTCGGGGCGCGACTGGTCAAGCAAAGTACGGATCTGTAGGACTTGCAGAATGCGGTAATAAAGCTCATTGGAACTATTGGAGGCTGATTCTATCCTCTCAACCGCTTTTCTCGGTTCCTTCAACTCTGGACGTCGTATTGAGAGCAAATTGAGAAATGAAATTAAGATGTTTATACTTCATGGTGAACACCAGTCACAGAACAGTTTTCGAATGGAACTGCACGATTTTTTTTTTTTCGTACGAGATATACTTCTTGACAAGAAACCCACATCAGTGGCAACGACCAAGATGCTATGTACCTTGCTATGCAGCTCATTGAAACTGGTAGCGATACAACACGAGAAGCTCTTGAAATATTCGTTATTGCAGCTATTTGCTATCCGGAAGTCTTTCGAAGGGCTCTCCTTGAGATCGAGAAAATCTGTGGATCTAATGCAGAGCGCCTCCCGGTTCTTATTGACATGAAAAGCCTAGTGTATATTTGTGCCATTATCAAGGAACTTCCGCGATGGTGACCTGTGTTTCAAGTTCTACTAGACCCCACTTCCACCTTATCTTTCGAGTTCGAGGGATGCAGGTTTCCAGCTAGTGTTGGGTTTGTCATAAATGAAGTTCCAGTCTACAACTAGTGCGATTATCCAGATGAGTTTAGACCCGAGGTGGCTTGACGGGCATGAAATGGACGCAGCTCATGGTTTATGGCAATTTGATTGAGGCAGATGAATTTGTTTCGGATACAGGCTTGCACAGAGAAGTTTGTTCATTGGCATGGCCCGATTGTTGTGTTGCTTTGATTATGCTCTGGCAAGGTTCCCGCCCGCATGCTCGCTGGCTGAAATTCAATCAACCTGCATAGGTCGGCGAGATCAATCCATAATTTCTGAGCCATCACAGGACAGATGAGCCGTTTCCAAACAATTTTAAAATTATAAGTTCGATGCATAAAGCGCTAGTCTCAAAGGTGGCTCTGAGAGAGGACCTGAAGCTCGAAGTATCGTGATATCTCACCATCCCTGAATACATATCTACTTTACCTTCTGGTGATTAAGGTGATTTGGTTTTGCACTATATGCTATACTCACCAAAGTTTGGAGAGAAAGGGCATAATATGAAATTGCAGAATGCTGCAGTTCAGGGCGTTAGAATTAATTCACCGTCGGTCAAGTTTGAATGAAGAGCACCACAAGTATTGTTCCACTAACATGAGCAGCGAGATTTTTTTAAAAAAAATTTGCCCGGGCCCGGGCAACATCTTTTGGCATTTTTTGACAAAGAACGACTACCAATGTGTACACACGTCTAAAAAAAAAAATAAACAAATATAGAACGGTTCCTCCTCTACCAACAGTCTGCTCTGATGTTCATGATCCACTCCCTTGACTCAAGCGGAACATAGAAAGGACGAGTTATTCGCTGCGTTATTGGCACTCCTCGAGAGAGAGAAGCTGCTGAAGACTTGCCGCTGCAAGTTGCAAGCCCGTTCGAAAAATCCGTGAAATCTCATTCCCCTGGCCCACGATTGTGGAGAGCTATCATCATAACTTAGATCCACACACATCCTGTACCGGCTTGGCCGCAGACCATCTGCACATGGAACGAGTTCTATTAGCAGGTGTTCTTCAGATTATCTTGGGAGAAAGGGAATCGTGCTGTGTTCATGGCGAACTGAACAGCGTAGGAAAAGTTAACTTACGACGTTGGGAGCGCCTCCGGGGCAGTGCCAGAGATCACATGTCTCTTTCTGACCATTGCAGCGGCAGTTGGTCTGTCCAACTACGCTCCCGCCGTTGCAGGCAGGTAGGATCTGGCCGCAGTTGGCGCGAGCCTCGAGCTGTCCAGCTTCGGCATCGCGAGCTTCGAAAGTGTTGGGCATAGCGATGACGCTAGTGGCGAGGAGTGCAATGATTGGGATAGAAAGGAATTGCATTTTGAAGGTGTTTGGTGTGAAGTTGGTGGAATTTGGAGTTTGGTATGTGAAAAGTCTGTGGTATTCTGTTGTGAATGTATGATGAAGTTGATGATGGTGAAGAGAAGAAGGGAGGACTGATCTGAGAGGTTTATATAGATTTCTTCGCTCACCAAAAGCATGCTCGTCCCCATCAACTGAATAACTCCTGCCTTGGCATGTAGTAGTTGTCACTCTTTACGTGTATAGTATTACTGTCAAGCCATCGTATTACCCTCAAAGATCTACGTTGCTTTCACGTAATAAGTAAATCGGGAGAGACATTCATTCAAGCTGCTTTTGCATTGGAGTTTTCATTGAAAATGGGGTGCATAAAGGATATTGTCCCTGCAGATGACCTAGTCATGGAAGATGTATGATTAAACTATTCTGCTGCTGCTCGGATGGTACCGCGGTACACTTGTTTCAGCTAAGGTTGATTTTCGATTTACCGGAAGTGATTAGTATACACCAAAGTAAATTTTTTCTGAAAAGACAATCTATAAACTTTTGTTTTTCATAAAAAATTTTATTATACTGCACATAAAATCTAAACTACAAGGGTGTCCGAATTCCGAGATTTCTAGCAACTTGATCCTACCTGTTAGGCTGTTCCCTAGCGCTCCATCGTAGCGTTCTTGAAGGAGAGCATTAAGCTAGAAAATTGCTGAGCTGCACCTAATGACAAAGTGTTTCCAGCAAAGATTTTCATTGAAACTTCATAGTTTGGATTCGCCAAGGTCAGCACACCTAGCGTTGATATAAAATTATGTAATTGTGTCTCGTCAGCCCTTCTATAAGTTATTGTAACTATAGTAAGCTTCAATCCTTGGTACTCGAGCTAAGTAGCGTATTCTACTATACCTGGGACAATCCTTAGAGCATAGCTGTATTTTGGGGTTGGTTGTTTGACTGTGATACTGTGGTACCTTAGCTTCTGAGATGCAAACATTTCACGTATATACTATTACTTTGTCGTTGTGAATCATCTATGCAGTGGAGGCTGTATCCAGCCGTAGCGCCATCCCACTCTACCAGGCTTCCCCAGCTTCTCCTGTAAAACTTCTGTAGCTGGTACACTAATAATAAAGTCTGTCAGCATCGGCAATTTAATCCCGTTGAGATCCTTCATCTAAAATATCTGAATAAGAGCAAATGACGTAGGTATGAGTCTACTAAGCCGGGCTGAAGAGAAAGCCATGTAGTTAAACAGTGTCTTCTAGTGTCTTCTAGCTTCTACGGCTGTGTATTCTCTATTTCTTGATTTCTCCCACCCACTTCATCGCAGTGAAACAAACGGCTTTGACTATAATAGTTACAATAGTAACTTCGACGAGATCATAAAGATCGCAGAGTGGGCGGTGTAAAATGTGTGGCGTGAGAGAATGTACGTAGTAGTGTGCCACGCTAAAATCTGCCCACGCTGAAATGACACGACGATAGTTGGCTGCGGCGTGGGTACCGATGGGTGGGCTTTGGGACTTTTTAGTTTACCCATGGATTACCCATAGATAGGTAGAAGGTTATTCAACCCACACAAAGCTGCACAGTTCTTAAAGGGGCCTATACAACCTACAGTATACACAAATCAAGCACCAATAGGTACACCAGCCCCACAGGTGCATCAACCTACAGGTGCATCAACCCACTAGCTATCCACCTGCCCAATGAGTTAAAGTTACAGTCCAGATGACAGAATGATTTGAGCCAAAAGATCGAGGTTGAGTAGATGTCTATGAAGGCAATACATATGTACCTAATAATGAAATATCAAATCTATGTAATTACAAGAAAATAAAACAGTCAGAATACATCATAACGTAAAGCCATTCCGTAAGCTGCTGTGAAAATAGTGCAGTTCATCGCCACTTCCACCACCAATTTACAACTTTCAACGCATCTATTCAAAGAATTTAAAACTGTAACCTTCATTGCTGGCGTCACCCGGCACATTTTTCCGAGAATAAGTAGTTTTGCTCCACCAAACGTAGCTTCCAGAGAATATAGCCCGGTTCGCCCAGCTGTATGGAGTTCCCTTTTCGACACCATGGAACACAAAAGGAATACGATTCGTTCCACCGGGGCTATTGTTGATTTCACCGTTGTTCAATGCAAAGGTGTGATGACCAGGCCCATCAATGTAGAGAGTTGCATCCCATCCACTCATCATCCTGTCTTGATGTGAGCCAAAGAGGCAGCCGTTTGACTTATACCAATCCCACACATAGGTTGGGTCACCACCAGAACGAAGGCGAAGGTCTGCAAGGCAGTATTTGTTGTTCCAGCTACCGTTCGCAGAGTACACAATATGCAGTTGTCCGTTGGGGTCAATTATAGCCTCAGGGCCCTCATTGACCAGTGGACTGTCACCTTGCTCCCAGCTTTCACGGGGCTGTGAAATTATATATCGAGCTCCTGTCGGCGTCCGTGGGTCACTCATCCGACAAATGTATAGATTTTGTTCCGAACTACTGGCTCCTTCCCATCCAGACCAGACAAACCATCGTTGCCCTTGGAAATTGAAGAAAGTGCCATCAATAGCCCACCGATCGTCGGGCAGGGCCAGTTTTTGCTCTGATGAGTAGGGTCCGAGAGGTGTCGTGGCGCTGATCACATACATACGATGATTAGCGCCTGTGCCGGCAGAAAAGTAGATGTAAGTATTTGATCCTTCCATAGTAATCTCAGGAGCCCAGACTTCGCCTCGGCCTGCATTATCAGACCAGACCTTGTGACCGCTGTCGGAGCCGAGACCCTCGAGTGAGGTTGCGGAATGAACCCAAATGGAAGCGCCATCTGAGCCAGTGGAATAATATGTGTCTCCAACTTTCATAATCGACGGATCAGAGCCACCTGTGATTCTTGTCGTGACTGCAGAGTTGACAAAAATAGAGAGTACAACCACAATTGCTAAGAAATTGGCCATGCAGGCTCGCGGGAACGAAATATTGGAAGACATGCCGGAAGTACCCATTTTGGTGATAGACGTATCTTCAGATGAAAGACTTGTAGTCGTTCTTTCGCATTCATTTATTTCAAGGTCATGATTATCCATATATATTCGACAGAACGATACAGTGTCGTGTATTGCGTGCTCGTCTCCAGGTCTCCAGGTCTCCAGAACTAGCTAGCCAAGGCATCCTTCTACGTACCTGCGCTTTCTTAAGGTAGGCATGTTACTTTATTCGACGATCCTTCACATTACTGGTTACTTTGTGCTTCAGGATTTGAGGCTTAGCTGATGAAAGAAAATCTTGAGAGATTAAGAGCCCGATTGCAGCTTCTATATCGGGAACCATGATGTCAGCTCACAGCTTGGCTGTCTCTTGTAATCTTAACCTTACAACATCTGAAAGTTAAGACAAGACTCCAAGTTTCTTAGCAACTATCCGAATCCAAAATTTGAGGAATGTAGTTTTAGAAATTAGCATGAAAGATAGCGGTAACAATGATTTAAAAAGTGAAAGAATACGTTGTCATGTTTGCAATCTGGGTCCAGCTTGAGGCCTCCAAGCATCAAAATCTCAATTCACGCATACCGCGGCTGTGTTGTTCTGTGCTCCACTCTTGGCAACCGAGTAGGAATCAGAACCTCGTTGGCCCACTACTTGTACGTCAAGCCATCCTCATTTTAACTTATGTCAAATGAGCTAAAGTTGATGTCAAAATAAGGTATTAATGTGTCACAGCTTTACGAAAGAGTGTAGATCAAGGGATCTGGATCGCATGCCCGCGAATGGCATTGGTTACAAAGGACGAGTCAGTCATGCACATTGATCCACTAGGGATACAGAGATACAGATACCGGTAAGTCAGCGGAAGCAACAAAGCCCCAAAGCACCAGATGGGCTTTTCCGCCTTGCAAGCAAATGTGACCTTAATCTTAACCTTATGTCCGATTCGTGGGGAAGTACCCTAAATAGGATAGCTCAGGGGCATGGAATTTGATTGCGGGTGCCACGCCACATCTCGGCGTTGTTGCTGATTTCTGGCTAATAACCCTATCGCTACTGAAATATGATCGTGAGCTTCTGCTTTACAAATATCCAAGACGACTCCCATTACCCTACCCGCCATCTCGTCCATCATCAGCACGAATGCGAATACATACATGATGGCGGACCATTTTGCCAAACTGCGTTGAAGTATACTCCACGGAACACCATCTCTAGAGGGCCCCACTAACTTGACGGGCAGTGTAATGGTAAGCCAAGCTCATAAAATTCTCTTGCCAGATTGGAAAAGGATCTAGTCCCGCTGTGGCGAACGACCGATGTTGAAAGCATATCGACGTTCTTGCTCTCTGCGTAAGAGACCGTGTCCATTTTCACAGTTAGTCAAAGGTCGATTTCTGCAATCGCGGAGTGTGGATAACGGAGATGTCCCAGTAATGCCAACGCAAGATCTCCGCCTGCAAAGTCACCGCCAATCACGACGTTCTCCGGCAGACACCCACCCGCAAGGATAAACTGCAGAGTCCCAACTGCTTGTTTCAATTGAGTAGGGAAGCACGCCCTATGAATTAAGTCGTACTTGAGGATTCTAGCATAGAGCTTAGAGTCCTTCGCGTGGTACAGCTTTGATGTGTTGCAAGCCCAAATCAATATGTTCTGTCCTTAATGATTCTGCATAACCTCCACCGTGGAACAATAAGAGTACCTTGGCATCTTAATCGATTGAGAACAGATTGGTTGCTATTGGATGGAACATGCTTCGTACCGCCAGATTCGTTTAATTTTGAAGACTGAACCCCCAGCATTTTCGTGTTTTTTTGCCCAGTTCACAGATTTACCATTCAGCGGGCTATACCATCAAACGGGCCAAATTAATTGACAACCAACTATTATAATTCTTTCAAAAGAAGCTAGAACTATTCTATAATATAAAGGAAATATAGTACGATGAGGATTAGATCTTATTCTAGAAAAGAGTAATAAAAGTGAGAATCAACCCGTAGAGGTAACAGAAGAAAGAGTAACTCAACCGGAAACATCAAGTTCTCGGTACTATAGTAAGTGTCGTAAACCTAGGCATAACATAAGAACTTGCCCAAATATAAATATAAACCCAGAAATATTAAATTCTGAATAGCTTTGATAAAAATACTTTACTGTGGTGGATTAATCCTTATTTGAAGTGAAAAGGAGGGTAAAAATGGCCTGTTTGATGGTGTGGCTCGCTTAATGGCAAATCACGTTATGAAATGTTTGATTTTTGAATCTCGAGTGGCGTAAAATTAGTTACAGTAGGAAGGTGCGGACGATCGCAGCCGTACACATATGGACAAAAGGGCAACCCTCGTTCAAGTGAGCGAATGTGCATCAAACATTGACCATGAGGTGGGTGATATGGAACTAATTTATCCATTTTACTACTTTGTACACGTCAAACCTCTTGCTCTCTGGTGGCCTACACTACGTACAACTTCCTACTACTTCCATAACAAGCACAAAGAGTTCAAGTATCGTCAGCTTGGTCATGGTCGGCTGGGATTCCATGATTTCCAGGGGAATAATTACAGGCCGTGAATGGGACTTGGTGCCTCGAAGAATCGAGGTTCAGGCTTGCAAGACGATTGAAGATTGGATTTGGAGCAAACCAAACTCGGATCAGATGCCTGAAAGTCTAAGAGGCTATACGTATATCCACGGCATGGAATATCCAAGTGCGGATTCCTGTAGATCGTTTTCACCTAGTGCTTCGGAAATCTTCCGCAGCTTGGTGGTGAGTATGAATCGAGGGTTTTATATATTTAATTTACCTTCAGAGCGCGAGCTCCAATGCGGAATGTCGAGTCTATGCTCTATATTCGAAGTCGAAGCCGAGTTGATTGCCTGCATGTTGGTAAAGTAGAGAGCCATAATCATCGCATTGTAATACGCGAAGAGTTATAGATAGACCTGATGACTATGCTGTTCAGGAAAAAAATCTTGAGTTGATATATCATGGTTCCTCTCGCAGTACTTTCGCATTACTAGAAGCTGATTCATAATCCCATTATAGAGTGTGCAGCCCAATACCGCACGACTGTGATAATACCTGTGATGATATTCGCATTGCTTGGCATACTTTTGGAGACGAGCGATTTTCCGGTACAAATGTCTCACGATAATTGGACAGCAGACGTCATTTGGAATGTCGATAAAAAGATTGTTTTAGTCACAGGAGGTAGCAGCGGGATTGGTGATAGTGTAGCTCAGTAGCTGCTCGAAAAGAATTATATGACAACTATCATCGTTGTGGATTACCAGGCTGCGCAAACAGTTAACCGTGGGAATTCCATGGTATTGCCTAGACAATCAGCGGATTAATCCGTTGCGCAGCAGATAATAGTAATTCTCAGATAGTACTACTGCGGTTAATCCGCGGATATCCGTCGATCCGTGGATACTCCGCTAATCCGCGGATCTTTGAGGCTATTCGCAAATAAGTGGAGATTTAGAGCCCAAAACCCTTAAGTCTGAGGCTTAAAACCTTCAATTTAAGGATATACTTTTTATACTAATACTTATACTAGTTATACATTTATTTAGTAGTTTATACAGAGATTTATTTATACACTTTTATACACTTTTATGTATACAAATTATCCGTAAATCTGCGGAGCGGATTATGAATTTGAAACGGGACCTGCGGATTGCTCCAAGGTAGAGGATGGGATCTGGTACCTCCGAGGGGGACTATTTTTCCATAGCCCTATGGGGGTATCCGATAGACCTATACAAACTAACTAGGAATAGGAATAGGTGTGATGGAGAGTATAGTAAGAATAGTATTAAGAAGTAAATGCAACTGCAAGTGCAACTACAAGTGCAAGTTGTATATGGAAGAGAGAAAGTATAGCTAAAATCATTGTATCAGCTACGAAGCAAGGGAGAGACAGTAGCGCCGATATGGTTGCCTACGAAGTAAGTGAGATATATTGACGCCGATGTGGCGGTTTGGCGTTGATGGCGGCGGCATGGCTTGGCGGCGGCATGGCTTAAAAAGCACTCCCATAGACTTATAGTAAGGTAATTTTACGAATGGTCTATAGGATATCCCATAGGGCTATGGGAAAATAGTCCCCTTGGAGGTACCAGATTCACGGAGCGGAGCAGTTTACGGATATCCGCGAATACGGTTTTTTTCTGCGCAGCCTATGGATTACTCCCCCTCGTCTGGACTCCGAATGCTACATGTATAGTAACCTACTATTAATCCAGCGTTAGTAAATCCGAAGAAATAAAATCAGTTTTCTAGAGGGTTCGGGAAAGTCGAAGATATTGGCGATCTAAACCATACTTTTCAACGATGCTGAATTAACCGCGGGAGAGATTGGTGGAGGTTTCATATGCAGATGTGGAAGTGAATTTCAGAACAAACATCATCGCACCTTTTTGGTCACGAAGAAACTCATTTCAACTATAATTTGAAAAAATCATAGCTGCCTTATAAATGAGCGCTATCATCCCACCTGCGGGGTTAGTGGGCATGCAGACACCAAAGCTGGATTATCTGCATTACATCAGGTTAGGAGCCTGATGAATACCATGAGATCTGTGCTGATTTTCCCCCCTATTAGGTACTGACACAGGAGCTGAAGTTCAAGCACAAGGCTCCTAAGATACGTCTATCACTGGCCATTCTCAGCTTCGTGCAGACACTGGTGTTTTATGGCAAGACGAATCAATTCTCGTTCTTGGATTCACTAATGCATGTTGAAAGTGTAGGTGAGAGAATTGTGAGTGCCCTACCTTCAGGTTCGGGTCAAATATATAATATATATATATACATATATGCAGGGCATCATGAGGCTTGTTTTTTGTATTTTGAGTAGCTCTATCTACGTCCGCGTGATCATGAAGTAAGATAGTCATGAAATATCGCAGCATTCCTCTTCTGAATGTATGAGTCGTATGATTGCCGATGGTACTGGAAACTAGAGGTGGGCTACACAAGAGATTGATAAAAGCTATGGGAGTTGAAATAATAAGTGACAATCTTTAAGGCACTGTCAGTGAAGTTTTATACCTATACCAAACCCTATTGTAGGAGGATTCACTTGCCCCCTACAACCAGCTCTGTAACTTATACTATTTTTCCTGTCCTTTCAAATCAAGGTATCTCCCAAAAAAGAATAGGGACAAATTCAATGAAAATAACTCGCATATGAATTCGCGGATGAAACCCGATGCCTCGGCCTGCACTGGTACATCCTTTGCGATGTGAAGTGGGATAAAAGCAGAGCAGTGATAGGTAATAAAAGATGGGTCATTGCATTTTCAGAGACGGCGGTGCCATCAGCCCTTAGCCATAGCCTATAGGCCAGAGACCCAGCCCTAGCCTCTTATTGTTACACTTACTCACCCAGATAAAGCAGTCCTTGATATGGTTCAGTAATAAATTGTTCATTTCGTATGTCACCTTCAACAATCAAATGTTTTGAAAAGAAACATGGCTAACGTGGCAAAGATAGGGAGAGAATGATACAACTCTCAAAAATGAAGACTGCTCAAAGTTGAATCTCGAGGCGGCTTTTTTACATCGAAATCTTCCCCATACGAGACAAGGCGTATGTTGTCATTGTTCCGAGGACATGGCAAAACGGACGATGATACAGCGAAAGTCATTTTAAGACCCAGGCTCATGGACAGACTCACATATATATGCAGACTGAGCCAATCTGCCAGAAACCTCAGGAAATCTACTATGGCCAGAAAAAGATTTTTCGCACACTTTTTCAAATATCCATCACCCCTATGCTATGCAAGCAAAGTCGGCTTTCCTCGAAGTGTTAAAGTTCTTTATCGGTAAAGGTACCGATGTCAAAACCACTGGCAGACACCCTAACAACGCCCTGCACGAAGTCCGCTTCAAGGTTACCTCAAGACTGTACAGTTATTGATCGATAAAGGCGCTAAGGTAAATGCAGCTAATATATTTCTACTATAAATTTTCAGCAGACCGTTTCCGCCACAAGGGGTATGGGAATCTTCTACCTTTGGGTCGACTCTCTATGCATTGTACAAAATTTACCGTCAGACTGGGAACAGAAAGCCAGCACGATGGTTCAAATATATGCCCATGCTACTGGCGTTATTTGGGCGACTGCCTCAGCTGGCTTCAGGGGCGGCTGTTTCTAAGATAAAAATAGGGCTCGGCCTACTATGCCCATGAGTATCCTTGCTAAAACCCCAGCACATACAACAGCGCTCGACGTATGCACCTCTGGTTCAGAAAACAGGAGTATCGACGACCTGTCCAATACCCACTCGAACTGAGCACTCATCTCCCAGCGTGCTTGGACGTTCTAAGAGCACGCTCTGGCATCGCGGGCTGTGCACTTTGCACGGTTATAGCCCCATTTGAGTGAAATGCTTTCCGCATCTCCGAATTTGACCTCGTGGGAGCAGTATACCTAGGTAAATAATATGTGTGTAGTGATGGGGGCGATACGCACTCACTCTGATTACGCCGCACTTATGAGCATCGACGGCGGGCTGGTTGCAGGGACTTCAACATAATCGAATTAGCCTCTTCCTCTAAACTGCTATCATCAGCAGTTTCATCAGCACTAACAACCATCTCAGCTCTCTAGAGTATTCTCCCCTCCAAACTTAACCCCGCAAAACCCGATGGTTCGGGGAACCACTATACAAGTGCGAGGATCTTATTTCAACTCAGATATGACTTGATCATGGAAACTTTTGGGGCTTGTAGAAAGGATGAATAACAGCTTTAATCGAATCATTTTCTACGACTTCTGTCCTTACGGCAGTGTATGTGTTACGTGTCAAGGTAAGGAAACCCAGAATTGCAATATCAAACTTCGCACCCTTAGACCCGTCTAAGTAATATGAATAAAATGCGTGAACATTGCCAATCACATATCAAGCAGCTTGCTCTTATACCATTTGCTGCAGCACCCCTATTTCGACTAATTTCGAGTTGTCATGTTCAGCTCTTATAAACTTTGAAGATCGCCATGTCGTGCGCAGTCAGTGTTGCCGAGACAGATGTTCCTGTACCCGTGGCATTGGTGTAGCATTCTTTCCACGAATATGTACCTGCTCCAAGGCCAGGAACATCGGAAAAATTTACGGAGAGGGTTGCTGCACCAGTTGATGCAACGAGACCAATCACGTAGCCTGTGCTGATTTTGCCAGACCAGTATGGATAAAGTTGGCCAGAAACGGGCGCAGATTTGCCTGATGGGGTAAAGTATTTTGCAGGTATACCCAAGGAGTCTTGGTTAATTGAGATGACGTCCTGTTTTCTCAGTCAGCTCAGTTCTTGTACTTAATTTTCTTCCAAATTTAAGATTTAGCAGAGAAAGTGGATGGACCTTATTCAATAGTATAGCCAAGCTCGCTTTACTAATCTTCGATAAATCCGTCCCAATTAGCAACGGGCTTTTGGCAATGGCCCAAATTCCAAAATGTGCCCTTTCTTCCGCCGCTGTCAGGCCTCCGTTCCCCACATCCAACATATCAAAGTCGTTGAAGCCCCCGGGACCGGCATACTGTGCGAGTGCCTGAGCACCAGATGCTATACTCATGATAGATGACCATGTATCGGTGATATCGCCTGAGACGCGCCAGGAGTTGCCGGTCTTTAGTCCCCAGGTCCAGACCGAGTCCGCACCCCAGTTGCACATTGCGTAGTAGATCTCTCGTCCAGAGGAAGTGAGTGCATTGCTCATTGTCGTGTAGCGTGTCTGTGACGTACCAGTGCTGGGTGTGGCGCACTGTTGAAGATCAGTCTCGGACTTATTGATATTGGGTATGAAAGCGTAAGCAAGAAAGAAATAAGGTCAGTATGTACGTTGTCGTATTTCCAAAAGTCAATACCCCAGCTAGCTAACGTCTTTGCATCTTGCGTTTCATACCCTTGTGATCCGGGGTACCCTGAGCAAGTGGCCGTTCCCGAGTCCCCGTAAAGTCCTGCAGCAAGTTTTATTGGGACCGTGCCAAAGTATTGGATGCTCATACTACTGACCCATCTTGAGACCCATGCCATGGATTTGTGTTGCAACAGCAGCAATTCCATTTGGCCATTTGTTGGGATCAGGTACGAGTGAGCCATTAGACGCCCTCGATTGACTTGACCAGGTATCATCGGTGTTGATGTATACATACCCAGCGTCTTTGAGCCCCAGGCTCACGAACGCTTTGGCTGCTGCTAGAGCTGTGGCGGCTGAGGATGCTGATGAAGTTTAGTGAGGAAGTAGAACCGAGGTGGATATGAGTCAACTTACGCAGACCAGAATTCCAGTTATTGAAACCCATCGCAGGGGTAAGCCCTACCCCATTGTTGATCCGCTTTGAGAGCTCTACCGGAGCACCATATGCAATTACTGCTAACAACAGAATATGAGGTGATATATACATGATGAAAACACGTCAGGCATTGAATAGAAAAATGAAATATTGGAATATATACAGACGAAGAAAAGCTAGGGCAAAAGAGAAGGACACAGTTCCTTTTAACGAGTGATTTTAGTATTTGTCAACAACCGTTACTGTTGCATTATGAGTTTTCGTTTTACGACCATTCGGGATTTTGCATCTCCTGGCCTCGATTGTCGAGTCTCTCGAAGCATTCATCCACCCACTCAGCGTCTGAGAGACTGAGGGTCTGAGGGGCTGAGGGGCCAAGGAGCAAATCAAGCGAGCATACCCCACAATATCTCCCCATCCATATAACGGAACTTAACATCCCGAATATCTCAAAAAGGTTAGTTGTTCGTGGGGAGGCACTTCCTTCCGAGCTTAGAAACAAAGATCATTGGCGACTAAAAATGCCATTAACTGAAAATATTGATAGATTGGATAGAGAAACACAGGCACAGGTTTCCGGAGTCCCGAATCACGGTGTTTACTTCTAGCACTCATGATTTGAGGACCGGGTACTTTCACGGGAAAGCCCAGAACAGAAAACTGATTACTGAGCTGGCAGAGCTCCTCGATTTCCAAACACGCCGACTGCCGACTATTCCAAATATATAGAAATGTGTTACAGGCCTCCTGTAACAATAAGATATAAAGCAATCATATCAATAAAATAATGTAGTTGGGCACCCAGCGTTTCTAGCTTTTCTACAGGTTTCGAGTTCTCCCCCCCCCCCCCCCAAAAAAAAGCTTCCCCGCAACAGCCAAAACTTTGTTCTTTGTGACCCTAATTCCTTCCTCATGATGAGATTCAACTCCAGCGGCTCCCAACAGTTTATCCAACTCGCGTCATTCCATATGCACGGCCACTAGGAATCAACCAAAATGGTAATATTGACTTAACAGGCGGCACCGGCACCGTGGTTGTCAATCAACATCAACCAGGCTTTGACGCCAGAACCACCGTCCTTGGTCTGACCGTCTTCATCAAACCGTCCAGCTCCTACTGTAATTTCCTCTACGATCTTGAAGCCGAAATGCTCATACAGAGGCACAACATTGGGTGATGTTGCCTCAAGCCACACGCTGTGCTGATCCTGTTTCGCTCTGTTTAAGAAAGGAGCAACAACGGCTGAGATTGCGCCTGGCACTTTCGGGACGTGGGGGTTGCGCCCAAGAAAATCAAGAACATAATGCTGTCTTATTTGTGATGACTTCGTTTCAAGGCCGATGTGCTGTTTCTTAGCCCGTTGGACAACCTCCTTCCACTCTTTCTTCACTGCCGCTACGTTGATGTCTTCTGGACCGTGCGATCCCTGCAGGGCTGAGGCGCCGCCGGAGGGAAGTTCCCATAGCGCAACTGCGGAGGTATCTCCGGCCTCAACAAGGGTCCCACCTAAGCGAAGGGACTCTCGAACAGTCTTGTCAACGTATTCGTCCACGGTTTGCCCAGATTCAAGACTAAAGGATGTTGTGGCCGGTACTTTGCCGAAGGCAGAAGCTAACCCTTTTATGCAACCGATAACTTCGGGATCGTTTGGATGCGAGATAATATTTGCACGAGGAAGATGGGTCGCATATGACCGAGTCATGATGAAAGTTGGGGCAAGATGAAGGCTGGATCTTATGCCAGTATAACAAAATTTTGACGACATCTTGAAACAATGATTAAAATACTTTGGCGATCTGAAAGCGACAAGTGAGGGCGGGCTAGAGCAATATATACATTTTTAAAGACAAGAAACGCAAGAGATCGATTACAGTTCCTAGTTGGTGCGTGGAAGCAGGGTAGAGCGGGTCGGTGATGTTTTCACAGAGCGGTTGTCTCTTAGCTATACGAAAGAGGCATGTAGCAGCGATATTACATGTATACGTTAGCATTACTATTACATAGACTTTTACATATTGTATTTCATTATAAAATAACACGTCATTATACAAAGATGGCAGTTATTCTGAGTAAGACTGCTAGGATTTGAAGAGTTCTACAGAGTATATACCCTGTGGTGTCCACTATAAACCTAGCTTTATATGTATCTTTAGCTGAGCTAGAGAGGATTTTTGAGAAATATTATCTTTCTAACTCAAAGCTCACGTTCGGAAACAAGAGTAAGATCCAGTAGTCTCCTACTGTGTTTATCCTAAACTACATCGCCGATCTCTTCCTCGGGGTTGATTATTTGCTCAGATTATGCAACTTCCTATCCTTCTGCCAGTGAAAGAGGAATACTCGATCTCAAAGTTCTTGTCATTCTACAATGTATGGTCCCATTGAAGGAGGTTATAGAATTTACTAAGATCCCAAAATCTCAGAATATAAGATCAAGGTGAAAGCAAAAGAAAGAGATCAGAATTCTGATCAAGATCAGAGATTATAGATATGATATATGATAAATGAAATTTATCGATAAAACGAGAAAAAGAAGACAGTTAATCCTGATCTTGTACAAGCTGTTATTGATCAAGGTTCTAAGAATTCTACTATGCTGAAACTGCTTATGAAGTAAACATTGGAGTACCCGAGAATAAGCAAATCTCTCCTACTAACATCGATTGTATCATTAAGCAGGAAAGCTTCCAATAAGCGAACTTAACTGTTAAACGTGGGTTGTCTAAGAGAGCAACCCAGGCAGGAGTAGGATACAGGCAAGTGTAGAAGGAAGGCAACCGACCTAGAAGTTAGGATACTAGGTTTAATAACCCGGACACATCCTGGGTAGGAACTAAGTACTAGGTACTTAACCCACTTCAGTTCTTTATTCTGTATTTCTCTTCTTCATAGATTCGTACAATGCTACTCTCACTTCTTGAGACCTCATGCTCCACCTGCTACCGGTTAAACAAGAAGGCTAAGGCAGCTAGACAGTGTTAATAGTTTGCCAGTTCAATAGTGCATACTCCACCTTTTTAAACCGTTCGAGAAGTTGTCGGATCAGGTAATTCACACCTGTAGTACTACAGATGTGATTCCTAACTACAGCGTTGCCATTTACGGGAGTGCTCTCACAATAGGAAAGCCGGGTTATATCTAGCTCAGATCTCCCACTTAGCTAAAAGGATCTGACTCAATTCAATCAGCACCTGTACTTATACATTGTGATACAGTGGTGCCACGAATTGACGTCGAACTAACAGAAGTGAATAAGCCTGTTGCAATATACTTGAACAGCTGATAGTCAGTGCTTTACAAGTATATTCTCAAACTGCGACCAGATAGGTAGTGTGTTGCTTATACTAAGCAAGGGTCTCATCTCATATGAGGAAGGTCAAAAGTGGGCCAACAAGTGCTTATAATTTAACTTACTCTGCATAAGTTAGTACCATCTTACTAATATCTAAAGCTAATTGTAATTATGAATCAGAAATCGAATTCTGAAATCTTACATCGAATTCTTCTTTGAGTTCGATCCATCGAGTACAAGCATCTTTATAGTGCTTACTTTAAAAATATGGAGATCAGAAGTATCTACCCTGCAAGCTAGTATACCTGGTATACTACTATAAATCCTAGAAGTTTCATCAATCACGATCGTGACCTCAGTAAAATACCACATCATTATAAAATAGAACGTCATTGTAAAGTAGTATGTCATCATTTAGTTGCCTATTATAAATTGAGAATTATTGTAATATAAGTTAGAGCTGATCCAACTGGATTACACAGAGGCAGATGATCTCAGATTTTATTTGTTCTACCTTGGAATTGTCATTTCTCCAAGGGCACAACGTCGCAGACTATTCCACAAGTGGCTATTTTTTGATAACAATAGCCATACTACCCAAATATTAATATGAATCGTTCTCGAATTCAAGATTATCCACCAAATGGAGGTTGGATAGCATGGAGTCAAGTGCTTGCATCATTCTTCATGTCGATTTGTTCATTGTGAGTTAAGATGGGTGTTTTCAGCTCTAGGTCAGCCTTGAATTTTAATTACATACACTAAATCACTGCAGAGGTCTAGCCAACACCTTTGGCGCTTTCCAGTCTTACTACCAAGATAATCTTCTAGCAGGGTACTCGCCATCGGCGATAGCCTGGATTGGCACCACCCAAGGGTTCTTGGTGAATGTTGTCGGCGTCGTCAGTGGTCGAATCTACGATCTAGGCTACATCAAACCACTTTTGTACTTCGGCATGTTCTTCAATGTCCTCGGTCTGGTCACCGCTAGTTTTGCTACGACATATGTCTCGATCTTTCTGTCTCTTGGAGTTTGTGTCGGCCTTGGATCAGGCAGCTTTTACGTTCCTAGCCTAGCAATAATCTCCTCCTATTTTACGACCAAGCGACCCCTCGCCATAAGCATCAGTGCCAATGGAGCTAGTATCGGAGGGATTATCTACCCAATTCTCTTCCGTGTTCTTGTCGAGAGGATCGGGTTCCCGTGGGTTTGTCGCATTTTTGCGTGTATGAACGCTTGCTTGCTTCTTATATCCATTTTCCTCATATCGCCACGTGTTGTAACAACTACGCAACGCAAGTTCTTCGACCCAACTGCCTTTCGCGACCTGCTGTACATACTATTCAGTGCAGTGTTGTTTCTTCTATGGCTTGGTGTGGACGTGCCTCTCTTCTTCATCCCAACATTTGTTCAATCATCTCTCGGCTTATCTGCAGAGCTAGGAGACTACCTACTAGCTGCAATGAACGCATCCTCGATATTTGGTCGAATACTTCTTGGGCTTTTGGCAGTCTACTTTGGATCTTTCGGCGTATGGCAAATTTCTATCGGTGCTTCATGCATATTACTCGCATGCTGGGCAGCCATCAGCAATTTGTCTGGTGTCATCACATTCGTCGTTCTATATGGCTTTTTCATTAGCGGTGCTCAATCACTGCCCGCGTCTGTGCTACTAGTCATCTCTTCAGAATTAGGTCTTGTTGGGACCCGTCTGGGAATGAGCAGTGTCTTGGCAGGAGTTGGCTTCCTGATCGGTCCTCCAATTGCGGGTGCTATTCAGAAGTCTCCTGCCGGTTATGCGGGACAAAGCGCGTTCGCTGGGTCGGTCTATTTTACTGCTTTGGGAGTGGTGGTTTTGATATTCTGGTTACACAAAAGAAGATCGCGTCGGCAAGCAAGCAATACAGAAGAGTTAAACTCTGCTAGTGTTTAATTATATTATATAATTCCTAATATGCCGGACCACATGATATAGAGACTTATGTATAATAGATCTATATAATGTAGAGTTCTATCACTATATCAAATCCAAAATCAAGATTATACTCTCGGGGAGCTTAACTATCTTAATCTATACAGGCTGTTGAGTGAGACAGCTATACCCAAGTTGGTCAAAAAAGGTATGAAGGACGATTTCTGGTCGGTGGCTGTAATGGTTGTAATCATCACTCTACCAACCACCAATTCTGAAGTGAATTCAGTGTTTAATCTCCGACAGAATTTCTCTCGAGCTACTTGGTACAACAATATCCGCTCCTATATGCACGATAACTTTAAAGAAGAATGTGCCAGAATATAGCCAAGAGGAACTGTCGGGGTTTGGAACCTACCCAAGAAATACTAGACTGGAAGAGGGATACGCTGGATAAAGAACAAGGTAAATAAGTATTTCTGATCAGTCCGCCTGCGTCCCTCTGCAAGCTCCGCTGGCGTTCCTACGTAAGCTCCGGTGGCTATCTGCGATATCTCTTGCTAGGTTGCGAACAAAATGTGGGGACCGCACTCGTTACGTGTTCCGCTTTTCTCCAGTGGGGTGCTAGCGAACCCAAGAGCGAGCGCCCCTTACATGCGGTTTATAAGTAGATGAAAATCAGAAGCTAACCGAAAACAGCCAGAACAAAAGTACTAGTCGTCAGGGGATTAACTCGTTTGTGGGAGACTATGTACACACGGTCCCTCGACCCCTATCCCTTGACTGCCATAAGCGCCTTCCCCACCTCATTTTGAGCATGGGGGGAAGTAATAAGCAGTCAAGGGGATATTATCCCCGACGAGCATAAAAATGTTTCGTCATCGACGACATAACCCTCTTCGACAGGGATATACAAAAACGCTACTCCTCTGGGGAACCATACTGTATACTCTCGGCCCCCGTACTTACATAAGTGTCATACAACTATCCTCGATGAGAACAAAACACATATCGTCATCAATGGAGATTCCCCTCGGATATTTTAAAAAATTACAGACGACTTTTCGGCTGCCGGGATAAATCCACTGTAACAGACAAGTATATCATAAAGGTACATATTTTCAAGTGGAGTAAGCCTGTTCGTATCTATCCAATAGGGACTCTCGAACATGAGGGAATACGAAGGCATAGATATGGAATAGCTGAAGGGAAATAGTATTTTCATACATGTAAAACAAATTAATGTCCGTCCTAACCACTAACCACCCTGGCTAGGACACCAATATCGCAAAACGGTGAGTTGAAAAAACTCATCTTAACAGCAGGAAGTCCCTCCTCCTCGGAAGCCAAACGAATCGTAGTCACTTCCGATGTATACTATCTGTGCTATGCCATATAGGCCCCTTCCATTTATCCTTAGCATAGAATCAATATTATTAACACAACCTTTAGCAACCTCTTTTTTTGCTCCACAGTAAGACACGAAATGATTATAATATACAACACGTCATAAAGACGCATATGCTCAGGAAAAACAAGCCGAACCAGCCCATAATTTTCACTCACGTAAAATATGACCTGAGACTTCGTATCTACCCAAATATCAAAAGAATATACCTACAAATTACATCTAGGAGATCTATACAGAATATGATCCACAACAGCACACCCATTGCATCCCTCACCAAGAGGGGGAAAAAAAAGGACCACATACTTCCACCTGCTTCAAATAGGCTGGTCATCCAACAAAAACCTAATAGCCAAATACGACACTGCCCAGGCAGTTGCCCAGACGGTCCCCTAGTTATCACCACTACCACCATGCAATGAAACAGTGCTTATTGCATTTGCCGCATGATCCTAACCAAAATTCGACGTCTAAATCACATTGCCCCGCTAGGATGGGATATGCACAACTATCACCCGAATCTTGGAGGACTGATTGGCCACTATATCGAACCTCAACCTCATGCGCCGAGTAATGACCTCACTGTTCTCAAGTCACCAGCGCAAAGGCAATAGAGTAAGCCCTAAATACTCTATGCTTATATACCTTGCCCCAGACGGACCAGGATACGGATAACTGGGGTCAGTAGCAAGATCAATACCAGTCACCTCTCCAAACCGCCACGAATCCTCAAATGATCTGATGCAGAGAGAGATTGACGCAATTTAACCTCTAATAGGACCACTTATCTAGTGTCTAATTCAACTAATGTCCACATATAGTGCCCGGTTACGAGTATAAAAAGGACGTGATAGACAGATAGGGGCCTCGTGGTCAGAATAAAAACGCTCTGTTACCTTCTGTTGTATTTACATTTACTTCAAAGACAATATAGTGATGCCTTCATTTACTAAGTTCGACGGCACCCTCCGGTCTGTCGTATCGGATACTGCCCGCAAAGCGTCCTTTGACGAGATCCCTATTATCTCTTTAGCCCTTCCCAAGGATCAGCTCATCAACGAGTTCCGCGACATTAGTACCCGCGTCGGTTTCTTTTACATCCGTGATCATGGAGTGCCAGAAGACCTCATCAATCGAGTGTTCGAAGTCAGCAAGGAATTCTTCCATCAGCCCAGAGATCAGAAAGCGGAGGTCCATTTTAATAAAAGTAAAGCATTTCGTGGTTGGGAACCGATGGCCGAAACGTGGGTGGATGACAAGCAGAAACCGGATAGGAAGGAGATTTTCTGTTGGGGCCACGAAGAATCATGGGGTTCAGAGCAGAAGGCAGTCAACGCTGATGGCAAACGTGAGTGTATCCCCTATGGTCTCTCGTTTAGCGAGTTATTCGCGACACGAGCTATCCTATCTTCGAGAAAACATAAACTGAGCATCACCATAGTACGTACTGTGAACAATGCTATGGCCGCAGAGAACGTGTGGCCCAGTTCACCGCCCGACTTTCAACACTTGATTTTGGAATACTATGGCGAAGTCTTACAGTTGGCTCGGCGGCTCATCCGAATTTTTGCCGTTGCATTAAACCTAAACGAAGACTACTTCGATGCCATGGCAGCTCAACCAGGAACTCTGGGTAATATTGTCTACTACCCGCCGCAGCCGCCTACAGCGTCAGATATTGGCATCTCGCCACATACGGATTTGGTGGCGTTAACAATCCTTTGCCAGTCTGCGCAGGATGGCCTCCAGGTCCTAAATCCAGACAATGAATGGATCCTTGCTCCTTCAATTCCAGGGACTTTCGTAGTAAATATCGGTGATATGCTGGAACGCTGGTCGAACGGTCTCTTTGTTTCAACCGCTCACCGCGTGATTAATATAACGGGAAAGGAACGGTTTTCTATTCCTGTCTTCTTTGGCCCTAACTTCGACACAATCGTCGAGCCACTTCCGACTTGTATATCGGAGGGACGTCCGGCAAACTACAAGCCTGTTCAAGCAGGTCAGTTTTTATTTGATGGCCTATCTGAATCAAATTACCGCAAGGAGAAAAAGGAGAAAGGACAACCTGTTAAGATAGTAGCATGAATGTAAAATAGAATGATATAGTTAGGCTTAAGGTTAGAATGAACGGTTACCAGTATTTGAAGCACCACCTGCTGTTTATGTTCTCTATATTCTTTGCAATCGTTACTCCAGATGCATCTGACCAGGCCTTCGTGCCTACAATTCACCACTTTAGTAGCTCCTCGAGCAGTCGTAAAAGTCAAATTTTACTTTCTATTTGCCTCCGTTGATACTATAGTCGCCATTAATCTCGAGAATAGCAAAGATATTCTCGGCAACAATACTGTATAGTATATCTCTAAGTATAGCTTTAAAGTATATATCTGTTACTAAAGTATTAGTTAATAGAAGTTTATTAATGATTAGTTTGAAAGGTATATCAAGTTTCCGAATCCAGTAAAAGATAACAGATTGAAATAGTTTAATATTACTCTTAAATATAATAATAAAGTCACATTTGTTTATGTACATAACTCAGATCCAGCTCAGGCCGCTGATCTCGCTCCAAAGCACCATACTATCTCCCCAGCAATATTTATTGGGGCACACCGGTCGTCCTCATCACTACCGAGAATCCAGACGGCACTTTCGACATAGCTCTATTCTTCCGCTTGGTGGCTAGGAAATCGTTGCATGCTCGGTCTTGGCGCCATCTCCCAGACGACCATCAATCTTCTTTGCACAAAGCAGTGTGTTCTCAACCTTGCTTCAAATGATATGGCTGGGGCTGTGAGTTTCCTTGCTCGAACAACAAGCTCTACGCAGATATTGACTGTAAAGCCTGATAAGGGGTACCAATATTTCAAAAGAAGGAATGGATATGTGGAGGTCTTCGACAAATTCGGACATGCCAAATTGACACCGCTCAAGTTGGAAGTGGTTCGTCTCGCAAGGATTATGGAGTGCCTAGCGCAGATGGAAGTTGAATTTGTTGTAGTTCACTAGATGATGAAGGACACTGATACAAAGGAGCTCCTTGCCCTAGGTTAAGGTCTTGAGGACGCATGTCCACGAGACTATCAAGATGGAGGGATGGGAGAATCGAATTGATCCCGATAAGTGGCGTCCGATGATTATGAGTTTTCAGAAGTTGTATAAATTAACCCGAGGAAAGGTCAAGGAGTCAAAATTGCCGAATATTAAAGATGAGAAGTACAGAGCATTCTCTAATGCTGTTGAGGTCTAGGAAATGATTTAAAGAAGTCTAAAACGAACGGTAAAAGCTGTTGGTCTAGTAGTTTGTGTCTATATTAGAATGAGCTGTTATTCAACATAGTAGTTCGTTCCTACTCTTTCGTTACAGCAAACAACATATCTCTTCTATTATTCCAATAAACCAATTGCAACCTCTTCACTCGCCTGCAAAATACCAACCTCACTCTTACTTTTCATATCTCTATTATTTCCAATCTTAGTCGTCCCCTCATGATTCATAATTAACAACACCTCTCTCTTCTCATTCACCTGACTAAACTTAAAATAACGCTCGCAATTATAACTCCAATATGCTGTCCCAACAGCTAGATCCTGACATCCAACAACATAAGTATGAATATCGGCGTTTAGTTGTGCGTCATTAGTACGTGGTAGTCGTGCTTCTGCTGCTATGCAGATTTCATAGTGTTCACGGATTAAGGAGAGCATTTTGTCGATTGCTTGTTGGATGTTGAGGTTGTTGTGGTACATAAAGAGAATTACCATGTTTTCGAGTTGACCGACGCGCTACGAATTAAGGTTAGTCTAATTTGGTAGAGGCGATATGAAATAGAATAGAGAACTTACAAATTCTTTTTGGAGAGAGAGGATATCATTGATACTTTGCACAATATCAAGTTAGTTTTCCCACAAATCAAGAGGTGGTGTGAAACCAAAAGAAATTGCATCAACTCACAGGATAGTCAGCTTTGTACACTCTTGAATAATGACCTGCATAGCTTCATGTTCATGTATCCACTGAGGTAACTCAAAGCCCATCGCGTACTCATTCTGAGTAATGCTAGGAATGACCCCCACATCGTCGCATCTCATCTTGAACAATGCCCATGGTGTTGGAAGCTCATCCCCTTGTCTGACCTGTTGTTCATTTCCAACTCCGTTCACGTAGTCGTGGAGTTCTTTTCGGAGTCTAATGAGAGATCCTGTTATTCAATTATCAGCATGGATCCATAAAAATGGTCTATAATGCAGATGTGAAGTTGTGGCTTGGAATTACCTTCTGCCATATATTTCCGGAACTCGGCCAAGATCGGATAGAGCATCTTAACTGTGCCTCGAGAGTTTAGAGAAGGGGTAAAGTTCAGATTCGGACCTAGGCAATCATCGATGCAGCGGTTGGTCTCTTCAATGCATTTCAAGGTGCCTTCTCTATCAGAGGTGAGTTCTCCACCAGTATCAATCTCATCATCCCAGAAGAATATCTATCAGCTATGTATTAGTATTAACTTGTTGGAAATGTTGCACAAGTGAACCTACCCAGTATAGGAACTGCGACAACAGAAGTATCTTATCTTTCTTTGCATCCGAGTAGTAAGCGGCAGTAAGCCATGTATAATTACCTTTTTGTCTATGCTTGATTTTCTTATGCTCCTCAATGGCGATTGTATTCAACCAGACATCAAGCTCTTCATTCACAGCGTCAACAGCTGAATGAAGGCCAACCCTCCATGCCGGCATATATGAGATGATATCGGGTACCAGCACTTTTTGGCCTTGCAGTCTCTCAATGATTGTTTTTCTGTTTTCAATTGGATTTGCAATTGGATCTAATTTCGCGAAGGGTTTTGGACCTTGGTGCTTATTATACTCCATATCTGGGTCTATGATTATTAAGACGTAATGAGGAATTCTAAAGAAAACAAATTGAAAATGAGAGTATAGGAATTTGAAGTAGAATAAATCAGAAGATATATATGCGTCTAACTACCCGCTATCGTGGTTTGGAAATGGGATGACCCGCCTGCTTGAATACGCTATATACTTGAATACGCTGCTTGCTTAAATACGCAGCCTGTTTGAATACGCAGCCTGCCGTGGGGCCAGACTATTTCGTACTAACGTACGCTGCTGGATTCGGGTTTAATTGATGGAGTCGTCAGCATTTAAACTTCTGTAGCTTTAGGCTTAGCTTCAGGCTTTATTCAAACTCCCTGTTGATGGGGTCAGCATTTAAATCTCCGTAGGTGCTTCACTGCCCAGCACAAAAAAGAGGTATTTATATCTAATCAGATACTCAGGATCGCAGGGCATAGTCCGTGCGGGCAAAATAAGAAGCAATCCTCAGAACAGGGGTCACGTGTACGGGCGAGAATATTATAGGCAGCAAGCTGCCAATAACTAAAAGGTTAACAATATAATAACTATCCAAATGTCTACAGCGATTATACTATATAAAATCAATCAATTTAATCACCGATTCAGGTTATCACCGAAAGTGCACTATCTCATATTCTCTCGATGAGCTTCCCCATCGAGTGTGCCGAAGAATGGATGCTCATTGAATTGCTTACAACCTTGCAAGTGTAATTTGGAATACTGTAACAATAATTTCTTCAAAGACTGATTGTTAGAAAATGCCTGTATCTCTCTTCGATATCCTGGAACAATTCCGTGATCAACCATAAACGATAGTAATCCGAGATCCAAATTGAACAACCCATCCAACTTCCAGAGTTCGCATCCATGCCTAAGCATACACATAGCAAAACGGGCCATCCACCACACTCATCAAATCTTTCAGCATCCAAGTGTTTGTCGCCACATTCGAAATATTCACCACATCCGTCAACTTCTGCTGCGCCCCACCCCCAAACATACTTGTCCCTCCGCTAATCACCTGCATGCGATTCTGCAAATCCTGAATCTGCCAGATATACCATACTCGATCGATCATACCGTGCAATAGGAAGAACGCAGGGTCGTTTGGCGAGGTGAAGAAATCTCCTCCGGGGTCACTTCCGATGGTGAAATGCGCAGCACCGTGGACACCCTGGGGAGATCCAATCTGCATAGCGTCTTGGAACGGTCCGATGCTGTTGTGTGTAGTTATTAGAGAGGCGATTATGGATGTTGTGGCGTAGTTACTAGTGAGGTAGGGACCGAGATCGCGACGGAGACAGCGGGGGTTGTCTCCAAAACCGTCGGAGCGGGGGTTTGGAGGGGGTGCAGGGTCTGCTAGTGGTGCTACGGGTCTGTAGGTTTGAGTTAGGATGTTCGTAAGATCAGTTGATTCTCCTCAGCTTACCCTAAATGTACAGTCATACTGCATAGAATTGTTAGTACATCCTTATCTGGCAGAGCAGGTGTATAGAGTTTCAATGCTTACTTGGCAAAAGGCCCAGTCTGGACACATCCACCGCCATTCTTCGTAACAGATGGTTAGCCATTGTTCACAAAGAATGTCTCTAGAGAAATAAGTCGAGTTTGGCGATCTCCATGGACATGTGGGATGGAGGGGAAACAAATGAAAGTAATGTTTGAAGTTCGAACACCACAAACACAACCCAAGGAAAAACTCATACACACATACCTGGGCTGGCCCTACAGAAGTAGCTTTATGACTAATCTTCTGCCCATTCCCACTCATACTCGTATCTGACCCATCAAATATCGGCGAAGCCTCTGGATTTGCCGCCCATCTCCCCCAATCCCAATACTTTTCATACCATAATCAGTCAGTTCTACTTCTTTACAAATCCCAAACAATACAGATAACACCCAAACTGATTATAATGAGGTCACTTACAGGCTGCGTTCCATTATAGCCACATTCATTCCTTAGTGTTTGTTCATAAGTCCATGTAAAGTATCTATGCCAACCAAGGAAACTGCCCTATAGGAGATCAGTCAACCAATCTCAGCATAACAAGCAACTTTTTCATGAACGCTAGGGCAGAAAGACTTACGGTCCCGTGAATAGTTAATGTTTGCTGCATATGCGTAACGACAAAATCCTCGTAGCGATTATGCGCACCAGGAAACTGTCCCGCGGGGAGTTTAGATGGACTCGTCATCAGACATTGGACGGCTGCGATGTAGGCTTTGCGTTCGGTAGGGGAAAGATCGCCCCTGGATATGATGAGTATAACCACAAGTTTCAGAGATATATATATGTCTTACCATTCTTTTCTAACCACCAACTTTCCACTAGTACACGTCGCTGATTTCGCAAGTTGTGCATCGAGAGCTGCTCGACCTTTTGCCTGTAGATCACCTACGGCATCTGCGAATGTGGTTTGGATTTGGATGAAAGTGAGTATTAGAAGTTGGATTGTAGAGAGGAATAACATCATCATGATGGTTGGTTGTCAAGCCCTGTAGAAGTTGAGGATGTGATGGGATGGGATAGGATGAAAAATTGGATGTTTGAGTTAAGAGATCTCCAAGATACGGGCGTGGAAAGCCAATATATAAGAGGATGAGAAAGGACCGGAAGAGTTAGGTGAATGAGCCTCTCGGTAGGTAAGGTGTGAATTCTGCTGAGAAGATTATCAGGCAAAAGGGGTTTATTCTCATCACCCCGTTTCATTTCATGTTACTGCCGGTTCTGCAATACACCGATGATTGGCATAAGAATATTGATCATCAGGAGGAGGTGATGCAACAATCAATGTCGTCTAAATTAAATTTGAGTGAACAGAAGAATACAAATGAAGACTGTCAGAAGACTCCAAATAGATGATTTTCTATCTCCAATATCACCAATTAACCGCACGAAGGTATCCTTCTCATTCTAGACAGTATTTCACGTAAGCTTTGCCTTCACACCGAGACTCAACATCAAGTCAGAAATTTCGTTCATGGCTCGTGATAGGAAGCTCATCTATATCGCACAATTTGTATGGATAGCTCTACCCTCGCTCCTCCTGCGATATGCAGGAATTCAATCGAGCTCAATATTAATACATTCATTGTAATAATAGTAAGAAGATATACCCTTCTTTTAAGTACGGCAGATCATGAAAGACGCCAACTCGAGCAGAGAATACGGCGCAGTTACGTTGTACACAGATCAATTAGCCGTCAAGGCTAATTATCGACGGATCAAATCCATCATTGGCCAAGAGGAGATATGATATAGGAAAATGAAGAATTGGCTATATCATATCATATTGCGAAGACTTATATACGATGAGGAAATTTTTCTCATGATGATGATTAGAATTGAATATCAATCACGACAGTAGATCCATTCAAGAATATATAGTGCCAAGACCAATGCAACGTGCACCTTGTTTATGAACCCCGCATTTTTGTCTCTTTACGGCAAATAAACGGGATGTAGAAGTGGGCACCTCATTCATCGAGGAGAAGATTGCCGTAACTGCACCGAAGTAGTTCAAGTGACTCCACATTTAGAATTGCCGCGTCCACATTGAGAATTGCCGCGTCCACTGATCATTCTTCAAATGGTAAGCAGCGCCACACGACGTTGCAATAGTGGGTGACGCAGAACTAGCCACGAAGTCACACTCAATGGAACGCAACGCTATATATGCTTCAGTGTTATGCATATTGACATGAACGGACACAACTCAAGTCGGTCTTGATTGATAATGCCATCAATATTAATATACAGACTTCCCCGCAGTTTGCCTTTAGGCTTCTGGAAGCAACATAGTGAGAAAGATTAACCGGGCTGGGAGAATGGATATAATGAATATAGAATGCCGGTAGTTATCTGCCAAGCATCATGTCTGAAATCATGACCCGGAAGTCCTGACTGGTACTTAATCAAGCCTATACGTCTCTATCAAGAGACAAACAGACAGAGATTCTTCCTTGGTTGGATTTATTGATCGGCTCCAAAATGGCTCCAATTTCCAAATTTCTTGCACTTGCAGTCTTCTTCTTTTCGTCAATCCTCGTATTGACAGTTGCGCATCCAGGGGAGACTCATGATAGAGTCAACATCCTGAGGGAGATGAGAGCACGTGGGAAGTGGGCCATGCATCAGCGAGATACGATGAGCACTTGTCAGGACACAGAGGAAGCTCGTGAATCGAGAGAGCGTGCTGTTCAGCGACGTGCAGACACCGCTGAGAGGCTCCGACGAGAACGGGGAATTGAAGAAGGTGAAGTACCCAGATGTGTTGCAGGAATTGATAAAAACTCATCATCCTGAGAAATCCATCTGGAAAAGGAGACTGACTAACGCGTGTTTTTCACAGTGCCCTTCCTTCACCGTCGAACCCTTCAACAATTTAAGAATTGGGAGCAATCGACACACCAAAAAAGCAGCAGCCTGAACTACAGTTCCTCAACACCAGTATCCACACTCTTCGGCGCCACACCAAATTGTATTCTCACGCCTGACAACGCAAACGGTCCATACTTCGTCTTCGGCGAAAGAATCCGCTCCAATGTCACCGAGGACCAACCAGGCATACCTTTACATCTCGAGCTCCGCTTCATCGACATCAATACCTGTCGACCCGCCCCAAATATCCTCGTTGACATATGGTCCTGTAATGCCACTGGTGTATACAGCGGCGTCAGTGCCGCTGGAGAAGGTGGTCTTAAAAGTACCTTTTTGCGAGGTGTTCAACAAACTAATGCCGATGGCGTCGTCAACTTCGACACTATATTTCCCGGTCACTATTCCGGTCGCGCAACACACGAGCATATCATTACGCATACTGGTGCCACACTCAATGCAAACGGTACATATTCCGGTGGACACGTCTCCCATCTCTCACAGCTATTCTTCGACACACCGCTCGTCAACGCAGTAGAAGCAACTGCCCCCTACAATACCAATAAAATACCGCGTACTTCGAACGATGCCGACTTCTTTACTGGATATTCTGCAACCGCCGCTTATGATCCGTTTCCGGAATATATAGTGCTTGGAGATCAATTGTCGCATGGAATTTTCGCTTGGGCGGAGATTGGAATTAATTTGTCCAATAACTGGGATCAATATGCTTCCTGGGCCGCTTATTTGGCGGCGGATGGTGGACATGACAATCCCAACTTCAATATGGGAGTTGTAGGTACCCCACCTAATACTCATGGATAAGTCGAGAGGCTGTATAACAAGTACTAGCATTGCAATAACTTTTTCTTTTTTCTTTTTGGAAGAAAGAAAGCTTGAGTTGGGATGAAATGGATCTTGATATTTGTGTTTTGAGACAATCTTTGAAAATCTAGGTTTCTAGAAAAGTTAGCAAAGATTTGTGTAGAATCTGGATTATCGAAAATTTCAAATATCTTCATGCTGCAATGTTATACGAAATGCTACAGTATATGTACGGTGAGTCATAGTACAGTCCTTCTTATCCCTTTAAGCATAGCAGCTGTTGGTAATACCGACATGGGGGAGTAGGTGAGATCAACAGCAAGACTAAAAGCACAAAAAGAAAAAGAAAAAGAAAAAGAAAAAGAAAAACTTGAATAGAAGGAATATTTTAAAAAGCAGCGCAATCTCAGTTGATCATGACCCTAGAAACGCAGTGATTGAGGGGCTACGTGCGTTTGGAAAATGCACATATCTAAACCTGTGAGATTCCAAAAGTGACGCCACTTCTAGAGAAGTGGCAATTACGGCTTATATTTCACAAAACCAGGAAGTATACAACAATTTGACTTAGAAGTAGATGATTGAAAATCATCTCATCTGGATTTTACTCTCGACCACCGCATACGGCGGTCAGCATCGTGGTATAGCAACCCAAAATTTCCGATATAACTCATATATTTTCCATTTTTCTTCGTCGTCCTGGACTTATTATAGCGTGTAGTAGTAGATCTCGACACAAATGCCTAAACTAGAAATTTACTTCGGCACCGGTACTTTCGGGGTCAATTGGTCTAAAGGCCAGCTGTTAGAGCTCTTCACTGCTCTCAAATCGCACGAGATCAAACGAATTGACACCGCAGCCCTGTACCCTGCTGTGTCACCGGGGCTTGCGGAGAAGATCCTCGGCGAGGATGTGCTAGACGGCCTCAAGCAACAACCACATATAGGCAGTGCCGCACAAGATTTCAATTCAAAAATTGCTTGCCTCAGAATCTACCTGAGGTTGCCGTGAGTAGGAGTGGCGAACCCCAGCACGTCTTGGTCATTGGGGAAAGGGTACACCGGTACCAGACATCCTATCGTCGACACTATACTATATTTCTCAGCTACATGACGGGGAGTGCGAAATGAACCTCACGATTCTGAAGCCAGACAAGAATCTTTTCGACACAGGGACTATTAAGGGGCTTGATCGCAAAAATATCAGCATAACTGGACTGAACTTCCGACTCTCAGAATTGCTTTCCCCTTTGATAACTCAATTGCACATTTTGAGACTATGAGCGTGGATGCCGATGGCGAAAACATCGCTACCAGTCCTGTATGCACTGCCATAGAATTGCAAGGGATTCAGCTCGTGATGTCCGTCGGAATGGGTATGCTCACAACACTCAAATACGATTCCTCAATCCGACTCATCCTCGGCTACCAAGTCCCCGCTGGCGTCGGAATCGGCGTCATATTGCAACAAACTGTCCTTGCGGCACAAACAATCTTAGCTATGGACGATTTCCCGATTCGTGTATCTCTTATGGTTCTAGCACAGACACTAGGTAGTACTATTGCGCTATTTGCTGCGAATGCAGATAAGTGGAGAAAACAGGGGTATTACAGGGGTTAATGTCATGTGTCAGTCATGTGACAGTCCTTGGCAACCCATTGGGTACCCAGTGGGTGGGTTGAGAAGCTCGTGGGGACCCAGTGGGCGGGACAAGAAGTTGAAAACCTGGCCCATGGGGCCCCACGCCGCAGCCTATATACAACTAATATTAGTTGATCATATAGAGTCAACGGAAGGTAATATGTGCCTGAAAACTTGACTCTATTCCAAATCTGTCTCTACTACCTGAAAAATTGGCTTCATTCCAAGTCTGTCTCCACTTCGTAATTTCCTGTCCGCTGTACTTTCTTCCTCGCAATAGAGAGAACATAGAAGAAAAAAGTAGGAGGTAAACGACGTTGGGGAATGGTAACCTGCTGTAGAACCTACCAACAAAATGTATCGGTCTCTATTTGGTGAATCTTGGCCTGGCGTACAGGTAGATCATTGATGGATCTTCTCTAACGCTGGATTTTTAGCTAAATAATAACAGAAAAGATCCGTAGTGTATATGACCCCGATCAGATTGACTTCCAGAGCTTTCAGATCAACACGGGTTGGATCTTCTAGCGTTCCAAGATTATCAGGAGGCGTACCAAATATTGGGTTATTTTCAACAACCCCAGCGTTTACGACAACAGCATTGATGTCTCCATGAGGGCTCAATTTGGCAGCAGCTTGGAAAAAGTCGACTGTGTGACACCAAGGATATATTAAGACTATTAGATATCATGTTCCCTCACTCCCTCCATATCATTCATCAACTAAGCAATCTCTCTATTTACCACATAAGCATTTTTGATCACACTATCCGTAATTTCACTATCCTCGAGATCCCATCTATCTTGATACTCGGCCATCAGAAGTTTGGGAGACGAAATACTGGCAACAAAATGAACGACACCTTTTGCGGGGAACACTAAATGTAGAATACAGAAGATAGTTGCGCTAATAGCGAATCCTGCCAAAAAGCAGATATAGTACAGATGCGTCAAACCGATCGGAACAGTAAGTGACGTATCAATTGAGGCGACGAATCCTGGCATTGAAGGCGCAACACCACAAATCCACTATCTCATATCAGCGTACTATTTCTTTGAAGGGCGGTTAATACTCACAGCAATGATGGCTCGCCAATTCACACCCCAGGTATACCAGTAGACACTATTTTTATTTCCAACGAAAAGATCATCAACGTTGATCTTTTCTCTATGCACAACAAAATAGGAAGAAATCATCAACCCTATCATCGGGCCGAGAAACACACTATAGCTTCCAAGTACCGAAATAAAGACAGTAGCAGTATTTACCAGTTTCCATGGATTACACGCAACACTCAATAAAGCAGTCAAGTATGCTCCTCGTCTAATATTAATATACTTAGGAAACGTAGCAGCGAAGTCGAACCCCCCCGAGAGCGCATTCCCAGGAACATTGACGCCGATTTGCGACACAACGAGCGCGACTCCCGCAAAGAAACCGGCTGCACGCTCTCGAGCTCCGCCATTGGCTATAAGCGTTGAGAAGATATCAGGAGGGTTCCAAATCGCGCCTCCGAAGCGATTCTGCGTCGCTGCGGTGACAAGAATGCCAATTACAGAGCATAATATCCCGTAAAAAGGAAAGGCGAATGCTTGTCCGAGAATGGCATCCTTAGGCTTGCGCGCGAATCGTGCGTAGTCGTTCTGATTCATTATTCCAGCGGAGATTGATCCGATTGTGCTAATTATACCGTATGCAATCAGCCAGCTGGAACTCCCATCAACATTGCTGGATTTGCTAGATATCGTGTCGCCAAATCCGGAGGGACCCATAGTTGCTAAGGCCCATATTAGAAGGACGAGCTCGAAGATCACAATCGTTGCGCTGGAGCCGTCTGAGTGAAAAGTCATTTAGTTGTGGATGCATTAGAATAGAGAGCAAGATGTTTTAGAATAGGAAATGCGGAGAGTCTCAACACTTACAGAAGAACTTTTTGAGCTTGTGGGGACGAATCCAAATTACTGGGAGAGAGAGTATACTAAACAGAATATAGGCTACGAACTGAGCTGTTGTCATCCCTGTCGACTCTGGGATGTGGTTTGGAATATGTCTCTCGAGATGAGGATCTAGTGCTAGCAGGCAGACGTAGAGACATTCCCCTCCCACCCATGCTTGGAAACCATACCACACTTTTCAAAATGTTAGCTATTATCTAATGGAGAGTGGTGCATTCATACCCAGGGATAGTAATATTCTATTCAAAATAACAAATTGACTTCCATACATACCCCAGACGTATCGATTCACCACTGGGAAGCCGAGATGGTAGGATGCACCAGGAACAGAGTTCAGAACAACGAATATTGCCGCGAGTATATTCCCAACTACGATAGCTGTTCTACTATCAGTCCATAACTCCTGAACACCGATTGGGATTTTTTTCCCTCTTTGTTTCTTACAAATAATGGCCTGCCACCAAGTCAAGCCTAGAGCAATAAGAGAACTTCCAGTAAGGTATGTCGAGATATTTGAGTTGATGAGTATCCCTTGTGCAAATTAACCGCGGCCAATATTTGATCGGCTTCTGACTAGATCTTACAGTAATTGTTGAATGTCCAGAAACCCCATGTTCTGCGGCCGGCCTCAATGGGTTTTATATCGTCGTTGATCCATCGGGTGATCTCCGTCTCGGACTGAACCTCGAATCTTTTGAATCGCTGCGAGAAATACATCTCCGAATGCATACAAGAATAACGAAGGAAAAGTCCAATGTCCCACCTTCTTTCTGATCATGTTCTAAGAACACCTTAGTGCTATGAGATTGATTAGTGTCAAATTGGCAATTCGAACCCGTCCGGCATCATCCCACTTTCGACGTGGCGTTACACGGCATATTGAGGGGTATTGTCGATAACGAGACGGGAATAATAACATGGGTCGAGATAAGCTGACGAAACACCAAGTACAGTATGGACCCCAGATCTATTCCCGAAGATTTTAGCAGTTACAGCTTCGTAACCATTCTTTGGGTTTTTGTATCTGAGTTCAAATGTTCCGGAGTGGTCGATTATAATTATTTTCGGTGCACCTTGCAATTTTTTATTCTGTCTTCGCTCCGGGATCTGCCCAATGAAACTATTTACCTTCCTTTTTACCTTCTCTTAGTTGCCTAGCCTCTCTATTCGAACACGTACATCATCCACTCATCAACTTTCCGGAACAAGTGTAGAAATCTTCGTAATTACTGCAAAAAGACTTAAACCTTGGCTTAACTCTTATCATTGTCATCTTCCAGATCACAACCCCATTCTTTCAAAATGTTCCGAATCGGAGTCGACGTCGGTGGCACAAACACAGACTGCGCAATCCTAAACATCCAGCAACTTGATACCCCAACTCGAGGCGTCATCTGCTCTAGCAAACGACCCACGACAGTAGACATTACCAGCGGAATTGTTTCCGTCATCGAAGACGTTCTCTCCAAATCCACGGTTGCGAAGGAGCAAGTGGCCAGCGTCACAATTGGCACCACCCACTTTGTCAATGCTGTCGTTGAAGCAGATGCGAGACGTCTGAGCAAAGTTGCTGTTGTCCGACTTTGCGGTCCGTCAACACGGGAGATCCCTCCATTTTCTGATTACCCGCTGGGTCTGAAGAAGATCATGCACGGGCCGGTTTATTTCCTTGACGGAGGACTTGAGATTGACGGGAGAGAGATTATGCCTCTCAACCTAACACAGATCGAGGAAACTGCCATAGATATCGATAGACAGGGTATATCGAAAGTAGCACTTGTTGGTGTATTTTCCCCCCTCGATCATGCTGGAATCCATGAGGAGAAATGCAAGGAGGTAATGCTCAGACATTGCCCTAATCTGGACATCGTATGCTCGCACACCATTGGTGGAGTTGGGTTACTAGAACGTGAAAACGCTACTATTCTCAACGCGTCCATTTTAGCGGTCGCGAAGACAACGGTCAATGGTTTTAAGAAGGCGATCAGTAAGCTGGAACTTTCTTGTACTCTGTATCTAACCCAGAACGATGGTACAGTCACTGGAGCAGATCAAGCTGCCAAATTGCCAATCAAGACGTTTGCAAGTGGACCCACAAACAGCATGACCGGAGCAGCATTCCTTGCTGGTCTGGATAAAGTTGGATCTGGCGCTGAAGCGTCACTAACGTCGCAAATATTGGTTGTGGATATTGGTGGGACAACTACGGATATCTGTGCCCTTCTATCCTCGGGATTCCCTAGACAGGCACCAAACTTTGTTGAGGTCGGTGGAGTCAGAACCGCCTTCTCCATGCCCGATATATTGTCTATTGGACTTGGTGGTGGGAGCCGGGTTGGTGTAAGAGAGAATGGTGAGGTCACAGTTGGTCCGGGCTCTGTGGGTCATCATTTGACAAGTAAGGCCTTGGTATTTGGTGGGGATGTTGTGACAGCCACAGACATTGTAGTTGCATCAGGGGGAGAGATAATTGGAAACACTGACTTTGAGTCGAAAATTTCCCAGCATGTTCGTAATGGAGCTCGCAAGAGCATCAAGACATTACTGCAGCGAGCAATCGAGAAAATGAAGGTATCTTCTGCTCCAGTCGCCGTATTGCTTGTTGGTGGAGGTTCAATCGTCTACATGGATGAGCTGGATGGTGTTACGTGTACCATACCCCCACATCACGACTCCGCAAATGCCGTGGGTGCGGCTATTGCAAAAGTCGCAGGTGAAATTGATCTCATTGAGATTCTGGATGGCAAGGACGAGCGAGACGTGGTTAAGTCTGCGTCCAAGGTTGCCATCGATACTGCTATTGCAAGGGGCGCTGACCCAGAGAACGTGAAGATCGTAGCGATCGAGAAAATACCTCTGCAGTATGTTTCGAACAAAGCTACTCGCATTAAGGTGAAGGCGATCGGCAAGTTGCAAGCACCCGAAACTGGAATATTGAATGGCTCAACGATGATGTTTGATGAGAATCCCGAAGACGATTGGGAAGAGGAAAAGAAAGCTGTAGATCCCAACAGCCACAGAACATTGACAATGCCATATCTAGACATCGACATCCCTACTTACCGACCAGATGTCCGAGATGGCATTTGGTACTTATCTGAAGTTGATCTTCAGTTCATCGCTTGCGGTACAGGTATATTAGGCACCGGTGGTGGCGGACCAAGCTATCTAGCATATCTAGTTGCTTTAGGTGCATTGAGAAAAGGCGGGAAGGATAGCATAAGGGTCATATCTCCGCAGTCATTGAAAGATGATGATCTGATATGTTTTGGTTCTTGGTACGGTGCACCGAGTGTTAGCGGCGAGAGAACCTCTGCAGGAACCGAAATTCCTACAGCCATCGATGCGCTCAATAAGATACTTGGGATCCAAGACTTTCAAGCGCTGCTTGCGGATGAGATTGGTGGTGGAAATGGGTAACTCTACCCCTACAGGCCCTAGCAGAGTAAGACTTTTGGCTAACCAAGAAGACTTGCGACTTTCCCAACAAGCGTGCATTATGGCAGACCAACCATAGATGCAGATATGATGGGAAGAGCTTATCCATCCATGGAGCATGGTATGCTTGGGAGATCGAAGTGTTTAGGACTAGCTGACCTTGTCTCAGGGACTCCTTACGTGTATGGGCATCCCATAGCTCCATGCGCCATGGCTGATGCAAAAGGTAATGTTTCAGTAATAATGGTATGCACACAATTCTCTTGTGAATATATTCTAGCTAATGTTACTAGCACGCAGAATCTAATGCTCGCTTGGAGAAGATGCTGCGAGCAACTTGCATCGAGCTCGGCCTGAAAACGTCAATTGTCGCTCGCCCGCTGCGTGGGTCGGTAATCAAGGAGTTTGCAGTTCCCAATACCGTGTCTCAATCGTGGTATCTTGGAAGGGCAATATACATGGCTAGGAAATCCAAGACAAACTTTGTGGACGCTATCGTAAGCCTTTGAATTTTTACTCTTCTACTGAAATCTGTTAACAATTTAAGTTTGATGTGATGTCGGGTCGAGTTCTCTTCAGTGGCAAGATAATAAATGTGAACAGAGATGTAAGCAAGGGTGGCTACACAGTTGGGCGCTGCTTAATTGCACCCTTGGCTGAGGATGAGCTCGAAACTGGATGGACGTCTACAGAGAAGAGACATCTCGTCATCCCATTCCAAAATGAGTTCCTGTATGCTGCGTATACAGATGTCGAAGACATGCATGAATCGGAGGTTCTATGCACTGTGCCCGATCTCATTTCTGTCCTTGGCGAGGATGGGGAAGCGGTTGGGTCCCAAGAGTTGAGATATGGATTAAAGGTCACAGTGATCAGCATGCCGGGGCATCCACTTTGGACAGGAGATGAGAGAGGATTGAAAATTGGCGGCCCGGAGTACTTCGGGCTGGATATGAAATGGCACAGTACTGGAAGGTATGAAAAGCCGAAAAGTGTCCTCGAAGAATTCAAATAGAAGAACGATGATAACAAAAAGAATATTTTATTGGCAGCTTGCCGCCTGTAATATTCTTCTGGGCACGTGACCCTATGGCAGAATGACCCCCCACCAGTTCAGATCGCCCCGCCCCCACCAACTCCAATAGGAGAGGCGAACGACTGCCAATCAAGTCTGTGTAACCGCATACTACCTAGCACCGCCGAAGAGATACTGAGGCGATCAAAAACAATCAAATACGGAAGTTAGTCGTATTACTCGCATCACTTTCCAATTTTGTTAGGCCTGCTTCATACGTAAATTTCCCTTAACGCCGAGTCACCGACTTCTACTGACGCGGCGTTACTAACTAAAGAGTAAAGCCGATCCGAAGAATGAACAGTAATCCGCAAATACGATGTAGCACTCAACATGAAGTATTGGTTCTAACCGCATTGCAGCTTGACCAGCACCACTGCGTATCACTTAAGGTGGCCGATAATAGAATTTTGTAGTTCTGAGACAATTTGCAACCTCCATGGCGCAATTCTTTTTCTAGAATTCCTTTGAAATTACAGCAAATGCTGGGCCTATACTTTTGCCACTTCACTCGGTGTGTGTTTGGCTTGCAGAACTCAAGATCGATGCTCCTAAATCTGCAACTTTCACCTCCTTATCCCACCATTTCCGAAAGGTCCGTAAAATAGCAATCCTCTCCTTCGCCATCTGCATCCCCGGTTCCGTCTTCATCATCCCCTCCAATTTAAAAAGTTTAATCTCAAACATCGCGATCGAGCCTTCAGTATCCTGTCTGCTCGGATCAACAACAGCACCGCCGTATGCGAAGACACGTCCTACGCCAACAGCACCGATGGCATCGAGGCGGTCCGCATCTTGTACTATAGCTAGTTCCGGGTATTGAGCAATGAGCGTCTTGACCTGGTCACGGTCTTTGATTTCCGAGCTGTACGACACTCCGCTACAGATGATCTGCACCTTCTCTGCTAAGGCCTGCTCGGCGCCAAATCCAAGCAGCAGATCTCGCACTATGATACTTGGATCATTGCCTTTTTGTAGATATTTCCTATCCCCCACATCGTGGAGAAGTGCTAAGAGGGTTATGATTATGGGATCGAGAGCTAGTTGTGGTACCGAAGACGCTGATTTTGCTGTTTTGAGCTTTTCGTAAATAGTGTGGGATAATCCCAAAACTCTTTCAAGATGATTAAAATCGTGGGAGCCGTCGTACTTCTTCATATATATCTGTAGATATACTGTAACCTTAGTGATTAAATCTTGAGATTTTACTATTTAATTATTTAGTATATATTTAAAATAATATAATAATATTCAGAGATACGACCGCTTATAATATTCGAGATCTGGACTACTTCTATATAATTCCAAGACAGCAATTCGTAACAATAAGATAGTTGATATAAGACAGCTGATATAAGACGGCTGATACAAGACGGTTGATACAAGACGGCTGATACAAGATAGCTGATATAAGACGGCTGATACAAGATAGCTGATACAAGATGGCTGATACAAGACAGATTCTTTTTTGGTTCCACCGATCCCCTCGATGTGGCCCGTGCGTGATAACAATATACAATCTGCCAATCAAGCACAGTTTTCCAAGGAGGCGCTCACAGCTGAGCCACCAGGAACCGGTCTCTATCAATGTTCGAGCTGTACTATAGACGCCACATTCCATCTCACTGGTTGATAAACCGGCATCAAGCTACATGGCGATTTTAGCTGCATAACAATAGATATTCGAGCATGGATTCATGTATTATGCATTAGCTGAAGGTCTCGTAGGGTGAGGTTTATTGCCTGGAAAGCTCGAAGACAATCCCTATAAGTTCCCCAATTGCAGCCTTCTTCAAGCACCTACGCTTTCGCTTTGGACCCACTTCTCGCCTATTATCAGAATTCTACAACCACTATACGCATCACTTCTGCTCAGGCGACTATGGCCCCAAAGGACAAGCCAGTCTGTATTCTCAGCGTGGACGGTGGAGGTATCAAAGGTATCACCGCACTGTATATGCTACAGAAAATCATGGAGGATGTGAATAAGGATCGGACCCACCCTAAGAAACCTTGTGATATCTTTGACATGATTTGCGGTACAAGTGCCGGCGGTCTGATAGCATTGATGCTAGGGAGGCTTGAATATGTGAGATCGAAGCAATTTTCCTGTGCTATTCAGCTTAAAATTTGATAATGGTGCTAACCCTTAGTAAGACAGTAGATGAAGCTATTGGGTAATATCGAGAGCTTAGCGAAAACATCTTCCGCAAGAAGGAGTCCTGGTGGGATGCCACCTACGACCACGCAATTCTCGAGAGCAGTATCAAGAAAGTCGTCCGGGAGTCTCCTATCAACGCTGCCCAAGATACTGAGTTGAAGTACAAGCCAGAGAGCCGCAGAAAATGCAAAACTTTCGTCGTCACCACTTCACTTGTAGAAGATACACCACAACCAGTCGTGCTGCGGGACTACGATATTCGCAGTGGAAGCGGGCCTACCGCTCATGCCTTCCCCGGTACTATCTGGGAAGCTGGACGATGCACATCCGCTGCACCCACATACTTTCGACATATCACCTTGGAGACTGGGGATGGTCTTCGTACCTACAGCGATGGCGGCACGATAGCGAATAATCCCATCAATGAAGCGATAACAGAGGCGTGCCGACTCTGGGACCCCTCGTGTATCGAACTCATCGTCAGCCTGGGTGCTGGTCCCGAGAAGGAGCACACTCTTACCAATTCGCCAGCCGACGTGATAGGGCCATGGATCGCTTGGGTCGCCAAAAACTTCATATTGCCCAAAAAGTACTACTTCCAGACGCAGCTGGCAACTTATGCTATCCAGGCTATGACGAGTACAGAACGACTGCATCACCGGGCTGAAGCTATGGTCGAAAGCTTCCAGGGCCCAGTGAAGGATACTGTTCACCGTGTCGGGAGGAAGCAGCTCTACTTCCGTTTGAACCCGAGTGATCCCGCCGCGCAGGTCGATCTTGCTGCGTATCTGGAGATGCCGAAGTTGCAGCGTATCGCGAAGGAGTATATGGAGAGGAACATTATTGCGCTGTCGTATCGGCGGATGATCGTGGCAGTCATCAGGGAGAGGGTCCTAACCGATAAAAGCAATCAGGACTTGTTATCGGAGCGGATCCAGGCATACAACGCAAGACAAGTCATGAAGAAGGAAAACCGCTTTCCTGTGCAGAAAGTCGGTATGGAATCTGACCCTCAGAGAAACCTATCGGTGGTCGGCCGGCTATTTGGCTGGTTCAGGCCCGGCGTGGCGAGTGAGCGCGGGAAGGTCAGCTTTCACGGAGTATATAACTACAACCAGGAGCACAATATCATTTCCGAGGCACTAGCCAGGCGCCTGAAGTATCCCTTCGACGTCGCGAAGGTGCGTGCCGACGGCGATCCCTTGGAACGGCTCTTCAATAGGGAGTTTAAGCACTCAGCTACCATCGACATAGCGGTGGGTTGTGGGTCGGAGACCCACGAAATTAAGGAAGTATGGTTTTACATTGCCGAAGGCATCGATTTACCATGCGATATGATTCTGGGGCAACTAACCTTCGAGGATCGCGGTCTCAAAGAGTATATGCCGCGTTTGATGGTTGTGGATCCGTATACCGTAGCGCAAGGGCTGTTTGGCGACAACGGTGCGTGGGAAGTCAATTGACCACAAGTGCAAAGGTGAGTATCTCTTTCCTTCCTTAGATCCTATCTTCTCCAGTTTATTAAGTGAGTTAAACGATATACTTCAAAGTGATAATATATTACTACTTTATAAGTTCGGTGCTAATAAGAGATATAAATTAGCGGGATAAAGTAACGAAGATACTAAAGAAAGTATTAGCGAATAAAATAGTGAAATTATAATTAGAATTAGAAATTAACGATATTTTAAGTTATAGTTTATTATTATAATATTCTTATATTTATTAGTAACTTACTACTTTAAAGATTTTAAACTAAAGTTATAATTTAAAATTTTAAAAGTTATTTCTTTTTTTATTTATATAAATTATTTTTAATTCTAAGATTTTAATTAGTATTTGAATTTAACTTTCTTATTAAATAAAAATACTAGGGAATTGCGGTGCAATTAAAAGCAGCTTACTTTTAGTGAGTGACGCTCCGCTGGCTCTCCGAGGGCCACTGCCGTGGAGGCAGACTATTTGTAAGCCATGCTATTTGCCATGCCATTTGCCATGCCATTTGCCATGCCATTTGCTATGTCATTAGCCATATAATATGTCATAAGCCATACCATGGGCCATGCCATTAGTCATGCCATGAGCCATGCCATTAGCTATGCCATGAGCCATGCCCCCGGTTGAGGGGATTAGTCATACTCCCCGGTAGGTGATGTAGCCTGATTTATCAGGTCGTCCACCGGTCGTATTTTTGATGGGGTCGGCATTTAAAGTCGCCGACTTGCTAAGCCATTTGCTATGCCATTTGCCATGCCATTTGCCATGCCATTTGCCATGCCATTTGCTATGTCATTAGCCATACTATATGTTATAAGCCATACTATAGGCCATGCCATTAGTCATACCATCAGCCATGCCATTAGCTATGTTTGAGGTGGTGTAGCCTGATTTATCAGGTCGTCCACCGGTCGCATTTTTGATGGGGTCGGCATTTAAAGTCGCCGACTTCAAATGATATTTATAACTAATAAGAAGACTGGATTACAGACTAATCAGAAGGCCAGGACTGTATTAATCAGAACGTCGGATTGGAGGTGGTCCGTGCGAACGAAAAAAGAAGCAACCCCCTCAGATTTTGGGTCACGTGCCTTAGTCGAGAATTTAATTAGTTGTAAGCTGCTAATTAAAAAATTTCTTTTCATTTATATATATTAATATAATTAAAGTAATTATATTTAGAAAATAATATTATATAAAAAAATATAAAGATTATATATATTATAAATTTTATTTTTTAAATTATATAAAAATAATTAAATTATAAAATATTAATAATATTATAATAATTTGAATATTATTATTATTAAAACTAATAATATTAATATATTATATTTATTTAACTATTTAATATTTAAAGATATTATTTTAAATAATAAAATAAATTTTTAAATATATTTAATATATATATATTTTAAATATATAACTTATATAACTATTA